>JAPDHH010000223.1:0-600000 GCA_032158285.1 Phytophthora sansomeana
CTCGCGTTCGAGCCGCCCCAAGACGAGGAGGTACAACGGTCTGCGTTCCTGAAGCTGAAGCAGGGACGCAAGTCCACATCCAACATGCACGCCACCTGGTGTCGTGTATCACAGCAAGCCCCGTGGACATGGCGACGCAGGTCCATGTCTTTGTGTTCGGCATGAATGCTGGACACCAGCGTTTCTACTTGACTCGGAAGACGCCATCGACTTTGGAGCAAGCCTTCGCGATTGCGCTTCGGCGAAGACTACAGTGTGGAGGCATCGCAAGGAGCTCGACGCCTTGCGACCTCATACGCCAGAGCTGGATCCAGAGCCGATGGAGATTGATGCCATCCGGCACTACGATGGACGTCGGGAGCCGACGTCATCTCTCCTCGACACACGTGGTATCCGGCGGGTGAGCGACTCCCTTGCGGGGTGTTTCCGGTGCGGAAAACCTGGGCACCGCGCCGCAGTGTGCCGCGCACCAGCATCGGTGGTGGCGAACACCGGCGATCGAGTACGACGTCGCCGTTGCTGATCCAGTTGGGCGCCCCGCACCTACTGGTCGTGAAAGGGGGGAATGGTTCTGTGGTGGCAGAACCCCCTCCTAGCCCTCCTGTGCTTGCTGCACAGCTGAATACCACCACCCCCGGCAGCGACTCGAGACTGATTGTGTTCAGTCTCCACGTCGTTGGCGCGAAGCGCCCGCTTCGTAAGCTTTGCTGGATTCTGGGCGCGACGAACAACTTTGTTCGCGCTGGAAGTCTGTTTGTGCTACCGACAGACGCTCAAGTGTGTGAAGGTCCTGGCACCATGCTCGTGACCTACGCCGACGCACAGCGCTCCGCTTCTCGTACGAAGTCGACGGCTTCGCCGGATCAAATGAATGAGTTCCTGGTGATTGAACTGAGCGGTTCCTTTGACTGCGTGTTTGGGATCCCGTGGCTCGCCCAACACCAGCCGCGGATCGACTGGTTGGCGCGGACGGTTCGTCCGCCCGCCAGCATTAACGTCAATATTGTACTGGCGTCCTGGGGTAGGACGCCCCACAAGTGGCCGCATGTTGTTGTCATGGATCCCGACGCCATGACCACAGTTGTGTTCTGAAGAGAGCGATGTCCCTTCATGCGCAACGTGTGAACGTGCAACATATGCCAGTCCTGAGCAGGAGTCTCCAGGATTTGACTGGTGACACGGTCGAGCAGGGGCTCCCGTGTCTTGATGGACAGTATCCAAGAGTCAAGAAGTTGTGGTTGGAGTGTGGTCCCACACATGCGGCCGAACAGGGGTTCCCGCGCGTGAGTTGAGCAGGAACTTACGAATGCAGTAGATGTGGTTGAGTGTGGCCTCTTACATGCGGTCGAGATTGAGCTCCCGCATGTGGCTGAACAGGAGCTCCCCAAAGACGCGAGTGTGTGTGAGCAGAGTGCCCCATACCCAGAACCCGGACGTCGAGCCTGTCGATCGGCGTCGATAGTTGAACAGACGCGATCGTCACTGCGGACACGGTCACCACCGTGTCGTGTACCCTGGACTCTGCCATAACCAAGTCTCCGGTTCCGGATATCCTCGCCGGAACATCACTGCCTGGTGTTGTAGCGATTGAACCGCACAGAGGCGCTGCGGAGAGGGCAGCGGCGCGACACGTTGTCGCTTCAGACACTCCGAACGCTGATTTACCTGCTCTGAAGCGAATCATCGTGTAGTGCTCCGCAGAGAACCCCACTGATGGAATGGATGTGGTCGTGTCTCCTCAAGCGTTCCGTGGCGCCTTACCAGTACCGCAACATTGTGGCGTTGAGGCTGCTCGTGTGTTTGCCCAATGTAGCGAAGCCACGGCTTCGCTACGTTCTTGATGAAGTTTCGGTGAATCTGGATCACCAGAACAAGTATGCTGGTGGGAGTGCAACATCACATACATTGACGATTAACGTGGATGATTATAGTCTCTTATCTATGGCCATTGGGGTCGCGGGATTACCCGCGCCACTACGCCAGCCTGACGTGATCAAGATTGTGCGTGGCGTCGTTCCGGCTGCAATCGAGTTGCCTCCTGTGACACTGGCTCCGCTTTACCAGCGCCCTCGCAACACGGTTCTAGTAGAGTCAGGTGGGGCCTGGCTCCGTTGGTGCGCTTGAGGGTACAGCACGAATCCTCCATGCCCAACCCAATCAAGCTGACGGGCCAGTTGTTCATGACGCTGCGAGTTCGCAGCGCCAACCGGAATCATCGGGTTTCTTCCCATCAAGTCGACCGACAAGATGGCCAAGAACGCTGCGCGCTCGCAGCATCAACCTCTTCTCCGGGATTTCCCCAATCAAGTCTACAGGACAAGGTGTTCATGACGCTGCGAGTTCTCAGAGCGCCTGTCAAGGGAGCAAGATCCAGCCTATGATGTCGATGGTCGAGACGTTGCACGATTGCAGCGTCCTTCCAGTGGTTATGATCCTCCCATCCGAGCGAGATAGTCCTACGCCTCTTGCGGGCACAGTTGCCTGTTGTCACCTTACGGTGAAGGCGACACGTCGGTCGATAGATGATCCAGGCCACTCCGCGAGGAAGTCACGTGTGGGCCACGGCGTTGGCCGCCGCGGCAACAAGTGGTCTCGCGTCCTCGGCGACATTGCACTGAGCAAGCCGGTGTCTATCTGTCTCGCTAACATCACGGAATCTGTTACGGTGTACGCTACAAGACTGGCCATGGTGGCGGGCGCGGTCGTGGCCCGCGCCCTAACTTTCGACAATCGCCTTGATACTTCATTCGCGTGCGGATGCTCTGCTCCAGATAGTGCGTCTCTGTGTTGACGTGGTCCGAAAGGCTTGTACGACTCCGGCGCGGAAACGGCCTCCGCGCCTGCGACCTTGTCATTGTCTCTGAGCTAGGCGCCGTGCATCGCGCAAGCTTCGCAAGCCCTCAAGTTTATTTCCTATAGTTTTGCTTTGCATATGTAGTTTCTATCTTGAGTAGGAGATGGAGTGACGGGCTGTTTGTATGCCCGTCCCACATCACGGTTCTTTTTGGTTGAACCATGACCAATCAGATCTCAGTGCAAATAGTTGGCTGTGGCGGCTCGGTGCTTCGACGCCGCCACCTTCTTAATGAAAGCAAAGTTTAATTTCCTTACTTCCTCTACGAGCTAGCGTAAGCCGGTAACGTGAGAGCAACGCACTGGTATCAAGCCTAGCGGTCGGCGTTCGACCAAGATGAGCGGCACGTCGATAAGCGATGCGTCCAGACCGACCAGCGTGTCACTTGAGCATGCCAGCTTTCCGCGCCTGACGTCATTCGAGTGGGAGGCACTACATCGCTCGCGGCGGTGTCCGGCGCTACCATTGTCAAGACATTGCTGAAGTTAGTATGCATACTGACTGCTGTAGCTCCAGCCGTGCCGACTTTGTACCCATCTTGCTCTCACGCGCTGGTATCGAGACTAGCGGTCGAACGCCGCGCGATTGATGCTTGCTGACACTATCACGTTCTGTTCGCCACACCTCAATGCATAGGTAGCCGTAATTATTACAGGCCGGTAGTCTGCATATTGACTGCTGTAGCTCCAGCCGTGCCGACTTTGTACCCATCTTGCTCTCACGCGCTGGTATCGAGACTAGCGGTCGAACGCCGCGCGATTGATGCTTGCTGACACCATCACGTTCTGTTCGCCACACCTCAATGCATAGGTAGCCGTAATTATTACAGGCCGGTAGTCTGCATATTGACTGCTGTAGCTCCAGCCGTGCCGACTTTGTACCCATCTTGCTCTCACGCGCTGGTATCGAGACTAGCGGTCGAACGCCGCGCGATTGATGCTTGCTGACACTATCACGTTCTGTTCGCCACACCTCAATGCATAGGTAGCCGTAATTATTACAGGCCGGTAGTCTGCATATTGACTGCTGTAGCTCCAGCCGTGCCGACTTTGTACCCATCTTGCTCTCACGCGCTGGTATCGAGACTAGCGGTCGAACGCCGCGCGATTGATGCTTGCTGACACCATCACGTTCTGTTCGCCACACCTCAATGCATAGGTAGCCGTAATTATTACAGGCCGGTAGTCTGCATATTGACTGCTGTAGCTCCAGCCGTGCCGACTTTGTACCCATCTTGCTCTCACGCGCTGGTATCGAGACTAGCGGTCGAACGCCGCGCGATTGATGCTTGCTGACACTATCACGTTCTGTTCGCCACACCTCAATGCATAGGTAGCCGTAATTATTACAGGCCGGTAGTCTGCATATTGACTGCTGTAGCTCCAGCCGTGCCGACTTTGTACCCATCTTGCTCTCACGCGCTGGTATCGAGACTAGCGGTCGAACGCCGCGCGATTGATGCTTGCTGACACTATCACGTTCTGTTCGCCACACCTCAATGCATAGGTAGCCGTAATTATTACAGGCCGGTAGTCTGCATATTGACTGCTGTAGCTCCAGCCGTGCCGACTTTGTACCCATCTTGCTCTCACGCGCTGGTATCGAGACTAGCGGTCGAACGCCGCGCGATTGATGCTTGCTGACACCATCACGTTCTGTTCGCCACACCTCAATGCATAGGTAGCCGTAATTATTACAGGCCGGTAGTCTGCATATTGACTGCTGTAGCTCCAGCCGTGCCGACTTTGTACCCATCTTGCTCTCACGCGCTGGTATCGAGACTAGCGGTCGAACGCCGCGCGATTGATGCTTGCTGACACCATCACGTTCTGTTCGCCACACCTCAATGCATAGGTAGCCGTAATTATTACAGGCCGGTAGTCTGCATATTGACTGCTGTAGCTCCAGCCGTGCCGACTTTGTACCCATCTTGCTCTCACGCGCTGGTATCGAGACTAGCGGTCGAACGCCGCACGATTGATGCTTGCTGACACCATCACGTTCTGTTCGCCACACCTCAATGCATAGGTAGCCGTAATTATTACAGGCCGGTAGTCTGCATATTGACTGCTGTAGCTCCAGCCGTGCCGACTTTGTACCCATCTTGCTCTCACGCGCTGGTATCGAGACTAGCGGTCGAACGCCGCGCGATTGATGCTTGCTGACACTATCACGTTCTGTTCGCCACACCTCAATGCATAGGTAGCCGTAATTATTACAGGCCGGTAGTCTGCATATTGACTGCTGTAGCTCCAGCCGTGCCGACTTTGTACCCATCTTGCTCTCACGCGCTGGTATCGAGACTAGCGGTCGAACGCCGCGCGATTGATGCTTGCTGACACTATCACGTTCTGTTCGCCACACCTCAATGCATAGGTAGCCGTAATTATTACAGGCCGGTAGTCTGCATATTGACTGCTGTAGCTCCAGCCGTGCCGACTTTGTACCCATCTTGCTCTCACGCGCTGGTATCGAGACTAGCGGTCGAACGCCGCGCGATTGATGCTTGCTGACACTATCACGTTCTGTTCGCCACACCTCAATGCATAGGTAGCCGTAATTATTACAGGCCGGTAGTCTGCATATTGACTGCTGTAGCTCCAGCCGTGCCGACTTTGTACCCATCTTGCTCTCACGCGCTGGTATCGAGACTAGCGGTCGAACGCCGCGCGATTGATGCTTGCTGACACCATCACGTTCTGTTCGCCACACCTCAATGCATAGGTAGCCGTAATTATTACAGGCCGGTAGTCTGCATATTGACTGCTGTAGCTCCAGCCGTGCCGACTTTGTACCCATCTTGCTCTCACGCGCTGGTATCGAGACTAGCGGTCGAACGCCGCGCGATTGATGCTTGCTGACACTATCACGTTCTGTTCGCCACACCTCAATGCATAGGTAGCCGTAATTATTACAGGCCGGTAGTCTGCATATTGACTGCTGTAGCTCCAGCCGTGCCGACTTTGTACCCATCTTGCTCTCACGCGCTGGTATCGAGACTAGCGGTCGAACGCCGCGCGATTGATGCTTGCTGACACTATCACGTTCTGTTCGCCACACCTCAATGCATAGGTAGCCGTAATTATTACAGGCCGGTAGTCTGCATATTGACTGCTGTAGCTCCAGCCGTGCCGACTTTGTACCCATCTTGCTCTCACGCGCTGGTATCGAGACTAGCGGTCGAACGCCGCACGATTGATGCTTGCTGACACCATCACGTTCTGTTCGCCACACCTCAATGCATAGGTAGCCGTAATTATTACAGGCCGGTAGTCTGCATATTGACTGCTGTAGCTCCAGCCGTGCCGACTTTGTACCCATCTTGCTCTCACGCGCTGGTATCGAGACTAGCGGTCGAACGCCGCGCGATTGATGCTTGCTGACACCATCACGTTCTGTTCGCCACACCTCAATGCATAGGTAGCCGTAATTATTACAGGCCGGTAGTCTGCATATTGACTGCTGTAGCTCCAGCCGTGCCGACTTTGTACCCATCTTGCTCTCACGCGCTGGTATCGAGACTAGCGGTCGAACGCCGCGCGATTGATGCTTGCTGACACCATCACGTTCTGTTCGCCACACCTCAATGCATAGGTAGCCGTAATTATTACAGGCCGGTAGTCTGCATATTGACTGCTGTAGCTCCAGCCGTGCCGACTTTGTACCCATCTTGCTCTCACGCGCTGGTATCGAGACTAGCGGTCGAACGCCGCGCGATTGATGCTTGCTGACACCATCACGTTCTGTTCGCCACACCTCAATGCATAGGTAGCCGTAATTATTACAGGCCGGTAGTCTGCATATTGACTGCTGTAGCTCCAGCCGTGCCGACTTTGTACCCATCTTGCTCTCACGCGCTGGTATCGAGACTAGCGGTCGAACGCCGCGCGATTGATGCTTGCTGACACCATCACGTTCTGTTCGCCACACCTCAATGCATAGGTAGCCGTAATAATTACAGGCCGGTAGTCTGCATATTGACTGCTGTAGCTCCAGCCGTGCCGACTTTGTACCCATCTTGCTCTCACGCGCTGGTATCGAGACTAGCGGTCGAACGCCGCGCGATTAATGCTTGCTGACACCATCACGTTCTGTTCGCCACACCTCAATGCATAGGTAGCCGTAATTATTACAGGCCGGTAGTCTGCATATTGACTGCTGTAGCTCCAGCCGTGCCGACTTTGTACCCATCTTGCTCTCACGCGCTGGTATCGAGACTAGCGGTCGAACGCCGCGCGATTGATGCTTGCTGACACCATCACGTTCTGTTCGCCACACCTCAATGCATAGGTAGCCGTAATAATTACAGGCCGGTAGTCTGCATATTGACTGCTGTAGCTCCAGCCGTGCCGACTTTGTACCCATCTTGCTCTCACGCGCTGGTATCGAGACTAGCGGTCGAACGCCGCGCGATTGATGCTTGCTGACACCATCACGTTCTGTTCGCCACACCTCAATGCATAGGTAGCCGTAATTATTACAGGCCGGTAGTCTGCATATTGACTGCTGTAGCTCCAGCCGTGCCGACTTTGTACCCATCTTGCTCTCACGCGCTGGTATCGAGACTAGCGGTCGAACGCCGCGCGATTGATGCTTGCTGACACCATCACGTTCTGTTCGCCACACCTCAATGCATAGGTAGCCGTAATTATTACAGGCCGGTAGTCTGCATATTGACTGCTGTAGCTCCAGCCGTGCCGACTTTGTACCCATCTTGCTCTCACGCGCTGGTATCGAGACTAGCGGTCGAACGCCGCGCGATTGATGCTTGCTGACACCATCACGTTCTGTTCGCCACACCTCAATGCATAGGTAGCCGTAATAATTACAGGCCGGTAGTCTGCATATTGACTGCTGTAGCTCCAGCCGTGCCGACTTTGTACCCATCTTGCTCTCACGCGCTGGTATCGAGACTAGCGGTCGAACGCCGCGCGATTGATGCTTGCTGACACCATCACGTTCTGTTCGCCACACCTCAATGCATAGGTAGCCGTAATTATTACAGGCCGGTAGTCTGCATATTGACTGCTGTAGCTCCAGCCGTGCCGACTTTGTACCCATCTTGCTCTCACGCGCTGGTATCGAGACTAGCGGTCGAACGCCGCGCGATTGATGCTTGCTGACACCATCACGTTCTGTTCGCCACACCTCAATGCATAGGTAGCCGTAATTATTACAGGCCGGTAGTCTGCATATTGACTGCTGTAGCTCCAGCCGTGCCGACTTTGTACCCATCTTGCTCTCACGCGCTGGTATCGAGACTAGCGGTCGAACGCCGCGCGATTGATGCTTGCTGACACCATCACGTTCTGTTCGCCACACCTCAATGCATAGGTAGCCGTAATTATTACAGGCCGGTAGTCTGCATATTGACTGCTGTAGCTCCAGCCGTGCCGACTTTGTACCCATCTTGCTCTCACGCGCTGGTATCGAGACTAGCGGTCGAACGCCGCGCGATTGATGCTTGCTGACACCATCACGTTCTGTTCGCCACACCTCAATGCATAGGTAGCCGTAATTATTACAGGCCGGTAGTCTGCATATTGACTGCTGTAGCTCCAGCCGTGCCGACTTTGTACCCATCTTGCTCTCACGCGCTGGTATCGAGACTAGCGGTCGAACGCCGCGCGATTGATGCTTGCTGACACCATCACGTTCTGTTCGCCACACCTCAATGCATAGGTAGCCGTAATTATTACAGGCCGGTAGTCTGCATATTGACTGCTGTAGCTCCAGCCGTGCCGACTTTGTACCCATCTTGCTCTCACGCGCTGGTATCGAGACTAGCGGTCGAACGCCGCGCGATTGATGCTTGCTGACACCATCACGTTCTGTTCGCCACACCTCAATGCATAGGTAGCCGTAATTATTACAGGCCGGTAGTCTGCATATTGACTGCTGTAGCTCCAGCCGTGCCGACTTTGTACCCATCTTGCTCTCACGCGCTGGTATCGAGACTAGCGGTCGAACGCCGCGCGATTGATGCTTGCTGACACTATCACGTTCTGTTCGCCACACCTCAATGCATAGGTAGCCGTAATTATTACAGGCCGGTAGTCTGCATATTGACTGCTGTAGCTCCAGCCGTGCCGACTTTGTACCCATCTTGCTCTCACGCGCTGGTATCGAGACTAGCGGTCGAACGCCGCACGATTGATGCTTGCTGACACCATCACGTTCTGTTCGCCACACCTCAATGCATAGGTAGCCGTAATTATTACAGGCCGGTAGTCTGCATATTGACTGCTGTAGCTCCAGCCGTGCCGACTTTGTACCCATCTTGCTCTCACGCGCTGGTATCGAGACTAGCGGTCGAACGCCGCACGATTGATGCTTGCTGACACCATCACGTTCTGTTCGCCACACCTCAATGCATAGGTAGCCGTAATTATTACAGGCCGGTAGTCTGCATATTGACTGCTGTAGCTCCAGCCGTGCCGACTTTGTACCCATCTTGCTCTCACGCGCTGGTATCGAGACTAGCGGTCGAACGCCGCGCGATTGATGCTTGCTGACACCATCACGTTCTGTTCGCCACACCTCAATGCATAGGTAGCCGTAATTATTACAGGCCGGTAGTCTGCATATTGACTGCTGTAGCTCCAGCCGTGCCGACTTTGTACCCATCTTGCTCTCACGCGCTGGTATCGAGACTAGCGGTCGAACGCCGCGCGATTGATGCTTGCTGACACTATCACGTTCTGTTCGCCACACCTCAATGCATAGGTAGCCGTAATTATTACAGGCCGGTAGTCTGCATATTGACTGCTGTAGCTCCAGCCGTGCCGACTTTGTACCCATCTTGCTCTCACGCGCTGGTATCGAGACTAGCGGTCGAACGCCGCACGATTGATGCTTGCTGACACCATCACGTTCTGTTCGCCACACCTCAATGCATAGGTAGCCGTAATTATTACAGGCCGGTAGTCTGCATATTGACTGCTGTAGCTCCAGCCGTGCCGACTTTGTACCCATCTTGCTCTCACGCGCTGGTATCGAGACTAGCGGTCGAACGCCGCGCGATTGATGCTTGCTGACACCATCACGTTCTGTTCGCCACACCTCAATGCATAGGTAGCCGTAATTATTACAGGCCGGTAGTCTGCATATTGACTGCTGTAGCTCCAGCCGTGCCGACTTTGTACCCATCTTGCTCTCACGCGCTGGTATCGAGACTAGCGGTCGAACGCCGCGCGATTGATGCTTGCTGACACCATCACGTTCTGTTCGCCACACCTCAATGCATAGGTAGCCGTAATTATTACAGGCCGGTAGTCTGCATATTGACTGCTGTAGCTCCAGCCGTGCCGACTTTGTACCCATCTTGCTCTCACGCGCTGGTATCGAGACTAGCGGTCGAACGCCGCGCGATTGATGCTTGCTGACACCATCACGTTCTGTTCGCCACACCTCAATGCATAGGTAGCCGTAATTATTACAGGCCGGTAGTCTGCATATTGACTGTAACAACTAGTTAGTGAACTCGATGTCGATGCTCGCAATTCATGCGCGTGTACCCTCCACGGTGTCGACAACTAGTTCTGGCACCGTAGCCCTCGCATTCAGGAGGTCTTGCATTCGCTGATATGGAGTTAAAGCAACTGGAGACTTCTCCGCGATTGCCTCGAAATTGGTCGTGGGTAAGTCGGAGGCCAGCCTTGTTAGTTTTGAGGCTCGCGTCACAACCGACTTCGATGGCTTCGTCGTTTCGGACTCTTGGCGGGCTTTCCCGTCATTGAGAAAAATGCATTGTGACGGTGGCTGTCTACAATCTGTAAGACTAGGAGGGTGCTTATCGAGACCTCCCTGTACTTATCGGTCGACTCCGTTATGTAGCTGTAAAAGCGATACCGTAAAGGATCGTTTCAAAAGATATGGACCATGGTGTTGAGTTCTTGCTGAATGCACCCAAACCCATGACGATGAGCTGTTTTCCCATTGCATGCCCTGTTGAGTTCCCCCATTAAAACAAGTTGTATTGTACAGTATTGGCTCATTTCAAAAGATATGGACCACAAAGGTTCAACAGACCGTTGACCGAGCCGAAACGATGAATCCGTTGGCGACGGCCCGTCCAGATTTGTGTGATTTGTGTTTGGTAGGCTTTTCGTCTGGCATCATATCTGCCTGGCTTCTATGGAAGCCGAACAGCCAAGCCTGTCGGGTAAACTACAGGAAATGTGGGTTGAGGTACCGATAGATCGATCGCACGCGGCCACGGCTAGGCCCAGCCGCTCAGCAACCGCATCCCTTGGTACAAACAATGCTAGTGTCAGCCCCGTTTCCACGTTTCTACTGTTCTACTGAGTCGAAACTGCCTAGGGTCCTGAGAATGAACGAAGCGTGCCCATCCACAGGCACGGCTGTTACTCGACGATATGACCTGGAAATCACCCATTTACTTGTTGCGGCAATGGCCGAAAGACGAGATCCGTCTTTAATGTAACTCATACGTTAAGAATTGCTGTGAAAGTACGTCTAACCGATGTGCTGCTAACGCATCGAGCTGCCCTGACTTATACTTCGCCGGTAGATTTATCATGTGACGCAACCCAGAACGTACGCTACTTTTAACACTAACGACTCGCTTAAAAAGATATAGACCAACGATTAAGAATTTGTTCTACTGACCACAGTGGTTGGAGCGGCGGTGCAGTCACCGTAGTTGCTGTTACGCTTTGTGCTCCGAGAACTTCACTACCACTCATTAATTTGACTTTGACGCGCACCATTTATGACTCCTGCTTATTCACTTTTGTTCGTGCAACTCACTTCACCACGTGCTGTAGCTATCGGATCACTCGTTTTGTGCACTCGGAGGTGAAGAAAATCGCACCAAAATGGTGGCTCACTCCTAGCCCACGACCTTATATTGCCGCCAAGCATGCAATACCGTTGCTGGATCTGCAGCACCTCTTCCATGGCAAAGGGCTCACTTCCTGGCGAGTGAACCAATAGGTACGTCATCGTGGCTACTAGAGACTCACTGTTGAGCCGCCTGTCCTGTAGATGGTATCCTCTCCAAACAATGCGCTTAAGTTTATGCATGCATTGGTGCTTATTTTCAAATTTGCTGCGCATCGCAAACTGACAGCTACATCCTTTGCACCACTATCAAGTCATGAATATTCGCCAGCGGTTTGCCTCGGATGGCAGTGTCACCTTCTACAATGCGGTGGATGCAGCACGAATCAATCATTGGAGGTCAATGGCGCGTCATGTCACCGAATGGGAAACTGAGCTGATCGAAAACCTTTTTGAGGACGAAGGTCGCGTCCACGCCCCGGTGCCCGACGAGGCGGCCCGAAGCATGTCGCTCAACCTGGCACGATGCTTCTGGACGTTCATACCCGATTCAGAGGCAAACGAGTGGCACTGGGTCAAGACATTTGCTGGAACAGGCGACATGCCAGTCCGACGTGAATTTGAGTCTCCGGACCCAACGCAGGATATCATGGACGTCAGTGCAATCCCCGGCTGCATCTTAGTTGCTTTGGACGACGACACATGCCTCTACGTCTACGGATGGAACCACAACATCGCGTTACGCACGGATCGTAGGTTGATGCGGTTGAATAAGGGGGACGTCTTGGTTTACCGGGGCGACCTGATCTTCGGACCCGTTGGGTATGAGACCAACAACGTCTGCCTCCACGCGTATCTGGATTCGCCGAACTCAGAGCGCCTGCACCTCACCACCCGCTCCTTGTGCCAACGGCTGACGACACGACCGTGATCGAGGACCCGTTCTGCCTCGTTTGGAACTGCAGCTTCACGGGAAAAGGGGCGCTGGCTATGCGTCGCCACTTGAACAGGTACCACGGTTTCCGCTTCCAGCACCCGCCGCACGCTGTCGAGCCCTAAGAGCTGCAACTAGGAGGTGACGACTTTCACGTTGTGTAACTGAAACGCTTCAACTACGTTTGCATATGTAGTGATCAGATTCCGAACGTTGAAGTAATGGATTGATGAAGCTTTCTTAAATCGTCGCTGACTTTACACTACAGAGAGAGAGAAAATGGTATTCGTTTTAGAGTTTAGACGCTGACCTTACACTAGGAAATCACCAGTCGTTCTCCGTCACGACGCTTTAACAACTATCATCGACACCCCTGTCAGTGTTTTCACCAAACTTGGACGCTATTTCACGGAGGCTAATACTTCTAACTACTAGTAGTTAAATGATGCCATTTTCATGACGAGGTGCTGATCATAAATGAAGTTAATTAGTCTATGCTGAGGTTATAGGCGCTAGTTTTGCTATCATCAAGTCGCTAAGTCGATCCAACCGAGTTTCCTCATCTAGTGCTGCTTGAGGCGGATGTGCCCAAGCAATAATATTGCTTGTTAGCGGTTCCAGTGCAGTAAAAGCTTCCCTGGTTGTGACGCGTGACACAAGGAGATATGGTTGCTCCTTCTTATTTGCGATTGCGCTCTTGGGTCGCCATTCGGTCACGATCATCGATTCCAAGGTCTCGCCTTGTACTTTGTATATCGTCGAAGCTACTGCACATACAAGCGGAAACTGCTGGAGTTTTAGTGATAGCAGTCTTGGGACCCCATTTACACTTCCTGGTAGAGTAATATCACAGGAACTGTACGCTTGTGAGTCAAAAAAGAGTGGGAAGATGTTTAGATCGAGGCCTCCACTCATTCCTGTCTCCATGGCACCACGGTTAATCCGCACTAACACTACGGGTGGCGGGCGGCTAGGAACTTTTACGGTCACACCACCGATACTATCGTGCACCAAACAAAATGTTGTACCAGGATGATAAATAATTGCCTCCAGGGTCCCTAATGTTCCGTTTGCGACCATCTTTCAGCACGAATGTTTTGAGACACCTGAATCGGCATCCCAACAATCAAGTCAAGATATGGGACCATTCTGCCAAATTTTGTGTCTGGTAGACCCATAATCATTGTCACTTCCGAGCGGTTTAACCCCCTTAGTTTTCCTCGAAAATTTGCAATAACACGCACAGGATATTCCCCATCTGACAAACGTTTTGCAGCAGTCGACACAAATAATCTGTTTATCCCAACCCTTGTCGTATTATCGGGCGTCACAAACGTGCTGGTTGTTTTGCTAGCAATAAACGTATCCTTGCGTTCCCGTTCAATCACGCGTGAATTAATAATTTCAACGAATTCAGATGTCCAAACACCTAGTCTGGCTTGTTCGCACCCACGGAACCACTCCGGATCCCGTTTAAAGCGGACACTTATCTTGAGCATTATGACATCTACAAACAATTTCCACAGCTCATACCCTGCCAATTCACCAAGATTTTCCCCTTGTTGCACTTTTGGCTTGGATCCTGATATAGAGGTGACCCTCCTACGGGAGGTAGTTGTAAGAAATCACCGGCTAGCACGACATGAACCCCTCCGAAAACAACGCCAGGTACTCTCTTAGCCGCACGCAAACGCTTGTCTAATTGTGCAAGCTGGTATTTTTTCATCATTGAAACTTCGTCAATGATGAGCAACTCTAGATCCGCGATAGCTTCTCCTGCGCGCGGATTTCGAATCTGTAGTAAGAAGCTCGACAGCGTTCGCCCACTTATTAGCGTAGCTGCCTTGCCAGTAAGCGCGGTTTTAATTAAACAACCAGGACGTCTCCAGCTCTCAACGAGTGCTTGAACAGAATCAATAACACGGCTTTTGCCAGTGCCTCCGGCACCTCCCAGAAAAAGTAAAAGTTGCCCATTTCGTAGTTTAGACTCTAAATCGGAACCCGAACAAAAATCTGTTTCAGCTTGTTTCCACCTACGTTGTAAGGCTTGGCCGATCGCCTTGAAGGCGTAGTGCTGCCTCTCGTTAAGGGTGTACGCAGTTGAGATATCCGAAATGCTTGCAAATGATTTTGGCAAGTGCACTGCCTGCTCAGGAGAAGTTGAGGATCTCCACGCCATGTTCGTTTCAAGCAGGCACTCGTTTAGTAATTCAATAACTTGAGTATCACGTGATGAATTCTGTATATCAAGAGATACAGTTGAAGCACCCACCTGGTTTGCAAATCCGTTGTCCGTGGTGGAATCACGGATCCATTTCTTCATAATATTCACTGGTGGGAGATCGGCCCATGTCCACAAACCCGTCATAGCACTAGTTAAATCCTCCGCTGCTTGATCGAGCAAGCCATACTTTTGAAATACTCCTAGAATCGCTGCTGTTTTATTGTCAGGCACAGGTGAAGTCGGACATGCCGCTGGATTCAAGGAAGAGCTCTCCAATACGATGCCATTGCCTTCTGCTGTTTCCCACAGACTTATCATACTTTCATCTATTTCAACGTCGTCATGAATATTATCATAGGTGTCTATGCCGTCGTCACTATAGATATCGTCATTGTCATCGCTAATAGTTTCATTGAATGTAGCGGCTCGATTTTCTGGTGTTCTTTCAAAAGCTACACGTTGATCTTCTGCTTTTTGCTGACCACTGTAAAAATCTTGCATGTTTTCCATGATGGTTTGGACAAACTTACTGCGAGTACCTACCCAACTGTCCAGCGCTCGTAGCCATGCTTCTTCATCCCCGCAGTCTACTGGCATACCAATCAGATCTTTTAAGACCCGAAAGGGTTTAAAAAGCAATAGCGAGAGCACAGCACGTTTGTACGCTGCCTTGGAACTATCATTCTTGATGGAAGGCATTCTGAAACCTTGAATAATAGGAACGACATCGATGTATCGTTTGCCAAGACAATGTGATGCGTGGAGAGGGTGATCATTCAGAAATTTCAGTTTGCTGCTTTTAGGATTGTCTTCCTTCTTGCGGAAGTACCACATTGTGAATTCGTATAGATTCACATTATTTAATTCGTCAGGGCGGTAAATGTAATCATCCAGATTGGATACAGCATGAAACTTTGGTGAATCCTGACTGTCGTCGTCCACAACCAAAGCACAGCTATACTCTTCTGTGGTTGTGAGCTGGCGTATCACATCGCCTAGCGGTAGGGACGTGCATGAAGCACTCGAATAACAAAATGACCCACGATAGAGATACAATGCAGCTAGGGGTCCGGCGATTTCTTGTCGATTCGTCAAATTATATATTAAAGCGGCAACACGCTTTCGGGCCACTATGCGGCGATCTTGAGGACCAGAAATCGACGCCGCAATTTGTTCACGCTCTTGACGTCGCTTTAGCGCTGCTACAGCAACAGCTACTTGAGAATCAAGCCTCTTCTGATATTTAGTGACATATTTGCAACAATAAAAGATTCTATCGGTTGTATCACTTCCACCAAGCAATACTTGAATGTCGTGATTGCAGCGAAATGTTGCCATGATATCGTAGTTAAACGCATTAATATACTCATGACCCAGCTTTCGCTTCAATTGCACTCCTGATGAATCGAACGATGCACGACTCACAACCTCGCGAGGAAAGCGATATCGGCAATATGAATCATGTGCTGTTGACCTCGATTGCTTAAAACAACTAATTGTATGATTCCAAAGATGCTGATTGAACTTTACAGCCAAAGCTGAAACTATGTAATCCATGTGAGATTTCACAATTCTGTTATCAGCCACTGCAGGGGGAGAAATTTCAAAAAAAATGTGTCAGTTCATCGTTCCTAAATACATCTTGATCGCTCCTCCGAAGTGTCATTTGAGCACAATTTTGCCTGTGTAATTCCTCTGCCGAAAACACACCAACTTCGCTATCCCCTTTCAAACTAGCAATCGCTATCCCCTTTCAAACTAGCAATACTGGTCACTAATAACTTTAAAGGCCTCCGTCATCGTATTACGGCAAACGTATTCAATAGCTGCCTGTTTCGTGACTTCATCCGTTGACAAACATTTGTTCCATAGGGGCCACTGCTTCGGCCGGAAGCGCAACAAAGCACAACGCAACAAATGTTGTGAACTGCACTGATAATTGCATGAATCACATCGTATTAGAGCAGGCTCTCTGACCATTTTGTGTGCCCGATCATCTCGATTCCGTGCAAGAGGGTCCTTTCGAGCACTTTCGGGGACAGACACTCCAACAAGTGCTGAGAATGGCGCGCCACAGTGAGAGCATCCGCAACTTTCCACAGGAATTGGCAAGTCATTCGTTACAATACTTTGTGCATAGGAGAGCACCTGGTCCCGAAAATGACTTCCTTTGGGGCTCTGAAATACCCGTTCAATAGCTGAAGAGTTAGGCGGACAATTATTCAACCATATCAAAAGATGAATGTGCAACGTGCCTCTGCCTTGTGTTTCTACCATCCCAAAATATGCCTTAACATCACCGAGTAATCCACGAAAAGATAGACGCTTTTTTGTTTTAGGATCGATGTCAAGCACATACTTAATAAATGCGTCAACCTGCCGCATAAATATTCGGGTTGAAGCGCAATCATTTCTTAAACTCGCTTCTTTCAGTTCGGCTTGTTGTGGCAGCCGCGATTCCAATATATCGAACAATGATTCCACAGATGACACACCAGCGTAATGCCTTAAAACAAGGGAATTATCAGTGTTAGGAGTAAGAGTGACAAATAGGGCCGGTTGCCCGAAACGTGTTTGATAGGCGAATGCGGTGTATCTGCATTGAGACCGCTCTGCATTACTCCCCCACAATGATCTACTTCCCAGCTCCACAGTTTTTAAAAATTTCTGAGCGACGTAGTCGACATTTGAACGCCACGGTAGACATCCTTGGCGCCTCCTCTCATTTTCGAGAATTGCGCGTCCGAGTTCCTCACCTGTGAGACTTTCATACCCATCCAACATACTAGGGAATCGCTGGCAGCGAAAATGGTTAGCAGCATACATCTTCTTCAGAGAAACTCGATCAAATGCAACTAGCGAAAACAATTCATCTTCAGCAAATTGTCGCCCGCTAAGAAGCGTGTAATACTTGATGCATTCATGAAATGAAACACTAACATCCCGATACTCACCGGGATGTCCCCGTCCAAAAGGGAAAAGATGCGGAAACATTCGAGCAAACAGATCACCCGAAGAATCACTTGATATCTTATCAGATCTGCGGACCTCAAACTGACGTTCTCCCCGCCTTGACGTTGCAGGGTGCTCTCTTGCCATTACACGAGTAGATGTATCTGCTAGTCCTATCCGACGCTCAATTAGATTTGACTTTTCATTTTCACTCTCCACCGAAAACGCATCGTTCCCACCGCGAATATTTTCTTGTTCTGCATTCATTGCAGCATCCAACTCCCCAGTGATGTCGTCAATGTGCTCAACAAAATATTTTTCAATACTACTATACTCGTATTCAGTATTCAAAACCGGATCATTTGGCGTCACGTTCTGATACATGGGGTTATTGTCGCGATAGAACTTAAATACATCTCGAACCTTTTGATTGCGGATTCTATGCATTTTTCGCACTTTGTTCGATTGAGTTGGCGTGAACTCACCTACCATAACAACTCGATATGAAGTCACAGCTTCAATTGATCGCGGCAATAACAGGATCGGAGGCCCAGGTGTACAATCATCAAATGCAATACAATGAGAACGAATACAGCGATGTCTGCCACCGCGCATTACGCGCGTAATCGCAACAACGCTGGCCAGCTGAGTCATAAGTCTTTCTGGCAGCGTGAGATCTTGCAAATGTTTATCCAACCTTCCAATATAAAATCCATTTGCGATCGAAAATTTCGGTAATTTGCACTCATTAATTGATTGGTGACACTCGTTGCACACTGAAAACCAAGCTCGAGGTGTGCCGCTGTCATCATTGTAGTAGTTAATCCCACGAGGCGAAACCATAACACCCTCCAAACTTGGTAAGTGTGGTGGAGGTCGATATTGAGCGCAGAGGGTATCTGGAATTTTAACTCGTGTCGATTGTTTTACACAGCGCTTCATTTGATCCATATAGCGGTAGTCGCTATCATCCTATCCGACGTGTTTCTCGTCGAAGCACCAGTCGGTCACACACAGTACAAACACATTCATCTAGGCCCTCTCAGCCCCCAGCGAACTTCTCAGACCCTTCACGCATTTGGCACGCTCACTATCACGAAGTCCATGATCGAATTCAGTCCTATCATCCCCACAGCTGCCACTCTCTTCTCGTTGGTCGACTGTAGCAGCATCCTTTTCTCTTCGACGACGAGCACGAAATCGACGAACACAAAGCCGATTCATTTCACGTTTTCGTTCAACATCGAGGTACTTCAGCACGTCCTCAGAATCACTAATTTGCTGGTCGTCTTCATTGTTGGAACTTGTATGCTCCACATATTTGCTCGTAACTGCAGCAGAATCATGGATTGCATCGCTGTACAGCCGACGAAAACATGCTTGCCACAATGCTCCGAACACCTGGTTTGCGGTTTTGTTACATGGATCCTTGGTCTCGACACAATCATCAAGTCGCTGTATCTTCAGCTGAAGTTGTTCCTCGTGGTAATGCGCATCAAGATGGACTAGTAGATCATGCTCGTCTTCATATTGCTCTTCTTGCCGCTTGCGCTTTCCATGCGTTTTTGGGGTTGTCATTCCAGACTGTAAATGTGGCACTGGTGCTGCAGGAGAAACAAGTCGAGTGATGGCATAACGGCTTGTTGATCGCGACGCAAACGATACAGTATTGGTCCATCTGTATAGTTGTGGACCAGAGCAAAGTACAGTATTGGTCCGTCCGTAGAATGTTGGGCCAGACTGAAATACAGTATTGGCCCATCCGTAGAATTCTGGGCCTGAATGAGATCGCGTCGGCTGCTAGTAAATACTAATTTATCTGATAAAAGCTCAAAACTGCGATATATTAGCTGATACATGCTATATTAACTCCAGCATGCTTTCGCACACGACTCTGAGCCATTAAACGACAAACAAACAGATATGGAATTCTTTATTTAGTCCATGCTGTGATTATCAGTAACGCAACACAACTACATGTATTTGATAACAAACAAAGTGTGGATCATTTACCACTGCCGCCAGACGATTTCTACCACGGCGGAACGCCATCTTACGAGCTGCAGCTGCCACCACTTTCCTCTGTCGGCACAAACCCGGACAAAAAAGTGCTGATGTCTCCTTCTCCTGGGTTTGTCGTACCAGCTTCATGGTCTTCCACTCCTTCCCCACTTCTGCTTAAGTCTGGACCACCAGTCGCGCACGCTGCTGCGGCGATCACCACCGCCACCATGATGGTGTACACGCTTGGATCGGTGCTAATACAATCCATACACATGCACAGAAGTTAGTACGGGTGGGATCCTTGGCATGGCGGCAGCAGCAGCAGCCACAATCGATCACCAACCTCAAATGGAGTCGCGCACGCTGCCGTGGCGATGACCACCGCCACCATGATGGTGTACGCGCCAAGCCGCGCGGGCTGTCCGTGATGACGTCCGAACCGGATCCAGTGCTGCAACGCAAACACGCAAATGTAGGAGTTAGTATAGGGAGGGGTAGCGGATCGGCAGCAGCAGCGGCAATAACCTGAAATGTACGCTTGCCGCGACGGAGGATCTGTTGTGTTGGGAGCAAAATCGAAAGTGAGCTAGGTGAAAGCAGATGCATGCCGTACCTAATGATCCACTTCTAAAGAAGTGATTCACGACGGTTACGCCCATCTCTATGGTAGGTATCCACTGAGCAAGGTGTTCATACTGCACGTCGTTGGCGGTCACCTTGCACACACTCAGCTCCTGGTAGCGATGCCACGATTCTAGGTGTCGCGGGTCTTCTCTATTAGATCACGGTTTTAGTTGCCGCGGATCTGCTTTTCTGTAATGTGGTTCTGGAGTATGTTGATCCATGCGATGTGCTCTGTAGAAAAATGTGTGGAGAACACGACAAAAAATGCCGATGCCCGGTGTGTGGACAACACAAGAAAAACCGGTGGGGTGGCGGCTTACGCCGCCCTAGCTATAGAAAAGTGTGTAAGCCTTGTGTAGAAATACCGGTGGGTGGCGACGGCTTACACGCCCTTACTATAGAAAAGTGTGTACGCCTTGTGTAGAAAAATACCGGTATCGATTATGTGGTGCACACGATATTACACCACAGTTCTTACGAACTGCCCGCCCCAAGAATGGAGTTCCTCGTGCCGCTGCACGCGGCGGACCTGGAGCTGCCCAAGGCGGACCGCTACCACGTGCGAAGCGTGCTGACGTTCGAGGACGAGACGCCGGAGGAGCTCTCTGCGCGTGTGCAGCGCCTGGAGGACCGCGTCTTGGGCAGCGAAGCGGGGCTCGAGCTGCTGGAGGAGGAGCGACTGGACGCGACCTACAGCCTCGTCAAGAAGCTCCCGACGCTCGCAGAGCCGCTGCGGATGCGGGTCGTGGAGATGCTGGCGGCCTTCGTGGCCAACGTGACGCAGGGCGTGCTGGCCAGGCGCCCAGGGAGTGACGCCGAGGACGTGGCGCTGTACCGCAGCACGTTCAAGGCGAGCGTCTACTTCCTCGTGACGGCGCTCACGAGCGTCAGTTGCCTGCAGCTGCAAAGCGACAAGGACATTGTCAAGCACAAGGGCAGGAAGCAGCAGCAGCAGGCGACGATCAACAAAATCAATTGGACCAAAGTGGTGGAGGGGGCCATCCAGAAACTCAGTCGCTCCGTCAGCAACGCCACGTTTAGCATGTGGGCCATGAACGTCCCAGAAGAGGTGAGAGAAGAAGAGGAGGAAGGAACGAGTTGAGTTGAGTTGCAGCTGCTGACGGACTCACTGCCTGCCTGCCTGCGTGTAGGAGTTCTCCATGTTGTACTGCAAAGTCGTGTTCGAGCTGCTGAGCAACGCGTCGCTCTGTCGCGGCAAGCTGCTCAAGCCCAAACTCTACCATGTACGTGTGTGCATTCGGTTGGCAGCTGTGGGGTCGAGTGCTGTGGCTGATTGGAGGCATTAATGTTGTTTTTTATTGTTTTTTATTGTTTTTTATTGTGCAGCTTCTGGCCATGAGTCTGCAGAAGGCGCCGGCGATCCACGTTTCCGTGGTGGCGTCGCTCATTGACCTGATCTACACACATGAACATCTGAGCGCCTCGATCGCTGAACTTGTGGAGCTGCTCTACTTCAAATACGCCAACGTGACGTTCGCGGCCGATCTCATCAGTGAGATTGGGAAGATCTCGTCGCGTGACGCGTCCAAGGATGTGGCCGGAACAAGAAACATTTCCATGTTCCTTTCGAGTCTATCGACCCTCACCCCTGCGTTAATCATGGGGAACCTGAGCTTCGTGTTGGCGTTGCTGGACTCCGAGGCGTATCAACTCCGGAACGCTGCCGTTACGTGCGTGACGCAGATCTTGCTGTGGAACTTCCGCCAGAGTGGACAACAGGACCCACAATCCTCCTCTGCCGATAACGCGTTGCCGAAAAAGAAGTCCCGGAAGCACAAGAAAACGGATGGCGAGTCAAAGAGCGATGGCTCAGACAGTGACGAGAGCACAGCTGAGGAGGATGGTAGCAGCAGTGACTCAAACGATGAAGATGACGCAGGGCTGGCGAACGCTGAAGCACCGCGCACATTCTCTCGTTCGACGAGAGATCAGCTCCTCACTGTGCTTGAAGATCGCACTCACGACGTCAATTCGTTTGCACGAGGTCATGTACTGAAGATGTGGGCACTGCTGTGTGAAGAGGGGGCTCTACCGCTGCACATGCTAAAGAACGTGACACTAATGGCCGTGGGTCGCTTGCAAGATAAAGCAGCGGTGGTTCGTCGCCATAGTATTCACTTGCTGTCGCTGTTACTGGAAAGAAACCCTTTCATGGGAAATTTAAACCGCGAGTTTTATGCCAAGAAGCGTGACGAGCTGGCCGAAGAAATGAAGAAGAAACGTGACGAAGTAATTGCCGGTGCGGAGAAGGAAATGAGCGAAGCACTGGGAGAAATCGCAATCCAGAACGGAGAAGATTCGGGGTCTCTGTCACCCTCTGAACCAACAATCTCTTCAGAAGAACAAGCTGCAGCACTCGAGAAAGAGCTGCAGACGACCGTGCGCCTGCTAAAGTTTTATCAAGATGCAATTGACTTCATTGATGAGTTCGAGTTGCAAGCGCAGCCGTTGATGGCTCAGTTGCTGGGAAGCAAATCGATTTCGGATGTGCTGGAGGCTATCCAGTTCTTCGAGAAGGCATATCGTTTCCATCTTGGTGCAGCCCAGAGCGGGATCAAGAAAATTCTGCCACTTACATGGCGGTCGGACGTGTCGATTCAAGAGCAGCTATCGAATACTTTCGTGTCTCTTTTTATTCGCATTGATGAAGACGACCCTGAACGCAATTCACCGCAGCTCGTGGCAGAAAATTTGGTCAAGTTTTTGGATGAGTGCACAGTTGCCGAGTACACGTGTCTGGAGCGGATTATGGGGGAACTTCATCGTAATAAGAAGGTTCCAATGGTGGTGGTCAGCTCGCTTTGGGGGCTTGTGGATGTATCAGTGTATCCCATTTCGATTGTGAGCAACGCATTGGTACTGCTCAGCATGATTGCAAGCATCGATGATTCCATGTTGTTTTCCAACGATCGCCTCGGCCAAGTGCTGTCAATGGGTTTTGGTGACGTCGCGTGCAGTCCGGATTCTCGCTTTCGAGTGTTGGGAGCTGCTTGTCGGTTAGTACAGTGTATTCAGCTGGAGCCAAAGAACTCTGTCGTGAGGAGCAGCAGCCAGACACAGCAGCGTATACAGCGCTCGAACCTGGATGCGACAGAGCAAATCATCCTTTGCTTGCAGCGTTTCCTTGCTCTGGATTTTGTCGGTGATGAGGGCATCGAGCTCGAGTGTCTGCATTCGACATGGTTCGATACTGTGCAGCAAGCGATCGAATCCATCTTCTCGATATGCGAGCGCCCTGAAGACGTGTGCGGTGACGTGATCAAACACCTTTCTCTGCGTCTGTTTGAGAGCGATACGAATGATGTTTCACGTGTGGAGCTCGCACACTTTTTCTTTGTTCTTGGCCACTCGGCGGTTAAAGTTGCGATTCACGTGGAAAAGCTGGCAGCGAAAGTGAAGAAAATGCGCTCTAATCGCAATGCTGTGGTGAGACCCGCTGACAATACAGCGTCTAACGGCGACGCCGAAGACGTGACTGCGATGGAGGATGAACTTGGCGTGGCTGCAGAGGTTGAGGCGGAAGAAGACACGTTTGTGAACAACGTTATCCAGAAGGAGATTGCATGCCGCAACCTGCTAGGGATGTATGGTCCGCTTATTATCCGCGTGCTTGTTGGGTAAAGAGGAAGAGTTCAAGGGCGACGAGCTACTCACTGAGTGCGCAGTGGTGGCACTGAGCAAGTTCATGGCCGTATCGGAGGAGTTCTGTGAGAAGCACTTGCAGTTGCTGTTCACGATTCTGCAGGACTCTCCGCAACCTTCTGTGCGAGGTGACGTGATTATCGCGTTAGGAGACTTGTCGTTCCGTTTCCCGAACCTGGTGGAGCCGTGGACGTCGCACCTGTACAACCGACTCCGGGATGTGAACCTCAACGTGCGTAAAAACACAATCGTTGTGCTTTCCCACCTTATTCTAAATGATATGATCAAGGTGAAGGGCCAGATTAGCGAGATCGCCATTTCCCTGGTGGACGAGAACGATGGTATTCGCAATCTTGCCAAGCTGTTCTTCTTTGAGCTGTCGAAGAAGGGCAACAACCCCATTTACAACATGCTTCCGGACGCAATCGGCCAGCTCTCGACGAGGTAAAGATTGTAGTTTTTTTCTCATGCTGCTGTTGTGCCACGTACTAATGTGCGACTGATGTGTGTTATGTAGTGAGCTTGTATCCAACGCAGACTTCCAGACGATCACGCGATTCCTCATCCAGTTCATTACCAAGGAGAAGCAAATCGAAAGCATCGTGGAAAAATTGGCTCAGCGGTTCCCGACCGCCTCCAAGGCGCAACAGCAGCGTGACCTTGCGTATTGCTTGGCGCGCCTGCCTCATACCGAGAAGTCCCTGAAGTACCTGTACCAGAACCGCAAACTGTTCAGCGACGCGCTTCATGACGATGTTGTCGCCGACAGCTTCACGTTTCTGGTGGCTAAAGCGCGCCGTGGGAACAGTGCGCTTTCAGCGACAGCGGAGATGAAAGAAGCTATCGACACCCTGGACAAATTTGTGGTCGGGATGAAGGAGGGCAAGGAAGAGGTACGCTTCTTAGTGACGTTCGTTCGATGGTTTTGTTGTTCACGCGTTGTTTCATGACCAGGATGAAGCTATGGACGGCGAGACTACGGAACGAGCGTCGTCACCACAAGCCAAGGGCAGGCCAAAGCGTAAGACTGGTGGTAAAGCTGCCAAGGCGACGCGAGTCACCCCGAAGAAGAGAGAGCGAGCCAAACGAAGAACCCCTCGTAAGCAGAAAGCGACTCGTGTCGTGAGTGAAGATTCATCAGAGGAGGAAGAGTAAGCGAAGGAAAAAGTCACCGCCGTAGTAGTAAGCTCTCTTGTTCGTCGTCAGTAAGCTAAAACCTCCCGACATCAAATCAAAATCTCCTAACGAATGACCAACGGAGCTGCAAACTTCTCACGCAGTGGCAGCCTTTGTGCTGCTCGTCAAATAGATACTTAGCCCGAGAGTGGCTGATGCTCAACAGCTACCAAACTCGTGCATGCCGTCAGCACGCGCAGAACTTCGTCCGGATCTTCCAGGTAATACTGCGCGCGGCTCACTTTCATGCCCACCGTGCAGGTGTAGCAGTTGCTCCCCTGCACGACATCAAACATATCCTCGTCCGTGCGCTCGTCCCCGAGTGCAAGGATAAAATCGAAATCCAGCGCCGTGAAGTACGGCGTCTCGCTTTCATACTCCAAGATCCGGCTCACGGCACGACCTTTGTTCACTCGCCATGGACGGATCATGACGTACTTCTTAATACGACACATCACGATGCCAACTGGTAAATCACGCAGCATTTGGTCAAAATGCAGTTGCATATCCTTCGCCTGCTTCAGTCCAAAGGTGGGGTCGGCATCTCGAAAGTGCCACGTGTAGCAACAATCTTTCACGTCGAGTAGTGAGCCAGGAGTCCGCTCTGTGAAATGCTCCAAAATGCTCTCAACTTCATCGCGCCATTCCAGTTCAACGTCGCTGAACATGCATTGCCAAGGGGCCCGATCAAAGAACCCACTTTCGCTGCCACTGGCGCCCATGGCAGAAGAAGATGAACTGGCAAGTGGGTCATCTTCAGCACTCGGCAGTGATTCCGCTGCGTACGTCGCGTCTTCTACCATAGTATCTCCGTTGCCTGTCAGGAAATTGCCATTGCCCTCTATGTCGAGCGTCGATGGATGCTTGGAGGCTGGCCGGAACCAATAACCATGCTCTGCAGCAAGTCCGACGCGCGGCAAGTGACCGAACCATTCCTAACAAATACGAATATAATTGTTAACCTCAGCGTCATGACGAAATATGTGGTTGGCACAGCGCGCCGCAGTTCTTTACCTGCAAGCGGTTTTTGTTCCTTCCGCTGATAATGTAGACGGTGTTGTGCGGATCTGCGGTAAGGTCTTCTAGACATGAGAGCAGAGCGGTAGATGGCTCGGCCAACTCCTCCATACTCTGGTAATTCACCAAAGTGCCATCGTAATCCAAAAGAAACAGACGTCGCTGACTTCGTTCGTAATAACCGAGCAGTTGCGCCGTGTCTAGCTTGTCCAGACGATTGTACTCTTGAGCGGTAGCAGCAGCCTAGACCGGTAGAGGGTTAGCAAATATGGTCTTGCTCCGCTCCACATCAACAGAATGATGATGTTCAGAAAATGATCATGGCTTACCTCATTCAGCGCGGACATGATCCGCTGTGCCCACAGTGTCGACGTGTATGTATTTACATAGCGCGAGAGTTGATGGTGCCGGATACGCTTTGTAGTCGTGCTCATGCGAAGCGCTGTATCAATACTCGCCGCGACTTGCTCGATGTGCATCGGATTCACCAGCAACGCGCCTTGAAAAGACGAAGCGCATCTGATTTCAAAACGCAGCATAGCACAAATTAGAGCGCTTCCAAGATCTCATCGTTCACAAGTCACGCACCCAGCAAATTCGCTGTACACAAGCACGCCGTGACAGCTCTTCTTCTGGGCAGCAATGAACTCCATGGCCTGCAGATTAATGCCTTCCTTGATACTGCTGACGATGGCCACGTCTGCACAGTTGTAGAGCGCTACAAGCTGGTCGTGGTCGATTGACTGCTTCAGATAGCGCACAGGACAGTATTCCGCCGTCCCAAAGCGCCCATTGACGCGACCAACAAGCTCGTTAATCTGGCGACTGAGCATCCTGTACTGCAACGAAGCCGTGCGTCCGGCGTCGCGAACGACAGCGTAGAGCACGACCTTTCCTCGGTACTCCGGGTAGTGCTGGAGCAAATACTCCATCGCCTCGAGCATTTCGGGGATGCCCTTGCAAAAGTCCAGTTTGTGGACCCCCACAATAATCTTCATGCCGTCTTGCTGTCGCTTGAGCATCTCGACGTGCGCCTCCACCTTGGGCGTCAGCGCGTATTTCATGGGGTCGATCCCCATGGGGCAGATGCCGAGCGAGATGAGCCTCCCATTGTACTCGACGCGACTCGGCGACGACTCGAGCCCGAGCATGCGCGTGCACACGTTGAGAAAGTGGCGTACGTAGTCGAAGTGATTAAAAACGACCAGATCCGCGCCGAGTACGCCATGCAGCAGCGCCTCGCGTACAGGCAGCATCTGGAAGAACTCGGAGGACGGGAAGGGGCAGTGGAAGTAGAAGCCGCACGTGATCTCCGGGAAGCGTCGACGAAGCAGCCCTGGGAGCGCCATAAGCTGGTAGTCACACACGAGCACCAAGTCTCCGTCCTTGTAGATCTCCGACACGGCCTGTCAATAGAAGAGAGCAAAACAGTCAGTTGTCACAACCCTCTCTCTCTCTCTCTTTAGCCACCTACTTCCAGGAACTTTTGGTTGGCAGAGCAGTAGGCGTCGTATTTCTCTCCAAAGTTCTCGAGCAGGCGACTGTCCGAGCGCTGCGGCAGCGAGTGGAAGAGCGGCCAGAGCACCACGTTGCAGAACTGGTTGTGGTACAGATCCAGCGTCTCGTGGCTGAGGAAGACCGGGTGGCAGTGGAAATCCGTCTCCAGGCGGCGGCGTACTCCGTCCTGACTCGACTCGTCCACTGCGGCCCCCGGCCACGAGACCCATCGAACGGCATTTCCCTTGTGCAGGAACTCGATGGCGCTCTGCAGACCCGAGGCGGACGGAATGTACTGCCAGCTGTCGCCCTGGTCCGTCTTGAGCATCCGCACGCAGCGTCGCAGGCTGCAGACGATGATCTTGTTGCTGTCGTTGGCCATGGGGATGGGCCCCACGTTGCGCGAGAGCGAGTTGAAGCGCTGCGAGTCCTGGCGCACCGCCGCCAGCCGCCGGTGCAGGTCGTGCAGCTGGTCCAGCAGCGAGCTCTCGCCCAGTTCCGACAGACTTGGCTCCATGGCTCGCGAGAGATGAAATGACAAAGTGAAAAGCGCTTGTAGAGGGGGGCGTACCTCTGTATAAGGAACACACTTCAACTTGCAAGTGATTGATGCACACGGATTCAACGGGCTTCAAGGGCGTGTGACCGTTCCACCCGGCCATCGGCCTCGTGAGCTCGCTGCGCCTGGTGCGCCTGGAGCTGGAGGCTGCCCCCTTAAGCGTTTGGTAGAAGTGCAACGCTTGGAACACGTAGTTTCCGCTGACCGAGCGTGTACGAAGTAGAGTAGCTTGTACTAGAGTTTGGTGGCGGATTGATACATATATGTGCCTTGTACTAGTATTTGGAAACGCAGCTCGCGTTGATCGTTTGGGTTTGTTTGGGTTGGCCTGGTTGAGTTGTTTAGTGCTGTGGAAGGCAACATCATGGGTATCGAACGCTTTTTGTTAGTGACAGGTGTGAATTTCGCTGGAATCAAGCAGGGCGGACTCGAAGCTTCTTTTGTATGAGCGCGGCAGTGCTGGTGCCTTGTAGATAGTGAGTAAACCTCTCTTCACAGTTGAAACCAGCTCTGTCTCCGTAGCAACGATTCGGTCGCCGCTCATACTCGAAAGCACCAGCGCTGTGGCTGCTCTCGCCCGTCTGCTTGGCAGCATACCGAAAGAAATACGGGGATCTGCCCCGCTTCCAGCAAGCGATATGTCTTCAGACATCACTTCATCTCCTAGTGTTACACCCTCGAGTCCTATAGGTGACTATGATAGCAACCACACCACCTCTTAGTCTTGGTCGCCATAAAGAAGACGCACGTGCAGCTACCAGTTTCATGGGAAGACCCGGGGACGGGGTTACTTACCCCTGTCGTGTTCGAGGTCAGCAACGACAAAGCAGAGTTTCTATCTGTTGAAATGTAAGACCTAGCTAGTGAGCGACAGAGCAGAGCGGCAACAACCAGAGTACGACACTAAACGTCACTTGTTATATATCGGGCAAATTCGAGACTGAGGCTCAGTCTCGAGCTCCCTTAGCTATTCTACTCACAAATACTGCTGGTGGCGACCCTCTACAGCTCTCCATAGCCGCACGATCTTTAGATACGCCTTGAGCGCGACTCCTTGTGCAAGATCCCAACCAGCACAGCCAAGCTTGCAGCCAGCATGGCCAGCACATCGTAACCGATATTTCAACACGCCCCTCTCAAAGAGAACACTTTGTCCCAAATCAAGCATGTAGGTTCACGCTGTGCCCGACACTCTTCATTCCAATCAATCTTGACAGTCCCTCAAAGCGAGCTTTTGCTAATGGCTTCGTGAATAAATCTGCGGGATTGTCTTCACCACGGACCTTCCACAAGTACAAATGCTCTTTCTCCACTTGTTCACGAATGAAATGCCACTTCAATTCAATGTGCCGAGTTCGTCTACTGAAGGTCGGACTTGTAGCCATTACAAACGACGATTGATTGTCGACACCAAGTGTCAACTTGCGTTTCATCTCAGGTAACAATTCGTTCAGAATGTTCATCAATGCTCTGCCTTCCATTGCAGCTTCACAGGCGGCGACGTACTCTGCTTCAGCTGTGGACTGTGCCACAATTGTCTGTCGCCGAGAAGCCCAGGAAATCGCACCACCTCCTAACGTAAATACGAATCCTGTTGTGCTCTTTCTGGTATCACGATCATTTCCCCAGTCACTATCCGAGTAGCCGTCCAAATGCACTCCAATGTCACACCTTTCTGACTTACAATAGGTGATACCCTTGCTAGCCGTACCCAAAACATAGCGAAGCACCCTCTTTGCAGTTCCAACGTGTTTCTCAGTTGGATGGTCAACGTATCGACTTAGTTGACCCACAGCAAACATTAAATCTGGTCGAGTACTAGTTACCAAGTACATCAAGCACCCAACAACTTCACGAAAAGATATCGTTGTGGTTGCATTTTCCACTGTCTTTCTGCTCACATGCTTCGAGACGTAGCGTCGTTTCCATCGGAATTGCACTGCTATTCGACTCCTTACGCAAACCAAATCTTTCCAACAGTTTTTCAGCGTAGTGCTGCTGATCAATCGTAATTTCGCCATCTCGTTGGCGAACTCGAATACCCCAAGTACTGATGTAGAAGTCCTAAATCTTTGATGCCGTAGTCCTTTTCCAGACTATCGAAGAGATCACATTTAAATTCTTCAGAGTTCGATGCACACAACAAATCGTCGACATACACCAATACGAATGCCATTTTGCCATCCTTGCAGTAAAAATACAGGCACGGCTCCGATTTGCACTGAATAAATCCATGAGCCTTGAACCACTTGTCAAGTTCATCGTTCCATTCTTTGCCAGACTGTCGTAGTCCATACAAAGCCTTGTTTACTTCGTACAGACCTGTTCCACTAGGAAATCCCTCAATGTTCTTCAAATACTGCTTGATCTTCAAAGCTGCGTTCAGGTAAGCGTTGTTGATGTCACCCTGCCATATCAACCATTCTAACTGAACTGCCAGTGCCACTAACAGCCTGAATGACGAAAGACGCGCAACAGGAGAAAATGTATCATCGAAATCAACTCCTGCAATTTGTCGAAATCCTCGAGCTACCAGTCTTGCACGAAATCTGATCACATATCCCATCTCATGTCAAAGACCCATTTAGTTGTAATGAAGTGCTGTCCTTCCGGAAGTACATCAATCTCCTTGAGAACTTCTTTTTCGCGCAGTACCTCCATCTCCTTCACCATGGCTGCCAGCCATTCACGCGATTGCTTCGACCTCATCGCTTGTCGAAATGTACGGGGTATTTTTACATCCTTTTCCCGCCATCTTCGCAAAGTCAAGCTCACTGGCATCAATGTGGAATTAACCACATAGTCATCGAGATATTTAGGTCTCTTGCGAACTCGGGGCTCATATCTAGGTTTCTTATCCTCATCACTTCGACGAGTGCGCTTATCCCGTTCTTGACCACGGACCTTTCCCTTCGATCTCTGTATCGGGACTGGTACCAACGACCAAATCTGATCCAACTCTGCTGTTTCTCGAGCCACACGCTGCTCATCGGTCTCTGTTAGTTCATACGTCTCAATATCGATCGGCGTGGGTTCGTCATTTTCACCATCGGCCCCATTTTCATCATCTCGATCATGTTGACGGTCATCATTGGCAATATTCAGGTTTGGCTCATTGTCATTTTCACTTTCATTTTCAGATTCATCTCCGGCTTCAGAACCATTTTGTCCATCTGACTCACTTGAGCTGTCACTACCGGAATCGGGGTCATTTTCATCTTCTGAGCTGCTTGAAGAACTACTATCATCTTCCACGTCATTTTCATGATCACTGCCAGAGCTGTTATCCTCTTCATCGTCTGCATTTTCACTAGATGTCGGGATTGCTGAGCGTAAATGTACACGAAACTTACCTATTCTAGCGTGATGACTACTGTTCCTCATCGACAGCGACCTTTCTGGTTCATTCTCGTTCTCAGACTCATGTCCATCCGATTCGGGTTCAAACTCGTCGTTTTCAGCATCCGACTCCATGTTTTCTTCACTACTAGCATCACTACTAGCTTCCATGTCAACATCACTTTCACTATCGGCTTCACCATCTACTTCCTCATCAACAGAATCAAACTGTTGACTTTGTGCCCATCTAGAAATTGTCGAAGGCGAAACTTCATGCCGATCCCGGTACAAAATACTCTCGTTCACTCGAACATCAAACACGACTCGTGCAACATGGTATTGCGGGAAGTAAACTTTTGTACCTACGCGATCCTCTGCGTAACCCAGTGAGTACCCGATCTCACAGTTATTTGCCATCTTCTTCCGCAATTTACGAGGAATGTGTGCGTATGCAAGCGCACCAAACGTCCGAATGTGGTGAATATCTGGTTTCTTTCCGAAGAATAACTCAAATGGTGTTCGGGACGCAATGCTTCTACACAGAACACGATTCTTCACGTACGTTGTATTCTCCAACGCGTCCGGCCAGATACTTTTGGGCAATCCAGATGCAAAAAGCATCGATTTCATCATCGCACGCAGTGATTGCATGGCACGTTCCGCCAAGTTTAACGAAGACGCATCAGGTGCAAGCGCTTCATATTCGACACCTATACTGACATACCATGTCTTCATGTCCTCGTTTGCAAATTCACCACCACCATCAAAAACTACCCGTTTCACTGTGCGATCCACCTGGCGCTCCGCCCACGCGATATACTGCTGTAGCTTCTCGTTCGTCTCTTTCTTGTCTTTAAGAGGAAAGGTACGAATCAATCTCGAAAATCCATCCACTACTACCAGTATTTGAGTGAATCTTGTGTTGTTGTGCTTTCCAGGATCCATTAGATCAACGAAAATCTTATCGTTCGGATTCTGAATATCTCGATCCAGAGACTGCATGTGCTTCTTACGCTTTTGCTTCGCTAATTGACACGTATCACACATGGGCAATTCTCGTCCTTTCAGCATCATACCATCGACGACGCTCTTATCTGACATGGACTTCAGATACTGAGCATTGGTGTGCCCAAGACGGGCATGCCACACTCGAATGTCAGCTACTCCATCCATTTTCGTGAAGTTTACAACCTCACCAGTGCTTGTCTGCTCTACCTGCTGGTAATCACCTTCCGTGAACTCATTGTAACTACGAAAGCTCCACACGTTATTTGGCTGGAAATGCGAGGTGAACAAGAACTTATCACCTTCGTACACAGTGTATACACCGGAAACCGGGTCCTTGGTTTCGATGAGACCCTGCCTCCTTGCAACTCCTGCAGAAAACAAATTCCAGCGAGCGCTCGGGACATACAGTACCTGATCCAAAGTAAATTTCTGCAGCTGTCCATTTTCATCCTTCGTGACTAGCTCAGCAGTACCGATCCCGATTGCATGTGTTACCATATCCTTCGCTAATCCTCGACATGGATCCATCACCTTTTCGTACTCTTCGTAACTGACGAAGTAATCCATCGTTCCAACTATATGTGCACTGGACGCAGTATCATAATGCCACAGTCCTGCATCATAGTCATCCTCCATCTCTTGTGTATCTGGTAGAACGTCTACCTCAGATACTACTGAAACAGTGCGCCTTTGCGCGACTGCACAATTCACACTCTGCTTCTTTGTACACGAACTGCCAGCCTTGTGCTGGCTTTTGCTCTGTTGCTTCGGCTGCTGTCTTGCTTGCTCCACTTGCACGGCACCTACGGCTGGCGACTTCATTTCCAACTCAGGGCAGAAACGTCGAATATGTGGCAATTGTGACACTCAATTTTCGACCTGTCTTGTTTCTTCTTGCTCCACTTCTTGGTTGGATTCCCGTGCTGCTTTTCACTATTGGGTTTGCTACTATCATTCACTGCCCCGCGAGCACCAAATACACCACCAGCTTCATCTTTAAGTTGCGCCTCTGCCACCAAAATCAAATCCCGAATCTCCTCAGGTTTTGATTGTCCACCAATACCAAAACGCACCACTTGTGCTAGTTGTTGGTACTTATCATTCTGGGGCAAACTGTTCAGTAAAGCATCAACCATGTCCACATCATGTACAGGATACTTGAGCACCATGAGCTGGTCTCTAATATCCATCATTTTTCCAATATGCAGCGCCATATCTTCACCTTTAGAAGCTCCGGTGTGCCACAACTTGTGTAAAAGCTGCCGCAGCTTGTGAATAGCCAACACCTTGTTACTGGGAGTCTCGTAGTATTCCAGCAACGCCTTCCACATATCCGTACCCGTCTTCTTTTTCATCACCCTCTGTGCCAACGCAGGTGACACAGAACCCAACACCATTCGTTTAATTTGTGCCTGCTTCTGTTTCCACTCCAAGCGCGACTTGTCGTCAGCATCTTCCTTCTGGACTTCATCACCAGAGACAATCAGTTCGAGGTCCTTCTCCTCGAAACAGCTAACCATCAGCGCCTTGTAGTATTCCCAGTTCTCGCCATTCCAGTTGATGGGAACACCTTTCGAGCTCAGCTCGATCTTCCCTTCCTTACCACTCATTTCGAACTCTTGGTAGCGTCACGTAGCCAGTCTAACTCCGTGTCTTTGGGCTCATAACCCTGTTGAAATGTAAGACCTAGCTAGTGAGCGACAGAGCAGAGCGGCAACAACCAGAGTACGACACTAAACGTCACTTGTTATATATCGGGCAAATTCGAGACTGAGGCTCAGTCTCGAGCTCCCTTAGCTATTCTACTCACAAATGCTGCTGGTGGCGACCCTCTACAGCTCTCCATAGCCGCACGATCTTTAGATACGCCTTGAGCGCGACTCCTTGTGCAAGATCCCAACCAGCACAGCCAAGCTTGCAGCCAGCATGGCCAGCACATCGTAACCGATATTTCAACACTATCGTCCCGCATTACCGGAAGTTGAGCGCCTCCAAACCTCTACGGACTTCTGTGGAGCGCTTAATGTCAAGAGATAACGGCGCCTGCCTGGTCTCATCGCTCGCGCGGCGCCCGGTAGCGCAGTTCGCGTGTTCCGAACCGCACGCGATTTTCTACAAGATCGGACAATTTGAATCTACCTTCATTCGCACTAACACTAGGGCGTGTGTGTGTGTGGGGGGTCGACAACCTGGACAATATCAGGATCGCCAGGTCCCGTGGCGTCGATGTACGACTCGTTGTATGCAAGTCGCTGCTCAGTCGAGGCGACCGAAATTATAAGAGAGGCGAAGATCGAATGTCGGGTTGCAAGGTTTGCTTTTGCCGATGCCAACGTGGAGGACATCTGGCGAATTGGTGGACGAATAAGCGTATCATGTACTTTTCTCCTACGTCGTGTTCGGTACTGATCTGTCCACATGGAGGACGGGTTGCCAACCTTTCGCTATCCATTACATGTATGTCCTCAAGTATGTTGTGTGTTTCCAGTATCGACTCATGCAGACGACTGCATCACCAACTCGCCTCCGCCACCAAGAAAAGATCACAAGAGGCAGCGAGCATGCCACGATGAGAATGCAATCGGAAAACACGGACAAACGGTTCAACTGTGCGATCGACATACATATCGGGCTAAAATATGCTGTGCTACGACAAACGAAAGGCATAAACGAAAGAGAGCTTTGCAGGTCCTGCCAAAGTCGACTTCTAATAGGACGCGATTCCACTAGGGACATACTGGGGCTCGGTCCATCCCGAGATATATAGACACAATCGGATTGAACGGGCTCCTCTGGAATCGGATACCATTTACGATCTCGCGAAGATGAGCGACCTGCCGGACTACGTCAAAGCCGTGCTGCTGCACGCGCACACTACGCCTTTCGACCAAGCACAGGTGCGCGAGCTGGAGGCGGTCGGGGCGCCAAGCGCAGGTACGCGAGCTGGAGGCGGTCGGGGCGGAGACGCTCCCCGCGACGTGCGAAATCGCAGGCAAAACGTCCTCTTTCTGTTGGCCCTTTGTGTCGGTGCGCACGATCGAGTGCGTCCTGTTCGTGGCCGCATCGTACGTGAAGAAGCGGTACAAGTCCAAGTTTGGCTCGGGCAGTCTCCAGTCCATCGCGACCAAGTTCGGCTTGCACTACATCTGCTACATCAGCGGGACGGACACGCTGATGAAGGAGCCCCCGAATACAAACTACAAACAGGAGATCAACCCGCGGGCGGCGAACTTCTACTTCTGCATCGGCGACTGCATTCGCAACGACTTTCTGCGGTGTCCCCGATCGCCTCGATTTGCCCCAGTCCAGCGACGAGTACCTTTGACGCTACTGCAAGCGCTTCCTGCCAACGACCGGATCTTTTTCACAGAGAACGCAGACCATCCGAGCGGAGTCTACTGCGGAGACATTGCGCCGGAGCACCAAGGCGTCACAGCATACGGCAAAGTAGGCTATTGGGTCATCCAATTCGGAGAAACTGGAGAGGACAACAGAATGGCAACTGCGAACGAGCCCGGTCAATATGAACAGATAAATGGTAGAAGAACGGGCGGTGTCCGAATGATGTGGTATGCGTACGTGGATGGCGAAGGCGACGTTGGTCACATGCGTCGACAGGCAATGGAAACGAGAGTGAGAGACAAGTTAATATGGTTGCAGCTGTTCTTCCCGATCGTCCTGGACGGAGAACTAAAATCCGACCTTGCCTCTATTCGACCAGATCAACTTTTACTTGTGTACCAGGCCTTCTTGTTGGCCATTGATGAGTGGATCTCTGCCGGGGAAGACAGACTGCAAATCGTCCGAGCATGACCAGCAGAAGTCGCTGTCGCGGCAAAACGTCCTCCACCGTCTCAGGCGTCAGCAGCTTTCGTTCGCGTCCGTCCATGTAAGGAAGTCATCAGCGAGAAACTTAGTCAAGCCACGTGAAGAAACCTCACGCGCAAGCGAAGTTCGGGTGGCGGCAGCAGTAATTAACAGGTCGGCCACTTCCCTCTGGATAGAGCCGCTCTTTTGGAACTACCCGATGATAGAACCAACGGCGCTGGAGCGCTTCAGACACGGCGCTAGTAGTGGTTCGGGGCGCTACGACTTCAAGCTCATCGAGTGTATATTCATGAAAAATGCAATCACGTGCAAGCTAGGCTACTCCTTTTGCTTTACTGTCCGCCCACGATCGCCAGCAGCAAGTCGCGGTACTCGCCGCTAGTGTCGCCGCGGATGCGCTTGCTCAGCTCCTTGCCGTACAGCTTCTTGTATGCAGTCTTGATCTCAGGCAGCATCACGTGGTAGCGCACCACCGCCGCGCTCAGGCCGTACTCGTCCGTGCCCAGACCCTTCATCGTGCTCTCGAAGAGGCCCGCTAGCAGCTCGAACGGCTCAAACACCATCCGAGCGTGGTACAGCAGGGCCGCCTGGGCATCGCCCTTGAACTCGCCCTTGATGGCCTTGGCAATGCTCGTCTTCTTATACTTCTTCGAGTAAGCCGCGTCGATGTTGCGCAGGTGCTGCGCGGGACTCGAGACGACAATCCGGATGAACGTATCCTCGTCAGTGCCCCACTTTCCTTCGCCAGCCTTGTACAGGACGTCGGCGTCTGATGCAGCCCTCGCACTCGTGTACACAGCGGGGTCGAAACTCGGCAAGTCTCCCTGCATCGCGGTCAGGATCACCTTCTTCAGATCGCCGCTCAGCTCACCGCTCAGAATCTTCACCAGGTCGTCACCGTACTTCTCCTGGAATGTCTTCTTCAGCAGCGCGATTTCCGCGTTCGAGCGAGCCATCACAACCGGGTAGATCCACTCCTCCGTCGTGCCCAGGCCCTTGGTCGCCTTGCGCAGGATCTCGGCCTCCACGTGCTCCAGCGGACTCGCCAGCATCTTCAGCAGAATGCCGTAGTCGCTCGTGCTCTTCACCCACACCGTCAAGCTCTGCTTGTACAGGATGCGGTAACGCCACCAGATCAGGTAGCGCTGCTCCACAGTCTTTGACAGCAGCAGAGACGCCAGGGCCGCCTCGTCCGAAGCGGCTCCAGTGCACACGCGCTGGATCTCCTGCGCAGCCGCGTCAATGTCAGCAGAGAACGTCATCGACTCGACGCTGGTGCCCTCACGGGCGTAGCGCGCGTACAGGCTGCTCATGGCCGCAGCTCCAGCAGCAACCAAAGCGGCAGCACTCGCCTCGCCGCGGACGGCAGACGTCGCCGTCACCGCGCCGGCAGAAGCACTCTCCGTCTTGCTTGCGACCACAGCACCAGCACTCGACGAAATGCTGGCCTTCTCCTCCACCGACGCACTCACGCCAATGGACGCACCACTGCTCACCGCAGCGCTCGAGCCACTCACAGCAGCACCGCTCACTGACGCGCTTGAGCCACTCATCGCAGCACTCGAGCCACTCGCAGCAGTAACGATCGCCGATCCCGACGTGCCAAACTCCATCTCGGCCGCGTCGAACACCGACAGCAGTAGCTGGCAGTACTCACCGCTCACCACGCTCTGGATACGAGTGCGCAGCTCCTGGCGATACAAGCGCATGTATACGATACGAATACGCACAAGCAGGCGGTAGTAACGCACCACCCACGCACTCAGTCCATAGGCGTTCTTGCTACCACCCTTCAGCGTCGTCTCGAACAGCTCCGCAAGCAGGTCCACCGGCTCCAGCACCGAGCGCACCAGGAACAGCAGCGCACGCCTGGCATCGCCAGAAAACTCAGCCGTGATCGCGCCCACGAGATCCGTCTTGTACTTCGCCGCGTACGCGCTGTTGATGCTGCGCACGTGCTCCGCTGGGCTCAGCACCAGGGTGTTGATGAACGCCGTCTCGTCCGTGCCCATGCGGCCTTCGCCAGCCTTGTACAGGACGTCGGCGTCCGCAGCAGCCTTCGCGCTCGTGTGCACAGACGCGTTGAAGTCGGCCACCTCGCCACGCATGGCGGTCAGGATCACCTTCTTCAGATCGCCGCTCAGCTCACCGCTCAGAATCTTCACCAGGTTGTCACCGTACTTCTCCTGGAATGTCTTCTTCAGCAGCGCGATTTCCGCGTTCGAGCGAGCCATCACAACCGGGTAGATCCACTCCTCCGTCGTGCCCAGGCCCTTGGTCGCCTTGCGCAGGATCTCGGCCTCCACGTTCTCCAGCGGACTCGCCAGCATCTTCAGCAGAATGCCGTAGTCGCTCGTGCTCTTCACCCACACCGTCAAGCTCTGCTTGTACAGGATGCGGTAACGCCACCAGATCAGGTAACGCTGCTCCACAGTCTTTGACAGCAGCAGAGACGCCAGGGCCGCCTCGTCCGAAGCGGCTCCAGTGCACACGCGCTGGATCTCCTGCGCAGCCGCGTCAATGTCAGCAGAGAACGTCATCGACTCGACGCTGGTGCCCTCACGGGCGTAGCGCGCGTACAGGCTGCTCATGGCCGCAGCGCCAGCAGCAACCAAAGCGGCAGCACTCTCCTCGCCGCGGACGGCAGACGTCGCCGTCACCGCGCCGGCAGAAGCACTCTCCGTCTTGCTTGCGACCACAGCACCAGCACTCGACGAAATGCTGGCCTTCTCCTCCACCGACGCACTCACGCCAATGGACGCACCACTGCTCACCGCAGCGCTCGAGCCACTCACAGCAGCACCGCTCACCGACGCGCCTGAGCCACTCATCGCAGCACTCGAGCCACTCGCAGCAGTAACGATCGCCGATCCCGACGTGCCGAACTCCATCTCGGCCGCGTCGAACACCGACAGCAGTAGCTGGCAGTACTCACCGCTCACCACGCTCTGGATACGAGTGCGCAGCTCCTGGCGATACAAGCGCATGTATACGATACGAATACGCACAAGCAGGCGGTAGTAACGCACCACCCACGCACTCAGTCCATAGGCGTTCTTGCTACCACCCTTCAGCGTCGTCTCGAACAGCTCCGCAAGCAGGTCCACCGGCTCCAGCACCGAGCGCACCAGGAACAGCAGCGCACGCCTGGCATCGCCAGAAAACTCAGCCGTGATCGCGCCCACGAGATCCGTCTTGTACTTCGCCGCGTACGCGCTGTTGATGCTGCGCACGTGCTCCGCTGGGCTCAGCACCAGGGTGTTGATGAACGCCGTCTCGTCCGTGCCCATGCGGCCTTCGCCAGCCTTGTACAGGACGTCGGCGTCCGCAGCAGCCTTCGCGCTCGTGTGCACAGACGCGTTGAAGTCGGCCACCTCGCCACGCATGGCGGTCAGGATCACCTTCTTCAGATCGCCGCTCAGCTCACCGCTCAGAATCTTCACCAGGTCGTCACCGTACTTCTCCTGGAATGTCTTCTTCAGCAGCGCGATTTCCGCGTTCGAGCGAGCCATCACAACCGGGTAGATCCACTCCTCCGTCGTGCCCAGGCCCTTGGTCGCCTTGCGCAGGATCTCGGCCTCCACGTGCTCCAGCGGACTCGCCAGCATCTTCAGCAGAATGCCGTAGTCGCTCGTGCTCTTCACCCACACCGTCAAGCTCTGCTTGTACAGGATGCGGTAACGCCACCAGATCAGGTAACGCTGCTCCACAGTCTTTGACAGCAGCAGAGACGCCAGGGCCGCCTCGTCCGAAGCGGCTCCAGTGCACACGCGCTGGATCTCCTGCGCAGCCGCGTCAATGTCAGCAGAGAACGTCATCGACTCGACGCTGGTGCCCTCACGGGCGTAGCGCGCGTACAGGCTGCTCATGGCCGCAGCGCCAGCAGCAACCAAAGCGGCAGCACTCTCCTCGCCGCGGACGGCAGACGTCGCCGTCACCGCGCCGGCAGAAGCACTCTCCGTCTTGCTTGCGACCACAGCACCAGCACTCGACGAAATGCTGGCCTTCTCCTCCACCGACGCACTCACGCCAATGGACGCACCACTGCTCACCGCAGCGCTCGAGCCACTCACAGCAGCACCGCTCACCGACGCGCTTGAGCCACTCATCGCAGCACTCGAGCCACTCGCAGCAGTAACGATCGCCGATCCCGACGTGCCGAACTCCATCTCGGCCGCGTCGAACACCGACAGCAGTAGCTGGCAGTACTCACCGCTCACCACGCTCTGGATACGAGTGCGCAGCTCCTGGCGATACAAGCGCATGTATACGATACGAATACGCACAAGCAGGCGGTAGTAACGCACCACCCACGCACTCAGTCCATAGGCGTTCTTGCTACCACCCTTCAGCGTCGTCTCGAACAGCTCCGCAAGCAGGTCCACCGGCTCCAGCACCGAGCGCACCAGGAACAGCAGCGCACGCCTGGCATCGCCAGAAAACTCAGCCGTGATCGCGCCCACGAGATCCGTCTTGTACTTCGCCGCGTACGCGCTGTTGATGCTGCGCACGTGCTCCGCTGGGCTCAGCACCAGGGTGTTGATGAACGCCGTCTCGTCCGTGCCCATGCGGCCTTCGCCAGCCTTGTACAGGACGTCGGCGTCCGCAGCAGCCTTCGCGCTCGTGTGCACAGACGCGTTGAAGTCGGCCACCTCGCCACGCATGGCGGTCAGGATCACCTTCTTCAGATCGCCGCTCAGCTCACCGCTCAGAATCTTCACCAGGTTGTCACCGTACTTCTCCTGGAATGTCTTCTTCAGCAGCGCGATTTCCGCGTTCGAGCGAGCCATCACAACCGGGTAGATCCACTCCTCCGTCGTGCCCAGGCCCTTGGTCGCCTTGCGCAGGATCTCGGCCTCCACGTGCTCCAGCGGACTCGCCAGCATCTTCAGCAGAATGCCGTAGTCGCTCGTGCTCTTCACCCACACCGTCAAGCTCTGCTTGTACAGGATGCGGTAACGCCACCAGATCAGGTAACGCTGCTCCACAGTCTTTGACAGCAGCAGAGACGCCAGGGCCGCCTCGTCCGAAGCGGCTCCAGTGCACACGCGCTGGATCTCCTGCGCAGCCGCGTCAATGTCAGCAGAGAACGTCATCGACTCGACGCTGGTGCCCTCACGGGCGTAGCGCGCGTACAGGCTGCTCATGGCCGCAGCGCCAGCAGCAACCAAAGCGGCAGCACTCTCCTCGCCGCGGACGGCAGACGTCGCCGTCACCGCGCCGGCAGAAGCACTCTCCGTCTTGCTTGCGACCACAGCACCAGCACTCGACGAAATGCTGGCCTTCTCCTCCACCGACGCACTCACGCCAATGGACGCACCACTGCTCACCGCAGCGCTCGAGCCACTCACAGCAGCACCGCTCACCGACGCGCCTGAGCCACTCATCGCAGCACTCGAGCCACTCGCAGCAGTAACGATCGCCGACCCCGACGTGCCGAACTCCATCTCGGCCGCGTCGAACACCGACAGCAGTAGCTGGCAGTACTCACCGCTCACCACGCTCTGGATACGAGTGCGCAGCTCCTGGCGATACAAGCGCATGTATACGATACGAATACGCACAAGCAGGCGGTAGTAACGCACCACCCACGCACTCAGTCCATAGGCGTTCTTGCTACCACCCTTCAGCGTCGTCTCGAACAGCTCCGCAAGCAGGTCCACCGGCTCCAGCACCGAGCGCACCAGGAACAGCAGCGCACGCCTGGCATCGCCAGAAAACTCAGCCGTGATCGCGCCCACGAGATCCGTCTTGTACTTCGCCGCGTACGCGCTGTTGATGCTGCGCACGTGCTCCGCTGGGCTCAGCACCAGGGTGTTGATGAACGCCGTCTCGTCCGTGCCCATGCGGCCTTCGCCAGCCTTGTACAGGACGTCGGCGTCCGCAGCAGCCTTCGCGCTCGTGTGCACAGACGCGTTGAAGTCGGCCACCTCGCCACGCATGGCGGTCAGGATCACCTTCTTCAGATCGCCGCTCAGCTCACCGCTCAGAATCTTCACCAGGTTGTCACCGTACTTCTCCTGGAATGTCTTCTTCAGCAGCGCGATTTCCGCGTTCGAGCGAGCCATCACAACCGGGTAGATCCACTCCTCCGTCGTGCCCAGGCCCTTGGTCGCCTTGCGCAGGATCTCGGCCTCCACGTGCTCCAGCGGACTCGCCAGCATCTTCAGCAGAATGCCGTAGTCGCTCGTGCTCTTCACCCACACCGTCAAGCTCTGCTTGTACAGGATGCGGTAACGCCACCAGATCAGGTAACGCTGCTCCACAGTCTTTGACAGCAGCAGAGACGCCAGGGCCGCCTCGTCCGAAGCGGCTCCAGTGCACACGCGCTGGATCTCCTGCGCAGCCGCGTCAATGTCAGCAGAGAACGTCATCGACTCGACGCTGGTGCCCTCACGGGCGTAGCGCGCGTACAGGCTGCTCATGGCCGCAGCGCCAGCAGCAACCAAAGCGGCAGCACTCTCCTCGCCGCGGACGGCAGACGTCGCCGTCACCGCGCCGGCAGAAGCACTCTCCGTCTTGCTTGCGACCACAGCACCAGCACTCGACGAAATGCTGGCCTTCTCCTCCACCGACGCACTCACGCCAATGGACGCACCACTGCTCACCGCAGCGCTCGAGCCACTCACAGCAGCACCGCTCACCGACGCGCCTGAGCCACTCATCGCAGCACTCGAGCCACTCGCAGCAGTAACGATCGCCGACCCCGACGTGCCGAACTCCATCTCGGCCGCGTCGAACACCGACAGCAGTAGCTGGCAGTACTCACCGCTCACCACGCTCTGGATACGAGTGCGCAGCTCCTGGCGATACAAGCGCATGTATACGATACGAATACGCACAAGCAGGCGGTAGTAACGCACCACCCACGCACTCAGTCCATAGGCGTTCTTGCTACCACCCTTCAGCGTCGTCTCGAACAGCTCCGCAAGCAGGTCCACCGGCTCCAGCACCGAGCGCACCAGGAACAGCAGCGCACGCCTGGCATCGCCAGAAAACTCAGCCGTGATCGCGCCCACGAGATCCGTCTTGTACTTCGCCGCGTACGCGCTGTTGATGCTGCGCACGTGCTCCGCTGGGCTCAGCACCAGGGTGTTGATGAACGCCGTCTCGTCCGTGCCCATGCGGCCTTCGCCAGCCTTGTACAGGACGTCGGCGTCCGCAGCAGCCTTCGCGCTCGTGTGCACAGACGCGTTGAAGTCGGCCACCTCGCCACGCATGGCGGTCAGGATCACCTTCTTCAGATCGCCGCTCAGCTCACCGCTCAGAATCTTCACCAGGTCGTCACCGTACTTCTCCTGGAATGTCTTCTTCAGCAGCGCGATTTCCGCGTTCGAGCGAGCCATCACAACCGGGTAGATCCACTCCTCCGTCGTGCCCAGGCCCTTGGTCGCCTTGCGCAGGATCTCGGCCTCCACGTGCTCCAGCGGACTCGCCAGCATCTTCAGCAGAATGCCGTAGTCGCTCGTGCTCTTCACCCACACCGTCAAGCTCTGCTTGTACAGGATGCGGTAACGCCACCAGATCAGGTAACGCTGCTCCACAGTCTTTGACAGCAGCAGAGACGCCAGGGCCGCCTCGTCCGAAGCGGCTCCAGTGCACACGCGCTGGATCTCCTGCGCAGCCGCGTCAATGTCAGCAGAGAACGTCATCGACTCGACGCTGGTGCCCTCACGGGCGTAGCGCGCGTACAGGCTGCTCATGGCCGCAGCGCCAGCAGCAACCAAAGCGGCAGCACTCTCCTCGCCGCGGACGGCAGACGTCGCCGTCACCGCGCCGGCAGAAGCACTCTCCGTCTTGCTTGCGACCACAGCACCAGCACTCGACGAAATGCTGGCCTTCTCCTCCACCGACGCACTCACGCCAATGGACGCACCACTGCTCACCGCAGCGCTCGAGCCACTCACAGCAGCACCGCTCACCGACGCGCCTGAGCCACTCATCGCAGCACTCGAGCCACTCGCAGCAGTAACGATCGCCGACCCCGACGTGCCGAACTCCATCTCGGCCGCGTCGAACACCGACAGCAGTAGCTGGCAGTACTCACCGCTCACCACGCTCTGGATACGAGTGCGCAGCTCCTGGCGATACAAGCGCATGTATACGATACGAATACGCACAAGCAGGCGGTAGTAACGCACCACCCACGCACTCAGTCCATAGGCGTTCTTGCTACCACCCTTCAGCGTCGTCTCGAACAGCTCCGCAAGCAGGTCCACCGGCTCCAGCACCGAGCGCACCAGGAACAGCAGCGCACGCCTGGCATCGCCAGAAAACTCAGCCGTGATCGCGCCCACGAGATCCGTCTTGTACTTCGCCGCGTACGCGCTGTTGATGCTGCGCACGTGCTCCGCTGGGCTCAGCACCAGGGTGTTGATGAACGCCGTCTCGTCCGTGCCCATGCGGCCTTCGCCAGCCTTGTACAGGACGTCGGCGTCCGCAGCAGCCTTCGCGCTCGTGTGCACAGACGCGTTGAAGTCGGCCACCTCGCCACGCATGGCGGTCAGGATCACCTTCTTCAGATCGCCGCTCAGCTCACCGCTCAGAATCTTCACCAGGTCGTCACCGTACTTCTCCTGGAATGTCTTCTTCAGCAGCGCGATTTCCGCGTTCGAGCGAGCCATCACAACCGGGTAGATCCACTCCTCCGTCGTGCCCAGGCCCTTGGTCGCCTTGCGCAGGATCTCGGCCTCCACGTGCTCCAGCGGACTCGCCAGCATCTTCAGCAGAATGCCGTAGTCGCTCGTGCTCTTCACTCCACACCGTCAAGCTCTGCTTGTACAGGATGCGGTAACGCCACCAGATCAGGTAACGCTGCTCCACAGTCTTTGACAGCAGCAGAGACGCCAGGGCCGCCTCGTCCGAAGCGGCTCCAGTGCACACGCGCTGGATCTCCTGCGCAGCCGCGTCAATGTCAGCAGAGAACGTCATCGACTCGACGCTGGTGCCCTCACGGGCGTAGCGCGCGTACAGGCTGCTCATGGCCGCAGCGCCAGCAGCAACCAAAGCGGCAGCACTCTCCTCGCCGCGGACGGCAGACGTCGCCGTCACCGCGCCGGCAGAAGCACTCTCCGTCTTGCTTGCGACCACAGCACCAGCACTCGACGAAATGCTGGCCTTCTCCTCCACCGACGCACTCACGCCAATGGACGCACCACTGCTCACCGCAGCGCTCGAGCCACTCACAGCAGCACCGCTCACCGACGCGCCTGAGCCACTCATCGCAGCACTCGAGCCACTCGCAGCAGTAACGATCGCCGACCCCGACGTGCCGAACTCCATCTCGGCCGCGTCGAACACCGACAGCAGTAGCTGGCAGTACTCACCGCTCACCACGCTCTGGATACGAGTGCGCAGCTCCTGGCGATACAAGCGCATGTATACGATACGAATACGCACAAGCAGGCGGTAGTAACGCACCACCCACGCACTCAGTCCATAGGCGTTCTTGCTACCACCCTTCAGCGTCGTCTCGAACAGCTCCGCAAGCAGGTCCACCGGCTCCAGCACCGAGCGCACCAGGAACAGCAGCGCACGCCTGGCATCGCCAGAAAACTCAGCCGTGATCGCGCCCACGAGATCCGTCTTGTACTTCGCCGCGTACGCGCTGTTGATGCTGCGCACGTGCTCCGCTGGGCTCAGCACCAGGGTGTTGATGAACGCCGTCTCGTCCGTGCCCATGCGGCCTTCGCCAGCCTTGTACAGGACGTCGGCGTCCGCAGCAGCCTTCGCGCTCGTGTGCACAGACGCGTTGAAGTCGGCCACCTCGCCACGCATGGCGGTCAGGATCACCTTCTTCAGATCGCCGCTCAGCTCACCGCTCAGAATCTTCACCAGGTCGTCACCGTACTTCTCCTGGAATGTCTTCTTCAGCAGCGCGATTTCCGCGTTCGAGCGAGCCATCACAACCGGGTAGATCCACTCCTCCGTCGTGCCCAGGCCCTTGGTCGCCTTGCGCAGGATCTCGGCCTCCACGTGCTCCAGCGGACTCGCCAGCATCTTCAGCAGAATGCCGTAGTCGCTCGTGCTCTTCACCCACACCGTCAAGCTCTGCTTGTACAGGATGCGGTAACGCCACCAGATCAGGTAACGCTGCTCCACAGTCTTTGACAGCAGCAGAGACGCCAGGGCCGCCTCGTCCGAAGCGGCTCCAGTGCACACGCGCTGGATCTCCTGCGCAGCCGCGTCAATGTCAGCAGAGAACGTCATCGACTCGACGCTGGTGCCCTCACGGGCGTAGCGCGCGTACAGGCTGCTCATGGCCGCAGCGCCAGCAGCAACCAAAGCGGCAGCACTCTCCTCGCCGCGGACGGCAGACGTCGCCGTCACCGCGCCGGCAGAAGCACTCTCCGTCTTGCTTGCGACCACAGCACCAGCACTCGACGAAATGCTGGCCTTCTCCTCCACCGACGCACTCACGCCAATGGACGCACCACTGCTCACCGCAGCGCTCGAGCCACTCACAGCAGCACCGCTCACCGACGCGCTTGAGCCACTCATCGCAGCACTCGAGCCACTCGCAGCAGTAACGATCGCCGATCCCGACGTGCCGAACTCCATCTCGGCCGCGTCGAACACCGACAGCAGTAGCTGGCAGTACTCACCGCTCACCACGCTCTGGATACGAGTGCGCAGCTCCTGGCGATACAAGCGCATGTATACGATACGAATACGCACAAGCAGGCGGTAGTAACGCACCACCCACGCACTCAGTCCATAGGCGTTCTTGCTACCACCCTTCAGCGTCGTCTCGAACAGCTCCGCAAGCAGGTCCACCGGCTCCAGCACCGAGCGCACCAGGAACAGCAGCGCACGCCTGGCATCGCCAGAAAACTCAGCCGTGATCGCGCCCACGAGATCCGTCTTGTACTTCGCCGCGTACGCGCTGTTGATGCTGCGCACGTGCTCCGCTGGGCTCAGCACCAGGGTGTTGATGAACGCCGTCTCGTCCGTGCCCATGCGGCCTTCGCCAGCCTTGTACAGGACGTCGGCGTCCGCAGCAGCCTTCGCGCTCGTGTGCACAGACGCGTTGAAGTCGGCCACCTCGCCACGCATGGCGGTCAGGATCACCTTCTTCAGATCGCCGCTCAGCTCACCGCTCAGAATCTTCACCAGGTCGTCACCGTACTTCTCCTGGAATGTCTTCTTCAGCAGCGCGATTTCCGCGTTCGAGCGAGCCATCACAACCGGGTAGATCCACTCCTCCGTCGTGCCCAGGCCCTTGGTCGCCTTGCGCAGGATCTCGGCCTCCACGTGCTCCAGCGGACTCGCCAGCATCTTCAGCAGAATGCCGTAGTCGCTCGTGCTCTTCACCCACACCGTCAAGCTCTGCTTGTACAGGATGCGGTAACGCCACCAGATCAGGTAACGCTGCTCCACAGTCTTTGACAGCAGCAGAGACGCCAGGGCCGCCTCGTCCGAAGCGGCTCCAGTGCACACGCGCTGGATCTCCTGCGCAGCCGCGTCAATGTCAGCAGAGAACGTCATCGACTCGACGCTGGTGCCCTCACGGGCGTAGCGCGCGTACAGGCTGCTCATGGCCGCAGCTCCAGCAGCAACCAAAGCGGCAGCACTCTCCTCGCCGCGGACGGCAGACGTCGCCGTCACCGTACCGCCAGCAGTTTTTGTAGTGCTAACAGTGCTATCGATGCTGTCGTCAACTTGGTTTTCCTCACCCGTAGTCTTTTTCACCTTTGCAGACATGTTGGAACTTGTGTAAAGTACCGTGTCGTCTGCAAAACTCACGAATGAGGATAGAGTCTGGGTTTGCTGGTTTCCCTTGTCTTCGTTTGCTCCATCGATGACTGTGACGTGAAATTGAGCTTTGCTGCTGGCACTCAGTCCAAGCAAAAACTGTGCGATATCAACATCGTGTGGCTGCGCATGTCCGATCTCCTGGAAGTAAGTGATCAGCGACTTTGCCGAGCCATAGAATACCGTTTCACCTCCTTCGGTAATCAGCACGTGGTGATAACCCCCCGATAGGTTAGGAGATTCCTTTAGCATAGAGGTCAGAGTATCCGCACTTGCTGCCTTGGCTGTCATTTTGTCCGCGCTAATGACTTCGTCGATTACGAGGACACGTTTGTGCTGTCCGAACTCAACACCAAATTGGTGAACCGCAAGCTCAGGGAAATGCGCCGATAACGCTTGGGACACATTCCACGCAGCTTGCTTCTCAGCACGAGAACCACTTTCATATAGGTTTTCGCTGAAGGTAGAAAAGTTCTCCGAGCAGAAGGCACGTGAAAGCTCACGAACTTCCATGGGAGAAATGGTGGAGATATCCTTACCCCGTTTCTCACAGAAGCTTACAAACTGTGACAGCCATGACCACCCAAACGAAACCTGCTTCACCTTCTGCAGTTTTGAATCCGTCAAACTTCCACTGGCAAGTCCGATCACAACTAGCGTGTTGTCTTCCACGCGCTTCACATTCTCAGCATGCTGGATCTTAGCATCCCCACCCACCGTCCATCTCTCAGTCGAGCCGGCATCCGCGGACGTAGTCGTCGAGCGAGTGGCACTCACGGCAGAGCCGATGGCAGCGCCCGCGCCAACAAGCGTAGCCGCGTCAATGGCGCTCGTCACCCGACCGCTCACCTTGTCGCTGTCGCGAGCAATCTCCTCGGTCGTCTCGGTCGTCTCGGTCGTCTCGGTCGTCTCCTCGGTCGTCACGGTGGTCACGCTGCCAGTCGTGTCCGCGCCAGTCACATCCGTGCTCGACACCGTCGTCACACCCTCCTCGGTCACGGTGGTCTGCTCGGTCGTCTCCGAGGTTTCCGTGGTCTGCTGGCTCGCGCCCGAGCCGGACGTCCAGCCTGACGTCAAGGTGTAGCCGCCGCGCGCCGTCACGTCGCGGGTCACATCGCTGCCCACGTTTCCGCTAGTCACCGCGCTCACGTCCTCGCTGGTCACCGTCTCCGTCGTCTCGCTGGTCACCCTCTCCGTCGTCTCAGTCGAGCCGACATCCGCGGACGTAGTCGTCGAGCGAGTGGCACTCACGGCAGAGCCGATGGCAGCGCCCGCGCCAACAAGCGTAGCCGCGTCAATGGCGCTCGTCACCCGACCGCTCACCTTGTCGCTGTCGCGAGCAATCTCCTCGGTCGTCTCGGTCGTCTCGGTCGTCTCCTCGGTCGTCACGGTGGTCACGCTGCCAGTCGTGTCCGCGCCAGTCACATCCGTGCTCGACACCGTCGTCACACCCTCCTCGGTCACGGTGGTCTGCTCGGTCGTCTCCGAGGTTTCCGTGGTCTGCTGGCTCGCGCCCGAGCCGGACGTCCAGCCTGACGTCAAGGTGTAGCCGCCGCGCGCCGTCACGTCGCGGGTCACATCGCTGCCCACGTTTCCGCTAGTCACCGCGCTCACGTCCTCGCTGGTCACCGTCTCCGTCGTCTCGCTGGTCACCCTCTCCGTCGTCTCAGTCGAGCCGACATCCGCGGACGTAGTCGTCGAGCGAGTGGCACTCACGGCAGAGCCGATGGCAGCGCCCGCGCCAACAAGCGTAGCCGCGTCAATGGCGCTCGTCACCCGACCGCTCACCTTGTCGCTGTCGCGAGCAATCTCCTCGGTCGTCTCGGTCGTCTCCTCGGTCGTCACGGTGGTCACGCTGCCAGTCGTGTCCGCGCCAGTCACATCCGTGCTCGACACCGTCGTCACACCCTCCTCGGTCACGGTGGTCTGCTCGGTCGTCTCCGAGGTTTCCGTGGTCTGCTGGCTCGCGCCCGAGCCGGACGTCCAGCCTGACGTCAAGGTGTAGCCGCCGCGCGCCGTCACGTCGCGGGTCACATCGCTGCCCACGTTTCCGCTAGTCACCGCGCTCACGTCCTCGCTGGTCACCGTCTCCGTCGTCTCGCTGGTCACCCTCTCCGTCGTCTCAGTCGAGCCGACATCCGCGGACGTAGTCGTCGAGCGAGTGGCACTCACGGCAGAGCCGATGGCAGCGCCCGCGCCAACAAGCGTAGCCGCGTCAATGGCGCTCGTCACCCGACCGCTCACCTTGTCGCTGTCGCGAGCAATCTCCTCGGTCGTCTCGGTCGTCTCGGTCGTCTCGGTCGTCTCCTCGGTCGTCACGGTGGTCACGCTGCCAGTCGTGTCCGCGCCAGTCACATCCGTGCTCGACACCGTCGTCACACCCTCCTCGGTCACGGTGGTCTGCTCGGTCGTCTCCGAGGTTTCCGTGGTCTGCTGGCTCGCGCCCGAGCCGGACGTCCAGCCTGACGTCAAGGTGTAGCCGCCGCGCGCCGTCACGTCGCGGGTCACATCGCTGCCCACGTTTCCGCTAGTCACCGCGCTCACGTCCTCGCTGGTCACCGTCTCCGTCGTCTCGCTGGTCACCCTCTCCGTCGTCTCAGTCGAGCCGGCATCCGCGGACGTAGTCGTCGAGCGAGTGGCACTCACGGCAGAGCCGATGGCAGCGCCCGCGCCAACAAGCGTAGCCGCGCCAATGGCGCTCGTCACCCGACCGCTCACCTTGTCGCTGTCGCGAGCAATCTCCTCGGTCGTCTCGGTCGTCTCGGTCGTCTCGGTCGTCTCCTCGGTCGTCACGGTGGTCACGCTGCCAGTCGTGTCCGCGCCAGTCACATCCGTGCTCGACACCGTCGTCACACCCTCCTCGGTCACGGTGGTCTGCTCGGTCGTCTCCGAGGTTTCCGTGGTCTGCTGGCTCGCGCCCGAGCCGGACGTCCAGCCTGACGTCAAGGTGTAGCCGCCGCGCGCCGTCACGTCGCGGGTCACATCGCTGCCCACGTTTCCGCTAGTCACCGCGCTCACGTCCTCGCTGGTCACCGTCTCCGTCGTCTCGCTGGTCACCCTCTCCGTCGTCTCAGTCGAGCCGGCATCCGCGGACGTAGTCGTCGAGCGAGTGGCACTCACGGCAGAGCCGATGGCAGCGCCCGCGCCAACAAGCGTAGCCGCGCCAATGGCGCTCGTCACCCGACCGCTCACCTTGTCGCTGTCGCGAGCAATCTCCTCGGTCGTCTCGGTCGTCTCCTCGGTCGTCACGGTGGTCACGCTGCCAGTCGTGTCAGCGCCAGTCACATCCGTGCTCGACACCGTCGTCACACCCTCCTCGGTCACGGTGGTCTGCTCGGTCGTCTCCGAGGTTTCCGTGGTCTGCTGGCTCGCGCCCGAGCCGGACGTCCAGCCTGACGTCACGGTGTAGCCGCCGCGCGCCGTCACGTCGCGGGTCACATCGCTGCCCACGTTTCCGCTAGTCACCGCGCTCACGTCCTCGCTGGTCACCTCTCCGTCGTCTCAGTCGAGCCGACATCCGCGGACGTAGTCGTCGAGCGAGTGGCACTCACGGCAGAGCCGATGGCAGCGCCCGCGCCAACAAGCGTAGCCGCGCCAATGGCGCTCGTCACCCGACCGCTCACCTTGTCGCTGTCGCGAGCAATCTCCTCGGTCGTCTCGGTCGTCTCGGTCGTCTCGGTCGTCTCCTCGGTCGTCACGGTGGTCACGCTGCCAGTCGTGTCAGCGCCAGTCACATCCGTGCTCGACACCGTCGTCACACCCTCCTCGGTCACGGTGGTCTGCTCGGTCGTCTCCGAGGTTTCCGTGGTCTGCTGGCTCGCACCCGAGCTGGACGTCCAGCCTGACGTCACGGTGTAGCCGCCGCGCGCCGTCACGTCGCGGGTCACATCGCTGCCCACGTTTCCGCTAGTCACCGCGCTCACGTCCTCGCTGGTCACCGTCTCCGTCGTCTCGCTGGTCACCCTCTCCGTCGTCTCAGTCGAGCCGACATCCGCGGACGTAGTCGTCGAGCGAGTGGCACTCACGGCAGAGCCGATGGCAGCGCCCGCGCCAACAAGCGTAGCCGCGCCAATGGCGCTCGTCACCCGACCGCTCACCTTGTCGCTGTCGCGAGCAATCTCCTCGGTCGTCTCGGTCGTCTCGGTCGTCTCCTCGGTCGTCACGGTGGTCACGCTGCCAGTCGTGTCAGCGCCAGTCACATCCGTGCTCGACACCGTCGTCACACCCTCCTCGGTCACGGTGGTCTGCTCGGTCGTCTCCGAGGTTTCCGTGGTCTGCTGGCTCGCGCCCGAGCCGGACGTCCAGCCTGACGTCACGGTGTAGCCGCCGCGCGCCGTCACGTCGCGGGTCACATCGCTGCCCACGTCTCCGCTAGTCACCGCGCTCACGTCCTCGCTGGTCACCGTCTCCGTCGTCTCGCTGGTCACCCTCTCCGTCGTCTCAGTCGAGCCGACATCCGCGGACGTAGTCGTCGAGCGAGTGGCACTCACGGCAGAGCCGATGGCAGCGCCCGCGCCAACAAGCGTAGCCGCGTCAATGGCGCTCGTCACCCGACCGCTCACCTTGTCGCTGTCGCGAGCAATCTCCTCGGTCGTCTCGGTCGTCTCGGTCGTCTCGGTCGTCTCCTCGGTCGTCACGGTGGTCACGCTGCCAGTCGTGTCCGCGCCAGTCACATCCGTGCTCGACACCGTCGTCACACCCTCCTCGGTCACGGTGGTCTGCTCGGTCGTCTCCGAGGTTTCCGTGGTCTGCTGGCTCGCGCCCGAGCCGGACGTCCAGCCTGACGTCACGGTGTAGCCGCCGCGCGCCGTCACGTCGCGGGTCACATCGCTGCCCACGTTTCCGCTAGTCACCGCGCTCACGTCCTCGCTGGTCACCGTCTCCGTCGTCTCGCTGGTCACCCTCTCCGTCGTCTCAGTCGAGCCGACATCCGCGGACGTAGTCGTCGAGCGAGTGGCACTCACGGCAGAGCCGATGGCAGCGCCCGCGCCAACAAGCGTAGCCGCGTCAATGGCGCTCGTCACCCGACCGCTCACCTTGTCGCTGTCGCGAGCAATCTCCTCGGTCGTCTCGGTCGTCTCCTCGGTCGTCACGGTGGTCACGCTGCCAGTCGTGTCCGCGCCAGTCACATCCGTGCTCGACACCGTCGTCACACCCTCCTCGGTCACGGTGGTCTGCTCGGTCGTCTCCGAGGTTTCCGTGGTCTGCTGGCTCGCACCCGAGCCGGACGTCCAGCCTGACGTCACGGTGTAGCCGCCGCGCGCCGTCACGTCGCGGGTCACATCGCTGCCCACGTCTCCGCTAGTCACCGCGCTCACGTCCTCGCTGGTCACCGTCTCCGTCGTCTCGCTGGTCACCCTCTCCGTCGTCTCAGTCGAGCCGACATCCGCGGACGTAGTCGTCGAGCGAGTGGCACTCACGGCAGAGCCGATGGCAGCGCCCGCGCCAACAAGCGTAGCCGCGCCAATGGCGCTCGTCACCCGACCGCTCACCTTGTCGCTGTCGCGAGCAATCTCCTCGGTCGTCTCGGTCGTCTCGGTCGTCTCGGTCGTCTCCTCGGTCGTCACGGTGGTCACGCTGCCAGTCGTGTCCGCGCCAGTCACATCCGTGCTCGACACCGTCGTCACACCCTCCTCGGTCACGGTGGTCTGCTCGGTCGTCTCCGAGGTTTCCGTGGTCTGCTGGCTCGCACCCGAGCTGGACGTCCAGCCTGACGTCACGGTGTAGCCGCCGCGCGCCGTCACGTCGCGGGTCACATCGCTGCCCACGTTTCCGCTAGTCACCGCGCTCACGTCCTCGCTGGTCACCGTCTCCGTCGTCTCGCTGGTCACCCTCTCCGTCGTCTCAGTCGAGCCGACATCCGCGGACGTAGTCGTCGAGCGAGTGGCACTCACGGCAGAGCCGATGGCAGCGCCCGCGCCAACAAGCGTAGCCGCGTCAATGGCGCTCGTCACCCGACCGCTCACCTTGTCGCTGTCGCGAGCAATCTCCTCGGTCGTCTCGGTCGTCTCCTCGGTCGTCACGGTGGTCACGCTGCCAGTCGTGTCCGCGCCAGTCACATCCGTGCTCGACACCGTCGTCACACCCTCCTCGGTCACGGTGGTCTGCTCGGTCGTCTCCGAGGTTTCCGTGGTCTGCTGGCTCGCGCCCGAGCTGGACGTCCAGCCTGACGTCACGGCGTAGCCGCCGCGCGCCGTCACGTCGCGGGTCACATCGCTGCCCACGTTTCCGCTAGTCACCGCGCTCACGTCCTCGCTGGTCACCGTCTCCGTCGTCTCGCTGGTCACTTCCGTCGTCTCAGTCGAGCCGGCATCCGCGGACGTAGTCGTCGAGCGAGTGGCACTCACGGCAGAGCCGATGGCAGCGCCCGCGCCAACAAGCGTAGCCGCGCCAATGGCGCTCGTCACCCGACCGCTCACCTTGTCGCTGTCGCGAGCAATCTCCTCGGTCGTCTCGGTCGTCTCCTCGGTCGTCACGGTGGTCACGCTGCCAGTCGTGTCAGCGCCAGTCACATCCGTGCTCGACACCGTCGTCACACCCTCCTCGGTCACGGTGGTCTGCTCGGTCGTCTCCGAGGTTTCCGTGGTCTGCTGGCTCGCGCCCGAGCCGGACGTCCAGCCTGACGTCACGGTGTAGCCGCCGCGCGCCGTCACGTCGCGGGTCACATCGCTGCCCACGTTTCCGCTAGTCACCGCGCTCACGTCCTCGCTGGTCACCGTCTCCGTCGTCTCGCTGGTCACCCTCTCCGTCGTCTCAGTCGAGCCGATATCCGCGGACGTAGTCGTCGAGCGAGTGGCACTCACGGCAGAGCCGATGGCAGCGCCCGCGCCAACAAGCGTAGCCGCGCCAATGGCGCTCGTCACCCGACCGCTCACCTTGTCGCTGTCGCGAGCAATCTCCTCGGTCGTCTCGGTCGTCTCCTCGGTCGTCACGGTGGTCACGCTGCCAGTCGTGTCCGCGCCAGTCACATCCGTGCTCGACACCGTCGTCACACCCTCCTCGGTCACGGTGGTCTGCTCGGTCGTCTCCGAGGTTTCCGTGGTCTGCTGGCTCGCGCCCGAGCTGGACGTCCAGCCTGACGTCACGGTGTAGCCGCCGCGCGCCGTCACGTCGCGGGTCACATTGCTGCCCACGTTTCCGCTAGTCACCGCGCTCACGTCCTCGCTGGTCACCGTCTCCGTCGTCTCGCTGGTCACCCTCTCCGTCGTCTCAGTCGAGCCGACATCCGCGGACGTAGTCGTCGAGCGAGTGGCACTCACGGCAGAGCCGATGGCAGCGCCCGCGCCAACAAGCGTAGCCGCGCCAATGGCGCTCGTCACCCGACCGCTCACCTTGTCGCTGTCGCGAGCAATCTCCTCGGTCGTCTCGGTCGTCTCCTCGGTCGTCACGGTGGTCACGCTGCCAGTCGTGTCCGCGCCAGTCACATCCGTGCTCGACACCGTCGTCACACCCTCCTCGGTCACGGTGGTCTGCTCGGTCGTCTCCGAGGTTTCCGTGGTCTGCTGGCTCGCGCCCGAGCTGGACGTCCAGCCTGACGTCACGGCGTAGCCGCCGCGCGCCGTCACGTCGCGGGTCACATTGCTGCCCACGTTTCCGCTAGTCACCGCGCTCACGTCCTCGCTGGTCACCGTCTCCGTCGTCTCGCTGGTCACCCTCTCCGTCGTCTCAGTCGAGCCGACATCCGCGGACGTAGTCGTCGAGCGAGTGGCACTCACGGCAGAGCCGATGGCAGCGCCCGCGCCAACAAGCGTAGCCGCGCCAATGGCGCTCGTCACCCGACCGCTCACCTTGTCGCTGTCGCGAGCAATCTCCTCGGTCGTCTCGGTCGTCTCCTCGGTCGTCACGGTGGTCACGCTGCCAGTCGTGTCCGCGCCAGTCACATCCGTGCTCGACACCGTCGTCACACCCTCCTCGGTCACGGTGGTCTGCTCGGTCGTCTCCGAGGTTTCCGTGGTCTGCTGGCTCGCGCCCGAGCCGGACGTCCAGCCTGACGTCACGGTGTAGCCGCCGCGCGCCGTCACGTCGCGGGTCACATTGCTGCCCACGTTTCCGCTAGTCACCGCGCTCACGTCCTCGCTGGTCACCGTCTCCGTCGTCTCGCTGGTCACCCTTCCGTCGTCTCAGTCGAGCCGGCATCCGCGGACGTAGTCGTCGAGCGAGTGGCACTCACGGCAGAGCCGATGGCAGCGCCCGCGCCAACAAGCGTAGCCGCGTCAATGGCGCTCGTCACCCGACCGCTCACCTTGTCGCTGTCGCGAGCAATCTCCTCGGTCGTCTCGGTCGTCTCCTCGGTCGTCACGGTGGTCACGCTGCCAGTCGTGTCCGCGCCAGTCACATCCGTGCTCGACACCGTCGTCACACCCTCCTCGGTCACGGTGGTCTGCTCGGTCGTCTCCGAGGTTTCCGTGGTCTGCTGGCTCGCGCCCGAGCCGGACGTCCAGCCTGACGTCAAGGTGTAGCCGCCGCGCGCCGTCACGTCGCGGGTCACATCGCTGCCCACGTTTCCGCTAGTCACCGCGCTCACGTCCTCGCTGGTCACCCTCTCCGTCGTCTCGCTGGTCACCCTCTCCGTCGTCTCAGTCGAGCCGACATCCGCGGACGTAGTCGTCGAGCGAGTGGCACTCACGGCAGAGCCGATGGCAGCGCCCGCGCCAACAAGCGTAGCCGCGTCAATGGCGCTCGTCACCCGACCGCTCACCTTGTCGCTGTCGCGAGCAATCTCCTCGGTCGTCTCGGTCGTCTCCTCGGTCGTCACGGTGGTCACGCTGCCAGTCGTGTCCGCGCCAGTCACATCCGTGCTCGACACCGTCGTCACACCCTCCTCGGTCACGGTGGTCTGCTCGGTCGTCTCCGAGGTTTCCGTGGTCTGCTGGCTCGCGCCCGAGCCGGACGTCCAGCCTGACGTCAAGGTGTAGCCGCCGCGCGCCGTCACGTCGCGGGTCACATCGCTGCCCACGTTTCCGCTAGTCACCGCGCTCACGTCCTCGCTGGTCACCGTCTCCGTCGTCTCGCTGGTCACCCTCTCCGTCGTCTCAGTCGAGCCGACATCCGCGGACGTAGTCGTCGAGCGAGTGGCACTCACGGCAGAGCCGATGGCAGCGCCCGCGCCAACAAGCGTAGCCGCGTCAATGGCGCTCGTCACCCGACCGCTCACCTTGTCGCTGTCGCGAGCAATCTCCTCGGTCGTCTCGGTCGTCTCGGTCGTCTCCTCGGTCGTCACGGTGGTCACGCTGCCAGTCGTGTCCGCGCCAGTCACATCCGTGCTCGACACCGTCGTCACACCCTCCTCGGTCACGGTGGTCTGCTCGGTCGTCTCCGAGGTTTCCGTGGTCTGCTGGCTCGCGCCCGAGCCGGACGTCACGCTGGCAGACGTCGTGGCGAGGCTGCTCTCCTCGGTCTCCGTCTCCGTTTCCTCGCGCGTCTCCGTCTCCACCGTCGTGCTCTTCTCGCCAGAGGTCGTCTCCGTCTCCGTCGTCGTCTCCACCTCGACCGTCCTCACCAGCTCGCCGCTGGCAGACGTCGAAGTGCGCGTGGTCGTCTTCACCGTCTTCGTCACGATGCTGCCGTCGGCTTCCTGCGACTGGAACACCTCCGTCGTCACCGACTCGCCGGGAGCCGCACCGGCCTCCTCGGTCTTTCGGATAGCGCGAGCGCCCGACACGGACGTCACGCTGGCAGACGTCGTGGCGAGGCTGCTCTCCTCGGTCTCCGTCTCCGTTTCCTCGCGCGTCTCCGTCTCCACCGTCGTGCTCTTCTCGCCAGAGGTCGTCTCCGTCTCCGTCGTCGTCTCCACCTCGACCGTCCTCACCAGCTCGCCGCTGGCAGACGTCGAAGTGCGCGTGGTCGTCTTCACCGTCTTCGTCACGATGCTGCCGTCGGCTTCCTGCGACTGGAACACCTCCGTCGTCACCGACTCGCCGGGAGCCGCACCGGCCTCCTCGGTCTTTCGGATAGCGCGAGCGCCCGACACGGACGTCACGCTGGCAGACGTCGTGGCGAGGCTGCTCTCCTCGGTCTCCGTCTCCGTTTCCTCGCGCGTCTCCGTCTCCACCGTCGTGCTCTTCTCGCCAGAGGTCGTCTCCGTCTCCGTCGTCGTCTCCACCTCGACCGTCCTCACCAGCTCGCCGCTGGCAGACGTCGAAGTGCACGTGGTCGTCTTCACCGTCTTCGTCACGATGCTGCCGTCGGCTTCCTGCGACTGGAACACCTCCGTCGTCACCGACTCGCCGGGAGCCGCACCGGCCTCCTCGGTCTTTCGGATAGCGCGAGCGCCCGACACGGACGTCACGCTGGCAGACGTCGTGGCGAGGCTGCTCTCCTCGGTCTCCGTCTCCGTTTCCTCGCGCGTCTCCGTCTCCACCGTCGTGCTCTTCTCGCCAGAGGTCGTCTCCGTCTCCGTCGTCGTCTCCACCTCGACCGTCCTCACCAGCTCGCCGCTGGCAGACGTCGAAGTGCACGTGGTCGTCTTCACCGTCTTCGTCACGATGCTGCCGTCGGCTTCCTGCGACTGGAACACCTCCGTCGTCACCGACTCGCCGGGAGCCGCACCGGCCTCCTCGGTCTTTCGGATAGCGCGAGCGCCCGACACGGACGTCACGCTGGCAGACGTCGTGGCGAGGCTGCTCTCCTCGGTCTCCGTCTCCGTTTCCTCGCGCGTCTCCGTCTCCACCGTCGTGCTCTTCTCGCCAGAGGTCGTCTCCGTCTCCGTCGTCGTCTCCACCTCGACCGTCCTCACCAGCTCGCCGCTGGCAGACGTCGAAGTGCGCGTGGTCGTCTTCACCGTCTTCGTCACGATGCTGCCGTCGGCTTCCTGCGACTGGAACACCTCCGTCGTCACCGACTCGCCGGGAGCCGCACCGGCCTCCTCGGTCTTTCGGATAGCGCGAGCGCCCGACACGGACGTCACGCTGGCAGACGTCGTGGCGAGGCTGCTCTCCTCGGTCTCCGTCTCCGTTTCCTCGCGCGTCTCCGTCTCCACCGTCGTGCTCTTCTCGCCAGAGGTCGTCTCCGTCTCCGTCGTCGTCTCCACCTCGACCGTCCTCACCAGCTCGCCGCTGGCAGACGTCGAAGTGCGCGTGGTCGTCTTCACCGTCTTCGTCACGATGCTGCCGTCGGCTTCCTGCGACTGGAACACCTCCGTCGTCACCGACTCGCCGGGAGCCGCACCGGCCTCCTCGGTCTTTCGGATAGCGCGAGCGCCCGACACGGACGTCACGCTGGCAGACGTCGTGGCGAGGCTGCTCTCCTCGGTCTCCGTCTCCGTTTCCTCGCGCGTCTCCGTCTCCACCGTCGTGCTCTTCTCGCCAGAGGTCGTCTCCGTCTCCGTCGTCGTCTCCACCTCGACCGTCCTCACCAGCTCGCCGCTGGCAGACGTCGAAGTGCGCGTGGTCGTCTTCACCGTCTTCGTCACGATGCTGCCGTCGGCTTCCTGCGACTGGAACACCTCCGTCGTCACCGACTCGCCGGGAGCCGCACCGGCCTCCTCGGTCTTTCGGATAGCGCGAGCGCCCGACACGGACGTCACGCTGGCAGACGTCGTGGCGAGGCTGCTCTCCTCGGTCTCCGTCTCCGTTTCCTCGCGCGTCTCCGTCTCCACCGTCGTGCTCTTCTCGCCAGAGGTCGTCTCCGTCTCCGTCGTCGTCTCCACCTCGACCGTCCTCACCAGCTCGCCGCTGGCAGACGTCGAAGTGCGCGTGGTCGTCTTCACCGTCTTCGTCACGATGCTGCCGTCGGCTTCCTGCGACTGGAACACCTCCGTCGTCACCGACTCGCCGGGAGCCGCACCGGCCTCCTCGGTCTTTCGGATAGCGCGAGCGCCCGACACGGACGTCACGCTGGCAGACGTCGTGGCGAGGCTGCTCTCCTCGGTCTCCGTCTCCGTTTCCTCGCGCGTCTCCGTCTCCACCGTCGTGCTCTTCTCGCCAGAGGTCGTCTCCGTCTCCGTCGTCGTCTCCACCTCGACCGTCCTCACCAGCTCGCCGCTGGCAGACGTCGAAGTGCGCGTGGTCGTCTTCACCGTCTTCGTCACGATGCTGCCGTCGGCTTCCTGCGACTGGAACACCTCCGTCGTCACCGACTCGCCGGGAGCCGCACCGGCCTCCTCGGTCTTTCGGATAGCGCGAGCGCCCGACACGGACGTCACGCTGGCAGACGTCGTGGCGAGGCTGCTCTCCTCGGTCTCCGTCTCCGTTTCCTCGCGCGTCTCCGTCTCCACCGTCGTGCTCTTCTCGCCAGAGGTCGTCTCCGTCTCCGTCGTCGTCTCCACCTCGACCGTCCTCACCAGCTCGCCGCTGGCAGACGTCGAAGTGCGCGTGGTCGTCTTCACCGTCTTCGTCACGATGCTGCCGTCGGCTTCCTGCGACTGGAACACCTCCGTCGTCACCGACTCGCCGGGAGCCGCACCGGCCTCCTCGGTCTTTCGGATAGCGCGAGCGCCCGACACGGACGTCACGCTGGCAGACGTCGTGGCGAGGCTGCTCTCCTCGGTCTCCGTCTCCGTTTCCTCGCGCGTCTCCGTCTCCACCGTCGTGCTCTTCTCGCCAGAGGTCGTCTCCGTCTCCGTCGTCGTCTCCACCTCGACCGTCCTCACCAGCTCGCCGCTGGCAGACGTCGAAGTGCGCGTGGTCGTCTTCACCGTCTTCGTCACGATGCTGCCGTCGGCTTCCTGCGACTGGAACACCTCCGTCGTCACCGACTCGCCGGGAGCCGCACCGGCCTCCTCGGTCTTTCGGATAGCGCGAGCGCCCGACACGGACGTCACGCTGGCAGACGTCGTGGCGAGGCTGCTCTCCTCGGTCTCCGTCTCCGTTTCCTCGCGCGTCTCCGTCTCCACCGTCGTGCTCTTCTCGCCAGAGGTCGTCTCCGTCTCCGTCGTCGTCTCCACCTCGACCGTCCTCACCAGCTCGCCGCTGGCAGACGTCGAAGTGCGCGTGGTCGTCTTCACCGTCTTCGTCACGATGCTGCCGTCGGCTTCCTGCGACTGGAACACCTCCGTCGTCACCGACTCGCCGGGAGCCGCACCGGCCTCCTCGGTCTTTCGGATAGCGCGAGCGCCCGACACGGACGTCACGCTGGCAGACGTCGTGGCGAGGCTGCTCTCCTCGGTCTCCGTCTCCGTTTCCTCGCGCGTCTCCGTCTCCACCGTCGTGCTCTTCTCGCCAGAGGTCGTCTCCGTCTCCGTCGTCGTCTCCACCTCGACCGTCCTCACCAGCTCGCCGCTGGCAGACGTCGAAGTGCGCGTGGTCGTCTTCACCGTCTTCGTCACGATGCTGCCGTCGGCTTCCTGCGACTGGAACACCTCCGTCGTCACCGACTCGCCGGGAGCCGCACCGGCCTCCTCGGTCTTTCGGATAGCGCGAGCGCCCGACACGGACGTCACGCTGGCAGACGTCGTGGCGAGGCTGCTCTCCTCGGTCTCCGTCTCCGTTTCCTCGCGCGTCTCCGTCTCCACCGTCGTGCTCTTCTCGCCAGAGGTCGTCTCCGTCTCCGTCGTCGTCTCCACCTCGACCGTCCTCACCAGCTCGCCGCTGGCAGACGTCGAAGTGCGCGTGGTCGTCTTCACCGTCTTCGTCACGATGCTGCCGTCGGCTTCCTGCGACTGGAACACCTCCGTCGTCACCGACTCGCCGGGAGCCGCACCGGCCTCCTCGGTCTTTCGGATAGCGCGAGCGCCCGACACGGACGTCACGCTGGCAGACGTCGTGGCGAGGCTGCTCTCCTCGGTCTCCGTCTCCGTTTCCTCGCGCGTCTCCGTCTCCACCGTCGTGCTCTTCTCGCCAGAGGTCGTCTCCGTCTCCGTCGTCGTCTCCACCTCGACCGTCCTCACCAGCTCGCCGCTGGCAGACGTCGAAGTGCGCGTGGTCGTCTTCACCGTCTTCGTCACGATGCTGCCGTCGGCTTCCTGCGACTGGAACACCTCCGTCGTCACCGACTCGCCGGGAGCCGCACCGGCCTCCTCGGTCTTTCGGATAGCGCGAGCGCCCGACACGGACGTCACGCTGGCAGACGTCGTGGCGAGGCTGCTCTCCTCGGTCTCCGTCTCCGTTTCCTCGCGCGTCTCCGTCTCCACCGTCGTGCTCTTCTCGCCAGAGGTCGTCTCCGTCTCCGTCGTCGTCTCCACCTCGACCGTCCTCACCAGCTCGCCGCTGGCAGACGTCGAAGTGCGCGTGGTCGTCTTCACCGTCTTCGTCACGATGCTGCCGTCGGCTTCCTGCGACTGGAACACCTCCGTCGTCACCGACTCGCCGGGAGCCGCACCGGCCTCCTCGGTCTTTCGGATAGCGCGAGCGCCCGACACGGACGTCACGCTGGCAGACGTCGTGGCGAGGCTGCTCTCCTCGGTCTCCGTCTCCGTTTCCTCGCGCGTCTCCGTCTCCACCGTCGTGCTCTTCTCGCCAGAGGTCGTCTCCGTCTCCGTCGTCGTCTCCACCTCGACCGTCCTCACCAGCTCGCCGCTGGCAGACGTCGAAGTGCGCGTGGTCGTCTTCACCGTCTTCGTCACGATGCTGCCGTCGGCTTCCTGCGACTGGAACACCTCCGTCGTCACCGACTCGCCGGGAGCCGCACCGGCCTCCTCGGTCTTTCGGATAGCGCGAGCGCCCGACACGGACGTCACGCTGGCAGACGTCGTGGCGAGGCTGCTCTCCTCGGTCTCCGTCTCCGTTTCCTCGCGCGTCTCCGTCTCCACCGTCGTGCTCTTCTCGCCAGAGGTCGTCTCCGTCTCCGTCGTCGTCTCCACCTCGACCGTCCTCACCAGCTCGCCGCTGGCAGACGTCGAAGTGCGCGTGGTCGTCTTCACCGTCTTCGTCACGATGCTGCCGTCGGCTTCCTGCGACTGGAACACCTCCGTCGTCACCGACTCGCCGGGAGCCGCACCGGCCTCCTCGGTCTTTCGGATAGCGCGAGCGCCCGACACGGACGTCACGCTGGCAGACGTCGTGGCGAGGCTGCTCTCCTCGGTCTCCGTCTCCGTTTCCTCGCGCGTCTCCGTCTCCACCGTCGTGCTCTTCTCGCCAGAGGTCGTCTCCGTCTCCGTCGTCGTCTCCACCTCGACCGTCCTCACCAGCTCGCCGCTGGCAGACGTCGAAGTGCGCGTGGTCGTCTTCACCGTCTTCGTCACGATGCTGCCGTCGGCTTCCTGCGACTGGAACACCTCCGTCGTCACCGACTCGCCGGGAGCCGCACCGGCCTCCTCGATCTTGCGGATGGCATCGTTGCTCGACTTGTGGGATACGGCTGAGGTGAGGTGGTTGTCATGTGCACTGTGGCCTGTGTGGCTTCTCTTTCCTTCCGTCTCTGTCATTGTTTCTGTCTTGACCGATGTTGTCGTTTCTCCGTTTGGTTCTTCTGTTTCAGTGGTCGTCTCCACCTCAATCGTCGTGACGGACTCTCCGGTAGCGGACACCGATGCGCGTCGCGAGGTCTTCACTGTCTTGGTAACGACGCAGCCGTCCGCCTCGACCGAGCGAAAGACCTCCGTCTTGACGTCTTCTCCGTCCGCGGGCGCCTTTTTGGGGTCGCTGGGCTCCGTCTCGGGCTCGTGGGACGCCTTTCCGCCCTTGCCCTTGCTGCTCTTCTGCTCGCTCACGGCCTCAAAGTCCGCGGCGGGCTCCTTCTCCGTGGTCGTGGTGTACGTGGTCACGCCGCCCTCCACCTTCTTCACCTGCGTCTCCGTGGCCTTGGTCTTGCCGCCGGCCGCCGCCAGCTTCTGCTTCGCGTCCATCTCGGCTGACTCGGCTCCGCCCATGATCTTGCTTGCTCTTTTCACGTCTGACACTCAACACTCAACACTGGACACACCCAACACGCAAACGCTTGCGCTGTGGCTGCTCTCGCCCGTCCGCGCTCGACTTGCTCTCGAGGCCGCAAAAGGGAAAATGGGAAGATCTCGTCACCTTCCTTCCAGCAAATCAGGCGCTCAGCCAATCAAAAAGCCGTAGCCTGTATAGGGCTGCATGAGGTCACGGCGGGGCGTTTTCAGACGAGTACCCCTTTCATCAATAAGGAGCGGGTTTTGAAACCTTCAATAAGGTACTGAGAAGTATACTAGTTTCTGTAAAGCACGCGGTCGACACGTAGAAGTAGGCATCTCCAAACGATAGATGCACACCTTGCGTGTTACTGGGCATGCTCTAGTAATCGGCACTCCGCCGCCTTATCTGCTAACTCCCTAAGGTCAACGTACTGCTGGGATTGCAGCTCGTCCTCCATTGCATAGTTGCTCAGTCTGCCTCTGCGGCCCCGCAGTGCGGGGACCCAACGTACGTTTCATCGCACTGAAGTCGCCTTCAACCGTGTGTGCTCCAGGTGCAATGTTAGCAAACCCGACAGTAAACTGAGGAAACAACTTAAAATTGCCAAAGACCACTACTGCTTTCCCCGCATTCTCCAGTGTAAAATCTTTCGAAGCGGCGACGGAAGTCAGATTTTGTTGCAAACCAAATTTGAACGCAGCTTGTATTGACCACATGTTCCACAGTAGGCCCCTAAAAACTTTGGCGTCGTAGTACACAATGTCAGGCGGACGTGTATGCGGAGTGTCGCGATTAATACCAAGCTTCATGGAGACTGCTGCATCGATAAGAGCTTTGGCAAACGCCTGCACGTGCCTCAAGGAGTCACTTTTTGCTCTTTCAACAGGCGCTTTACACGGCACAAGACGTGAGTTCTCAAGTTGACTACGAGAGTTGCGTTACCAGTCATTTGTGACTAATTGAGCAACACAGCGATCGTGTCATTGCGAATGAAGGACAGGAAGTTGCCTGCATGGTGTTTTCAGTCTGACTCATGTGTTGATGTGTCTCTGTAGAGCCAAGCTCCGCTTCCATTACAAAGAGGTCTGTCTCCTCCTCACCGCACGAAAGCTCCGATAGAAGATCTCTCCACTTTCCAGGCCCCGCTCCTCTATCGACAACTCCAGTGCTGAGAGCCTGGGCGTTGCTGTCTTTGGGTACCGCGCTCTTAACATCCAGATTGTCGAAAACTTCCATTGACTTTAGCGAGCACCATTTGAGATGATGAGCAACCTTTACGTTGTCGATCACCCCTGTTCCGTCTTCTACGTTGTTCTCGTAGTTGAGCTGCAGAAAGTCCACAAGCTCCTCAAGGATGCAGTATTGTTCTTGCATGGTCACAGTGGCTTGGAGCTCATTAAAACATTTTTGACGACTTCGGTCAACTCAGAACTTCTGAGTCAGCATCAAGAAAAGACAAAGTGTTGCTTTGACCTCGCGTAGTTCTTTTCGTTCTGTGCGTCAACTAGTTGATCGTAGTGTTTTGCAAGGAAATGACAATTGTCGTGATGGATGCCCACAGAGTAGTAGCACAGCCCGATACCACACGAATGATATCATATCTACGCGTGAACGAGTTCTGAACGTGATTTTAACGTCGAGCATTGTCCACAGCGAGGTTCAGTTGATGACTTCCACACCCGTTAATTGTCACTGACGTGTTTTCGTATTGTTCAGCTACAGAAACCTATTGTTTGGTCCTAATAGCGTTTCCTACATGGATTGCCTCGCTGTGAAAGAAGAAGAGCACTATTTTCTTGGACGGGGTACTCCTGGGAACTTTAAATGGGGTTTATGGTACTTTTTCTGTTGCTTCTGCCCCCACTACTGACGTGACCAGCGTGCCGCCGAGCGCTTGTCGCCGTCGGAAGCAGCCCTCGGGCTGGCCTTCATCATCAGATATAAGAAATCGCCCGTTTGATGCAGCTGACAGTGAAGAGTTCGCGACTCAGGTCTCAGTTCGCTGCCGGCAGTGCCGGGTCGATGGAGGCACCTCAGAATTTAAGGCACACGTCTCCGGCGGACATGTGTCCGAGTACGTTAGCGGCGGCGTAGTTGGCGCTTGCCATCAAGTCCGTCAAGTGCGTTGCGATAGCCCCCACATGGATCAAAGTTCATGCAACGCTCTCGATCGCCTTGACGGTAGCGCGCAATGCATTTGATGAGCTCTTCCTCAGCAACGGAGGAGTCGTCGGTCTCGTGCTTAGAACGCTGTACCTCATGCAAGTGTCGTCGGCACTTCGACCTCCTCGCCTCTTTCTCGGTGCCGTCCAGCGCCGGCGTCAATGCTCACCCAACTTTCTGGCCCGAGCACTGCCGCCACCGCCTTCAAATGAGATCCTGCCCTACGCTCTCTACGGTGGTAGGCCACAAGTAGGGGCCTGATTTTCTGCGTACCGCTCCGAGCGGCACAGATGGCTACGAAAGATTTGCTCCCAGCTTCACTTTGGAGTTTGCGGCCTCGAGCGCGAAGCATCGGGGGCGCGCGTCAAGTGAGTACGTACGTGACTGAATTTGAGCGAGATCGATGGACATGGGCAGCCCCAACAGCAAGGACGAGGGCGGGCGCAGGACGGCGAGACTGAGCGCCGACAGCGAGCGCCAGAGCTTCGACACGGACAGCAGCCAGAAGATCCTGAGCTTCGAGGAGAGCGGCCAGCGCGCGCGGATCGACCTGATCGAGGACCACTACGCCGACGAGAAGCACAAGGATGGGGAGGAGGAAGGCGAGAAGCAGCCGGAGGAGGGCACGGTCGTGCAGACGCACGTGTTCCGCTCCGAGGAGACGGACGGCAGCGTCGTGACCAAGACGGTGCGCACCACCAAGACGACGACGCGCTCTAGCACGGGGGACTTCGTCACGACCACCGAGGTGCAGACCACAACGGAGACGGAGACCAAGGACGGCACCAAGAGCACGTCGGTCGAGACGGAGAGCAGCACGGAGACCGTCGCTGGGCACGTCTCAACGTTTGTCGACGACGAAACTGATGACAAGGCCGACGATGACGTGCAGACGCAGGTGTTCCGCTCAGTGGCGAGCGATGGCAGCATCGTGATCAAGACCGTCCGCACGACACGGGGAACTGCGGTGCTGAACGGCGTTGCTACGACCACGATCGAAGTGGAAACGACGACCGAGACGGAGGCCACGGACGGCACTAAAAGCACCAGTGTGTCGACGGAGACTCGGACGGAGGTCGCAAGCAGCAGCACGGAAGATGTGGTTGAGGACAAGCTCTCGGCTGGTGAGGGGTTGACCGCAGGTGAAAATTCGGCGTGGAGTGAGTCTGGTGCTCGCCGCTCGTTCGTGTTTGGTAAAAAACGAAAGTACTACAAGCAGTGGCATCCGCTGTTTGTAGCGTATCTGGACCAACTGGGAAAGAGTGTCGAAACTCTCTCCACGCCAGACTTGTTGGCGTATGCACGCGTATTTTGTCGTGAGAACCTCTCCGACTACCAGCCCGAATTCTTTACTGGCCATTCGATTGAGGAGAGCAAGGCGTGTTGGGAAAAGGTCGCGCAGCTCGCAACATACTATCCAATGGTGGCAGTGCAATTGCTCGCACAGGACGTCAGCAAGAAGAATATGCTGATTATGGATGAGGTGACGCAAGGCTTCGATAGTGACAACCGCTTGCGCACGGAGGTGGCAGTGTCCATGCTTGGGTCCTCGAAGACGGGTGCTTGCCAAGTTTTCGACGATCTTCTAGTTCTGAAGAACGGGGAGATAATGTATCACGGGGCTGGTGAAGACATTGTGGAGTACTTCCTCGAGCTAGGCTATCAGTGTGCCCCCGGACAGCGCATAGCATATTTTTTGCTGAACCTGGCCACAGACCAAGAAGATCGCTATCGCATCATGGTCCCAAGTGGCTCGAAGCCGGATGGTAGTGGTGGCCAATTCGTTAAAAACTTTGCTGTCCTCATGAAGTTTGCCGACGACACTGCTCTTATAGCAGGTGGCGTCAACGCTTCTTCATCGACGAAAGCCTTCACTTCAACCAAATCGGCACAATCATCACCCCATTACAAGCCCAACGCCAGCCCCTTAAGTGCATCCGAGCAGGCAGGTACGACGGCAGGTGAGACGGTGAAGACGGAGGTGTTCCGCTTGGAAGAAGCCGACGGCAGCATCGTGACCAAGACGGTTCGTACCACGACGCGCACCGTGAAGTCCAGCACGGGCGCGCTGGTGACCACGGTCGAGGTGGAGACGACGACGGAGACCGAGTCCACGGACGGCACGACGAGCACCACGGTGGCAACGGAGACGCGCGAGGAGACGGAGACGGAGGAGAGCGATGACCTCACCTTGACGTCCGCAACATCGGGCGCGTCCGCCGTGAGTGTGTCGGAGCAGGCAGGTGCGACGGCAGGTGAGACGGTGAAGACGGAGGTGTTCCGCTCGGAAGAAGCCGACGGCAGCATCGTGACCAAGACGGTTCGTACCACGACGCGCACCGTGAAGTCCAGCACGGGCGCGCTGGTGACCACGGTCGAGGTGGAGACGACGACGGAGACCGAGTCCACGGACGGCACGACGAGCACCACGGTGGCAACGGAGACGCGCGAGGGGACGGAGACGGAGGAGAGCGATGACCTCACCTTGACGTCCGCAACATCGGGCGCGTCCGCCGTGAGTGTGTCGGAGCAGGCAGGTGCGACGGCAGGTGAGACGGTGAAGACGGAGGTGTTCCGCTCGGAAGAAGCCGACGGCAGCATCGTGACCAAGACGGTTCGTACCACGACGCGCACCGTGAAGTCCAGCACGGGCACGCTGGTGACCACGGTCGAGGTGGAGACGACGACGGAGACCGAGTCCACGGACGGCACGACGAGCACCACGGTGGCAACGGAGACGCGCGAGGAGACGGAGACGGAGGAGAGCGATGACCTCACCTTGACGTCCGCAACATCGGGCGCGTCCGCCGTGAGTGTGTCGGAGCAGGCAGGTGCGACGGCAGGTGAGACGGTGAAGACGGAGGTGTTCCGCTCGGAAGAAGCCGACGGCAGCATCGTGACCAAGACGGTTCGTACCACGACGCGCACCGTGAAGTCCAGCACGGGCGCGCTGGTGACCACGGTCGAGGTGGAGACGACGACGGAGACCGAGTCCACGGACGGCACGACGAGCACCACGGTGGCAACGGAGACGCGCGAGGAGACGGAGACGGAGGAGAGCGATGACCTCACCTTGACGTCCGCAACATCGGGCGCGTCCGCCGTGAGTGTGTCGGAGCAGGCAGGTGCGACGGCAGGTGAGACGGTGAAGACGGAGGTGTTCCGCTCGGAAGAAGCCGACGGCAGCATCGTGACCAAGACGGTTCGTACCACGACGCGCACCGTGAAGTCCAGCACGGGCGCGCTGGTGACCACGGTCGAGGTGGAGACGACGACGGAGACCGAGTCCACGGACGGCACGACGAGCACCACGGTGGCAACGGAGACGCGCGAGGAGACGGAGACGGAGGAGAGCGATGACCTCACCTTGACGTCCGCAACATCGGGCGCGTCCGCCGTGAGTGTGTCGGAGCAGGCAGGTGCGACGGCAGGTGAGACGGTGAAGACGGAGGTGTTCCGCTCGGAAGAAGCCGACGGCAGCATCGTGACCAAGACGGTTCGTACCACGACGCGCACCGTGAAGTCCAGCACGGGCGCGCTGGTGACCACGGTCGAGGTGGAGACGACGACGGAGACCGAGTCCACGGACGGCACGACGAGCACCACGGTGGCAACGGAGACGCGCGAGGAGACGGAGACGGAGGAGAGCGATGACCTCACCTTGACGTCCGCAACATCGGGCGCGTCCGCCGTGAGTGTGTCGGAGCAGGCAGGTGCGACGGCAGGTGAGACGGTGAAGACGGAGGTGTTCCGCTCGGAAGAAGCCGACGGCAGCATCGTGACCAAGACGGTTCGTACCACGACGCGCACCGTGAAGTCCAGCACGGGCGCGCTGGTGACCACGGTCGAGGTGGAGACGACGACGGAGACCGAGTCCACGGACGGCACGACGAGCACCACGGTGGCAACGGAGACGCGCGAGGAGACGGAGACGGAGGACAGCGATGACCTCACCTTGACGTCCGCAACATCGGGCGCGTCCGCCGTGAGTGTGTCGGAGCAGGCAGGTGCGACGGCAGGTGAGACGGTGAAGACGGAGGTGTTCCGCTCGGAAGAAGCCGACGGCAGCATCGTGACCAAGACGGTTCGTACCACGACGCGCACCGTGAAGTCCAGCACGGGCGCGCTGGTGACCACGGTCGAGGTGGAGACGACGACGGAGACCGAGTCCACGGACGGCACGACGAGCACCACGGTGGCAACGGAGACGCGCGAGGAGACGGAGACGGAGGAGAGCGATGACCTCACCTTGACGTCCGCAACATCGGGCGCGTCCGCCGTGAGTGTGTCGGAGCAGGCAGGTGCGACGGCAGGTGAGACGGTGAAGACGGAGGTGTTCCGCTCGGAAGAAGCCGACGGCAGCATCGTGACCAAGACGGTTCGTACCACGACGCGCACCGTGAAGTCCAGCACGGGCGCGCTGGTGACCACGGTCGAGGTGGAGACGACGACGGAGACCGAGTCCACGGACGGCACGACGAGCACCACGGTGGCAACGGAGACGCGCGAGGAGACGGAGACGGAGGAGAGCGATGACCTCACCTTGACGTCCGCAACATCGGGCGCGTCCGCCGTGAGTGTGTCGGAGCAGGCAGGTGCGACGGCAGGTGAGACGGTGAAGACGGAGGTGTTCCGCTCGGAAGAAGCCGACGGCAGCATCGTGACCAAGACGGTTCGTACCACGACGCGCACCGTGAAGTCCAGCACGGGCGCGCTGGTGACCACGGTCGAGGTGGAGACGACGACGGAGACCGAGTCCACGGACGGCACGACGAGCACCACGGTGGCAACGGAGACGCGCGAGGGGACGGAGACGGAGGAGAGCGATGACCTCACCTTGACGTCCGCAACATCGGGCGCGTCCGCCGTGAGTGTGTCGGAGCAGGCAGGTGCGACGGCAGGTGAGACGGTGAAGACGGAGGTGTTCCGCTCGGAAGAAGCCGACGGCAGCATCGTGACCAAGACGGTTCGTACCACGACGCGCACCGTGAAGTCCAGCACGGGCACGCTGGTGACCACGGTCGAGGTGGAGACGACGACGGAGACCGAGTCCACGGACGGCACGACGAGCACCACGGTGGCAACGGAGACGCGCGAGGAGACGGAGACGGAGGAGAGCGATGACCTCACCTTGACGTCCGCAACATCGGGCGCGTCCGCCGTGAGTGTGTCGGAGCAGGCAGGTGCGACGGCAGGTGAGACGGTGAAGACGGAGGTGTTCCGCTCGGAAGAAGCCGACGGCAGCATCGTGACCAAGACGGTTCGTACCACGACGCGCACCGTGAAGTCCAGCACGGGCGCGCTGGTGACCACGGTCGAGGTGGAGACGACGACGGAGACCGAGTCCACGGACGGCACGACGAGCACCACGGTGGCAACGGAGACGCGCGAGGAGACGGAGACGGAGGAGAGCGATGACCTCACCTTGACGTCCGCAACATCGGGCGCGTCCGCCGTGAGTGTGTCGGAGCAGGCAGGTGCGACGGCAGGTGAGACGGTGAAGACGGAGGTGTTCCGCTCGGAAGAAGCCGACGGCAGCATCGTGACCAAGACGGTTCGTACCACGACGCGCACCGTGAAGTCCAGCACGGGCGCGCTGGTGACCACGGTCGAGGTGGAGACGACGACGGAGACCGAGTCCACGGACGGCACGACGAGCACCACGGTGGCAACGGAGACGCGCGAGGAGACGGAGACGGAGGACAGCGATGACCTCACCTTGACGTCCGCAACATCGGGCGCGTCCGCCGTGAGTGTGTCGGAGCAGGCAGGTGCGACGGCAGGTGAGACGGTGAAGACGGAGGTGTTCCGCTCGGAAGAAGCCGACGGCAGCATCGTGACCAAGACGGTTCGTACCACGACGCGCACCGTGAAGTCCAGCACGGGCGCGCTGGTGACCACGGTCGAGGTGGAGACGACGACGGAGACCGAGTCCACGGACGGCACGACGAGCACCACGGTGGCAACGGAGACGCGCGAGGAGACGGAGACGGAGGACAGCGATGACCTCACCTTGACGTCCGCAACATCGGGCGCGTCCGCCGTGAGTGTGTCGGAGCAGGCAGGTGCGACGGCAGGTGAGACGGTGAAGACGGAGGTGTTCCGCTCGGAAGAAGCCGACGGCAGCATCGTGACCAAGACGGTTCGTACCACGACGCGCACCGTGAAGTCCAGCACGGGCGCGCTGGTGACCACGGTCGAGGTGGAGACGACGACGGAGACCGAGTCCACGGACGGCACGACGAGCACCACGGTGGCAACGGAGACGCGCGAGGAGACGGAGACGGAGGAGAGCGATGACCTCACCTTGACGTCCGCAACATCGGGCGCGTCCGCCGTGAGTGTGTCGGAGCAGGCAGGTGCGACGGCAGGTGAGACGGTGAAGACGGAGGTGTTCCGCTCGGAAGAAGCCGACGGCAGCATCGTGACCAAGACGGTTCGTACCACGACGCGCACCGTGAAGTCCAGCACGGGCGCGCTGGTGACCACGGTCGAGGTGGAGACGACGACGGAGACCGAGTCCACGGACGGCACGACGAGCACCACGGTGGCAACGGAGACGCGCGAGGAGACGGAGACGGAGGAGAGCGATGACCTCACCTTGACGTCCGCAACATCGGGCGCGTCCGCCGTGAGTGTGTCGGAGCAGGCAGGTGCGACGGCAGGTGAGACGGTGAAGACGGAGGTGTTCCGCTCGGAAGAAGCCGACGGCAGCATCGTGACCAAGACGGTTCGTACCACGACGCGCACCGTGAAGTCCAGCACGGGCGCGCTGGTGACCACGGTCGAGGTGGAGACGACGACGGAGACCGAGTCCACGGACGGCACGACGAGCACCACGGTGGCAACGGAGACGCGCGAGGAGACGGAGACGGAGGAGAGCGATGACCTCACCTTGACGTCCGCAACATCGGGCGCGTCCGCCGTGAGTGTGTCGGAGCAGGCAGGTGCGACGGCAGGTGAGACGGTGAAGACGGAGGTGTTCCGCTCGGAAGAAGCCGACGGCAGCATCGTGACCAAGACGGTTCGTACCACGACGCGCACCGTGAAGTCCAGCACGGGCGCGCTGGTGACCACGGTCGAGGTGGAGACGACGACGGAGACCGAGTCCACGGACGGCACGACGAGCACCACGGTGGCAACGGAGACGCGCGAGGAGACGGAGACGGAGGAGAGCGATGACCTCACCTTGACGTCCGCAACATCGGGCGCGTCCGCCGTGAGTGTGTCGGAGCAGGCAGGTGCGACGGCAGGTGAGACGGTGAAGACGGAGGTGTTCCGCTCGGAAGAAGCCGACGGCAGCATCGTGACCAAGACGGTTCGTACCACGACGCGCACCGTGAAGTCCAGCACGGGCGCGCTGGTGACCACGGTCGAGGTGGAGACGACGACGGAGACCGAGTCCACGGACGGCACGACGAGCACCACGGTGGCAACGGAGACGCGCGAGGAGACGGAGACGGAGGAGAGCGATGACCTCACCTTGACGTCCGCAACATCGGGCGCGTCCGCCGTGAGTGTGTCGGAGCAGGCAGGTGCGACGGCAGGTGAGACGGTGAAGACGGAGGTGTTCCGCTCGGAAGAAGCCGACGGCAGCATCGTGACCAAGACGGTTCGTACCACGACGCGCACCGTGAAGTCCAGCACGGGCGCGCTGGTGACCACGGTCGAGGTGGAGACGACGACGGAGACCGAGTCCACGGACGGCACGACGAGCACCACGGTGGCAACGGAGACGCGCGAGGAGACGGAGACGGAGGAGAGCGATGACCTCACCTTGACGTCCGCAACATCGGGCGCGTCCGCCGTGAGTGTGTCGGAGCAGGCAGGTGCGACGGCAGGTGAGACGGTGAAGACGGAGGTGTTCCGCTCGGAAGAAGCCGACGGCAGCATCGTGACCAAGACGGTTCGTACCACGACGCGCACCGTGAAGTCCAGCACGGGCGCGCTGGTGACCACGGTCGAGGTGGAGACGACGACGGAGACCGAGTCCACGGACGGCACGACGAGCACCACGGTGGCAACGGAGACGCGCGAGGAGACGGAGACGGAGGAGAGCGATGACCTCACCTTGACGTCCGCAACATCGGGCGCGTCCGCCGTGAGTGTGTCGGAGCAGGCAGGTGCGACGGCAGGTGAGACGGTGAAGACGGAGGTGTTCCGCTCGGAAGAAGCCGACGGCAGCATCGTGACCAAGACGGTTCGTACCACGACGCGCACCGTGAAGTCCAGCACGGGCGCGCTGGTGACCACGGTCGAGGTGGAGACGACGACGGAGACCGAGTCCACGGACGGCACGACGAGCACCACGGTGGCAACGGAGACGCGCGAGGAGACGGAGACGGAGGAGAGCGATGACCTCACCTTGACGTCCGCAACATCGGGCGCGTCCGCCGTGAGTGTGTCGGAGCAGGCAGGTGCGACGGCAGGTGAGACGGTGAAGACGGAGGTGTTCCGCTCGGAAGAAGCCGACGGCAGCATCGTGACCAAGACGGTTCGTACCACGACGCGCACCGTGAAGTCCAGCACGGGCGCGCTGGTGACCACGGTCGAGGTGGAGACGACGACGGAGACCGAGTCCACGGACGGCACGACGAGCACCACGGTGGCAACGGAGACGCGCGAGGAGACGGAGACGGAGGAGAGCGATGACCTCACCTTGACGTCCGCAACATCGGGCGCGTCCGCCGTGAGTGTGTCGGAGCAGGCAGGTGCGACGGCAGGTGAGACGGTGAAGACGGAGGTGTTCCGCTCGGAAGAAGCCGACGGCAGCATCGTGACCAAGACGGTTCGTACCACGACGCGCACCGTGAAGTCCAGCACGGGCGCGCTGGTGACCACGGTCGAGGTGGAGACGACGACGGAGACCGAGTCCACGGACGGCACGACGAGCACCACGGTGGCAACGGAGACGCGCGAGGAGACGGAGACGGAGGAGAGCGATGACCTCACCTTGACGTCCGCAACATCGGGCGCGTCCGCCGTGAGTGTGTCGGAGCAGGCAGGTGCGACGGCAGGTGAGACGGTGAAGACGGAGGTGTTCCGCTCGGAAGAAGCCGACGGCAGCATCGTGACCAAGACGGTTCGTACCACGACGCGCACCGTGAAGTCCAGCACGGGCGCGCTGGTGACCACGGTCGAGGTGGAGACGACGACGGAGACCGAGTCCACGGACGGCACGACGAGCACCACGGTGGCAACGGAGACGCGCGAGGAGACGGAGACGGAGGAGAGCGATGACCTCACCTTGACGTCCGCAACATCGGGCGCGTCCGCCGTGAGTGTGTCGGAGCAGGCAGGTGCGACGGCAGGTGAGACGGTGAAGACGGAGGTGTTCCGCTCGGAAGAAGCCGACGGCAGCATCGTGACCAAGACGGTTCGTACCACGACGCGCACCGTGAAGTCCAGCACGGGCGCGCTGGTGACCACGGTCGAGGTGGAGACGACGACGGAGACCGAGTCCACGGACGGCACGACGAGCACCACGGTGGCAACGGAGACGCGCGAGGAGACGGAGACGGAGGAGAGCGATGACCTCACCTTGACGTCCGCAACATCGGGCGCGTCCGCCGTGAGTGTGTCGGAGCAGGCAGGTGCGACGGCAGGTGAGACGGTGAAGACGGAGGTGTTCCGCTCGGAAGAAGCCGACGGCAGCATCGTGACCAAGACGGTTCGTACCACGACGCGCACCGTGAAGTCCAGCACGGGCGCGCTGGTGACCACGGTCGAGGTGGAGACGACGACGGAGACCGAGTCCACGGACGGCACGACGAGCACCACGGTGGCAACGGAGACGCGCGAGGAGACGGAGACGGAGGAGAGCGATGACCTCACCTTGACGTCCGCAACATCGGGCGCGTCCGCCGTGAGTGTGTCGGAGCAGGCAGGTGCGACGGCAGGTGAGACGGTGAAGACGGAGGTGTTCCGCTCGGAAGAAGCCGACGGCAGCATCGTGACCAAGACGGTTCGTACCACGACGCGCACCGTGAAGTCCAGCACGGGCGCGCTGGTGACCACGGTCGAGGTGGAGACGACGACGGAGACCGAGTCCACGGACGGCACGACGAGCACCACGGTGGCAACGGAGACGCGCGAGGAGACGGAGACGGAGGAGAGCGATGACCTCACCTTGACGTCCGCAACATCGGGCGCGTCCGCCGTGAGTGTGTCGGAGCAGGCAGGTGCGACGGCAGGTGAGACGGTGAAGACGGAGGTGTTCCGCTCGGAAGAAGCCGACGGCAGCATCGTGACCAAGACGGTTCGTACCACGACGCGCACCGTGAAGTCCAGCACGGGCGCGCTGGTGACCACGGTCGAGGTGGAGACGACGACGGAGACCGAGTCCACGGACGGCACGACGAGCACCACGGTGGCAACGGAGACGCGCGAGGAGACGGAGACGGAGGAGAGCGATGACCTCACCTTGACGTCCGCAACATCGGGCGCGTCCGCCGTGAGTGTGTCGGAGCAGGCAGGTGCGACGGCAGGTGAGACGGTGAAGACGGAGGTGTTCCGCTCGGAAGAAGCCGACGGCAGCATCGTGACCAAGACGGTTCGTACCACGACGCGCACCGTGAAGTCCAGCACGGGCGCGCTGGTGACCACGGTCGAGGTGGAGACGACGACGGAGACCGAGTCCACGGACGGCACGACGAGCACCACGGTGGCAACGGAGACGCGCGAGGAGACGGAGACGGAGGAGAGCGATGACCTCACCTTGACGTCCGCAACATCGGGCGCGTCCGCCGTGAGTGTGTCGGAGCAGGCAGGTGCGACGGCAGGTGAGACGGTGAAGACGGAGGTGTTCCGCTCGGAAGAAGCCGACGGCAGCATCGTGACCAAGACGGTTCGTACCACGACGCGCACCGTGAAGTCCAGCACGGGCGCGCTGGTGACCACGGTCGAGGTGGAGACGACGACGGAGACCGAGTCCACGGACGGCACGACGAGCACCACGGTGGCAACGGAGACGCGCGAGGGGACGGAGACGGAGGACAGCGATGACCTCACCTTGACGTCCGCAACATCGGGCGCGTCCGCCGTGAGTGTGTCGGAGCAGGCAGGTGCGACGGCAGGTGAGACGGTGAAGACGGAGGTGTTCCGCTCGGAAGAAGCCGACGGCAGCATCGTGACCAAGACGGTTCGTACCACGACGCGCACCGTGAAGTCCAGCACGGGCGCGCTGGTGACCACGGTCGAGGTGGAGACGACGACGGAGACCGAGTCCACGGACGGCACGACGAGCACCACGGTGGCAACGGAGACGCGCGAGGGGTCCGAATCTTCGCAGTTTGATGAAGGTGAAATTGTGGAATATGTCGAGGAATACGAAACATACGAGGACGAGACGAACTACGCAAAAGAAGGCACTGACGTATCCAGAGGTACGAGTGCAAACATGTCGAAGTCAACACCAACGTCGCAGCATACGTTGGTGCCTTCCATCGAGGAGACCGATATCGAGACCGAGGAGACCATGGAGACGACGTGCACGACTGTGACTTCGCAGCAGACGTCGGTGCCGTCCATCGAGGAGACCGAGACGGAGACCGTTGAGACCGATGAGACCTCGGAGACGACGTACACGACTGTGACGTCGCAGCAGACGTCGGTGCCTTCCATCGAGGAGACCGAGACGGAGACCGATGAGACCGATGAGACCACGGAGACGACGTACACGACTGTGACGTCGCAGCAGACGTCGGTGCCTTCCATCGAGGAGACCGAGACGGAGACCGTTGAGACCACGGAGACGACGTACACGACTGTGACTTCGCAGCAGACGTCGGTGCCGTCCATCGAGGAGACCGAGACGGAGACCGTTGAGACAGATGAGACCACGGAGACGACGTACACGACTGTGACGTCGCAGCAGACGTCGGTGCCGTCCATCGAGGAGACCGAGACGGAGACCGTTGAGACCGATGAGACCACGGAGACGGCGTACACGACTGTGACGTCGCAGCAGACGTCGGTGCTTTCCATCGAGGAGACCGAGACGGAGACCGACGAGACCACGGAGACGACGTACACGACTGTGACTTCGCAGCAGACGTCGGTGCCTTCCATCGAGGAGACCGAGGCGGAGACCGACGAGACCATGGAGACGACGTACACGACTGTGACTTCGCAGCAGACGTCGGTGCCGTCCATCGAGGAGACCGAGACGGAGACCGTTGAGACCGAGGCGACCACGGAGACGACGTACACGACTGTGACGTCACAGCAGACGTCGGTGCCGTCCATCGAGGAGACCGAGACGGAGACCGAGGAGACCACGGAGACGACGTACACGACTGTGACTTCGCAGCAGACGTCGGTGCCGTCCATCGAGGAGACCGAGACGGAGACCGTTGAAACCGATGAGACCACGGAGACGACGTACACGACTGTGACGTCGCAGCAGACGTCGGTGCCGTCCATCGAGGAGACCGAGACGGAGACCGAGGAGACCACGGAGACGACGTACACGACTGTGACGTCGCAGCAGACGTCGGTGCCGTCCATCGAGGAGACCGAGACGGAGACCGTTGAGACCGATGAGACCACGGAGACGACGTACACGACTGTGACGTCGCAGCAGACGTCGGTGCCTTCCATCGAGGAGACCGAGACGGAGACCGTTGAGACCGATGAGACCACGGAGACGACGTACACGACTGTGACGTCGCAGCAGACGTCGGTGCCGTCCATCGAGGAGACCGAGACGGAGACCGTTGAGACCGATGAGACCACGGAGACGACGTACACGACCGTGACTTCGCAGCAGACGTCGGTGCCGTCCATCGAGGAGACCGTTGAGACCGTGAGACCACGGAGACGACGTACACGACCGTGACGTCGCAGCAGACGTCGGTGCCGTCCATCGAGGAGACCGAGACGGAGACCGACGTGAGACCACGGAGACGACGTACGACTGTGACGTCGCAGCAGACGTCGGTGCCTTCCATCGAGGAGACCGAGACGGAGACCGAGGAGACCACGGAGACGACGTACACGACTGTGACGTCGCAGCAGACGTCGGTGCCGTCCATCGAGGAGACCGAGACGGAGACCGAGGCGACCACGGAGACGACGTACACGACTGTGACGTCGCAGCAGACGTCGGTGCCGTCCATCGAGGAGACCGAGACGGAGACCGTTGAGACCGAGGCGACCACGGAGACGACGTGTGACGTCACAGCAGACGTCGGTGCCTTCCATCGAGGAGACCGAGACGGAGACCGTTGAGACCGATGAGACCACGGAGACGACGTACACGACTGTGACTTCGCAGCAGACGTCGGTGCCGTCCATCGAGGAGACCGAGACGGAGACCGTTGAGACCGATGAGACCACGGGAGACGACGTACACGACTGTGACGTCGCAGCAGACGTCGGTGCCTTCCATCGAGGAGACCGAGACGGAGACCGACGATGAGACCACGGAGACGACGTACACGACTGTGACGTCGCAGCAGACGTCGGTGCCGTCCATCGAGGAGACCGAGACGGAGACCGAGGAGACCACGGAGACGACGTACACGACTGTGACGTCGCAGCAGACGTCGGTGCCGTCCATCGAGGAGACCGAGACGGAGACCGTTGAGACAGATGAGACCACGGAGACGACGTACACGACTGTGACGTCGCAGCAGACGTCGGTGCTTCATCGAGGAGACCGAGACGGAGACCGTTGAGACCGATGAGACCACGGAGACGACGTACAGTCAATCGTGACTTCGCAGCAGACGTCGGTGCCGTCCATCGAGGAGACCGAGACGGAGACCGCTGAGACCGATGAGACACGGAGACGACGTACACGACTGTGACGTCGCAGCAGACGTCGGTGCCTTCCATCGAGGAGACTGACGGAGACCGAGGAGACCACGGAGTACGCACGCGACCGTGACGTCGCAGCAGCATCGTCGGTGCCGTCCATCGAGGAGACCGAGACGGAGACCGATGAGACCACGGAGACGACGTACACGACCGTGACTTCGCAGCAGACGTCGGTGCCTTCCATCGAGGAGACCGAGACGGAGACCGTTGAGACCGATGAGACCACGGAGACGACGTACACGACTGTGACGTCGCAGCAGACGTCGGTGCCGTCCATCGAGGAGACCGAGACGGAGACCGAGGAGACCACGGAGACGACGTACACGACTGTGACGTCGCAGCAGACGTCGGTGCCGCCTTCCATCGAGGAGACCGAGGACGGAGACCGTTGAGACGATGAGACCACGGAGACGACGTACACGACTGTGACGTCGCAGCAGACGTCGGTGCCGTCCATCGAGGAGACCGAGACGGAGACCGTTGAGACCGATGAGACCACGGAGACGACGTACACGACTGTGACTTCGCAGCAGACGTCGGTGCCGTCCATCGAGGAGACCGAGACGGAGACCGTTGAGACCGATGAGACCACGGAGACGACGTACACGACTGTGACGTCGCAGCAGACGTCGGTGCCTTCCATCGAGGAGACCGAGACGGAGACCGAGGAGACCACGGAGACGACGTACACGACTGTGACGTCGCAGCAGACGTCGGTGCCGTCCATCGAGGAGACCGAGACGGAGACCGATGAGACCACGGAGACGACGTACACGACTGTGACTTCGCAGCAGACGTCGGTGCCGTCCATCGAGGAGACCGAGACGGAGACCGTTGAGACCGATGAGACCACGGAGACGACGTACACGACTGTGACGTCGCAGCAGACGTCGGTGCCTTCCATCGAGGAGACCGAGACGGAGACCGAGGAGACCACGGAGACGACGTACACGACTGTGACGTCGCAGCAGACGTCGGTGCCGTCCATCGAGGAGACCGAGACGGAGACCGAGGAGACCACGGAGACGACGTACACGACTGTGACGTCGCAGCAGACGTCGGTGCCGTCCATCGAGGAGACCGAGACGGAGACCGAGGAGACCACGGAGACGACGTACACGACTGTGACTTCGCAGCAGACGTCGGTGCCGTCCATCGAGGAGACCGAGACGGAGACCGTTGAGACCGAGACCACGGAGACGACGTACACGACTGTGACGTCGCAGCAGACGTCGGTGCCGTCCATCGAGGAGACCGAGACGGAGACCGAGGAGACCACGGAGACGACGTACACGACTGTGACTTCGCAGCAGACGTCGGTGCCGTCCATCGAGGAGACCGAGACGGAGACCGTTGAGACAGATGAGACCACGGAGACGACGTACACGACTGTGACGTCGCAGCAGACGTCGGTGCCGTCCATCGAGGAGACCGAGACGGAGACCGTTGAGACCGATGAGACCACGGAGACGACGTACACGACTGTGACGTCGCAGCAGACGTCGGTGCCTTCCATCGAGGAGACCGAGACGGAGACCGAGGAGACCACGGAGACGACGTACACGACTGTGACGTCGCAGCAGACGTCGGTGCCGTCCATCGAGGAGACCGAGACGGAGACCGAGGAGACCACGGAGACGACGTACACGACTGTGACGTCGCAGCAGACGTCGGTGCCGTCCATCGAGGAGACCGAGGAGACCGACGGAGACGACGTACACGACTGTGACGTCGCAGCAGACGTCGGTGCCGTCCATCGAGGAGACCGAGACGGAGACCGTTGAGACCGATGAGACCACGGAGACGACGTACACGACTGTGACGTCGCAGCAGACGTCGGTGCCTTCCATCGAGGAGACCGAGACGGAGACCGAGGAGACCACGGAGACGACGTACACGACTGTGACGTCGCAGCAGACGTCGGTGCCGTCCATCGAGGAGACCGAGACGGAGACCGTTGAGACCGATGAGACCACGGAGACGACGTACACGACTGTGACGTCGCAGCAGACGTCGGTGCCGTCCATCGAGGAGACCGAGACGGAGACCGAGGAGACCACGGAGACGACGTACACGACTGTGACGTCGCAGCAGACGTCGGTGCCGTCCATCGAGGAGACCGAGACGGAGACCGAGGAGACCACGGAGACGACGTACACGACTGTGACGTCGCAGCAGACGTCGGTGCCGTCCATCGAGGAGACCGAGGAGACCGACGGAGACGACGTACACGACTGTGACGTCGCAGCAGACGTCGGTGCCGTCCATCGAGGAGACCGAGACGGAGACCGTTGAGACCGATGAGACCACGGAGACGACGTACACGACTGTGACGTCGCAGCAGACGTCGGTGCCTTCCATCGAGGAGACCGAGACGGAGACCGAGGAGACCACGGAGACGACGTACACGACTGTGACGTCGCAGCAGACGTCGGTGCCGTCCATCGAGGAGACCGAGACGGAGACCGAGACCGATGAGACCACGGAGACGACGTACACGACTGTGACTTCGCAGCAGACGTCGGTGCCGTCCATCGAGGAGACCGAGACGGAGACCGAGGAGACCACGGAGACGACGTACACGACTGTGACGTCGCAGCAGACGTCGGTGCCGTCCATCGAGGAGACCGAGACGGAGACCGTTGAGACCGATGAGACCACGGAGACGACGTACACGACTGTGACTTCGCAGCAGACGTCGGTGCCGTCCATCGAGGAGACCGAGACGGAGACCGATGAGACCACGGAGACGACGTACACGACTGTGACGTCGCAGCAGACGTCGGTGCCTTCCATCGAGGAGACCGAGACGGAGACCGAGGAGACCACGGAGACGACGTACACGACTGTGACGTCGCAGCAGACGTCGGTGCCGTCCATCGAGGAGACCGAGACGGAGACCGTTGAGACCGATGAGACCACGGAGACGACGTACACGACTGTGACTTCGCAGCAGACGTCGGTGCCGTCCATCGAGGAGACCGAGACGGAGACCGAGGAGACCACGGAGACGACGTACACGACTGTGACGTCGCAGCAGACGTCGGTGCCGTCCATCGAGGAGACCGAGACGGAGACCGAGACCGATGAGACCACGGAGACGACGTACACGACTGTGACTTCGCAGCAGACGTCGGTGCCGTCCATCGAGGAGACCGAGACGGAGACCGACCGATGAGACCACGGAGACGACGTACACGACTGTGACGTCGCAGCAGACGTCGGTGCCGTCCATCGAGGAGACCGAGACGGAGACCGAGGAGACCACGGAGACGACGTACACGACTGTGACGTCGCAGCAGACGTCGGTGCCGTCCATCGAGGAGACCGAGACGGAGACCGAGGAGACCACGGAGACGACGTACACGACTGTGACTTCGCAGCAGACGTCGGTGCCGTCCATCGAGGAGACCGAGACGGAGACCGTTGAGACAGATGAGACCACGGAGACGACGTACACGACTGTGACGTCGCAGCAGACGTCGGTGCCGTCCATCGAGGAGACCGAGACGGAGACCGAGACAGATGAGACCACGGAGACGACGTACACGACTGTGACTTCGCAGCAGACGTCGGTGCCGTCCATCGAGGAGACCGAGACGGAGACCGAGACAGATGAGACCACGGAGACGACGTACACGACTGTGACGTCGCAGCAGACGTCGGTGCCGTCCATCGAGGAGACCGAGACGGAGACCGTTGAGACCACGGAGACGACGTACACGACTGTGACGTCGCAGCAGACGTCGGTGCCGTCCATCGAGGAGACCGAGACGGAGACCGAGGAGACCACGGAGACGACGTACACGACTGTGACGTCGCAGCAGACGTCGGTGCCGTCCATCGAGGAGACCGAGACGGAGACCGAGGAGACCACGGAGACGACGTACACGACTGTGACGTCGCAGCAGACGTCGGTGCCGTCCATCGAGGAGACCGAGACGGAGACCGTTGAGACGGAGACGACGTACACGACTGTGACGTCGCAGCAGACGTCGGTGCCGTCCATCGAGGAGACCGAGACGGAGACCGAGACCGAGACCACGGAGACGACGTACACGACTGTGACTTCGCAGCAGACGTCGGTGCCGTCCATCGAGGAGACCGAGACGGAGACCGTTGAGACCGCGGAGACGACGTACACGACTGTGACGTCGCAGCAGACGTCGGTGCCTTCCATCGAGGAGACCGAGACGGAGACCGACGAGACCACGGAGACGACGTACACGACTGTGACTTCGCAGCAGACGTCGGTGCCGTCCATCGAGGAGACCGAGACGGAGACCGAGGAGACCACGGAGACGACGTACACGACTGTGACGTCGCAGCAGACGTCGGTGCCGTCCATCGAGGAGACCGAGACGGAGACCGAGACGAGACCACGGAGACGACGTACACGACTGTGACGTCGCAGCAGACGTCGGTGCCGTCCATCGAGGAGACCGAGACGGAGACCGATGAGACCACGGAGACGACGTACACGACTGTGACTTCGCAGCAGACGTCGGTGCCGTCCATCGAGGAGACCGAGACGGAGACCGAGGAGACCACGGAGACGACGTACACGACTGTGACGTCGCAGCAGACGTCGGTGCCGTCCATCGAGGAGACCGAGACGGAGACCGTTGAGACCGGAGACGACGTACACGACTGTGACTTCGCAGCAGACGTCGGTGCCGTCCATCGAGGAGACCGAGACGGAGACCGACGAGATGGAGACGACGTACACGACTGTGACGTCGCAGCAGACGTCGGTGCCGTCCATCGAGGAGACCGAGACGGAGACCGACGAGACCACGGAGACGACGTACACGACTGTGACTTCGCAGCAGACGTCGGTGCCGTCCATCGAGGAGACCGAGACGGAGACCGATGAGACCACGGAGACGACGTACACGACTGTGACTTCGCAGCAGACGTCGGTGCCGTCCATCGAGGAGACCGAGACGGAGACCGTTGAGGAGACCACGGAGACGACGTACACGACTGTGACGTCGCAGCAGACGTCGGTGCCGTCCATCGAGGAGACCGAGACGGAGACCGTTGAGACGACGAGACGACGGTAGACGACGCACGACTGACGTCGCAGCAGACGTCGGTGCCGTCCATCGAGGAGACCGAGACGGAGACCGAGGAGACCACGGAGACGACGTACACGACTGTGACGTCGCAGCAGACGTCGGTGCCGTCCATCGAGGAGACCGAGACGGAGACCGAGACGAGAGACCACGGAGACGACGTACACGACTGTGACGTCGCAGCAGACGTCGGTGCCGTCCATCGAGGAGACCGAGACGGAGACCGAGACGAGACCACGGAGACGACGTACACGACTGTGACGTCGCAGCAGACGTCGGTGCCGTCCATCGAGGAGACCGAGACGGAGACCGATGAGACCACGGAGACGACGTACACGACTGTGACGTCGCAGCAGACGTCGGTGCCGTCCATCGAGGAGACCGAGACGGAGACCGAGGAGACCACGGAGACGACGTACACGACTGTGACGTCGCAGCAGACGTCGGTGCCGTCCATCGAGGAGACCGAGACGGAGACCGACGAGACCACGGAGACGACGTACACGACTGTGACGTCGCAGCAGACGTCGGTGCCGTCCATCGAGGAGACCGAGACGGAGACCGAGGAGACCACGGAGACGACGTACACGACTGTGACGTCGCAGCAGACGTCGGTGCCGTCCATCGAGGAGACCGAGACGGAGACCGAGGAGACCACGGAGACGACGTACACGACTGTGACGTCGCAGCAGACGTCGGTGCCGTCCATCGAGGAGACCGAGACGGAGACCGATGAGACCACGGAGACGACGTACACGACTGTGACGTCGCAGCAGACGTCGGTGCCGTCCATCGAGGAGACCGAGACGGAGACCGATGAGACCACGGAGACGACGTACACGACTGTGACGTCGCAGCAGACGTCGGTGCCGTCCATCGAGGAGACCGAGACGGAGACCGAGGAGACCACGGAGACGACGTACACGACTGTGACGTCGCAGCAGACGTCGGTGCCGTCCATCGAGGAGACCGAGACGGAGACCGATGAGACCACGGAGACGACGTACACGACTGTGACGTCGCAGCAGACGTCGGTGCCGTCCATCGAGGAGACCGAGACGGAGACCGAGGAGACCACGGAGACGACGTACACGACTGTGACGTCGCAGCAGACGTCGGTGCCGTCCATCGAGGAGACCGAGACGGAGACCGAGGAGACCACGGAGACGACGGAGACGACGTACACGACTGTGACGTCGCAGCAGACGTCGGTGCCGTCCATCGAGGAGACCGAGACGGAGACCGATTGAGACGACGGAGACGACGTAACGCGCAGTGACGTCGCAGCAGACGTCGGTGCCGTCCATCGAGGAGACCGAGACGGAGACCGAGGAGACCACGGAGACGACGTACACGACTGTGACGTCGCAGCAGACGTCGGTGCCGTCCATCGAGGAGACCGAGACGGAGACCGAGGAGACCACGGAGACCACGGAGACCACGGAGACCACGGAGACGACGTACACGACTGTGACGTCGCAGCAGACGTCGGTGCCGTCCATCGAGGAGACCGAGACGGAGACCGAGGAGACCACGGAGACGACGTACACGACTGTGACGTCGCAGCAGACGTCGGTGCCGTCCATCGAGGAGACCGAGACGGAGACCGAGACGAGAGACCACGGAGACGACGTACACGACTGTGACGTCGCAGCAGACGTCGGTGCCGTTCCATCGAGGAGACCGAGACGGAGACCGTTGAGACCGATGAGACCACGGAGACGACGTACACGACTGTGACGTCGCAGCAGACGTCGGTGCCTTCCATCGAGGAGACCGAGACGGAGACCGAGGAGACCACGGAGACGACGTACACGACTGTGACGTCGCAGCAGACGTCGGTGCCGTCCATCGAGGAGACCGAGACGGAGACCGTTGAGACCGATGAGACCACGGAGACGACGTACACGACTGTGACTTCGCAGCAGACGTCGGTGCCGTCCATCGAGGAGACCGAGACGGAGACCGTTGAGACCGATGAGACCACGGAGACGACGTACACGAGTGTGACTTCGCAGCAGACGTCGGTGCCGTCCATCGAGGAGACCGAGACGGAGACCGTTGAGACCGATGAGACCACGGAGACGACGTACACGACTGTGACGTCGCAGCAGACGTCGGTGCCTTCCATCGAGGAGACCGAGACGGAGACCGTTGAGACAGATGAGACCACGGAGACGACGTACACGACTGTGACGTCGCAGCAGACGTCGGTGCCTTCCATCGAGGAGACCGAGACGGAGACCGAGGCGACCACGGAGACGACGTACACGACTGTGACGTCGCAGCAGTTGATTCCTATAGTGGTACCAGGGACTCGCGTGCAGGCCGGGACGGAGGAGAGCGACGACCTCACTCTGACGTCCGCAACATCGGGCGCGTCCGCCGTAAGTGTGTCGGAGCAGGCAGGTGCGACGGCAGGTGAGACGGTGAAGACGGAGGTGTTCCGCTCGGAAGAAGCCGACGGCAGCATCGTGACCAAGACGGTTCGTACCACGACGCGCACCGTGAAGTCCAGCACGGGCGCGCTGGTGACCACGGTCGAGGTGGAGACGACGACGGAGACCGAGTCCACGGACGGCACGACGAGCACCACGGTGGCAACGGAGACGCGTGATGAGATGGATACCATCGGCGCTTTTGAAATGAATACTGGTGAGCGTAAGACGGATCCTGAGTCACAAGATACAAGAGTGCTGAACCAACGTGAGAGTGCCAGGATTTCTACGACAACTTCATCACACAACCTAGAAACGAATGGCAATGACGCGATCAACACTGCCAGCAGCAAAAACACCAAGAAGAAAAGTGGGCTGAAGGTGGAAAATACCGCAGCTTCGTTGTCATTGGCACCTGAAGAGACCTTGCGGGTTGCAGCAGCGTGGGGGAGGAGTTTGCCGGTTCCTCTACAGAAGCTTCGCACACGAGCAAGATCGTGAACGTACTGATGGTGTGTCACGAGCACTCGTTAAGATTGGCTTTCGATGGCCTTGTGTATGCTGCGCAAGGAGATGATGGCTTCCAGGAGTCAAGTGATGCAGTGAAAGGTGTTTCCGGCTATGCCGAGTCAGGCACGATGACCGCAGTAATTGGAGCTGGCCGAATCGGCAAAGCTGACTTTCTCGGCGTGCTGGCGGGCGAAAGGAACCAAGCAAAGGGCAAAGTATGCTACAACGGAAGCGAGGCTAGTGCTCTTGTGCGCCGTCGTGCCACTGGTTATTGTTGGTTTGGCGACAACCAGGCTGTCTGGCATAGCACAACCACGGTGCGTGAAGCTATGTGCATGAGTGCCTCTCTACGAGGGGGATCCGAGGTCGCTGAGACGGTAGACTCGTGGCTTGCACTTTTGGGGATCACAGAGTTGGCCGCGCACCAAATCGACTCATGCTCGGCAGTGGAAACTCGCCTCGTGTCGATTGGTGTTGAGCTTGCGTTCACACCGAGCGTTCTACTGGTCGATGAACCTACGAGTGGGCTCGACGCGAAGGGTGCGCAAAGAGTTATCCGTGTGTTGCAGCAAGTCGCTCGGACAGGCCGTACAGTAGTGTGCAGCCTTGGAGATTCGGTGGCTTCCACTGAGCTGCGCGCTTTCAGCCGGCTACTGTTCCTGTCAAGCAGTGGTGAAATGATTTTCCACGGCGAAACCCGTTTGATGGTGCAGTACTTGGAAGGTCTTCCTGGCGTGAAAAAACTGAGCAATGGCAATAACGTGACCGGGTGGGCTCTTGAAAGTGTCGGCGAAAAGTCAACTGTTTCTCAGACAACAACGACTACTACGACTGTGACCCGAGGTGGCAAGGCACGCACAAGCATGAAGAAAAAGAAATATGCAAGTGCCTCCTCAATGTCCACGGGCTCCGATACTGGCAACCGCGAGAAGGAAATCCGATTTATTCAGCTGTTCCAGCAGAGTGAGGTCAAGCGCACACTGCTGACACAGATGCAGCGCGTGGGCTACCTGCGCCCAGACTTGGAGGAGGAGCACGTTCCAGCACTCATTACGGCCTACAAGAACGGGAAAACTGACGGCATACGCAGCTTCGTGCCACACGCAGGTGACATGGCTTGTCCGACGAGTCGTGCTCTCATACTGGCGCAGCATGACTTCGATTCGCTCGCTCACGATGTCATCCGCAGTGACCACGCAGTGGCAGCACTTCGGCATCTTCGGCCTGTTCCTGATTGTGGTCACGTGGTTCTTGTGGTTCTTCATTGCTGCAAGGAGCACCGAGTATGACACCTTCGATGGAGTGAACCAAGGCGTGTCACTCATTGCATGGTCGACGCTGATGCTTGGGGCTAGCGTTGCGCTAGGCGCTATCATGAGGACTAGTCGCGGTAACGCGTGGAGAGAGAATGCGTGCTGGCGTCGTGAGCAAGCTTGGCAGGTGTACCCTGCAGTGGCTTATCACCTCTGCTCCAGTGTGGTGGAGCTGCTGATCGTACTTGCGGTCACATTCGTTGGTGCGGTGTTCACTTTTACCCTCTTCGGCTTCTGGTCAGTTGCTGAGGGCGGCAACTTCTCCCTCTACTGGCTCACCCTCGCAGTCTTCGCCCTCGGACAAATGTTCCTCGGGCAGTGGCTTGTGAGGCTACTGCCGAGTGCGAGCATTGCAGCAGCCGCTGGCGTTGGCATCAATTTACTTCCGCTGCTGACGTTCGTTTGGTCTTGGAGAAGCAGTGCATTGGGCACTCTCACGTGGCTGCTGGTGCTTCTGACGCCACAGCGACTCGCTCTGCAAGTGCTACAGGCACTTGTATTTGGTGCTGCTGCGGACTCGTGCGTCTATAACATTGACGCTGGAGATGTAGGTGCCGAAAGTGAGCTACCATGTCGTGAACTCCGACTGATTCCGTCAGGAGAAATCTACTCGAACGAACAGCAGCAGCTCACTGTGCATTCGTATGCAGAACTCGAGTATGGAGCTGAACGTGGCAGTGTAGCGTTCCGCCTGATTGAGCTGGGGGTGTTCCTGGTGGCGTTCCGGCTCCTCGTTGTTGTAGCCCTACGGAAGCGGCCCACCCCAGCTTAGCGAGGGCACTTTGCATGTAAATAGCAGTCACTAGGGTGTCCGCAATGGTAAAATCTAAAATGTCGCTCATTATTCTTGGTTTGAAAGTAGCACGCGTATAAGTACTTGCAGCTGAGTGAGACCAGGTGTCTTCCACCTCTATCTTTCCGCTGCTTTCGCCGTGCCAGCATATCTCATTGAAAAAGTTGCATCGAGACGCAAAGCTCATAGCCATTTCACCATGAGCGACGCATTCTCGAGCTTACCCTCCTCGATAGAGAGTGTGTCGTTGTAGGCCACAGCACTGGGCGGGAATGCGGTGCGTAGCTCAAATGCACGTCCTCGAGCCTCTGGTACTTGGTCCTTCACGAACGTCCACACCATAGCAAGTGGGTCCGTCTTGAGGAAGCGCCGCGTCAAGCGGGAACCATCAGGAACACGAATTTGAACCCGGGTCACACCAGGGACTCCAGCTACAAGGAACAACGGCGCGTTAAAACCGACACTCGTAAAACACAATCATAAGCAATCCTTCAGCAAACAATACCTTCGGGCTCTGGTGTCAGCGCCACAACCGCCTCTTGTGCCTTCTCATCGTTGTCGCTATCGTGGTGCATTTCGTCATCGCCCTCTTTCGTCTCGCCTTCATCACTCTCACCATTGTTACCCTGCATTGACGCTGCAATCGCTGCAGCCAACTGGTCATCCTCGGACGCATCCATGATATTGGGCTCAGCTTCCTGAAGGGAATGAGCAAAAAGTAGTTCAGAGAGGCATGCCGCAGTAGTTGGTGTGCATCGATTCGTGCTCACCTTCTTCTGCTCTGTTTGCGCAGTGTCCAGTGAGTGCATACAGCAAAAGTCGGACACTGAGAGCATAAGAGGCATCGGTTAGCGTCATTATAACTCTCTTCGCCGTATCACCCTCATAAATAAGCGTACATTTCTCGGTCATGTCCTGTGGTTCAAGGAACCCCGTCCAGCGCTGCCTGATCTCTCCTGTCCGCGGATCAATAATCAGCACTACCGGAAGCGATTCGCGGTCAATCTGGTAGAGACTGCAAAACTTCTTGCCGTGCTCAGACGCCCAGTAGTTCTATCGAGTAGTGCATATCAGAAGTAGCCAAGCCTGGAAAGGGAAAGCACGCATAACATACCTGCCAAAACACGAAGCCGCTCGCCACGAGGTTCTGCACCACATCGTCACTCCACGTGTCGCGATTGAGCATGTGGCTGGTGAATACGATCTCGTCCTGGATGTTCACCAGCAGCCACTTTCCTTCATTCTTGGCGTGGGTGCGAGCCTACCAAAACGTTTGCACGGTCGTCACACACAACTGCCAGTAAAATTCAGCGAAGACTAAAGTACGCACGTCCGAGTAAGTTCCTTGGAACATGATGGCAGTGGGCGGCTGGAACAACGTGCTCAGATCACGCGTGCGCTCGCTATCCTCCGCACCATTCGCGCTGCTCGAAGCCTCCCCGAAGGCCACAGCGCCGGGTCCTCCAAAAGCCGTGGAGATGCTGCCAGCCGTCATGGCGGCGATGCTCTCGGCCGCGAAGTCGCGGTTCTGGTCGCGCAAGTGGCGCATGGGCCGCACTGCATTCACAACAGTCGTCAGCCTCTCACCCAGCACGCAGCACTTTCTCTCAGTTCACCGTACACAGATCCATCTCAGCTCCCACGAGTCGCTGGCGCTTGGACGGATCGGGCGCTCGAACGGCATTGTCACTACAGATAGAGAAAAAGGGAAATGCACATGTAAGAAACGGAGAATTATCAAAACTACTCGGCCGCAATCAGTCCCAGGACAACGCAACGCACTCTTCTCCATAAGCAGCAGCAATTGCAGCAGCGGTGGCTGCGTCCATGTCCGTCGAGGGGGCGGGCGGGGGGCTGTGGATGGCGCTGGAGCTGGTCGTCGCCTGCCGTGGCGCTGCGAAGGCCGTGCTGGCGCTCTGGCCGCCGCTCTCCATGTACAAATTGACCTGCAGCAACAGAAGGAGCGTATCGTGCGTGTATTGAGCCATCCAGCGCCTCTCCGTGGGCAGCAGCAGCGCAGGAACGCACCGCTTCGTCCAGTTTCCAGTTCGTGAGCTCCAGGAACTGCAACGCGCTGCCGGAGTCGGCGCCTGTGATGCTCATGAACCTGCAGCAGAGACAGACGCAGCGTGAGGGGAAGGAACAGACCCACGGCCGATGAGGGACACGCACGCGGCCAGCGCGTCCTGCGACTCGGGGGTGTCTGCCATGATGCGGGTCGAAGAAAAGGTGTCGATCGGATTGGAAAGGGACCCGTCCAATCCGATCGCATCGCATAAATCAATTTTAATGGGGGAAATCCTCCCTCGAAAATAAGACTGGGTGAGACTTTTTCCCTCGAAAATAAGACTGGGTCATGAAAAGTCTCACCCAGTCTTATTTTCGAGGAAAAAGTCTCACCAAGTCCTACTTTCGAGGGAAATGTCCGAAATGGATTTGTGATTTGTGTCGATCGGATTGGACAGGGACCCGTCCAATCCGATCGCGTCTCTTTATATCCGGATGGACAAATTTTAATTGGGGAAATCCTTTTTCGGGGCCGTACAATATTGAGAGACTTCCAATATTGAGAGACTTTCTATGCAAGGATTCTGTGTGCGATTATACACTTGATTTCACTATGGTAACTAGGGCTACGCGAAGGCTGAGATAGGAAAATCGTAAGTAAAATGGTACTTCAAAGCACGCACTTGAATATATAGCGCACAAATCCATCACATTGAGCACAGAAAATTATGTACCTGAATCCCATCACTGAGTTTGCGGAGGAAACATTGCATCAGCCAGCTTTTGTAAGATAACACAACACTTACGACCGTGAACGCAGCAACCCGAACAAATTTCATTTTTTTTAACTAAACACGATACTTGCGCATCTCCTGCGCCTGCTTTGCAGCCACAGCATCTGCGCAAACATTCTTATTGCCATTTCAAAGCCTTTTTAGGCCGATACCCGAATCGGTATTACCGGTGCTACCGGACCACACGAATAAGCCTCCTGGGAGGCAGATAGGCACCGATATCCAAATTGGTATACCGGACCACGGAGTTAATCTGTGTTGGGCTGTGCTATACACTATGACTGAGCGTGCACTTCGAATTCTGAATCTCCCAAGTAACCCAAACACTCTCCCAAGAAGTCAAACAAGAAGCTAAACAGCGGCGGTCACGGCGACAAGCAAGCACGATGGGGTTATTGGCACATCCTCCAGTGCAACAAAACGATGACGACGTCGAGGTTCAAGCACCACTTTGCTCTATAAAATAAGGAGAGGAGTTCGATATAACTCACCGCGAGCGTTGTGGATAGACATTTCGACCTAGCTTCTCAGCTGCGCACGGTTTCCGCCCGTCCCCAAGCTATTGATGCGGACCTAGATGGGATTAACGCCTGCCTTGCGTCGATTGGGGGCCTTCGCCAACTCAGGAAGCACGAAACCGAGGGCGAGGAAACGCCAACGTGTGGTGACCCATCTCAAGACGACACGATCAACACGAACTACGGAAGACGCTACGCAAGTCGGTATGGTTGAGGATGCAGCTAGACACAGTACTGAAAGCCGAAGAACACAGAAGGCTCAACAACGTTTTTGGCTGCGATGCGGAACCTTAGTTACGACAACATGAGCTTACGAGATTCAGCAATTCACGCTTGGTATACACATAGATTACAGGTAACACATGGACGACAGGGTACACTGGGGATGCAGGGTACGCTTTGGCAACAGGGTACATTGGGCTACAGGCTACGCTCTGGATACAGGGTACAATATGATAATTTACAAAACACGGTGAGGTTAGTAATCAAACGCCAAAAAAACGGTCCCGAAAACGAATTATTTTAAAATTACGGTCCCGAAAAAGGATTTCCCCTTTTGTTTAACTAAACACGATACTTGCGCAAACATTGTTATTGCCATTTGATCTTTATTCAAACCCTTTTTACGGCGTGGTTGTGTTAATGGTGTCTGGTGTTGGTGTCGACAAAGCGTGTGAAAAACATGCAAACGTCTTTGATTTGATTGGCTAAAAACATTCCATTGGTGTCGACCCGAGACACTACTCTTTCAGTCGTGTCTGGACCCTCCAATAGGCAGAGCCACACCAAACTCGGGTGCCTCCACACCAGTAATTTACAGCGAATCGTGATCGCGAAACCAGCCTAATTTCTACCAATCAAAACTGATGAAACAGACCGATCGGGCACTTTCTTGTTCTAGTTCCCCCCAAAGCTCCAGTTCCATTCTCGGATACGCAGAACTTTTGCCAAGCCCCAAGCACCCCACACCCACCCAACATGCTACCGTACAACTGGAAAACTATTTGCAGTGACATGGCTCGCGAGGACTCCCAGCTGCTCATGGAAGATATGAAGGTTTTCTTCATTGTGAAGAGCCACCTGGTGCCGTGTACCGTGTGTGCGCTGACGAAGCCGCATAAGATGCGGTACCAGTTGTTGGTGTGCTCCTCGGAAACGTGCAAGTCGGCCACGCCGTATGATGCCTGTCCATGGCGCGGCAAGGTGCTCACCTGCCAAGAGATCAATCGCGTGACTATCATGGAGGTCGGTGCCCATGAGGGGCTGGTGCGGGGGCGACGAAAGCCCATGTTGACCCCTCGTCTGAAGGACTACAGCCGTGAGATGGCCACCCAAGGGTTGAAGCCAGCACGGATTCGCATGGGAATGGCTAGGCGTTTTGGTTTGTCGGAGACTGAGATGCCAACTTTGCGCCAAGTTCAGTGGTTTGTCAGCAGCTTCACGAAAAAATCTGCACCGCACCGATGACTACGACGAGATCCTGAGTCAGATAGACGAACTGGCGTTTGGGATAACGGTGACCGACACCCAGCCGTTTTCGTTTGGCTGGCAGCGTGGTGCTAACGGGAAGCCAGATGTGGGACATGGCTCGGACGAGCATCCGTTCCTGGTTGGGCTGACCTCGAAACGTCTGTTGCGCAACGCAGACCGGGATCCGACATCATTTGTGTTCCACATGGACACGACTTTCAAGCTCAACCAAGTCGGTTATCCTGTCGTTGTTTGCGGTGTGTCGGATAGGTGCCGATCATTCCACTTGGTTGCGTTGTTCATCGCCTCTCAACGCTTAGAGGTTTTGTACGTAAAAGCACTGGCCGCCCTTCGCAAGATATTTACTACTGTCACGGGTCGCCAACTTCATCTCAAGTACGTAATGACAGATGCCGAAGCTGACCAGCAAAACGCTGTCGACCAAGTTTTTGGAGTGGATTCGGACTTCACGTACATGATGTGTTTCTACCACGTGATGGCCAAGGTTCACGAGAAACTCAAGTGCGTGCCGGACTACGTGTGTGAACGAGTGGTCGCTGACATTTACGACCTCCATTTTGCTCCAAGTCAAGGCATTTATGATGAGAAGGTGAAGGTTGTGCTAGACAAGTGGTCGTCTGAAGTTGAGTTAGTCGGGTTTCGCAGCTATTTCAACAACGTGTGGGTCAAATCCGACTTCTGGCGCTGGCAGTGTTTCCATACACCCAGTGGATACGCAACCACGAACAATCCGGTGGAACAGTTCAACCGTCTGATCAAGCGCGACTACACACTCCGGACGAAACACAAGATTGGCGCGCTCATTCGGTTACTCGCGGATTGTTGCCAGAACCAGTCGATGACCCCAAGAACATTCATGGAAACAATCGAGGCAACCCAGCAACTTAAAGCGCGGGTGAAAGACTTTCGGCAGCGTGGTTTGCTCGTCGACATGACTCCCAGTCGATCAAGTATCGAGTTCTTGCTCGTTTCCGACAACCCGAATATGGTTCGAGTACAGTCACGTAGCTGCGTTCGCTTCTATCTGCCCGAGCTAGGACGCAGTCGTGAAACAGCTCCTGTGTCGGCCCAGATGGGAGTAAATTACGCGCGAATGGAGAACGAAGGACAGCCTGATGGTGGGTGGAGCGTCGATGTGAGCGCAATGACATGTGATTGCAAATACTATTTCAAGTTCGCAATCTGCATTCATGTCATGTTTGCTCTACAAGTGAAGCATTACGCGGGGTTGGATGGCAAGCAGACGCTTGTTAACAGGTCCGTTGCAGGGAAACGACGTCGAAAGCCGACCCCAGCGTCCCGGGTTTCAGCTGGGCGTCCGCGGACAAACGGCACTGCACTTAGCAAGGAGTGAGTTTGTTGTTCTACCACCAACAAATACCCAAATGAAGTGCTCGTTCCAAAACTTCTCGTTGTACATCGCTACAAGTAGCTACACATTAATAGAATTTAAAAATGAAACCACTAGAACACTTTCTCTTCCTGAGTCAAGGTTAGTTCTGCTTCTACGTTCACGATGGAAAGCCGAGACGACCGCACTGCATCCTCCGGAGCCCTCCCAACGACAGCGAAAGCATTTTTGCTTGGTGCACGCAATACCTACGCGAGCGTGGGTGGGGTTGATTTGATGAGGCGGCCGCCCGTTATTTGAGGACATGGGGTCTCGTTCAAAGACGCACCACCTCAGATGTTGAAGGGTCAATCAAGCGTCTGCTGGATGGGGTGACACACGCACGCATCACCAAAGCCCGGCTGGTTGAGGCGGACCTTAGGGGCGACGACGCTGGCGAGGCGGAATGGGTGCTCCCGCCTGACGTGGACCTGAGAGCGCAACCAACCTACCAGATGGGTACCATTTTGGACGACCGAACGTGAAAATGGTAAGGTTCTATTCCTTACCACGTGGGAGCCCACATGGGAGCCTGCCTCAAACCTTCCCTCTGGTGAACTAAACAAGTATCGGCGGCGTAAGCGTCGCAAGGTTGAAAGAGCATATATTGAAGCTGAAGCACATGAAGACTAAAACCAAAGGTAGGAGAAGATATTCATGAAGTTGGAATATATATACTTTAACACTAAGATAAAAACTCTTCATATTCTTGATGTTGACCGCCTTGTTGATACCGTGGTAATGGCCACTCCACTAGCGCCGTTATTGTCAGGCGGCCATCAGCTAGGACGGTACAGGGTAAACTCTTCAACACGTCCCACACAAGCCGTTCGACAACAACGAAGCCTAGGGCCAGCACCCACAGCGTCCTGCGCGTCTGTGTGTGGCCGCCGCCGGCGGCGCCGCCGAGCCAGCCGTGCAGCGGCCGTGGCACGCCGCGCCTCTTGGTGTTGTGTGTGCCCTTGGCCGCTGATTTGGAAGTGAGGGATGTGGCGGGCGGGGCGGGTTGACGTGGCCAGGCCAGGCCACGGGAAAGAAATGGTTGGCTGGCCGTAGCCTGGCCACGTCCTCGGCTTCTTATCTATGTGGCATACATAGAGTCTGGGTGCTAGGTGCACGCGGACGTGTGTTTTGCCTATTTTGTCGAAGTTCCCCAGAGTGTGGTACATTTTGGAGGGAATTTTGCCCAAATTTTGGAGGTGAGTGAACCGCTCATACAAATCCAAGACACTTGCATAAGTTGCGTAGAACACGCCTCCAGATTTGGTGGGTCACATCATAAGTTCCCAATAAATTTTCATAATGAAGCCAAGTCTTGGAGATTCTCTGAGATTCTCTGATTTGAGACGTAACACCAATACGGGTGGCCGAACCAACTCAATCGTGTCGGGGGAGGTACCAGCAAAGACACTTAACACCAGACACCATTAACGCAACCACACCCTGATAATCCTGGGCTCCAGTGTTTCCGAAAAATCAAAGACAATATCACAAAAATGTTAAATTCATGAACATTTGTACCGATTTGCAATACGTTGGACCATGCGTTCAAGCGCCAGCTCACTGCGATCATTTCGAGCGAGGTAGGACGCCATCCACTCCGGGTCAAGCTTGTGCATGAACTCTATCATACCAGAAGTAGACAGAATCTGAAAAAATGGGTGATTTATTAGAGTATGGTTAATATCTGACAAATATCCAGGATAATACTTACTGCTTCTTCTCGCCTTACGTCTTTCATGTACGTGATAGGTCTGAGATACTAGGAAAGATTTCCTTTCGCCCCTTCCATTTCAGCGTCTTCGACAGTGCGTGTCCTTTGAAGCTGAACAGAGCGCCAGCTTGCTTTTTCCAGTCGTAGAGGGTTTCTCGGGCGATTTTTAGCTGCTCAGACGCCTTCTTCACGCCTTCGTGCTCAACCACCGTTAAGGCTTCCCGCTTCTGTTTGATAGTGAAGTTCCGCTCGACTCGTTTCATTGCGTTGAATGAGCCTACCTTTAGCAGCAGGGCAGCCAGGTTTTACCAGGAGCCATTCATTTCTTGTTGCACCAGATATACAAATCGGGCCATTTTTATCGGATCTCTGAGGATCTGTTTTGCCAAAATAGTTGAAAAAAGCCACAATACATATTAGCCAGCTCGACCGATAGCCGGCCAGTCACACCGGACTGGGCGACGGTCCACAGCAGGGCACCGCCCACGACGCCACGACCGGCGCTCGAGCGCCCACCAAGATGTCACCAACCACGTCACGCGCGGCGCCCGACGATATGGACCTCCGCCAGACAGCACGTCAACTCGTCCACCGACGCCCGAGCTGCCGGAGAAAAGCTGGATAGACCCGCCAGTCACACCGACACCAACGCCGCTAGACAACCAAACCACGCCCGTCGACACACTACTGTCCCCGGAAGCAATATTCACACTGCCAGAAAGAGACGACCCCGTGGCGACACTGACCGCGCCGCTTGGACCATTACCATTCGGGGCCGTACGGAGAGAGACCGCGGCAGAACATCGCTGGCAGCACCACGGAGACACCGGACGAAATGTCAACTGTGCCAAGTGAGCCTCGCCCCGAGGTGATGACCACCGGACCAGCGCTACGCATCCGAGACGCTGGTTGACACTGTCACCGAGCCGCCAGTGCCACCAGGCCCCGATGCGCCAGCCAACACGTTGGTCGAGCCGCCCTTGGACGAGCCACTACCGCCGGACAGCCCGACGTCACCTCCTGTGCTGGAGACTCCGCCTACGGTGGCAACAGCGCCGCCGACACCGCTTGCGGAACTAGACGCGCCGCCAGTCACGCGCACAGAGCCGAAGAAGCGCCACTGCCGAGCAGCTCGTCGCCAGACGGACCACTCGAAGAACTGCTCGATTCGATATGGACAGTCCTAGTGCTCCCCGTGGAGGACATACTAGCGGAACGCAATGTCACCTTGCCCAAGTCGCCTGCAACAGACGCACCCGACACGATATTCACGCTGCCGCCAATACCCTTGGAGCTATCGCCCGCACAGACAAGCACACTACCTCCACTTCCGGTCGATGAGAAGCCTGCCGCGATGGACGTCAGCCCTACGCTTGTCTCTGAGGCACCTGTAGTCAACGTGACATTACCGCTACCGCGCGACTTGGAGCCCGAGCTCAACGCAGATGCGATCGAGACGTCACCAGAAGCACCACTTGACGAAGCACCCGACGCAACGCCTACAGACCCACCGGAGCTGCTAGAACCAGACGGACCAGCCGTCAGCGTCACACGGCCGCCACTCCCGGCGGAGCTAGAGCCCGCGCCAACCACTACGCTACCGCTGTCTCCGCCAGTTGCTTCTCCAGTAACAATTTCAACCCAACCTGTTGATCCGAGATTGGTGGTACCAGTAGCCATGACTAAATCCCCTGAGTCGCTTGAGGTGTCAGTGTGAAATGTGTCTATAGTAACACTTCCAGTGCTGCCGTCATCACTTCCACCAGATGATATGGCAATAGATCCGCCAATACTGTCTTTACCTGATGTTGTTCCGCCTTCAAGCGAAATACTTCCGCCGTGGTCGGTACCATCACCAACACCAATCACAATATTTCCGGCTTGACCACTAGGGGCATCCCCTGTTACAATTTGAACACTGCCTGATGAGCTTGACTTAGAAGCGCCACTCCCAATCGATACGGATCCACTAGATGCGACATTGCTACTTGTAGCGTATAGCGTGGTGAGCAGGGAGCGAAGTAAGGCGTAGGTCGACTTGAGGGTCAGTAGGAGAAAGAAGAAGTGAAATTTACTTTAGGGAGCCGGTCGTCTAGCTCTGTCGGTAGAATGACTGGTAGTGCTAACCTTACACTACAGCACAGTATGACTATAGTGAACTACAGAGGTATCACTTAAGAGAGGTTTGTGTATGTTACAGAGGCAACATCAACAGCCTCCCTGCCTCTTAGCATATCTTATGAATCTGCGAAGTATTTAATATCAGAGACTCAGCGAACATTATACAGGACAGTTTCAGTTCCTGAATTCCAGAGTCAAGGAAGTGCACCGCAGATCCACCTTGGCCCCGCAGCTTTTGCTACGTGGGAAGAAGGACTAAGCACAGGCCATGGCACGTATCTGGAGCACGGGGGTAGGTCGTGAGAGCGCCGTGGAGGTCAGGCCTGGCCCGAAAGGGAGAAGGAAGGCTTCCATGGCCGCCAAGATCAGGGCCAAGAAGAAGGCACGAGCAAGAGCCCGCGAGAGAGCTTCTGCTGACACAGATAGCGAGAGACGTGTCGAGAGTGCTTCAGGGAAGAGCTGCACGCAGGTGGACGACCATGGCGACGCGCCGCAGGCGCCGCGCGACGTGGAGGAGAGCGAAGCTAGCCCAGCGCCATCAGGCGCCATGCCTGTCACTAAAACGGGGGAACCTAGTGACCTGGCTACATTTCCCGGCTCAGGTCCTGCGAGGACACTGCCGTTCCACATCAGCTCCAAGACAGCGCCATCGATTCGTATCACTGTGGCTAAGGCAAGTGCCAGCATAGCATCTTGGGGTTTCCGCCGCCAGACTCGCGTGGAGCAGGCGGTTTTGCCGAAAGTTCGTGATGTGATGGTGATTACCGATCAACAGTCTGCTGCTACAGACGATATATCTGCTGTGTGGGTGTGTGCAATGTGCACTGTCACCAATTCGGAGCAGTCAACGGAGTGTTTGAACTGCAGCTGTGCACGTCGGCAGGACGAGGCAAGCAGTGGCATCGAACACGCCACAACTGATACCACCCAGGCGGTTAGTGTCACCGATCATGACACTAGTGGTACAGACCAGCTTGCTAGCGCTACAGATCAGCTTGCTGGCGCTACAGGCCAGCTTGCTAGTACTACAGACCAAATTACAAGCGATCCTGACAAGTACAAGGATCTGTATTTCGAGATTTACCGCAAGTTTTATGGCCCCAGTCGAGTCACAGTTGGTGCATCGTACGCATCCACCAAGCAAAAGTGGAATGTGGCGCGAATTATTGACCGTCGTCCAAGTGCACTGGGGTTCATGTATCGGGTGCTGTGGTTGGTTCGGCGGTGTCGTTCACGGCGCTATTATCAGCGGACCTGGGAGCCGAGACAGCCGCTCCTGGATGATGATTTTGATGAAGAGGTTGCGCTTGTGGATAGGTGGAAATTATCGGACGTCGACGACTTCGACAAATTTTGCAGGTCGGATGACTTCGGAAAGCACACGATCGCTGCTGATATGAAGGGTCTGTGCCTCTTCAGTGCCTTCAAGCTCGCTGCAGAAATCGCTGGCCGCCCAGACATTGTGACCCAAGCGGACATTGACGGTTTTGTCCAGTACGAGAGGACAGCGTTCGGCATTGATTTGACCAAGGGAACGTCATGGAAGATTTTTCTGGTGTTTCTCCGCTACCTTCGCGATGATCGACGCGACTTCAGTTTCAAGGAAATTCAGAAGCTAAACTTCGCTATCGCCGGTCGTCGTGGAGCCCGTACGTTCGACGAGGTGCAACTGCGGGACGGGTTGTACTTGTGTGCGGCGTACAATCACTCGTTCGTCGGCCATGCATTCGTCCTCGAAGTTCAAGGTGATCGGCGTCTCATATTTGATCAAGACCAAGTCATGCTTCCGGCGGCAGCGGATTGGATCAATTTCGTCGCTTTTATTCGTCCGTTCATCGTGTTCAGTTAGGAACAGATGATAGGAGTCGGTAGGGATTTCCGCGGGTTTGCCTTATCGATAATGAACCTTTCCCAGCAATTTGTTGTCTTTTTGCATGGATACTCTATATTCATATGCCTATTATAATTCGGTACAAGACCAGGGAAACCTCAATGAGGGAAAACCTTGCGCGAACAAAAACCAAAACCCAGTGGGAAAAAGGAAAAATGAACGCAATAAAGAAGGCACGCATCATGCTTAGCGAGTTTATATACTGTTATCATGAGTGACCGAAGGAAGGATTCAGAGATTGTAGTCTGAGCCTGGTCCTTAGTTCTCTGAACTGATGCTTATCTAACGCTTTAGTAAATATATCTGCGACCATTGATTTGGTGTTGTAGTAGGTGATGGCGAATTCGTGCCGTTCTACCTTTTCCTGTACAAAGCCGTATCGTGTATGTACATGCTTAGATCTCCCATGCAGCTCTGGGTTGTAGCAGATTTTGATGCAGCTCTGATTGTCCTTGTAAATGGTGTTGGCTTCCGTTGTGGTAAAGCCTAATTCTTGGAGGAGGAGTTTGAGGAATATCATCTCTTGCATGCAATGACATAGGGCAATATATTCTGCCTCTGTTGTTGAGAGTACCACGGTGTGGTGCTTGCGTGAAAGCCATGAGATTGGACTACTTGCTATCATGGTGACATATCCACCGACAGATCGTCTGTGTCAGGACAGTTAGCATAGTCCGAGTCGCTGTACGCTGTCAAGCTGTTTGCTAGGTTCTGTGGTGTGATGTCAGTTGATCCACCAAGGAGAAGGCCATAGTCTTTAGTGCCAGACAGGTATTTGAGACCTCGAACGACAGCGTTCCAGTGTTCCATTCCTGGATTAGCTAGGAATTGGCTGACCTCACGTAAGTAGAATGCCATGTCAGGTCGAGTGCCTACCATGAGATACATGACACTGCCTACAGCTTCACGATACGGAATATCTTTCATCGCATCTTTCTCGGTGTCGTTGCTAGGCTGGCTGTACAAGGAGAGTTTTACGTTCTTATCTGCTGGAGTTGCAATTGGGTACGGAATGTAGTCGCGGAAACGGTCAAGGACCTTCGTAGCGTACTTGTGTTGGTGGATAAAGATCGTTCGGTTCTTACGGTCACGTTGAATGGACCAGCCGAGTAGGTACGTCACCTCCCCTAAATCTGTCATGGAGAACCTGTTCTGTAGGGCTGATTTGAGCTCACTAACGAGGGCTGGTGTTGGTGCAATAATGAGAAGGTCATCTACGTACACTGCAATGTAGCAAGTGACGTTGCCACGTGTGCGGCGAAAGACGCAACGGTCTTTGATGAGCTTACAAAACCCAAGACTCTCTAGGAAGGCGGATAGAGTTTGATACCAAACACGCGGGGCTTGCTTCAACCCATACAGGCTTTTAAGGAGTTTGCATACCAGGCGTTCCTTACCGGGGATTTTGAAACCTTCCGGCTGAGCCATGTAGATCTCCTCCTCCAGGAAACCGTTCAAGAATGCCGTTTTGACATCCATCTGATGGATTTCGAGATCGAGCAATGCTGCGATTGTTAGGAGAAGTCGAAGGACTTCCATTCGAATCACTGGAGAGAAGATCTCGTTGTAATCGATGCCATATTCCTGGAGAAACCCTTTAATCACCAGGCGCGCTTTGAAGCGGTCAATCTCGCCTGTGCCGGTATACTTTACTACAAAGACCCATCGGCTTGTGAGGATTTTCCTTCCCTTTGGAGGACGAACCAACACCCAAGTGTTATTGTCCATGAGGGACTTGTATTCCGCTTTAGCTGCTTTTTGCCACTGATTAGCGTGAGACGACCTCATGGCCTCTCGATACGTAGTGGGCTCTGACACATACCGAATAGCTAGTAACGTGTGCAGTAACTTCTGATTCTGCTCCTGCTCCTGTAAATCGTCTTCAGAGTTGAAGGTTACATCCGTTTCATGAGTGAGACGGGGTCGCTTAGGTGAAGGAGGAAATGGAGGATCAGATCGCGTTTCCGTTCGAAACGAGTAGTGTATCACGTTTTGGTCAAGCGCCTCCCTGAGTTGAGAAGGGGTGCGCTGAATAGGAACTGCTGCAGTTGAAGTCGTTGCAGGTCCAGGTACCGGTGCAGGAACCGGATCGGATGCAGGTACAGGATGTTGCATCTGCGTTTCCTGCGATGAGTCGTGTGTAGATGTTAGGTTGGCAAGAGAGGGAAATTCGTCCTCTTTAAAAACAACGTCTCTGCTGTAGACTATTGCATGAGTGGCGAGCTCCATTAGACGGTATCCTTTCTTGTGGTCTGGGATGCCAAGGTACATGCATAAGCGAGCTCTAGCATCGAGTTTGTCTCGGTATTGCTCGGTAATGTGTACGTATGCACTGCACCCAAACACTTTCATGTACTCCATTGATGGAATGCGATTGTACCAGAGTTCGTATGGTGTCCGGTCAGCCGTCTTAGAGCTAGGCGTCATGTTGATCAGTGTCGTCACATGACAGACACACTCTGCCCAGAGTTGCTTTGGGAGTTTTCCGTCCAGTAGCAGTGCTCGTACCCGCTCTAGTATTGTTCTGTTGCGTCGTTCAGCAACACCATTTTGCTGAGGTGTGTACGCATTGGTGAACTGTGCGTGGGTACCATACTTTTGAAATATTATACGGCCTAGTTTCTCGTATTCTTTCGCGTTGTCCGCCTGAAACCGTTGAATGTCATGGTCTTCAATAACGCGGGTATGTTCAAGTACGCTGACGTCTCGTCGGAAGATATTCAGGGCTTTTCTCCTGAAATCGTCGTAGCATTCGTACAGTTCGCTACGAATCTTTATCGGATAGGCGAACATGAATCGGGAATAGTCATCGATAAAGATCACAAAGTAACGGCAACCAGTAAGACTAGGCACAGGAAATGGACCACATATATCTGAGTGCACCTTTTCCAAAGGCGATGTAGCACGTTCAACAACTCTATTAGAATATAATGGGGAGCGGTGTGACTTCGCTAACGTGCATGCAATACAGAAAAACTGTCCTGTGCGATCTACAGACGCAGAGCCATCGAGTCCGCGAATGGCTTGGCTCCTAAAGAGGTCATACAAGACACGAGCGTTAGGATGTCCAAGACGTTTGTGTAATAGCAGAAATGATCGTTGCTTACCTGAGGCCACGAGTGCCGTTGAGATCACTGCTGGTTGGGCTTGGAATTGATACAGGTCAGTGTTGCTAGCCATTACCGCCTTGATTTTGAACCGCTGGTCAGTCTGTACGGCACACTTCTTGCGATCGAAGTTAAAGCGGAAATCGTGCTTCACTGCAACCGGGACAGAAAACAGGTTGAACTGCAACTGCGGCGCGTACAAGACGCCATGAAGGGTGAGCGTCTTCGAGATGCCTTTGGAGTCAGTGACCGCCAGCTCAACACGTCCAATGCCTTCGATTGGGATTTGGTTGTTCCCTCCAACAGTGATAGAGCCACCGCTTGTAGCGACGTTCGTGAACCACTGGGATTCGTGCGTCACGTGGCGCGTACATCCAGAGTCGATAGTCCACGTTGGGTCCAGTTGGACGTTGGCCTTGGCTGCAAGACTCACTGGAGGGTTGATTGACGTGGCAACAGCGATCAGGCCTACATCACGACGGCCTTGGCGAAACACCTTGCGATCGTTGTTGTCGTTGTTGCTGTCGTCGTTGGCGTTGTCATCGTCGTCAGAGTCGAACGGACGGTTGTTGCCTTGGTCGCGACCGTGATACCTGCCACGGTGAGCTTGCTTGCGCTGGTCACTTCTACCACCACGGTTCTTGTCTCTGTGGTTGTTTCCACCTCGGTCGTTGCTGCGACCTTGCTTCCAGTTCTTGGAGCCTCGATAGGGATGAGCACGAGTGGAAGTGTTCTTGACCGCAAAGTTAGCGGGCATGACCGTGCCAGCCTTCACTCTGCCATCTCGCAGGTCTTTTTGTAGGCCGCGGCATTGACGAATGTTGTGGCGCGGCCGGTCACAGTAGGAACATACATTGCTGTTGTTTGGGTCGTGGCCGCGCTGAGCAGGAAGGTCGGTTGCCACCAGAGCTCGCTCGTTCTTGGTATCGCTCGTCTCAGGTGTCCCTTTCGATAACGTGTAGCGTTCCTGAGCCTGAATGTCGCGAACCTTGCCTTCAATGCTGAGCTTGAGATCTTCGTACGGGATGTACTTCCGCTGACCCTTCCAAATACGGAGGTCGTTCTTCCAAGACGTAGGCATCGAGTGGAACAAGTACAGTGACTTTTGTCCCTCGGTCATCACCGATTCGGTGGCTTCGCATGCGGCTTTCATCGCTTTTTCCAACTCCAGAAAGAACTTAGTCAGGTCGGACCCTTCCTCGTACTTAATCTCCATCAACTAGTGCTGGATGAAGTAGGGATCGCCATGGAACGATGCGCCTTCATACTTCTCGCAGATGTACGTGAAGATGTCGTACGAAGTCGTGAGATGCTTGACCAGTCGAACGTGCGTATTGTCCATTGTCTTCATCAGGAACGCCTTGGTCTTAGCTTCCTGGCGGCGCCGTTCGCGCTGGCTCAGGGGCTGGCGTTTCGTCTTCGCAGCACGCTCGCGCTCCTTACGCATCTTGCGGTGGTTGATCGGGCGCACGACTGGCAGTTTCTTGCGCTTGGTGGACGAGTCGGAACTCTCGTCGGAATCTTCATCGTCGGAGCCGGACGGCGGCTTAAGGTCGTCGTCGCTCTCATCGTAGTCTACAGCATCGGAGTCGACTTGGACGTCTTCTGCCGGTTTGTTCTTCGGTGGGTCGTCTACGTCGGACATGTCGCTTCCGCTCTCATCACTCTCCTCGTCGGAGATGCCGTCGTAGTCAGCCTTGGTCACGAAGCCGAGGAGGTGCTTGCCATCAAGGGCTGCGCACACGCAAGTCTTCCACACGTCGAAGTTCTCTGCGCCAACGAGGCGGGGGAAGTCGTCACTTGAGGCTTGGCTTGGGCTCATAACCTATAGCGTGGTGAGCAGGGAGCGAAGTAAGGCGTAGGTCGACTTGAGGGTCAGTAGGAGAAAGAAGAAGTGAAATTTACTTTAGGGAGCCGGTCGTCTAGCTCTGTCGGTAGAATGACTGGTAGTGCTAACCTTACACTACAGCACAGTATGACTATAGTGAACTACAGAGGTATCACTTAAGAGAGGTTTGTGTATGTTACAGAGGCAACATCAACATAGCGAAGCCCTCCTGAGTCGGCACTGGATACTGTCACATCTCCGCTTTTATCAGGTGCATTAGCCGAAACGTGAAATCGACGATGTTGCGCATGGACAGCTGCAACAAGGTCGAGAATGACCTTTTGCTTGTCAATTTGATGAAAGTTCATCAACCCGAAGTCGCTTTCGTTAAGATAGAAATCTTTCACACTGACGTATTCCGGAAATGTTTCCGAGCCTGCTGTGTAATAATTCCTCGCACAGTGGAATCTTCAATCCCACGAACCCGTCTCCATTCATCAGTGTAGCGATATTGCTTAATCTCAAGTGTCTGTAGTCTTTGAAGAATGTCATCCTCATCCACATCTTCAATGTTGGTTTTGATACGCGTGAAATGACTTGTGGAAACTGAACAGGTACTGTACCAACAACCATGTCGTTTCGTGCACGAAAAACAATTCCATCTGCTGTGTTGGAATTAGGGTTCTCTAAAAGTGCTTCGTCCGTCGACGATTGTTTCGTGAATGCTCCACCTAATAGAGACGTTTGTCATGGCGCACCTGTATCTGTGTCACCATCAGCAACAGTCACGTCACCTCCCGCACCACCGCTAGACGACCCGCCACATACGAGAACAGCACCGCCAGAACCGCTAGAAATAGAACAACCGCCGCCGCTCACAAAAACACTTGCACCGGATACCGCCGCAGCGCTGGAACCACCTGTCACGCACAACGCACCCGCGACACAGACCCGTTAGACACGACCACCGCACCAGACGCACCTTCCACCGCTTCGCCAGGCACAATCGACACAGCACCAGATGCAGATGCAGACGCAGCGCTTGCCGCACCACTTCCGAGCGACACAACGCCGCACGATACGCTGCCAGCACCGCTAATCACAGACACCGCACTGCCTAATGACGATCTGCTGGCGCCAGACGATACAAACACACCGCCCACCGAGGTAGCCGCAGAGCCAGACTTCACTGACACGTCGCCGCTGCTGTCTGCAGTCGAAGATCCGGAAGCCAATGTCACCAGGCCCGACGCCGCGTCCGCCGATATGCCGCTACCGACCCTCACGGAGCCACTCGAAGCGGTCCCGCTCGCAACCAGAAACGACACCACCTTGCCACCCGCGCCACTGTTGCTACTGCCCACGGACAGCTCGGCGTTGCATCCTCGCCGCCACTCGCCAGGCCCGTCGTCAGACGACCAGACCCGCTAGACGACACAGAGGATGCGCCGCTCACCAGCGACAGCAAACCGCTCGTGCCCGACGAGGCACTCCACAGCGACACGTCGCCACTCGTCGTGCTCGCGCCAGCAAAGCCCGCTCCGCTGCTCACGTTGATGGAACCGCCCGTCAGAGTGCCGCCGCCACCAACCACCGTAACCAAGCCGCCGCTTGCACGAGAGGTCGTCGTCGAGTTTCGGCCGGCCGCGATGGACACCTTGCTACCCCTACCACTGGAACGTCGCCCACGCTCACCACCACGGATCCGCCGTTGCCTCCAGTGCTTGCGCCGCTGCTCAGCAACAGGTTGCCCAAAGACCCGGCAGTCGTACTCCCGTTGCTCAACCTCAGCACGCCAGACCGACCCGCCGACCCGCCCGTGCCGCTAGACGCTGCTGCCACATACGTATCGTTAGCAATCTAAATGAACCCAATATACCAAACCTGAACATGACATGATGCCACAGCCGTCCGGAGAGCTGCCGCCCTGCAATCGAACAGCACCTGCCACAACTCTAGCTGACGAAGGCGCCAGCAACGACGATCCACCAGTCGGCACAACGTCGCCCGTTGCGGAATCAGCACTCGAACCGCTGCGCACACGGACATCGCCGCCGTCCGCCACAGAGGAACCCACCGACAAGACGATGCTGCCCGCCGAGTCTGCGGTACCCGAGCCCGACGATGAACTAGGCGATATCCACACGCCGCCCGACGCCGCGCCCGAGGTTGATGGACCCGCCAGTGCTCACACCTTCACCGCCGGATAAATCAATACCGCCTCCGCTCCTGACCTTAGACGTTCCACCCGATAGCTTCACAGATGCCCCTGTGACTGAATTGTCAAAGTTCAGAACGCCAAGCCCGTCACCTCCGGAGATTTTGACATCACCGCCACATCCACGATTTTGATCCAGTCCATTGCCGGCAGTAATCTCCACCACGCCGCCAGGCATGTTGAACCTATTGTCATCGCCACCGCGCAACTGGATACCGCCGCCAGAGTGCACGGCCACAGCCGACTGGTTCACGATGAGGGAGTAGTTTGTCGAGTGCTTGGTAACACCCCTGACAACAATTCCCCTGCGCACATTTGGTGACTCCTGGTGGATGATCACATCCCCAACAATGATCGTTTCTGTGCGTCGTGAAACAGTCGTATTTGCAATGTGTACTAGCAGCATATGGATTTTCGGATAGCTTTTTGAAAGTAATTCGCACTCTTCATGAAGGAACCACAGCACAATTTCTCGTGAATGGTAACCTCTCATCCAAATGGAATGTACGCTCCGGAATTAGGCAAGGTTGCCCGCTAGCGCCACTGTTGTTTATACTGGCAGTGGATACACTTGGACAAGTAATTAACAGGAACCCAAATTTGACAGGAATCAAAGTACCAGGCAGCAAGGATGAAATTCATAAATTTTCAGCGTTCGTTGATGACAGTACAATTTTCATGAGCACACTGAAAGAACTGGATATAGTTAAGCAGATACTGGATGACTTCGGTCGAGTTTCGGGGCGTAAAGTACAGCCTAACAAAAGCATTATGATTGGCCTCATACGCACAATACTCCAACGAAGTGGAACGGATTTCCAGTTCTGAATCCAACCAGCACAACAAGACAGCTAGGGTACTGGGTGGGAAACAAGACATCAATTAAGGAGAACTGGGACATACGAATTGAAAAAGTTCAACGAAGACTCAGAATTGCTACTTCCATTAGCACCTCGGTCGCACAGCGCATCATGCTATTCAACGCAGTAGCATTGCCATCAATACTATATACCGCGAAACAGCTAGTGCCACCCAAACAGACCCTGCGGCAATTGGAAAATCTACAGAAACAGTTCGTGTGGTATGGAAATGCCAGTACAGCTTCGGCGAGACACACATTCAATCCAGCACTTTTGTTCACACCGCAACAATATGGAGGGCTGGGGCTGCAGGATATCAATGCAGCAATTCGAGCGATTAGAGCAAACCTGGCGGAAAGATGGATAAATGCACCACGAGACGCATACGCAGCGGCATGGCATCACGCGGTACATCCAGACAGAACAATAAGTGCGAACTGTTGTCTGTTTCAGCCAACCAGCACTGAAATGATCACCAAAAGTTTGAGAGAGAAGAGGAAACTACCGCAAATCACAGCACAAGCGCTTGGTAGAGCAGAATTGTGGTGGGCGCACTCTAAAGAATTTATCCCGAATGAAGAACAAGAGGAAGCAATAAAACAACGACAACAACAAGGACCGGCAATCAGCTCTGGCTATTGGATTGACGGGCAACAAATGCGATTCACGTCCACGCAAGTAAACACAAAAGAAGCTTGCAGCCAGCCTGAAGGAATTTCTGATGAACTCAAATTGGCACGACAACGCTAGTATCCTAGACTCACAAGGGCGACCACTCATGCTTCGAGATTTCCCATCTCTACAGTCAGCAAAGCTCGGCGACATTGAAGTAGTACATGAACCAGGATTGACAACAGCAGGAGAATACGGAACAGTGATCAAACCGCCACTTCAATCGCAGATTTACAAGCTTCGGCAACACAAGCAAATTCTCAGATGGAGCCGAAGCATTTTACTTAGTTTGCCCGAAAGATGTTGGGAACCAACAAAAAAGAGATAGAACCATTTACGGGACCACAGCTCGAAAAAAAATTGAAATGGGCAGTAGATAGTGTAGACACAGTAGTAGCGAGTATAGCGAGGGTTCCAGAGAGGAACACAGTCATGACTCTTACAAGAGCTGCCAACGGATGGGTATGGAGGATAACTTCGGTATCAAGCGACTATGAACAAACGGAAGATGCACCAAAATGGACCGCGTGGGGACATCGCGAAGGTATAGCTTTCAAGGCCAACCCAAGAACAGCAAAATTCCCTTGGACAGCACCTGCAGCTACGAAAGCGAATCACTTGAAAGAAGCAGTTCGAAAACAGAGATCGAAGACCATCCGGAGCAACCTCAATCATAACTTAGCAACAACGCTGAAAACAATTCAAGGCCGCCAAACGAAATCAGTATGGAAGAAAAATGCTCTGGCTCAAACAACGAGGCAGATGCGGAATAACAAGGAATCTTCACAGATTACCAAAACTGGACCATATACCGACTGGCGATTGGAGCACTCAACCTTTTTCACGAAGGGTGGCCTCGAAATCGACAATGCCCAGAACCAGACTGCCTCATTTGGGAATGCGAGAAGGCTCGGCTAGCGTGGAAATCGTGGATGGAGCATTGGTTAGCGAAGGCCACGACACCCAGTGAACGAACAGCATTACTCCCACACTTAGCGGCACGGCAGGCCCCGGCAATTACAACCCAGTTCCTCGCGAAAGCACAGCAATGTATAACAAGATGGACAGCAGATCATGAAGCAGCAATGAAGACACTATGGAAGATATCGACCACAGTTACACCAACGATACTCTGGAGACTTCGGAATAAGTACATCTTTGAAAATTTACACACCAAGTCCAGCGAAGCAGCGCAGATAGTTTGGGCGGCAGGAACCTTCCAAGTGAAAGCCGTAGCGAGTGTATGGGAATCACAGGAGAAAACAAGAGTGGCGGGATATTGTTTGGAAATTTGTCAAGAGATGATGAACCAGAAATGGGAGACAGAAATCCAGACAAGCATCGCAGTATGGCAACTACAGTACCACACCATGAAATCCAAAGCGACATGTGGATGGTTGATGTACAAATTGGAGAATGAACAGGAATGGAAACTGCAGGCAGCAGGCAGTGTGGCCTTCCCAGTGCAAATTCCACCAGCAGAATACAACGACAGGATAATCCAGACAGGAAGAAAAATCATCAAGGACCAGGAATTGACGACCCAGGTCTTACTCCAAGTTGAAGCCAGAAGCACACCACCAAAGCGATCCAGCAAAAGAACAGCAGCTCTGAAACAAGATATTCCAGATAAGCCGCAAGACAGCTTTTTCGCAGTATAGTGGATCAAACCGACGAGAAAATCGCTTACCGCAGCGAGATTCCTAGCCCAGAGACAAGGAACCAAGAGGTACAACAAACCCGGTGACAACAACGTGGAGCCATGGCCAGAATTCCTGGAACGGGTGGCAATACGACAGCGTGCTACAACCGAAGAACAGATCAGAAAGACAATCACATTGATTGATCGTCTCAATACATATCAGGCTTCTATAGGAAAAAAAGATTAACAACATAGAAGGCCAACTTACCACCACGTGAAACAGTCGTAGAGTCTGCATTAGCTATATCTGGTTTCCTCTCACAAAGAAACCTTGCTCACGTACCTGGAACAACCACTGCTGGGCATGGCGCCTCGTTCACCAGCGCCTTGCACCCCGAGCCGTAGCCCTCTTCCACCGCCATGCACGATGCGTCGGACGCACACCACACACACTCGTCCGACGCGGCGCAGCTGCCGCAGTCGGTGATGGTGTCGCACTGCGGGTTCACAGGACAAGCCTCCGTTTCCGGGATCCAGTCACTGTACCAAACCTGAAAGCGGCCGTACGGCCCCTGGATGTTGCCAGCGACGCACGTTAGCGTCAACCAGCAGAAGCCGCATGACGGCTCCGCGGCGCAGGCATAGCACCAATCCATCGTGTCCCAGAACGAAGTGTCCGGGGGCGGCGACAGGGCCGAGCAGTTAACCGTCGTTGCGTCGGCCTCGTCACGCATCCACGTCTTGACGGCCGTCGGCGCCGACGAATCCTGCAGCGCCCGAAGACTCTACACGCCCAAAAGACTCGCCGCGCGCGTCGCGCCGCTCCACTTGCCTCGCATCATCTCTCGCTGTTCTCCTACGTTCACTAAAAGGAATACAAACTAGTGTGCGCACTATACACTACATGTAGAGTTAGCTGTACGCGAAATATACAGTTAGTTAGTGTCTAGTAAAATTTGCAAACATGTTATCGCCGAACGAGGAATGGCTAATATTTTCAAGCACCCAACTTCCTATCGGCTTTATCAACGTGTTTTTGTAGACTACGGCCGAGATTGGGCGTACCCAAAGTACATACCTCAAGAAAGAGTACATATATTGTGCCTTTCTGTCAAAACGCCCTCCGTTTTAAGGTCCTACGTAGGACCATCGCCCCTACGAAAGGCCTCCTAATCACTCACGAGATTGTCACTAAATATTGCCCTAAACCTAGCGTAAAACCTGTACACTTAGTGGACCACATAAGTGTGCTGGACGGATGGACAAGAACTACTACACTACACGCCAGGTTACACGTATACCGGCCACCTTTGTTGGTGGCTGTAGCTATGAACATTGCTGGTTGGATATGTAATAGCTATGATTGATAGGAATACAGGGCTAGTGTTAACGTGCAGCATTTTGCAGTATGTATACGACAGGGCTTGTATACAACCTGGTACTTTTGGTACTGCGTCAAGATACACCGGCCACCCGACAATTACTTAAATCAAGTTAAATGTACCGTAATGATAATAGCATTATGCACACATGCGTACAGCTCACAATGGGCGAAGAGAGTGGTGGCCAACACCGACGCAGCTCCTTCGTGCCGAAACTCCAAGTACCTTGGCGACCACAGTAATTTCAATATTGTAGACGTACTGCAGGACAATACCACGCCAACGAATGTCGGTCGAGTATCCCATCGGGACTCTTTTGAAAGACTGATGGCCGGTAAATTGTGGCCATTCGGACGTAGTTCCCTAAAAGGTACTCCTAAGCTGAAATCGGAGCTCTTTCGTTGGACTTGATTTCTCCACGCTTATTGGCTGATAGTTGGTTTTCCTTTCGTTTTGATTGGATGAAATGGACTTTATTTTGGCAGTGCTCAAGTAATTCTGCTCCGGATGCACTCCAAATCCTACCCTTATCCCTAACCGCTCTTGCTTAGCACCACCCTTTTGTGGTCAGATTGGCCATAAGTCGGGAAAGGCACAATAGAGCGTAAATTGTTTAGACTGGCAAAAGCAAAGGGTTTTGATGCAGGGGTCTACGAATTTATTTGGTGACAACTAACTTTCTCACTTACAGTTAGCAAACAGGGGACTAACAGATAGTTAGTGTCTAGTGAAATTTGTAAACAGCAAATTACCGAACACTAATACAAACACACCAAGATCAATCGCCCCACGACAAACTCTCGTCCAAGAAGAGAGAGAGACGCGGGTGGATCAGCCTCCTCACAAGCCACAACAACAATACTCAAGACGCCCTTTCTCGAGGGAAAGTCCTTCGCCACCCGCGAAGTACTCTCCGCACGCAAAGGAGGCTCTCCCGGACGCGCACGCAGGACGGAGGGAAGCTTCTCTTGGCGCTCGCTGCTCAGGTGTCGCTCTCTGTGTTCGCTGCTGCTCCGGTCGTAAGCTGTCCGTCGATGGCTTTGCCGCTGCTGGTCGCTTCGGTCGCTGGTCTCCCTCGTTCGCACTTGCGCTCCAAACGAAGAATGAGCGGTCTGTAGGAGGGCGAGCTATACAAACGTCGAGATAAGGAGGCACAACCTCCTCGTCGTACTTTCCGGCAGAAATTCGGCTGTGAGACTCTCACTGAGAGGTTGATCATTCGGTTTGAGAGGGAGGAGGAGGCCAGCACTGGCGCTTGTATTGATCAGCTCCTGCTCCGCAAACAAATATGGAAGGGTATCGGAAGACACGCTCCACTGCACCACCACTGCATCGCCAGCTATAGTGCGCCGTCGCCGCCTTCGATGCACTGTTCATGCTGAGCAGCGCAGCCTGCACTCGGTGCCCCAGGCACGGCACCACAGCCCGGGTGGCAAGCACAGCAAACAGCGGTGGCAAGCACCTTCCGCGTCGTCCTTCAGCCCATTTCTCGTGTTTGTCACATAAACTTATCTCTCGTGTTTGCCACATCACCTTAACTTCAACGTGGTTGGCTGGCTATGGTAGAACATGGCGCGCGTTCGCGCACGAAGTCTTTCAGCCCCAGAAATTAGATGCAAATACATTACATTCAAAACCGTTCGTTTCGATGTAGTCAAAATCTTGAAAAGAGTTCGATCACTTCAGGAGTCGCAGCGAAGGAGGTGCATCGAGACGCTACGCATTTGCTAAAGCCTTGTAGTTGCTAACGTGTGTTGCTGTGTGCTTTCAGGCTACCTGTCGTCACCCAGCACCAAAGCGGTGAAGGGCAGGTGCGAATACGTCTTACAGGGAAGAAAGATCGTGTTAATGATCACCTAGACATGTTGACTAGCTTTCCACTGATCGAACTCCCTTTTTTCTGTGTTAGATGTGTATGGTGGAGTAACTACAAGCCGAACGAGGCGCTGTATTTCGCGCACGGCCGTCTCACTTGGCTTGAAGTTGTCCAGATATTCTCTTGTGATTTCTTCTGTTAGAGTAAGCCCACTCAAGCTCACGGCCCGTGATAGTGCTACGTACAGCGTTTGTTTCGGCGCCCCCTTTTTGCGTTTGAGGGGCGTCACGACGATGCCATCGTAGCACGTCTGGCCCTGGAGTTTTTCGGTGGTGCAAGCGAACGCTGGCACAATTGCGAACTGGCCTACGGTAACGGAAGCTCGCGCTAAGTTCGGGATCTTGTTCAGCTTCACGCATGCATGCAGCAGCGGGAGGCTGATCACCCCTTCACCGAAACCGGTGATAAGAATGGTACGGCACCCAAATATCTTGATCAAGAGCAATTCTGGGCGCCGCACCAGACGATGTACGGTGATTCCATCGACGCTGTACGGTGCAGTTTGCAACTCACTTGGTGGCGGATGCATCCCGACAATTCTTCCGATCAAACCATTGGCGACGATGTCGGCGTCGAGGAGTAATGGATGCTTCGCGTGGCCATAACTGGCATGCCAATGTAAAAGAGCAGCTTCATCGGTACCCTGTCAGTGAGGTCATCCGTGGCGTTCGCGAGGTGGTCGATAATTTCCTTTGAGCGTGATGAAGAGGACGCCAAGCATTCGTAGACCGGGACGTTGTGGAATTTGGCGACCTGAAAATCATCTCGTTGTTTATGGCACATCGCAGTTTGTTGGTGGCCACGACAAACGGCCGATAGAAGGAGTCTTGAGTTTGCACCGCTGAAGGCACTGCTTGACTCGGGGACTGGACTCGCGTGTTCAAGATGGCGAGTTGCTGATCTGAGAGCCTCCCCCAGCGGAGGCAATCAAGTATTTCGGCATACACTGGGTCTGTTCGTGCGCGCATGTTCTGCGTCAGAAAGACGACGAGGTTGATTGCAGAGTACAGCGCGTAGCCAGCAAGGCGTAACCGGTTGGCTTAGCAAGGTGGTCCTCGAAAGCCTAGCAGTAGATACAACATGGACCAGCATCTTGTAAGCAACCTTATCATGTGTGTCAATTAACTGAGTAACACAATTAACGTACATGGATTACCACCCACTGGAGGAAGCTGGAGATAGTCACCAATGAGCAAAATATGTTTTCCTCCCATGAATTTCTCCGGTGACGACGACATAGACCGAGACACACTATCAGTACCACCAAGTAAAGCTTGATCGGTTATTGAGATTTCGTCAATTATTACCATAACAACTCGGCTGAACGGGGTCTTCATATCGTGCGACGGTGGCGCCTTGGACTCGGCTCCACTTAGTTTCAGGTTCCGTGCACTGTGCATAGTTTTGCGATGAATGTTGATAGCTGCAACGCCAGTGAATGCCAGTGTTTCTACGCTACCGTCTCGCCCCCATTCACGTGCTAAAGCTAAGAGAGATTCAACGACGGTTGATTTTCCAGTGCCTGCTTGCCCTCCAAGGTATGCTATAAGTTGTGCTTTGATGTCATACGGAGCTGGTCGGCTCTGAGACAAAAAAGATTCCCCGGTCGCAAACGCAATGCCGGTAGCATATGCGTAGAGTTGGTGGCGGGCCGCGACTTCAAACATGGCGTGCTGCCAGAAATTAAGCTTGAACGCTTCTGATACCATTGAAATTGTTGGAAATGACGGCAGTGAGCCAGGTGTCCAACGAGGCTCTACAGGAGGTGCTGAATACGGTACAGGCTCGTAGCATTCTTACAATCGTTCCAACCGAGTCGCCATCGTGGGAAAAGCTTCAATGAACTCTTGCGTTCCAGATCGATCGTTGTATTCACATGATTTTATTATCCTTGACGAGTATGTTCCAAACGTGAAATCTGGAGGCAATTCGGCGGGTCTAGCCGACATATACTGCTGCGGCGTTGATCAAACTGCGGTGTCAAGATTTGGTACTGCACCAATAACAGCAGTGGCATCGTTCAAAAAAAGCTTGGTAGTTGAGGTATCGAGCGATGCAAGCAAATCTGCGTCAAGAAAATCGTCAGGGGGCAACTCACTCATGGGTTCGTCGTCATCTCTAGGCTGATGGCGTTCATCAAAACTACTGCACAGCACAGAAGACGTGGTCGCAGGCTCTCTAATCCTCAACAAGTGCTCTTCGGGCGATTTTTCCTCTCGATCTGTGCTTCGCTGAGCGTGGTAATAATCTCGCCACTGCGATTCGTACTGCTGTAAAAGTCGTACATCGTTATCGTTTCCACGCTGTAAGAAAGACAAGTAGGCGCGAAGAGGGCTTTGTCCTTCTCCAACGAGATCAGATCCTCTGTGCGGTTTGAACAGCGTTAAAATTGCTAAATAGTAGTAGTCGATCACTCTTCAAAAACCCGGGTAGGGAGCAGGCGGAACTCAAGACGAGCACTGGTTGGAGGAGAACAACGCAAACGGTTGACTTACTTTAAGTATAGTCTACAACATGACGACGACGGACGGGGAACCACCGGACGGAGGGACGCCGATGGCGACGTCTTTGGTGCCTCCGGCGCTACGAGCGGGTGAAGGACGGAAGCAAGAAAGACCAACAGACGTGGTTTTACAGCGCCAACGCGGCGATACGCTTGAACCCGGACTGCCACACGAGGAGGCCAAGCCACGCCAATCAGGTGGGATACTGGACTCAAAACCTACCGTCGATGCACCGAGCCACCCCATCGAGGGCTCGACCGCACCAAGTTGGAGCGATAAGGTGAAGGCTCACTGTCCACCAACGGGTACACCTCCAACTGAAGAACAAGCGCGAGCTGCGCACATGCTGGATGGGGTCTGGAACCCGCTGCACGCGAAGCTGCTAACCGCAACATTAATGACTGACTGGAGCACCGCGTTAACTCGTACGTGGACAAAAGAGGAGAAGCACATGAGGGACCTGGCACTAACGCCGGCCCGCGCCAACTGCGATGACAGCATTCGGGCCTGGACAAAAGCTGAAGACGCAACTTTGGTAGCGTACCTCGCTGGAGAGCTGGAACTCCCACACCCGCCCAACTTCATCAAGGAGATCATGATTGGCGAACATCGAGCGATACTAGAAGACTACCACGAGACTCACTTCAATGCCACCCTGACAGCAGTACTTCCCCCTACGGTACGGCTAGCACGGAATTTGCCTCATGCGGACCTCTTCAGAGAGCTATTCCAGGCCAACACGGACAAACGATTTGGGCTGGATATGATGCGAGCGTTTCAGGCGCATGTGAAACGTCTTGAATATGATGGACACCACACTCTCAAGCTGGTCTTCTATTCGCGGGTGTGGCTGACAGATGGGTCAAAAAGGCACTCCGTTTTCAGAAAGCAGTAATTCTTCTTCAAGACACTGCAAGGAAACCCGAGAATGGCGCGCCAGGCTCGTACAGCTCAGCTCAGGTCGAGCTGCAATACGCTGTACGGGTTTATGGGGCGGAAAGGTTTGGTTTGGCGGCACTCACCAAGGGCTTCCACCGCTTTGCCGGGGCGCAGGTCCTTGACGTGGAATATGCGAGAGCAACACAAACGGATATCTACGACAACCGCTACTTCACCGTTCGGTTTGCGCAAGAAAACTGCCCCATCGAGCTCAAGGAAGTCACAAGGATCGAGATGGAGGGCGCTCGAGTACTGGTCCACCACTACCAATCGCACCTCAGACGACCTTGTGCCCGATGTTACAGCCCAAGACACGGACAGCGGTTATGTCGTGTTGAAGCGGACAAGCTCAAGGTTACGAGGGCTCGCTTCACACGCATATATGCGGGACGCATCGCGAACATACGGGCAGCGGCCAGGGCGGAATACAATGTTTCTAGCGTAGACCAGCTTCTGGATAAGCTGCGCCAACACCACGTTCAGGACGAACCCGCCATGAGGGAAGGGCTTACTCGACTTGTCCTAACTGAGCTGCCACTGCGGGGTGAGAATACTGACACGGAGGCGTCCTCAGTTAAGGAAGGAGCCAAACGCAGTGACTACGCTTATCAGTCGGCCCACGACTGAGACGGACGTGCAGCCAGTAAAGGGCGAAGACTCTGCGGGTTACACGGTGCACAGATCGAAGAGCAAGAAGACGCTATCCAAGAAGGAACAACGGCAGGAGGCTAGGACACCCCAGCAGACTGCACAGGCCGGACCCAAGCGTGGATCGGAACCTGTTACCAGCACTAACGGCACAAGCGCTCCACGGCCCTCTTCAAGCGCCAAGGCTCCGCCAGTTGCCAAAGTCACCCGCCACAATGGCAAAATGCCGAAAGGCAAGGCTGATGTTAATCGGCCTTCGGCTAGATTTTCAGCATTTCAGCTCACGGAGGCCAAGGGATTTTACAGTGCACTCGCTGAAATGGATGGTTCGGACGACTCGGACGGAGAGGGTGATGCAGATGAAGTAATGTCGGACATATCGGATGCAGGAGCCCCTCAATGCGACCCTATTCTAGACGGTGATGCGGCAAACCTCATGGAGGAAGCTGAACCTGTCTGCGAAGTGACCACCCCAATGGAAGCGGATGAATCAGCACGAGACGCGGTCACAAGCATAGCCGCAGCGGACTCAGTGCAACCGGGTCTGGTGGTTTTGAACACGCATGCAGCGCCCGAACATGCCATTGCGGGGCCAAAAAAGCAGAGACGCGCTTGCCGGGCAAGCTCGGCAAGAAGGGGTTGTCGGAACAAGCGGTGAAGCGAAGAGACGATGATATGGCAAAGTCGACGACGACCAGCAAAAGCAACAGGCGCAAGTTGCACGCTGCCAACCGGGCCAGGCTTGATGGCAGTGAGGAGGAGAAGGAGGAGAAACAGGGACTGGTGCAGACGAGCATTTCAAGCTACGTAGACAACAGGAAGGCAACGTCGCCGGATACTCCAAGCCAGGGTAACCGCAAAGGCGAGCTCACCGAAGAACACAATTCGTCCACCAACCCCAACAAGGAATAAGTGATCCCGGAGACTCCTGACTCCCAGGAAGAGTTCACGATGGGGCAACCCAGGATTGGTCTGGACCCTGGAGACAGAGATCTGCCAATACAGGTGGGGCAATGCTGGAAAGCTTCGATGGACACGAGGTAGAGGTCGCGGCGAACGGACATTGCGCTTTCCTCGCGCTTCACGCCTCTGTTAACAATCAACCGGAGCGGCAGTTGAAACTCACGGCTGCTGTAGTTAAACATGCCACTGCAGTCAGAAAGACCATCTACGAATGTATGATGGCGAACTTGCGGAATGATGTAGAGCTGGGGTTGGTGGACCCGATTGCTGAATGTACAAGGATTTTTCCACTACAGCCCAAGCACTCCTCAAGAGAAGCAGCGACAGCAGGACTCTTCGCGCACTACGCCCAGGCTCGTGACAGGCCGGTGGATCAGTTTCAACATGTTGAATACTGGGCAGGTACCCATGAACTGCGGGCGATGGCTCAATATTTACGGGAACCACTGGTGGTCGTCGATATGGCTCCTTCGGGGGATGCGCATGTTCAACGCTATATGTTTAAAGAGCACCGACTGGTTAATGGGGACGATCATGAGAGCGGATATGTCGAGGCGTTATCTGACAGAGATGCTGCGGACTACCTGCGAACCTGCTGGGAACTGCATGTCATCCCCACTTTTCTGATTCGCCGACGGCAAGGACGACATTTCAGTGGCGTAGAGCACGGTGAAGTGTACTTCAAGTGGCTAGCCGAAGGGACGCAGAGTACGCAGCCCAACTTCCGGATGCATACGACTGGAAGAGCACGGTCAACGGCATTACCGAAGAGGAGGCGATGCAGGACAAGGCGCAAGTGAATACACTGGACAACTCCGTTGAGGTAAACCGCATCATTCACAAGTGGATGGATAGCAGAGACCGCATTGATGTCGTACACACACGGCACGGGCTTCCCACGCTCGATCGACAAACCATGAACAATGCCTTAGACGAGCTCCTGCAGGTGGAGGAGCGCTTAATACACGCTGCGTATGGAGCTGACACTTACGCGGTGGATCTGTCAGGGGACGCATCTACATCGGATAGCGGATCACATTTGCCGCGTCGGTATTCACAGGTGGCAACGGGCCCAACTATACCTCGGGCGTACCAGCGAATTTTAAAGGCTCGGGATGCAAGTCGAGTCACGGCTGCGGATAAACCGCTAATGGAATTGCTGATGGCCGCAAACCGCGATGCGTTTGAACGGTGGTGCACTTTGTACCGAGCACAGCTCAACATACCTCTTACGAAGAAACGACGCGCGCAGGTAAGTGAGCTCTACGAGTGGTTTCTCGATCAACATTTGGCTGCACGCCATCTCTTTGCATTTCTCCCGTATCCGGAGTTAGCCGCGAAACAATGGCCGGTAGAACAATTGTCTCCTGGGGAGTGGCAGAGGTTTTCGCGGAACAAACATCTGCACTTGCGCGCATCCGAGATGACGATAAACAACACCAAGGTGCTCGGGACTTCTGCAGAGAGTGGCTGGATGCATGCACAGCCACGGGTCTTAATTCGACAACAGCATCAGCAACAGCATACCTACTAGCGCAAACACCACACCGGTGGGCGAAGTTGGCGCAGTAGACGGCGGCGGGGCGAGGGCGGGTTATGCCTGTTGGACTGCCGGATTACGAATGGTGCGTTCTTCATGTGCTGCCGTACACAATCAGTGGTTCGTACCGGACGCCAATGGGTCGAGCTGCACTCGGTTCTCGCGCACTATGGTATACTGAATTCAGTGTGGTACGAGACCTCTGCACCAGCATCGCGGAGGATAGTGAATGGAGTAATGCTCTTGAGCTGGCCCCCGACTTGCTAGGTGGGTCAATTGGAGTGGATGGGGGTCAACCTGCATCTACTTCTCAACGCAATTGAGGGCTCGCTAGGGCCAGCGGCGTCCGTGAAGGAAAGTCAACCTTCATGGACTTCCTCACCGCAAAAACAGAGGAAAACACATCAGCCGGTGCAGATGGGGACCAGAAAGCAGACCTCCATGCTGGAGTTCTTCGATTCCCTATCCTTAGCGGAGCGGCGGCAGCAAATGCCTGGCAGCACCATCTGAGGGAGTACAACAAAATGGCAGATTATTTGGCGAATCGCGCGATGGACACACGCAATAGCGTGCAAGTCCAACTGGAAACGATGACTCACGACGTTCCGAACTGGCGACGGCTGCGTGACCTTGTCGGTGGAGATCTGAGTCACTGGATGCTCAACAATGGAGACGCAACTCCGGTAGGTGGTGCGTCCGGCGTCCCTTAGGGGAGTCGGGGGCGCAGGATGTACGTCAAACTGCGCGAAGCTGTCAGCCGATGGAAAGATGGCTGATGGAACGGACATAGGAAGTCGTTAGCACTAGCATATTTTAGGGTTAAGTGACATCAATGTACCTCACTGACAACAACAACAAAAAAGTAGTCGATCTGGGTTTGGTCCAGACTCGAGGTGATATCGGGAATTTCTTGACCACACAGGACCATGACTTTGCGATAAGAGTGCTTAGGAAATGAAATCGAGTTCGCCGCGGCCGCTGCAACTGTTTTGCTAGAGTATTCATACTGTTCACAAATTTCGATGAAAGAAACACTTTCCAGCTTTTTCTCGCGCTTCCAATAGCGCTCCAACGCATTGTCGGTCATCACTCTAGCCAGGACAGCTTGGTCATCATGAGAGGTTTCTTGCGAAACAGTGACTTCAACCGAGTCAACTTGTGACTGCAGCAGGGTTTTCAGATTAACATGTACGAAATCGTGAGAGAACCAGAATGGGGTTTCATGGAGAATGTACAGGGCGGCCATCGGAGCAGCGACTTCTTGGCCGTTTGTGACGCTGTACAACATGGAGCCCAAAATGCGATATCTCCGTTCCATTGCGGTAGTTTCGGGTGGCAAACTATTTGCCTTTTTCGTAGCTTTGGCGAACGCTGCTAGAGATAATGCTGCATAATTTTCCACTGCATTTTGGCTTTTGCAGCAGTACTTCACAACATAAGCAGCGGTATGCTTGGCCCCGCTACTAATAACGAACTGTGCGTCATGGTTACACTTTAGGGTGCTCACGACAATCGGGTTGTAAGCGTTCACATATTCACAGCCGACGGTACGATGAAGCCTTAGCTTGCCATCATCTTCAATTTCAGAAGAATTTGAGATGAACTTCTTCAGGCTTGAAGAACCTGCAAACACTCGCTTTTGGAGTTCGAATTGTCGACTTTAGCAAGGAGAGCGGTGGTTAGATGAAGTAGGAATCAAAAGTGTAAACGAGAGCATTCCTACCTTGAAGCAGGATCTGCAGTGATTCCATTAGAGAGTCTGTACATCCCTCACTAACAAAGACGTAGCCAATCTACCATTCACTGCTTGTGGTGGTCGATACTTCTCATATTCTGTCGAATAATTGTACTGCGGCGCGCCCAGTGTTGTGTTGAATCCTTCTCGCTATCCAGCTCAGTGTGGTACACATTAGAAATAGAAATGGTGTGGCAGACTTTTTTTCTAAGGGTCGCTGTGCCACTGCTGTACCAGTTGCAGCTGGGGAGGGCATACAAAAACCAAGAGACGCGAAATACCATATTTAGCGGCACTGCTCTCATTGGCTGGTGTGGCCCACTTTGTCAACTTTTACAAGTGGGTACATGGATACCTAAGCGACCCTTCACGACGCGAAACTACATTCCGCCGCCCGTTCAGGCTCATTTCTGCAACGCCTGAACGTTAACTTGAACCAGGAAACTACCGTGCTTTGCCGCACTAAGTTGATGGCTGCGCGTGGATATATTTTCGGGTGATCCGCGAGGCAAATTTGCCCAAATTCACACTTTTGAGGGGTCGCCCCATGCGGCCCTTGCGCACGGGGTCCTTACTGAAAGCAAGTCTGCTATTTGCAACACTCCATAAAGAACAGCTGTAGAAACTTCAGGATTTCAGAAATATGGTTGCAAATGGTTTCAAACCAAAAAAATCACTACAAGTTGAACCTGCGCGCTATAGAAACGCCGCCAAGCCCGGTAGCTTTCAGCTATAGGCTGAAAGAACAGTAGCGCGCTGCAAGCGCACGAGGTCTTTCAGCTTGACCGAGGTGGTGAGTACTTTTCTAAATCGTATACTTAGTGGTACACTTCAACGAAGTTGAAGTGTATTTCTATGTGCGAGGGGTCGTTGACTTTAAGGGGAGAGAGGGCGTTAAATTATATGGGTATTTTCTAATTGGATTTTTATTTCTATTTGAAAGATGCCGCGCTTCGCGCGGCATACAACTCGCAGGTGAAACGGTTTTTAATGGTCGTACTTAGGCCGTAAAAGCGGCGAGCGCCCCTTTAGAAATGGCCGGGACCCTTGTGCTTTCAGCCTATAGCTGAAAGAATAACATGACGATTCGGACAATTTCGCACCGAGGTTTTGAGGTTTTTTCTAACAAAAAAAATAGCGGGTGTCATCGCGTCCGGTCCCACACGATATTTATCAGATCGATGTCATCTCTAGCGGGAGTGAGCGGGTGCGAGGTCGCGTAGCCGCAGCAAACCCGCGCGGGGTGCCCGCGAAGCAGGGCCGCGCGGTATTTGCGGAGGCGGGCCCAGCGCCGAGCTCCGCAGCGAACGGACACGTTGCCCGGATTAGGAGCTAGTTTTTCTACTGCGGGGGTCTGGTGCAACCCCCGTACGTGACACACCCTCCCGATGAGACCTACCCCTAATTGTCCGAACCTGCACGGTATGGTCGATGCCATCGTTGCCATCGTTGCCATCGTCGCTACCAGCTAGCTAGCTAGCTCAGCGTCGCCCTGGGGAAGCATTTGCCTGCATGAAAGCGGCATCGCTGCCGATGTCTTGGCCGCTCGTGTCGACACGTTCGCCGTTAATTGCACGGTTACGGGGATTGGCGACTCCATCGAGACCGCACTAGGGGGCAGAGGTCGGAAAAAAATAGTGCAATATCAATAATAATTGTATTTTCCACTAGAAATATTTATTAGTGAGAAACTTGCGACTCCAATACAATATCATATTTGGCCAATTATTGACAATAAATATAGTAAAAAACGTTAACTTAGAGTTTGTATGTACCAAATCAACAGAACAGTAGGATCCCAAGGCAGGGGTCATTCCACTTTTTTGTCAACTTGCTCCTAATCGGCGCCAACTCGCTATGAGTGAGTTCGCATCGAAAATTTGAGCGTTATTTGGCGCGTTGTATTGCGACCTGACAACCAGAATGCGTTTTGAAACGCGCTAGGCCTAAAGTAACTTGTTAACAATAATATAAAATTGCGGCAATATTTATTATTGCTAAGCTCCATATTGCAATCTTTATTATTCACAAGTCTAGGGGACAATACAATTTTTTACGGTATTGGAGGACCTCTGCTAGGGCGAGTAAGGAGTGAGCAGCAGCCGTCGAGCTGTCAATGTGCGATCCGCCCGCAGGACGACGGGTGTGTGCTGCGTCTATCGGTTTTAACGCCAGCTGCAACAGCATGTGTAAATACAATTTGCGAGCAAGTTATCTGCTCCAGGTCTTACTTCGGCAGTCCGGCAGTACACTTGCCGGGCGTTAATCTCTGTCGTGCCTCTCGCGAGGCGATGAGGCAATTGAGCGGTAGGAAGTAGATTGTGAACTGAGAGAAATGTATTGAGCAGTTATCGGTCAGCTACTCGACATGTAGAGCGTCCTCGAGGCCTGGAGGGGATCTCGGTGTTGACGTAGGCGAACTTAAACTTGAGCTGCGCGCAATCCGTGCGCGTAGCTGTGTGCGAGCAATCCGTGAGCGCAATCCTCGTGCAGGATACGACATTCTCGCCCCGCTAATTGCGAGCGTGAAAGTACGGCTTCACCCGGCGGAGGTTGATAGTTTCTTCGTAGTTTCCGCGGTCGATGGTTAGCGTTCCATTGGTGTGGACTGCCGTTACGGGGAACGCGCCTTCGGTTGGCTGAGCAAGCTTGGGGAGGTTGCGAATCGCCTTCACGATCAGGACCATATCGCCAACCTGATAGGAATGGCTGAGGCGAGCTCGGTTCTCGAGTTCATTTTCACGGCGAGTCTGGCGCTGCTGACGTGAGTAGATTGTAGCCCAGTGTGTAGTGAAGGTGGCATCTGCGATCACGTCACGTTGAAAGACGAGTTGGGCAGGCGAAGCACGGAGGTTCGTGTGCACAGTGGCGCGAATAGCGAACGCGACGCTCGGTAGTATCTCCGTCCAAAGCTGCTGGTCGAGTCGCGTGGTGCGCACCATGCTGCCAATAACTTGGTGGACGCGCTCCAATATGGCATTCGCTTGGGGGGGTTGACGGTGGTTGGCTTGGACTGCACACTATAAGAGTCCAGCATCTCCTGAAACTCTTTTCCGACAAATTCCTTGCCTTGGTTATGGACGACACGCAGAGGGCGAGGGTAGCGGCAGAACCAAAACTCATCAAGCGCGAGTGCTGCAGATTTGGCGGTTGCGTCTGGCACCGGGGTAATTTCAATCCAGTGCGTAGTCAGTTCGATCATGGTGAGGGCGTGTAACTTGGGCGAGTTTGGTTCGTCCGAGTAGGAGTACGGGCCAATCTCGTCCACGGCGATGTCTGTCCAGCGCTCTCGCCCATGTATCTTCTCTGGTAGTCGGCCATACTTCTTCGGCGAACGCTTCCACTTCTGACAAGTAGCGCACACACGCACATAAGCTTCAACCGCGCGGCGCATTCCGGACCAATACACTGCGTTGCTCATGGTGAGAAACATTCGGTTCGTGCCTGGGTGGAGCAACGATTCGTGGTAGAAATTGAGCACGGCGCTGCGAAGTGACGCAGAATGATGAGCTGCCCGGACTTTGACTGCCAAATCGAATTGGTTTCAAACGTCTTCGTCTGGAAAAGCTGTGGCTTCTGGATGACAGCTGCTTGCAGGGCATCATCTTCGCGCTGGGCCTGAGCGAGTTGATCGTAGGTCAGCGGATACAGCTGCTCGTGAAGCACGTTGAATTCTTGCTGTGTAGAATTTTGATCTTCACTCAGCGGCAAGCGGGAAAGTGCGTCCGCGGCTGTATTGTCAGAGCCCTTGATGTATTGGATTGTTGGACCAAACTCCTCAATGATAAGTCGCCAGCGCATGACACGTCCCGAGGAAAAGTTGGAGCACGACAGGTTCTTATGGTCGGTGTACACAGTGATCTTCTGTCCAAATAGCAAGGTGCGGAACTCTTTCAGGATTTCCACAATGCTCAACAGTTCCTGCTCCATCACACTGTAGTTCTTTTGGGCCTGCGTCAATTTGCGACTGTAGAAGGCAAGTGGCTTCCAATCTTGCGACACTACTCCGCCAAGCTGGAAGCTCGAAGCGTCCGTAAAAATCTCAAACGGCTGATTGTAGTCAGGGAAATGAAGCAAGGTCGATCGCTGCATCGAAGCTTTGAGTTGGTCAAAGGCGTTCTGATGCTCAGCGCTCCACTGCCAGGGTACCAACTTGGACGTTAGTCTCGTAAGAGGTGCCAGCATGTGTGCTCGCTGCGGCCAGACGTCGCGGTAGTAGTTGACGAGTCCGATGAAGCGCCGGAGCTCCTTCTTGTTCACCGGCGGGCTAATACGCTGGATTGCCGCGACTTTTTCGGGTTGTGGAGAGATTCCATCCGTCGTCATCCGATAGCCCAGACAGTTGGCTTCTTTAGCTGCAAACTTGCACTTCTTTACGTTCACCGTTAGACCCGCGTTTTCCAGCCGCTGCAGTACCATTTCAAGCTGCTGGAGGTGGTCGGAGAAGTTCGTTTCGGTCACAACGAGGACGTCGTCGAGGTAGCAACGAACGAATGGCAGGTCCCCGAGTAGCTGATCTATACGAGCCTGAAAGTGATCTGGAGCTGTGGAAATTCCCATGGGCAGGCGCAACCAGCGGTATTTTCCAAACGGCAGAATAAAGGCCGTCAACAGCGACGATCGGTAGGTCAGGTGAATTGCGTAGTATCCCATGTTGAGGTCCAACATTGTCACGAACACAAATCGGGGGATGCTTCGAAAGAGCTCGTTGATCTTCGGCAGCGGCCAGGGGTGGCGGAGTAGCTGCAGGTTCAGTCGTCGTGAATCGCACAGCAGGCGCACCGTTTTGTTGGCCTTCGGGAGAATGAACGCGGGGGAGGCCCAGGGACTATTTTTCGCACTTTGTGATGATCTTGAGACCTTCCAGCCGCGCGATCTCCTTCTTGGTTGTTCCCAGTAGACTGTGCGGAATTGGGTAAGGCTTGGCATGGTATGGGGTCAGGTTCGGCTTCGTCGGGATATCGTAGGGCTCACCTGTCCACGAGTCAACCGTTCCACTGAAGAGCTTCGCGTCGAACTTATCGAGCAGGCGGAGCAGGTCTTCTTGCTCGTCGGCATTGAGATAGCCAGGGATGTGCTCTTCCAGGGGCTCCTTCTTGTAGTCGGCGTCGAGGATTTCGATCTGGCGGCGCTCAGCTTGAGCAATAGCACTGCTGTCGCGGGAAGGTGCACTGTCCAACAGAGCTTGAATCTGCTCGCCCGTGCTTTGGCCATCGGAGCATCGCATGGGCACGCGCACATCATCCCATATGAACTCTCCTGCCTTGAAGTCAAGGATCAGGCCAAGATGTTCAATCAAATCGCGTCCTATGATCATGGCGTAGGGTAGCTGTTCAGCAACGGCACACGTCCGCTGGACCTTACGATTCTCCCCAAACTCAGTCAGCTGCATCTGCACCTTGAGTGCGCCGTTACAGTTGAGGTTTCCTTGTGGTAGACGAAAGGAGCTGGTCGACGCGTTACTTGCTTGAGCTGTTCCCGATCAAGCACTGCAGAGTCAATTATCGTCTTGCTGGCTCCCGTATCCACCAAAGCACTAAAGAGGCGTCTCGCGCCTGTACCACGCAGGCGAACGATCGTCTAGCTTTTGCGCACAGCGGGAAGCATCCGGTCATCCGCTTCCGGCGTGATTGCATTTAACTCGTCGTAGTCGTCGGGCACCTCGCAGTAGTTGAGCTCGTCAGCGCGCTTCTTCTTTTGCTGGTAGTGACATTCTTCATCCGAGTGAGTCGTAGTGCGGTGGTGACTGCACCATTTCCCAGTCGTTGACTTGCCAGGCTTGGCGTTCGGCTTAGCCTCCTTGCCTCTCGGCTTGGAAGAATGGGGCGGTCGCGCATTGTCTTTGCGCTGGTGCGGGCGTGTGTCTTTACGCTCCGCGTTCATTTCAAGCCGAGTGAAGTATCGAGCGAGCTCCGTCAGTGTGGATGCCTCGCGACCACTTTCCTCGTACTTGGTCTGCCACTCGAAGGGCATGCTCTTGCGAAAATGATACATGAGCGATTTCTCCGACAGCGGTGCATCGTTCTCGGGCAGCGTTGTCACTAACGTTGCGAGCTGGCGCATGGAGGCCAGGTGGTCTGTCACGATGACATCGCGTGTTTTGCGACGGTTGCGAATCATGTCGACGAGGTACTCTCTGGCATCTTGCACCAGGAACTCGCGTGCCACGCGCGCATCATGACGGTGTTAAAATTTGCGGGCGTTGCACCTTGGACTTCTGTTGCGGCCGCATTGAAGATATCCAGGGCCATGTCTCGCAGGATGATTCGAGCATTCAGGAATAGCGCCGTCATCTCCCCAGCCCTTCAGTCGAATTAGTCGTTCAAACGACTTGAGCCACGTGAGCCACTCAACCGTGTCTCCAGACCCAAAGGTCTTGATGGTGACCTTGACGCGATCTTCGTCATTTTCTGCTGTGCCGATGGGGATGTAGTAGGTCAAGGTGACCGCGTCAGGCTTGAGTCCGTCGGCCATGGCGTAGCCTGGAAACCGGAAAGGGGTTTGAAATTTCAAAATGTCGTGCCTCTCGCGAGGCGATGAGGCACTTGAGCGGTAGGAAGTAGATTGTGAACTGAGAGAAATGTATTGAGCAGTTATCGGTCAGCTACTCGACATGTAGAGCGTCCTCGAGGCCTGGAGGGGATCTCGGTGTTGACGTAGGCGAACTTGAACTTGAGCTGCGCGCAATCCGTGCGCGTAGCTGTGTGCGAGCAATCCGTGAGCGCAATCCTCGTGCAGGATACGACAATCTCAATTCATTGGTTCCGGACGGCCAGTCCAAAGCGACCACGTCGAGATGATCGTGCTGAGCGTCATCTTCGCTGCACAAGTGAAATCCCGGCTTCCAAGTCGCTCAGGGTGCTCGTCTCACCCTTCGATGGCGAAAGCGGCTTACCTGCGTACTGCGCTGCGCGTACACGATCGTGTTCATTTAGCAATGGCAGCGGTAGGTAAGGGGCTACATTGGTCATTGACCTATCTCTAACAAAGGCATTGGATACCCATGATGTTGCCTCCCCACCCTAAACAACTCAACCAGGCTAAACCAAACAAACCCAAACCATCAACGCGCGCTGCGTTTCCAAATACAATGCACATAAATGTATCAATCCGCCACCAAACTAGCTACTCTACTTCGTACACGTTCGGTCAGCGGAAACTACGCGTTCCAAGCGTTGCACTTCTACCAAACGCTTAGGGGGCGGCCTCCAGCTCCAGGCGCGCCAGGTGCAGCGAGCTCACGAGGCCGATGGCCGGGTGGAACGACGCGCGGATGTACTTCTCCACGGGCGGCTGCTGACCGTACTTGTTCACGCGCGCCACGAACTTCTCGCGGATCAGGTCGAACAGCTTCTCGCGACGCGCGATGCCGCCGCCGATCACGATCACGTCCGGGGACGTGAGGAACGTCACGTTGATGCACAGGTTGGCCAGGTAGTGCGCGATCGTGTCCCACACCGGGTCATCGTCCGTGATGTTGGCAAGGTCGCGGCGGTCCACGCCCGTACGCGCCGCGATAGAGCCCGAGGCCACCATGCCCTCAACGCAGTCGCCGTGGAACGGGCACACGCCCTTGAAGCCCGTCTCGATGTCCTGCGGAGCAGGCGGCACGACGATGTGGCCGCCCTCCGGGTGCATGAAGCCGTGGATGGCGTTGCCGTTCGTGCACACGCCGACGCCGACGCCCGTGCCCACCGTGATGTACACGGCGCTGCTGATGTCGCCGTGGCCACCGTACGCCACCTCGTACAGCGCGGGCGCGTTCACGTCCGTGTCGAAGCCGATGGGCACGCCCGAGAAGGCGCGCTTGAACACGCCCACCACGTCCGTGTTGCCCCAGTTGGGCTTGGGCGTGCTCGTGATGAAGCCGTACGTGGGCGACTTCTTGTTGAGGTCCACGGGGCCGAACGACGCGATGCCGATCGAGTCGAACTTGCGCTCCTTGAGCCACGCCACGACGGCGCCCATGGTCTCGTCGGGGGTCGTCGTGTCCACCTCGAACTTCTCCAGGATGTTCTCCGGGTGGTCCTCGGCGATGGCCACCACCCATGTGGTGCCGCCCACTTCGACGCCTGCTAAACGAGTCATTGTCTTGAGTTTGATTGGGTTGGTTGCTTGGAATGAGGTCAAATGCAGAATGGCGAGCGATATCGAGGCCTTGCTGGGCTTGCGCTGTGCAAGATACTTTTTGAGGCCGAGATGGCTACTTCAGCGGCTCCATTTATGCATTCCTGAAGTTGCTCCGGCTCTCTCCACTTCAACCCCGGTGCGTGGATACGCGATTGACAAGCATGAGCTTGAGCTGCTGCTTGCCAGCTCTTCGGCGAGCAGCTCTCGCTGCCGTCGCGTCCTGCTGTTTAGAGGTTTCTTGCGGCGGCCTCTCTAGGCAAGCGCAAGAAGCACGCGCGCGCGGGGGGGGGGGTACACTCTTGCAAGGCCTGGTTTTGCAAGATAAGGAAAGGGCGAGTCAGTAAATTGACGGTGTTAGCACCGTGTCGCGCGCAACGCCGTGAAGCAGAGGGTGTTTACAAGTGCCAATCTGAGCAAGATTCCACAGCTTTGTCGAGTGTGTACATGTACACTGTACTATGTATTGTTTTGGCAGTGGAGTCTGCAGCTGCCTTGGCCAGGGCAATCGAGGTCAGTGCAGTGGTTCCCTTCACGTCAACACGCGCAAAACTATCGCCAGCGGCATTGCGGTGCACCCTGATCACCTTGCGCGCGGGAGTTTCGAACCGAGCGTGAGGCTTCCATCTGAATATCAATTCCTCGGCGATTTGAGCGATTGCTGTGTAGATTGCACAGACCCAGCCGACCAAAGTCGACTTCAGCAGCAAGGACCTGCCAGCTCTTTGTGAGGCTTGAACTTGAGTCCCCATCCTAGACCGCACAAGAAATCGAGTGACCGGCTGAAACCAGCTGGTTGACGTTGCAGCGGCCCAAGCAGCGCGCCACGACGGAGGTCACGACGAAGCACATACTCAGCTCCCATATATTGCGACGGGGTGAAACCAACGTCAGGATCGCAAAGGTCTCATTTTGGATCTTCCCAAGCACCAAGCAAGTCCCCCCTCTCAACCAAAAGATGCCTCGTTACGCCGGAGTCGAAGTGGGTGGCACCACATGGGTGGTGGCCATCGCCGAGGACCACCCGGAGAACATCCTGGAGAAGTTCGAGGTGGACACGACGACCCCCGACGAGACCATGGGCGCCATCGTGGCGTGGCTCAAGGAGCGCAAGTTCGACTCGATCGGCATCGCGTCGTTCGGCCCCGTGGACCTCAACAAGAAGTCGCCCACGTACGGCTTCATCACGAGCACGCCCAAGCCCAACTGGGGCAACACGGACGTGGTGGGCGTGTTCAAGCGCGCCTTCCCGGGCGTGCCCATCGGCTTCGACACGGACGTGAACGCGCCCGCGCTGTACGAGGTGGCGTACGGTGGCCACGGCGACATCAGCAGCGCCGTGTACATCACGGTGGGCACGGGCGTCGGCGTCGGCGTGTGCACGAACGGCAACGCCATCCACGGCTTCATGCACCCGGAGGGCGGCCACATCGTCGTGCCGCCTGCTCCGCAGGACATCGAGACGGGCTTCAAGGGCGTGTGCCCGTTCCACGGCGACTGCGTTGAGGGCATGGTGGCCTCGGGCTCTATCGCGGCGCGTACGGGCGTGGACCGCCGCGACCTTGCCAACATCACGGACGATGACCCGGTGTGGGACACGATCGCGCACTACCTGGCCAACCTGTGCATCAACGTGACGTTCCTCACGTCCCCGGACGTGATCGTGATCGGCGGCGGCATCGCGCGTCGCGAGAAGCTGTTCGACCTGATCCGCGAGAAGTTCGTGGCGCGCGTGAACAAGTACGGTCAGCAGCCGCCCGTGGAGAAGTACATCCGCGCGTCGTTCCACCCGGCCATCGGCCTCGTGAGCTCGCTGCACCTGGCGCGCCTGGAGCTGCAGTAAGTGTGTGAAGAGGAGGCATTCTCCGCTGCATCGGGTGGAGCCCTCTTTGCACTTGTAGAAGGTAGTCAGATTGGAGCGAGGAGGGCTGTAGTACCCGTTGCAACTTTGTAGTAGCTAGCACCTGGAGGCTGGAATACATGCCGTAGTTTGTGTATCAACGTGGTGTCTTCGCTCTTACTGCTTTGGACCGCGAGCACCTCACGGCGACTCTTCATCTTGTCGAGGGATCATGGGGAGCTGGAGTGGCAGCTGGCAGACGCTGCTGTTTAATGAAACGGGATCCGAGTCCGCTGCAGCGCCGAAACTGGGCGTCAACTACGTGCAAGCGAGCGCACCCTCCACAACCCTCAAGCTGGCAGCCACGTCGTTGGTTGTTGGACAAGACCTGGCCACGTATGGCATTGCAGGTGTCGTCTGGAATTGTGTGCGTTCCATTGCCCCGGATCGTGTTGCGTGCAAGATGGTGCCGGTGTTCTTCCTCTGACAGTCTCTCGGACATGTTACAGGCGCGAGCGATGGTGTCGTTCTTCGAAGCGGAGCCGCAGCTCGTAGTGCATCGCCATGTACTGGAGCTGGGTGCAGGCCCAGGCGCCGTTGGCTTGGCACTTGCAAGCGCGGGTGGCGTATCGTCGCTGCTGCTCACGGACTTGGACAGCGTGGTGCCATTGACACGGGAAAACGTCCGAGTCTCCGCAGAGCAACACGCCGCGATTGCCACCTTAACGTCAAGCGGTAACCTTGACGTCCATGCATTGTGTTGGTGCGAGGCAATTGATCATTCGCTCTGAAATGCTGCTGGAAAAGGTTAACTTGCGGTGTTTGTTACCTCCATAGGGGCGAGCCTTTGAGCGCCGCTGTCGATAAGTTCCCAGTAGAAGTGGTGGTGGGCTCCGACTGCTTGTACGAGTCGGTCTCCCATTCCGCACTTTTGGCGACGCTGCTGGAGCTTACAGATAGGTCTGAGCGCGGACACCAAGCCGATCACCTTCCGTCACATGTCACCGTGTTTCTAGCCTACAAACAGCGCATGCCCGCGTGAGTATTCTACAAACATTGTCTCCATTGCCTACGCGTTGCCTGACCATGCGTGCATTTGCAGCAAGGAAAAGGTTTTCTTCGAGGCGGCCGCCAAGAACTTTGACATCGTTGTCTACTCCGCAGAGGCTAACACGTCAAGTGATAGCAACAACAACGGCAATGCCATCGAGTTCTACGACGAAGCAATTTACATTTGCAAGCTTGAACGTCTGCATCATGAGAAAGCAGGCAGATAATGCTTAGAATCCTAATGAGAGGTTGATGCCACGGGCAGAGCCATATTCAAAGCTAAAATTCCACACAAACGTTGTACTCTGCTTCACTCTACCCATTAGTTGTTGCCTCTTGCCCATACGTTCATTTGGTACCGAGACTACAACTTGAGGAAACGCAGCACCTCTTTGTCGAAGCACGACTTGAGCAGCGTGTCGCCATTAATGATCTTGGTCGTCGCCACAATAATGTCATACGGACCTGCGAAGGCAAACACATCGACATAGTTAGTTTAATGCACAGAGTATGATCAGACCGCATTTCGAGCAACTTGCAGTCGGGCTGGCGAGACACGTGACGCAGTGCAGCAATCTCCATAAATGTGACACCGCCCAAGTAGTAAACGAGTAGCACTTTGCGCTCCTCACTACCAAAGTTATCCAACTTGGAGGTTGCAGTAGATGAAGCGGGGTCGTCGCCTGAGTTCTTGTTGGTCGTCTGTGAGACTTCACCAGATGGCCCAGGCAGCTGACGCAGGGCTTCCTGCACAGCGCTCCAACCGCGGGGCTTGATCGCGTTCTCTACGATACGCACGGACAGCGGGGCGTAGCCAGCAGCATGACTGCGACTAACGTAAGCACAGTCGCGCGGGTTCCGCGGGTCGACGTCTTCATTAAGCAAGCGGAAAGATTTCCGAGCGAGGCCAAATCCACTGGCCTCATTCCACAAAGTATCACGGCGACTGAGCAAGCCAGCCTTTTCCAGGTTGCTAAGGGCCAACATCATCTCGAACCCGTAAGTCTGCACGAGCTCGCGACTTAGGTGCGTGTAGTTCTTGGTCTTCACGCCACCTGAAGCAACCGATTGCAAGCAGAACTGGCGCAGTACGCCGAGCAGCGGTTCCTGGTCACCAATGCGCTCCTCGAGTTGCTCGAAGATCGTCTCACCCGTGAGCACGAGGTTCTCTGCATCCTTCAGGTCGCGGAAGCGCTTCGAGTCCGTCGTCTTCTTGATTAGCTCAGCGAGATTAATGTGCTGCTGCAGCGACTGGTAGTTCTGCTTGAGACCTGGAATACGCTTGACGAACTCTCGGATCTCACTGATCGAGGCGTCGCGGTTTTTGCGGAACTCGTCGTACCGTTCGCGGATCTCGCGCGCTTGCTGCTGTAAGTTCATTCCCAGCCGCTCGACGTGGTAGTCGCGCACTTCTGCGTACAACTTGTCGTTCGAATTGAGCGGCACTGACACTTGCGCGGGACGGTTGGGGTTGTTCTGCCCGTCGTCGTCGGCGATGAGCTCGGCGTCCACCGTGATGAACCCGTGCGTGATGCCCAGGATCTCATCCAGCAGTCCCTCGTACGTTAAGGGCGTGCACATGGGCGTGACGAGGTCCACATTGCGGTCGATGAGCACAACCGTGTCGATCTCGGGGTCCAGCACGCCGATGGGGTTGCCGGCGACCTCCTGCTCGCGGCGGAAGTGCGCCATCATCTGGTAGATGGTCTTGGCCATCGTGCCCTTGTACTTGACGTGCGGGATCATGCCAAACACCGTCTGCAGCTTGATGAGCGAGGCCGCAATCGTGTGCAGGTTGGTCTTGTCGCCGTCCACGTAGAACTCCTTGAAGCACGAGTCCAGCTCGAGCGTGAGCACGTCGTCGTCGAACGGGATGAGGTCCAGCTTGTACTCGCCCACGCTGAGGCTGCCGAACACCCCCTCCTTCTTGAGCACCTCGTCACACACGAGCGTGCGGCGACTCACGTAGTAGAGGTGGAAGCGCTTCTTGGAAGACGCCGACGACTTGTCCGCGCCCAGGTCCCGCACGTACTTGGCCACGTAGCGCATGGCGCGCACGGACGGGCGCACGAGGAAGAGCACGAACTCGCAGCTCGTTTTGACGGTCTTGCCGAACGCGTGGAAGTCCTTGACGCCGTGGTCCTTGAGCACGGCCGTGCCGTCCACGAGCACGTGGTTCAGCGGCCCATTGAGCTCCGGGTCCAGCACGAAGCAGATGTCCTTGCCGATCGAGTCCAGGATCGAGAACAGCTCGCGCCGAGAGTCCTCGCGCAGCACCGCCAGGTTCAGCACGCCGTTCTCGAGCGTGCACGCCTTGGACATGGTCTCCCTCCCCCTGCGGATCCAAATACACTGGAATAAGACAAATCGCTCTAAGCTGTGTGGGGCACACTACTATTCACTCCGTTTTAAGTACGTCCGATGCGCGGGTGTGGACGAGCGGCCCAAGTGCTGGCGCGTGCGGCGTCCTCCTCGGCCTCGGACGCCGCGTCCGTCCTCACGCGGGAGTTCATCTACGCGTCCTTGTACGCCAAAGAGGCGGGCTACTTCACCACCCAGCAGCGCGAGGTCCTGCACGCGCCCACTGGGAGGATCGACTTTGGCAACTTGTGGGGCGCCGGAGAGTACCGGAACGTCGTGGCGCAGCTCTACAAGGAGAGCCCCGAGGCGTGGCTCACGCCCGTAGAGGTGTTCGCGCCCTATTACTCGCACGCACTGGCCCGCTACATGCTGCACTCGCCTTTTTCCGGAAGGAGCTCGAGATCTACGAGATCGGCGGCGGCTCCGGCTCCAACGCGCTGCATATCCTCAACTACCTCAAGGAGCACGCGCCGGACGTGTACGCCAAGACCAAGTACACGCTCATTGAGATCAGCCCCGTGATGGCCGAGAGACAGCGACGCCGCGTGGCCGACGCGCACCCGCAGCAGTGCACCGTCATCAACCAGGACATCTTGACCTTTGCAGACACGCACAAGCCTGTGAACTCGCAGTGCTTCTTCCTGGCGCTCGAAGTGCTGGACAACTTGCCGCACGACAAGGTGACGCTGCAGAATGGCAAGTGGTACGAGACCATTGTCAAGATGGAGCAGTCGGAGGAGAACCAAGCGGTGCCAGTGCTGCAGGAGGCCACGCGCCCCGTCAAGGACATGCTGATCCGACAGACGCTCCGCTATTTCGGCTGCGAGCTGCCGCTGCGCGTGTCGTACAAGAACAACTCCGGACTGGCGCAGCGTGTGCGTCGGATGATGGGCAGAGATGACCCCGTGCTCAACTCGGCGTTCGTCCCCACCGGCGCCATGCAGCTGCTCAATACGCTGCGCTCGGCGTTCCCAAAACACCATCTGATTGCGGCCGATTTTGATTCACTCCCAGCGCCGAACTTGGACGAAAAGTCTCCTACTAAAGCCATCGAGCACCCACTGAGCCCCACCGCTACTTCGTCGGGGTCGCTTTTCGCCGGAAATGCACCACTCGTTGCATCAAAAGTTACAGGTGTGCTCCATCCAGGAGCTGAATTTGTGGTTGATGTCGCAAAAGTTGACTCGTATGTTCGCATGTGCTGTGTTCTTACTTGCGTGTAGGAGTGACAAAGGATCACGAGACATACCTCGTCCAAGGCGGCATCGCCGACATCTTTTTTGCCACGGACTTTGAGAAACTCAAGAGAGCATATTGCTCTGCGCTACAGCGTGAGCCTGATGAGGTTAGAGTGAAGCAATTGGCAATTTTGTAAGTGATCCGAGCTGATTGTGTCGTGTGCCTCAGGTTTCGGTCATCAAGTCGGCCGACTTTTTGAAGGAGTTTGCGGACGTACAGAAGACTAAGACGATCACTCGGTGCGTAAGAGTGGGGATCGCACCATCATTATTTATTGTGACTAACGGATTTTGCTTTTTATTTTCATTGGCAGATACAACCCGTTGCTGGAAGACTATTCCAACACAAGCTTCATTTTGTCTTAACAACTACCAGCAGATTTTCGTCGTGGTCTGCAATAGAAACTCTTATGCGTTGCTGCAAGGCTGAGAACGCGTTTTCAAATATCAGCATCGAGCAAATGCACAACGAATTGCCCTGCTCTCAAATAATTCTGAACATCAACGCTTTGCTGGTCGTCGTCGTACTTGTACGATCTTGGAGTGAAGATCCGACCCAATCTTCTTTTGCTTAAGCGCATCTTGCGCCTGCTGACTGCATCTGGGGCACATAACGTAAGTTGACGTGGGGATATCTTTTGTTGCGTGCCCAAGCCTCTTGATCTCTCTTGGCAAGTGATCCTTCATTGACAAACAGCATCGAGAAAAGACAATTATGTCACTATGCCACGGTAAACGACTTAAAATGAAGGATGGCAAGCTGTGCTTACCTCGCAGTACGACGTGACACAAAAGCGGCAGGAATACTGGGCAATGATACCGCAATCCTGGCATCGATGGCGTGGACACACCCACGTCTTGCCCTCTGGAACCTGGTAACCCAAGCAATCTACATTTGCAAAATCACGCATCCGTCAACCAAATGTTTAATCTAGGCAGCATTCGACATTCTCGCTCACCTTCGTGATACACCTTCGGACAGCGTGCGAAGGCTCCGTTCATTCCCTTCCAGTCGCATTCGATTACTTCGCCGCCATCCTTGCAGCAGAAGCACACATCTTCCGACTCTTTGAACTCGTCCCGAACCTCTCTCTTCAATAAGAACTTGAAATACGTCACTGCGTAGTCAAGTGGCTTCATCTCCGCCGCCGAGTCAGCGGGCTTTGGCAGTTCTGGTTCGTCTTCATCTGCTGTACTGTCTTCAATCTCAATACGTCGTTTCCGCTTTTTCTGCTTGGGAGCGGGAGCTGCAACAACAGTCTCGGTTGAGGAAGTTTCGGTACCATTCGCTTGTTCGCCGGCGGGGGTACTAGCATCATCAACGGAGCAGTTCGGACACAACCAGTTCTTGACCCGCCACACCTTGTGCGCCTGTGCCTTGCCAATCAGCTTATCGATGCAGGCCGCACAGTACACACGCGTACATATCTTGTGGGCACACGCCTTAACTGTTTTAGCCGCCATATCTGCTGTAGCGTGGGCACACAGTCCGCAGTAATTGTCGGGACTGCCCTTCATGGCTGGTGGCACCTCCACTCGTTGTTGCAACACCCGCTGCAGGCACACCTTGCAAATATAAAGCGCTTCACCCTTGCCATCCTGATTCAGCATCCACATAAACACCATCAGCACACGGTTTTCACCAACATGCAACTAAATCTCCACGCACCTTAAGCACAAACGGGTGCTTCGGATACTCCGGGGCGCCGGGCTTTTTCTCTATGCGGCACAAGATACAGGCCACTTTGCTGGGCGGTGACACGGCCGTCGTTTTGGCTTTCGTCTTGGTCTTGGTCTGTATGGGTGCGGGCTTCTTGTCATCCTTCTTGGCCTTGTCGTCCTTCTTGGCCTTGTCTTCCTTCTTGGCCTTCTGCAGCTGCAGTCTCTCGTGGCGCTTCTTGGCCATGACGGCCGCCGCCTGCAGCCGCGCGCTCTCCTCCGCCTTGTGCCTCTTGTGCTCCTGACTGATCTCCATCTCCATGACCACGGAGCTCTGCAGCAGCGCGTACCGCTGCATGCGCGTGAACGCCGCCACCGTGTGCGCGAACAGCTCGAACTCAAAGTCGGAGCGGAAGTGGAAGCAGTAGCAGAGTCTCGTGGGCGGCTGCGCGGCGTCTCTGCGTCGCAGCGTGAGCCCCAGCGGCGCGTCCGCCTTGGCGACCATGTTGGGGGACGCCACCACCGCCGCCAAAGACGTCGACGCGTCCTGGAGTCCGTCGGCCTTGCGACTCGCCGCCACCGACAGCACGTGCGTCTTGTTGACGGCCGTCGGGACGTCCGCGTAGCTCTCGAGGGGCGCGGCGCCCACCGTCCGGGCCTCTGCAGCGGGGAACGGGGCCGTGACGCCCCACAGCACGGAGCGCTCGTCCCGCTGGAGCTTGACCGTGGCCAGTCGCGCCACCTGCAGCAGCTTGCGCGTCACGGCGTCGGCCACCACGAGCTTCTGCTGGCTCCACTTGGTCAGGAAGGACTCGCGCGCGGGCGCCGGACGCGCAGGCAGCGCCAGCGACGCGTCGGGCGCCACCACGAGGAACCCGCCGGCCCGCTCGGCCTCCGCCAGCTGCAGCAACGTGCCTCGGAACGCCATGAGAAGAAAGTGACTTGGTTGGAGTATGGAGCAGTAAACAGAGGGGAGGCACCTGGGAAGAGGGACAAGATACGGCCCCGGACGCGAAAGGGCGTAGCGGTCAGTACCGGATTTGCTTGGGACCAAGGACCGATGCCGGCCATCAGCTACAATGAGAACGACCCGCGACAGCCGTACCGCTCGCTGCTGACCGAAGAGGAGGACCGACGCTGTCGCCAGCTTGCGGCCCAGACCGACGTGTTCGCGCAGGAGCAGCAGGACAAGCAGGACCGCCTGGACGCGCTCGTGGACAAGCTGGCCACGCCCACAGACCTCGCGCAGCTCGAGAGCTTCCTGGCCAGTGACGCCGAGCAGCAGGCCAAGATCCAGCAGCTCGTCAACTTCCTGGCCGACGACGGGCCGACGCACGACGAGCTGGCGGCCGAGTCCGACGTGTTCGCGGACGAGCAGGCGCAGAAGCAGAAAGCGCTCGAGGAGCTCGTGGACAGTCTGGCCAACAACGCCACGGAGCTGCTGGCCACGGACGCCGACGACGTGGACGTCGTGGGTGCGCAGACCTCGTTCCTCAACGTGGTGGGCGGCGCCGTCCTGCTGCTGGTGACTGTGGTGTTGGCCGTCGTGTCCAAGCGCTCGAGCAAGAAGCGCGAGCAGGAGGACGACACCCACAAGGACTTTGGCTACAGCATTCTGTACGAGTGAACGGTCGAGTGTAGTGTGCAGAAGGGAGGCTGTGTAGTGAGCAGCAAGGCATTTACGTATCGTAACACGACCATCAACGTCTTTTGCTAATGTTGTGGTAGTTTGGACTGCAACGAGCAGCAATAGCAGCACTCATGCAAGCGTCTTCAAGCGTCCACCACCGGCCCCTATTGTACCGAACCTATGCTAACATTTCAAATTCTAGCTGATAAATCACTGGATTGGAATTGCACCTTCCGCTCGTCAATAAGCAAAGCGTCGCGAGCTAAAATGGCAGCGCGGCCGTCACTTGCCGTTTCCCGGCGCGCTCGCCACCCGTCGCGACTTCAGTAGACGCAGTTCATGAAGATGGAGGCGCTCGCGTACTTGGCGCGCTCCGACAGCTCCGACTCGGACGACTTCGACTCGAGCGACGGCCGCCCCACGCCGTTGGACCCCGAGTACTGGCGAGGCATCACGCACTCGCGCGAGGTGGTGCCGGCCCCCACCTCCTACAGACACGCGAACAGGATGGAGTCGCCGCATCATTACGACCACTACGCTCCTCCTGCCAGCTACCCCATGTACCATCCACATCCTCATCAGCGACCAGCGACTTCACCAAGTGCGATGATGCATGCGAGTGCCCACTACGGAGGCGGCGTCCTCATGTCTCCCATCCACTACCAGAACGGCCCGCCCATGATCCCAATCAGCCCTGTTGCGCACATGGACGCAATGCACGAACCAAGTTACACGCCGCACCATACTGCGCCAATGACTCACGGAATGTATCGACCCCCGACGGAATGGGGCAGTTCTCAGCCAAGAAGTTATCCGGTCTCGCCCGTGTTCACTCCACAACAGCTCAAGCATCAAGTTCGAGAGGCTCTCGTTAGATCTCAAGCATTCCTGGACTTAGTCGCGCTCTTCCAGTCCTATGACTTGTCGTACGCTGGTGGTGTGCGGGTGGGCACGATACAGGAGGCGCTCGGCAGGATGGGAGTGATCCTTGGCGACCACATACTGCAAAGTATCGGCCAACTCTTCAGCATTCCAGGATCATCGGGTTTGGTGGACTATGTGGCCTTCGGTCGGTTCCTGGAGCTCGATGCACAAGAGCTGTACGTGCATGCGCTATTGCAGATGAATGGACCTTCGTAATAGTGGTTGATGCTCAAGTCTAACATGATTGTTTGGCCTACAATGCAGGGATAATATGCGGTCGATGGTGGCTGCTCGGCGGAACATTCTCGCGAACAGCGGAATTGATCTCGGAGACATATTCGTGCAGTACGATTCCCATCGCACTGGATTTGTGTCTCGATCAACGTTCGCTACTCTCTTGAGAGACTACAGCATTCCCATGCCAGAAACAACTCTACACTTCTTGATGATTCAGCTTGCAAAGGCATCCGACACGACGTCTGTTTCGTATGTGCGCTTCCTTGAAATGACGGATGTCGGAGTTGCCAGGAGTGCTTCTGCGAATCCACCTCACCACCATGGGTTGGATAACTTTCCTCCTCGCTTAAGCAGTTGGACAAGTGGCCGGTAAGTGCTTTGCACCTTCAGGATAAATGAGCTAGACCTTGACCGCTCGCGGTGTGATGGCAGATCCAGCCCATTTGACCAAGAAAGCCCTGCTCGAGGTTATGACATGCAAACTGCGGTTCCTGTAGCCACTCAAGCTGCGCGAGTTGTCGACCATGCGTCAGCGAGCCCCGAATTCGCGACACCTTTGCCCAGACTTGGTTGGGTCTGTCGAGTGTGTGCGCACCAGCAGATAGCAGATTGGGCCACTCACTGTGAAATCTGCGAAACCTCGAAACCACGACCAGGACTGCGTGGTGAAGGGTATATCAAATGCTTGCAGTGCAAATTCGACAACAACTACGACATGGATGAGTGCGAAATGTGCGGTCGTCCGCTCAATGCGAGCAACAAGAAGATGTCGAGATCTGAGAAGAAGCGTCGATCGAAAAAGCGCTACGTTTCGAGCTCCTCATCCAGTTCTTCTTCATCCTCGTCTTCTTCGTCTTCGAGTTCATCGGGTCATCGCCGGAGTAGCCGACGCAAATCGGACAAGCGATCTCGCTCGGCCAGATCAAGTCGAAAGAAAGAAGAGAAGAAACCGCGATTTCAGCGAGGTGAGGAGATCCAAGCCATTCCTCTCGGTGGAAGAGGTTACGAGATCGGTGTGATCGCACGGGTCCGGCCGAATGGTACGTACGAGATCGAGTTTGACAGCGGCCTTTTCGAAAAGAATGTGGAGGAAGACTGTATCTTCGAAATTTCACGTGCGCGCGTTATTAAGGCGAAGGACCTGTCGAACAGCGAGGAAACTAAGCCGAAGCCAAAAGCTAAAGGCTCCGATGAAGAAAAGGATCCGGGCTACGAACCTGGAGATCGAGTTGAGGCTCGGTTTCAAGGCAAGGAGCGCTTCTTTGCTGGTACTATCAAAAAATGCCGAACGGGTGGGTTGTACGATATCGAGTACGACGATGGGGAAGTTGAGTTACGAGTTCGTCCGAAGTATATCAAACGGGAGGAGGCGAAAAAACAGCGAAAGCCGGCTCCGAAAGAAGATGACGTTTCTACCTCCGAAGTTCCCTGGACTAAAGGACAAAAGGTGGAAGCCAAACTGCGGGGTTGCACGGACTACGTGAGATGCATCGTGTTTCACGCAAATGCAGATGGCAGTTGTGATGTCGAACTTGACACGGGTGAACTGGAAAAGCGTGTTCCAGGTAGAAACATACGCGCCCGTGCGAGCTCTCCGGTGAAGCAGAGACCTGTCGTTCAAGGTGAAGAGGAACCAATCCGGCCAAAGAGGCCACTGGTAAAGCGGCCGAGCGCTCCCTCCTCAACAAGCGAGGACTCCTGTGCACAACCTAAATGGAAATTCAAGCAAGGCCAACCAATTGAAGCAAAGCCCAAGGGCAAAGATGGATATTCACCTGGCGTGGTAGCTCGATGCCGACTAAACGGTTCTTATGACATTGAATTCGAAGAGGGAGAGAAGGCATTAGCAGTGCCAGCGATTAATGTTAGATCACTCGATGCAGCACCTGCGGCCAAGAAGGCACCAACAACAACTATTAAAGAGCCCACCTCAGCAAGAGGTGCATTCAAAGTTGGCCAACCAGTGGAAGCCCAGTACAAGGGCAAGAGCAAATTCTACCCGGGCGTGATCTCTCGCTGCCGGCTCAACGGCACGTACGACATCGACTACGACGACGGCGAGAAGGAGACGGGTGTGGCGGCCGAGCTGATCCGGTTGCTGGGCAAGAAGGGCGGCGGCGACAGCGACGACGACCCGAAGCAGAAGAAGTTCAAGGAGGGCGACAAGGTGGAGGCTCAGTACAAGGGCAAGAGCAAATTCTACCCGGGCGTGATCTCTCGCTGCCGGCTCAACGGCACGTACGACATCGACTACGACGACGGCGAGAAGGAGACGGGTGTGGCGGCCGAGCTGATCCGGTTGCTGGGCAAGAAGGGCGGCGGTGACAGCGACGACGACCCGAAGCAGAAGAAGTTCAACGAGGGCGACAAGGTGGAGGCTCAGTACAAGGGCAAGAGCAAATTCTACCCGGGCGTGATCTCTCGCTGCCGGCTCAACGGCACGTACGACATCGACTACGACGACGGCGAGAAGGAGACGGGTGTGGCGGCCGAGCTGATCCGGTTGCTGGGCAAGAAGGGCGGCGGCGACAGCGACGACGACCCGAAGCAGAAGAAGTTCAAGGAGGGCGACAAGGTGGAGGCTCAGTACAAGGGCAAGAGCAAATTCTACCCGGGCGTGATCTCTCGCTGCCGGCTCAACGGCACGTACGACATCGACTACGACGACGGCGAGAAGGAGACGGGTGTGGCGGCCGAGCTGATCCGGTTGCTGGGCAAGAAGGGCGGCGGCGACAGCGACGACGACCCGAAGCAGAAGAAGTTCAAGGAGGGCGACAAGGTGGAGGCTCAGTACAAGGGCAAGAGCAAATTCTACCCGGGCGTGATCTCTCGCTGCCGGCTCAACGGCACGTACGACATCGACTACGACGACGGCGAGAAGGAGACGGGTGTGGCGGCCGAGCTGATCCGGTTGCTGGGCAAGAAGGGCGGCGGCGACAGCGACGACGACCCGAAGCAGAAGAAGTTCAAGGAGGGCGACAAGGTGGAGGCTCAGTACAAGGGCAAGAGCAAATTCTACCCGGGCGTGATCTCTCGCTGCCGGCTCAACGGCACGTACGACATCGACTACGACGACGGCGAGAAGGAGACGGGTGTGGCGGCCGAGCTGATCCGGTTGCTGGGCAAGAAGGGCGGCGGCGACAGCGACGACGACCCGAAGCAGAAGAAGTTCAACGAGGGCGACAAGGTGGAGGCTCAGTACAAGGGCAAGAGCAAATTCTACCCGGGCGTGATCTCTCGCTGCCGGCTCAACGGCACGTACGACATCGACTACGACGACGGCGAGAAGGAGACGGGTGTGGCGGCCGAGCTGATCCGGTTGCTGGGCAAGAAGGGCGGCGGCGACAGCGACGACGACCCGAAGCAGAAGAAGTTCAAGGAGGGCGACAAGGTGGAGGCTCAGTACAAGGGCAAGAGCAAATTCTACCCGGGCGTGATCTCTCGCTGCCGGCTCAACGGCACGTACGACATCGACTACGACGACGGCGAGAAGGAGACGGGTGTGGCGGCCGAGCTGATCCGGTTGCTGGGCAAGAAGGGCGGCGGCGACAGCGACGACGACCCGAAGCAGAAGAAGTTCAAGGAGGGCGACAAGGTGGAGGCTCAGTACAAGGGCAAGAGCAAATTCTACCCGGGCGTGATCTCTCGCTGCCGGCTCAACGGCACGTACGACATCGACTACGACGACGGCGAGAAGGAGACGGGTGTGGCGGCCGAGCTGATCCGGTTGCTGGGCAAGAAGGGCGGCGGCGACAGCGACGACGACCCGAAGCAGAAGAAGTTCAAGGAGGGCGACAAAGTGGAGGCTCAGTACAAGGGCAAGAGCAAATTCTACCCGGGCGTGATCTCTCGCTGCCGGCTCAACGGCACGTACGACATCGACTACGACGACGGCGAGAAGGAGACGGGTGTGGCGGCCGAGCTGATCCGGTTGCTGGGCAAGAAGGGCGGCGGCGACAGCGACGACGACCCGAAGCAGAAGAAGTTCAAGGAGGGCGACAAAGTGGAGGCTCAGTACAAGGGCAAGAGCAAATTCTACCCGGGCGTGATCTCTCGCTGCCGGCTCAACGGCACGTACGACATCGACTACGACGACGGCGAGAAGGAGACGGGTGTGGCGGCCGAGCTGATCCGGTTGCTGGGCAAGAAGGGCGGCGGCGACAGCGACGACGACCCGAAGCAGAAGAAGTTCAAGGAGGGCGACAAGGTGGAGGCTCAGTACAAGGGCAAGAGCAAATTCTACCCGGGCGTGATCTCTCGCTGCCGGCTCAACGGCACGTACGACATCGACTACGACGACGGCGAGAAGGAGACGGGTGTGGCGGCCGAGCTGATCCGGTTGCTGGGCAAGAAGGGCGGCGGCGACAGCGACGACGACCCGAAGCAGAAGAAGTTCAAGGAGGGCGACAAGGTGGAGGCTCAGTACAAGGGCAAGAGCAAATTCTACCCGGGCGTGATCTCTCGCTGCCGGCTCAACGGCACGTACGACATCGACTACGACGACGGCGAGAAGGAGACGGGTGTGGCGGCCGAGCTGATCCGGTTGCTGGGCAAGAAGGGCGGCGGCGACAGCGACGACGACCCGAAGCAGAAGAAGTTCAAGGAGGGCGACAAGGTGGAGGCTCAGTACAAGGGCAAGAGCAAATTCTACCCGGGCGTGATCTCTCGCTGCCGGCTCAACGGCACGTACGACATCGACTACGACGACGGCGAGAAGGAGACGGGTGTGGCGGCCGAGCTGATCCGGTTGCTGGGCAAGAAGGGCGGCGGCGACAGCGACGACGACCCGAAGCAGAAGAAGTTCAAGGAGGGCGACAAAGTGGAGGCTCAGTACAAGGGCAAGAGCAAATTCTACCCGGGCGTGATCTCTCGCTGCCGGCTCAACGGCACGTACGACATCGACTACGACGACGGCGAGAAGGAGACGGGTGTGGCGGCCGAGCTGATCCGGTTGCTGGGCAAGAAGGGCGGCGGCGACAGCGACGACGACCCGAAGCAGAAGAAGTTCAAGGAGGGCGACAAAGTGGAGGCTCAGTACAAGGGCAAGAGCAAATTCTACCCGGGCGTGATCTCTCGCTGCCGGCTCAACGGCACGTACGACATCGACTACGACGACGGCGAGAAGGAGACGGGTGTGGCGGCCGAGCTGATCCGGTTGCTGGGCAAGAAGGGCGGCGGCGACAGCGACGACGACCCGAAGCAGAAGAAGTTCAAGGAGGGCGACAAGGTGGAGGCTCAGTACAAGGGCAAGAGCAAATTCTACCCGGGCGTGATCTCTCGCTGCCGGCTCAACGGCACGTACGACATCGACTACGACGACGGCGAGAAGGAGACGGGTGTGGCGGCCGAGCTGATCCGGTTGCTGGGCAAGAAGGGCGGCGGCGACAGCGACGACGACCCGAAGCAGAAGAAGTTCAAGGAGGGCGACAAGGTGGAGGCTCAGTACAAGGGCAAGAGCAAATTCTACCCGGGCGTGATCTCTCGCTGCCGGCTCAACGGCACGTACGACATCGACTACGACGACGGCGAGAAGGAGACGGGTGTGGCGGCCGAGCTGATCCGGTTGCTGGGCAAGAAGGGCGGCGGCGACAGCGACGACGACCCGAAGCAGAAGAAGTTCAAGGAGGGCGACAAGGTGGAGGCTCAGTACAAGGGCAAGAGCAAATTCTACCCGGGCGTGATCTCTCGCTGCCGGCTCAACGGCACGTACGACATCGACTACGACGACGGCGAGAAGGAGACGGGTGTGGCGGCCGAGCTGATCCGGTTGCTGGGCAAGAAGGGCGGCGGCGACAGCGACGACGACCCGAAGCAGAAGAAGTTCAAGGAGGGCGACAAGGTGGAGGCTCAGTACAAGGGCAAGAGCAAATTCTACCCGGGCGTGATCTCTCGCTGCCGGCTCAACGGCACGTACGACATCGACTACGACGACGGCGAGAAGGAGACGGGTGTGGCGGCCGAGCTGATCCGGTTGCTGGGCAAGAAGGGCGGCGGCGACAGCGACGACGACCCGAAGCAGAAGAAGTTCAAGGAGGGCGACAAGGTGGAGGCTCAGTACAAGGGCAAGAGCAAATTCTACCCGGGCGTGATCTCTCGCTGCCGGCTCAACGGCACGTACGACATCGACTACGACGACGGCGAGAAGGAGACGGGTGTGGCGGCCGAGCTGATCCGGTTGCTGGGCAAGAAGGGCGGCGGCGACAGCGACGACGACCCGAAGCAGAAGAAGTTCAAGGAGGGCGACAAGGTGGAGGCTCAGTACAAGGGCAAGAGCAAATTCTACCCGGGCGTGATCTCTCGCTGCCGGCTCAACGGCACGTACGACATCGACTACGACGACGGCGAGAAGGAGACGGGTGTGGCGGCCGAGCTGATCCGGTTGCTGGGCAAGAAGGGCGGCGGCGACAGCGACGACGACCCGAAGCAGAAGAAGTTCAAGGAGGGCGACAAGGTGGAGGCTCAGTACAAGGGCAAGAGCAAATTCTACCCGGGCGTGATCTCTCGCTGCCGGCTCAACGGCACGTACGACATCGACTACGACGACGGCGAGAAGGAGACGGGTGTGGCGGCCGAGCTGATCCGGTTGCTGGGCAAGAAGGGCGGCGGCGACAGCGACGACGACCCGAAGCAGAAGAAGTTCAAGGAGGGCGACAAGGTGGAGGCTCAGTACAAGGGCAAGAGCAAATTCTACCCGGGCGTGATCTCTCGCTGCCGGCTCAACGGCACGTACGACATCGACTACGACGACGGCGAGAAGGAGACGGGTGTGGCGGCCGAGCTGATCCGGTTGCTGGGCAAGAAGGGCGGCGGCGACAGCGACGACGACCCGAAGCAGAAGAAGTTCAAGGAGGGCGACAAGGTGGAGGCTCAGTACAAGGGCAAGAGCAAATTCTACCCGGGCGTGATCTCTCGCTGCCGGCTCAACGGCACGTACGACATCGACTACGACGACGGCGAGAAGGAGACGGGTGTGGCGGCCGAGCTGATCCGGTTGCTGGGCAAGAAGGGCGGCGGCGACAGCGACGACGACCCGAAGCAGAAGAAGTTCAAGGAGGGCGACAAGGTGGAGGCTCAGTACAAGGGCAAGAGCAAATTCTACCCGGGCGTGATCTCTCGCTGCCGGCTCAACGGCACGTACGACATCGACTACGACGACGGCGAGAAGGAGACGGGTGTGGCGGCCGAGCTGATCCGGTTGCTGGGCAAGAAGGGCGGCGGCGACAGCGACGACGACCCGAAGCAGAAGAAGTTCAAGGAGGGCGACAAGGTGGAGGCTCAGTACAAGGGCAAGAGCAAATTCTACCCGGGCGTGATCTCTCGCTGCCGGCTCAACGGCACGTACGACATCGACTACGACGACGGCGAGAAGGAGACGGGTGTGGCGGCCGAGCTGATCCGGTTGCTGGGCAAGAAGGGCGGCGGCGACAGCGACGACGACCCGAAGCAGAAGAAGTTCAAGGAGGGCGACAAGGTGGAGGCTCAGTACAAGGGCAAGAGCAAATTCTACCCGGGCGTGATCTCTCGCTGCCGGCTCAACGGCACGTACGACATCGACTACGACGACGGCGAGAAGGAGACGGGTGTGGCGGCCGAGCTGATCCGGTTGCTGGGCAAGAAGGGCGGCGGCGACAGCGACGACGACCCGAAGCAGAAGAAGTTCAAGGAGGGCGACAAGGTGGAGGCTCAGTACAAGGGCAAGAGCAAATTCTACCCGGGCGTGATCTCTCGCTGCCGGCTCAACGGCACGTACGACATCGACTACGACGACGGCGAGAAGGAGACGGGTGTGGCGGCCGAGCTGATCCGGTTGCTGGGCAAGAAGGGCGGCGGCGACAGCGACGACGACCCGAAGCAGAAGAAGTTCAAGGAGGGCGACAAGGTGGAGGCTCAGTACAAGGGCAAGAGCAAATTCTACCCGGGCGTGATCTCTCGCTGCCGGCTCAACGGCACGTACGACATCGACTACGACGACGGCGAGAAGGAGACGGGTGTGGCGGCCGAGCTGATCCGGTTGCTGGGCAAGAAGGGCGGCGGCGACAGCGACGACGACCCGAAGCAGAAGAAGTTCAAGGAGGGCGACAAGGTGGAGGCTCAGTACAAGGGCAAGAGCAAATTCTACCCGGGCGTGATCTCTCGCTGCCGGCTCAACGGCACGTACGACATCGACTACGACGACGGCGAGAAGGAGACGGGTGTGGCGGCCGAGCTGATCCGGTTGCTGGGCAAGAAGGGCGGCGGCGACAGCGACGACGACCCGAAGCAGAAGAAGTTCAAGGAGGGCGACAAGGTGGAGGCTCAGTACAAGGGCAAGAGCAAATTCTACCCGGGCGTGATCTCTCGCTGCCGGCTCAACGGCACGTACGACATCGACTACGACGATGGCGAGAAGGAGACGGGTGTGGCGGCCGAGCTGATCCGGTTGCTGGGCAAGAAGGGCGGCGGCGACAGCGACGACGACCCGAAGCAGAAGAAGTTCAAGGAGGGCGACAAGGTGGAGGCTCAGTACAAGGGCAAGAGCAAATTCTACCCGGGCGTGATCTCTCGCTGCCGGCTCAACGGCACGTACGACATCGACTACGACGATGGCGAGAAGGAGACGGGTGTGGCGGCCGAGCTGATCCGGTTGCTGGGCAAGAAGGGCGGCGGCGACAGCGACGACGACCCGAAGCAGAAGAAGTTCAAGGAGGGCGACAAGGTGGAGGCTCAGTACAAGGGCAAGAGCAAATTCTACCCGGGCGTGATCTCTCGCTGCCGGCTCAACAGCACGTACGACATCGACTACGACGACGGCGAGAAGGAGACGGGTGTGGCGGCCGAGCTGATCCGGTTGCTGGGCAAGAAGGGCGGCGGCGACAGCGACGACGACCCGAAGCAGAAGAAGTTCAAGGAGGGCGACAAGGTGGAGGCTCAGTACAAGGGCAAGAGCAAATTCTACCCGGGCGTGATCTCTCGCTGCCGGCTCAACGGCACGTACGACATCGACTACGACGACGGCGAGAAGGAGACGGGTGTGGCGGCCGAGCTGATCCGGTTGCTGGGCAAGAAGGGCGGCGGCGACAGCGACGACGACCCGAAGCAGAAGAAGTTCAAGGAGGGCGACAAGGTGGAGGCTCAGTACAAGGGCAGAAGCAAATATTATCCGGGGACTATTGCTCGTGTTTGTTCTGGAGACACTTACGCTGTCGAATATGATGACGGTGAATATGAGGCTAGTGTTCACAGTGAACACATTCGCTTGTTGCAAGGTGCCAGCATGCCTAAGAACAAGGATAGGGATGATGCAAAGCCGAAGTCCGAAGCGAAAGGCGAATCCAAGACGGTGACTGTCGAGGCGAGTCAGACGTACCGTGTTGGTACACGCGTTGAGGCCCGATACATGGGGAAGGATAAGTACTTCAAGGGAACGATTTCGCGCGCCAATGCCGACGGAACGTACGTGATCGAGTACGACGATGGAGACAAAGAGAGCAGAGTTCCCAGCTCGTCTATCCGAGCTTTGAAGTCGATGTCATCTTTTCGTGGAGACGATTTCGCAGTGGGCAAACCTACTGCTCGTCCAAATTCTGGCGGAAGCTTTCGACGGCGCAGCGGGAACTCATCCGACTGAGACGCACACGGCAGTTTTTAGGCAAACAGCACTCACGCGTTGTGGGAATAGTTGGGTGTTTGCATTTTATGCATCTCATAATCGATTCGCGCACTGCTTGAGACTCAGTTCTAAACTCTATTCGAGGTGACAGGACAGTGCCTACCTTCACTAGGGAGACAGCACCCCGAACAAGCGACTATGGTTTGCGAGGCCCTGGCTCCCGTTCGCTCACACTGCCGGTCACCTTGGCGCTGGTTTTGCTTTGGCCCTCCCTCCGACTGCGAATCGAGGTCATGATCTTGTAGAAGGTGACTCGACCCGTCTTGGTGACCACCAGGTTCGAGTTCGGTCCTGCGTTGACCATCGTGAACTTCTCCTTCTCCTTGGCGGCATGCTTCGAGTCTTTGTTGGCTTGTTTCTCGGTTTTCTTCTGTGTGCGGATGAGGATCACGCTCGAGTGCGAGAACATTCGTCTCCAGGCGTCGGCGATCTCGGGGCTCCAGTTCTCACCCGAGGTCCGCTCCATGGCGTGTAACAGAGCACGCCCCACGCAGTCGAAATGCTCGAGCTTCACACCGAATCGTCGATGTGTCTTGGTGAGCGCGAGGATCTTCTCGGCGATATTCTCCGAGGCCAACATGGTGCGCATACCAGCGCTAATGTGTACGAGAACTCGCCCTCGAACATGCATAGACGACCGGAAGACGTGTTTGAGGTCTCCGCCGTGTTCCTCGAGATACGCGTAGAAGACGTCGTAGAGCTCGGTGATCTTGTTGTTCTGTGCCTTGGTGATGTGCTGGGCTTCCTTGTGCGTCTTGTGAGTAGCAGTCGACGCCACGAGGGACAGCGATCGTTGTGGTGGGGCGTCTTTGAAGACTTTGTCCCAGTGCTGTGCGGCGATCCTGCGGTGCTCCTCAGTCGACTTCTCGTAGTACACGAACGACGCCAAGTACTTCTTCATGAGCCGGACATCCGAGTAGGCGAATTTCTTGGGCGGCTTGACCTTGGGCTTGGACCCCGTCGGAGCTGGTGGTCCTTGGCGCGATGCACCGGACCCCATGGCGACAACCGATGGGAAGGCTGCGCTTCCTCTGCTCGAACGATCGATAGCGCTGTGCTTTCAACTGTGATGCCAATCTTACCTAGGCCAACGTGGTAACGGCCACGTGTTAGCGTCTTCCACATCCTCAAACCAAGACACACGGGTGGCCTCACGTTCTTATGACGCCCCCACTCAGGTGTGTGTTCGTGCACCAGAAATACCGAGGTAGGATGAATGAAAGTCCCCGGTTGACAGGTGAGCTGAAGCACAGCGAAGGATGATAACGATAGCAGAACAGCAATGCATTGGGCCGTCAAGGTTCTCAGCAAAGAGAAAGGTATAACGCTAATCGTTGACCCCTTTGAGAGCTGTGTCGTATCGCCCGAGTGAAGTCTTGTAAAACCTACGAGTGTGTGAGCCTTAGCACCCGCACAGAAGCAAGTATAAATACGACTTTCTATCGTCCTCCTTTTCGCCAAACGACTTGTCTTCCGCACTCTTGCCCTCAACCCCTTTTTCCAAACCATCATCAAGTTTTGCTGCTAACTTTTGCCGCAGTTCTCTTATGCCGATCGCCCTACTGTAACAGTAAACGAGATGTTCGGCACTGCGCTGTATGCTTCACTATTGTATGTGCAGGCAATGGCGATTCGAACTTCGGTTCGTCAGCCTCATTTGAGTTTGAGATAATTACGCTGTGAGCGTTCCGTGATCCCAGGGGTCGACAGAAGTTAACTGTTTTTTTGTGGCTTTCATGAGAGCATTGAACGAAACTAATATGATATTGCCAGTATGTTGGGTTTTGACTCGAGAATGGCGCGTGCTGTGACTCGGCAGGTCCCACGTTGAGTTACTTTAACTGATTGCTACAAAATCATTTTTCCATCCTGCTCTAGCCGGTAAGTAGATCACTTTCAATCGAGAATCGGTCGCTTGCCATGGTCGACCCATTTCTCCTCAATATGATGCAAAACACGCAGGCAGAATCTCAAGGAGGAAGTCACACTATGTCCTGATGAACGTATCTAGAGATAGCAGCTATTCCAGTTTACTTGTGGACGCCGTTAGTGACCTCGTCACACTGAACAAGGGTACATTGGAAATCTTCAATTGCCACTTCCGTTTATATCAACTTGTTTAGTAGTTTCATGGGATCCGACAAGGCACCGTTCGTTTCGAGGGTTTTGCATTAGTAGAATATGTCCCATGAAGAGGGAGACGCTTGCGTGTACGTGAAGGAATCCGTTCTCCATGAGCTCGAGCAGGAGCGACGAAGACTCAAATGGCAGCTTTCTCGTGCTCTGCAGACATCGGACACTCGGGCGGCGGAACTTGAAGCCAACAAAGCCAAAGTGAAGGATCTGCTGACGATCGTCGAGGTGAATAAAGGTGTGGCAGACCAGATCTTGCAGCGATCTCACGGTCGAGATGTCAAGCGGAGAGAGGAACTCGAAGCTTTGCACCAGCAGAACAAACATCAGCGCCAACGATATGTGGATTTGGTCACCCGATCAATGAACCGAAGAGTTCGCGATAGGCGACAACGTGAAGTCTTTCGTTCACTACATGGCTTGGTGTTACTGCATAGTCAGCGTCGCGTTGCTCTTTCGAGGATCCAAGCACGAAATCGATGGAGAGTTTTACGAAAAGGACTGGAAAGGTGGAAGTGTTACTCGTATACTGTGAACGGTAGCACGGCAAGTGCCAAAGTTCATCCTGTGTCACAAGAACAATTGTACGCAATGCAAAGGCCTTGCACAAATGCAAGTGCCGCCACGTACTTGGGCGTGACGCGCCGTTCGCGTATGGGATGACGCGTCTTGGAACTTGAATCGTCGATCACTTTCGACGGGGTTTTCCTCCTCCATACTCAACTCGAGTCAGTCAGTCAGTCAGTCAGTCAGTCAGTCAGTCAGTCAGTCAGTCAGTCAGTCAGTCAGTCAGTCTCCCAATCCGCCTCCCGCTCCCTCATGCTGTCGCCAGTGCGTGAGCGGGCGCGGCGCTCGCTGTCGGTCATGACGTTCAACCTGCTGGCGCCGTGCTACTTCCGCCACGGAGGGCGCGTCGAGTCCGAGGACAAGGCGGCCTTCCTCTCTCGCGCGCAGGCCGCCATCCACGCCATCAAGTGCGAAGAGTGTGACGTCGTATGTCTGCAGGAGTTCTGGTTCCATCGCGAGTACCAACGCGCCTTCCGTCACGCCTTCCATCCGAGCCACTACCTGCACAGCGTCAAGCGGCCGGGCGAGAAACAGGACGGACTGGCCGTCTTGGTGGACAAGCGCAAGCTGGAGCTGCACTACGTGGAGAACGTCGACCTGGTGGAGGACGCGGGCGACCGCGTGGCGCTGCTGCTGCACGTGGCCACCAAGTGGAACCGGGAGGCGGTCCCCCTGCCGCAGCGCTCGTTCCTCGTGGTCAACTCGCACTTGACGTTCCCGCACAACCAAATGTACGCCAGTCTACGGCTCAACCAGATCGACCGCGTGCTCACGGCCGTGCGGAAATACATTGCCACGCAGGAGCTGCACGACGTGCCCGTGCTGCTCTGCGGAGACTTTAACGACTACAATGACCCAGTGTACAGACTTGTGACCAAGCACGGCTTCGAGAGCATGTTTGCAAGCGTGAACGGGCGAGAAGCCAGGATCACCCACTGCAACCACAACAACCGAGAGGTGGGCGTGGATTTCATCTTTGGAGCCAGGTTACAGAGCCCAGCAGTTGCCCAGGAAGGAGAGCTGGTGGTGGATCCACAAGAGCTGCAGCTGCAGGCGTCGAGACTGCAGCTACGACCCGTGGACTGCCATTTGGTGCCGCGCAGACTGCCGGATGTAGCCAGGCTTAAGCGTCCACAGTTCGGGCACGATTGGAGTCACGTGCAGACGCCTGTGCTGCTGAGCGACGAGGAGGAGCTCGTGGACTACTGGCGGATGGTCTCGGACCACCGCCCGCTTGTCACGAGGTTTGAGATGCTGGACGGAGTTAATGCAGGCAGTGGCGCCAAGACCACCGTCCCATCAATAGAAAATGTAAGCGCGCTGACGGCCGAGATGAAGGCGCGGCTAGAGACGACCATCCCCATGGACGCAGCGACCGACGGCCTCACCCCGTAAGGCGGACGTCCGCTGGTAAGTTAAAACAACCATGATTTTGTCTATTCCTCACTGTGTTAGATTTGCCTCGTGTACGGATCCAGCGTCTGTCGGTACGAAGTCACGTGGTGTAGCGCGCGGAGCAGCTCCTGTTGGGCCTCCTCGGCCTCCTGAAGTGCCAGCGCCACGTACTGCCGCTTCCAGCGTAGAAAGCCCGAGCGCAGCAGCACCGTTGTCAACTTGTCAGTGAAAGCACGAGCGTTGACTGTATGTATCGGTGGCATGACGGGGAGCTGGGGTCCGATAACCGCGCTGCCCGCAAGGCGGTTAAAGGCAGCTTGAAGCAGTCGCCGGCGTACGTTGCGAACTGTGGCGTTAACCAGCCTCCAGGCATTGCGCTGTTGCAAACGGAGCACCCGGTGTTCTGCCAACGCCAGATCCGTGAGCAGTGCGCGTGCGATACGACCCGGGATGTCCGTTGCTGGGGTGAAGTGCTTTGAAGCGACCTGCAACTGTGTTGTCATGTACGTCAGCGCACGGGAGTGTGCCTGCACTCTAGCGAACCACGCCCAGAATGCAAACTTTTTGAGTGTCATGCAGTGGCGGTTCAGGTGTCGCCCCATCCGGCGCAAGAGCAACAGCTGCATTCGGCGACGAGTTACCTCCTGCTTCCACCACTCGAATTGTCTGTGAAGGAGACGTCGACGACTGGCAGCAATCAGCATTTGTACGCGTCCCTCTCGAACCTTGCATTGGCTACGATTGTACAGTCTCCACTTGCTGAAGGTAGTTAGCAAGAGCTGAGAACAGGTGTGACGAAGTGCAGCATTCTGTTGATCCAGCTTGAGCAACATCAGTTCGGTCTGCATAATTGTTGCATCTCCGTCTGCGAAGAACGATCTCCAACGACCCCAACTGTGAAGCAAGATTCGGTGCATCCAGCCGCGTCGCAGCAGCATTAGCGTGTGCATTGCGTTTTGCTTCGCGAAACCAGAGCGTTCGTACACACCCCGCCACTGCCAGTATGTTCGAAGAGACAATTTGAGTGTGTGCTGTGCTCGAAGCGCTGTAATTGCAATTTCCTGCCGATCTCGCGTGTCAAGTGCAGACTTCCAACTGGACCAACAGTGCCCAACAAGTTTGTGTTCACGCCTCCATTTGGCTGTTGCAATGTGTCGCTGGATCCCTTTACGAGCTTGCACGAAAGCTTTCCATGTCAAAATAATTCGCTGTTTGAGCCATTGCGTGCCACATGTATGGACTGCGTGCGCTGCCCACTCCGCTATATTCACTTGAACTCGCTTTGATTCCTCGCTAGCCCGGAGCTGTAAAGTTGTGAGGTGCCAACTATGGAATACAAGTCGCTTCTTTCGGATGGCAAGAGCTGCCATGAGCGATTGCAGGGCTCGAATTTGTCGCAGCTTGTGCTTCCAGACATTAAACGCTACGAAGACACGAGATTTGTGTCCAAGATTCACTACACGATGAATTTTCCTTGCCCCTGAGCCCGTTAAACACTGCCGGAGCGTGCTGTACTGTTGTCCAAGCTGTGTGACTCTCAGCAGCAAGCGTTCGTTTTGGTCCTCCAGCGCGCTCACTGTTTTATCGTGGTCAGCTAATACGTGTTCCCATTGCGCCACGCGCTGAGCGTTCAACAAGCCATTGACATGCCTGGTGTAAGACTTCCAACGACCCCACGCACCTTGCAGGGTATGTCGAAGTGCACAAATGACCATTCTGTCGTAGATCAAATGTTTTATATCGAGCGAATGCTGCGTGAAGAGCACCCACGCGTTCCAGACATTTTGTTGACGACGGCGCTCCCACGCCTGGCGGCGCCTACGAATTTTCAGCAGCAAGGTGGTGATATGTCGAGTGTAGAGCAGCCACGCGATAAAACAGCGGCGTACAGCTCGCTTTTTAAGTCGATCTCGCGTCTGTCTTACCATGGAGTTCATCCTGGTCTTGCTCCTCACGTAAAGGATCCAGTGACGGAAGCAGCGGTCACAAAACGCAGTGCTTGTCTTCTTTTGCAAGGCGAATGCAACAGCGCGCATCAGTTTCGCTCGGTGTTCTCGCTGCCGTGCGCTATGAGAGGAAAATGCTGCAGCAGCTAGTACAGATTGCCGTCGGATGCCTTCATGATGGTGTTTACGAAGAGCTGCTAAGCCTCGGCGCCATTGCCACAGCATGCGTATTCTCACCATTCGGGTCATGGTGAATTCGATGTCCATTGTCCAGATGCTCCATTGATCCCATCGATAGAGTCCAAATGAAAGAAGGCCAAGACGTGTTCTGTGCAGCACCTTCGCGAGTAAAAGTGTTCTTCGTTTCGACTGGCAGACCAAGTCACACCAGGATCGCCAAACGCTTTGGAGCAGATACCGAGTTCGACGGAGTGAAAGAGCTGTCATCTGACTGACAGCATATCGCCGACGTTGCTCGATGAACACTTTCCAGCGGATAAAGTGGAATTCAAGACACGGTCGCTGCCACGACAAGAATTTCACCACTGCAATACGTTGACCACTGGCCTGTCGCTGATGGGACAACGCACGCGTTGTTTGCTCCATTTGCAGCCGATATGCCATTTCCAGAGTCCTCCTATTCCAATGAGCAAGTGCTGAGCGCATTTTTCGAAGTTGCTCGTGCTTCACAAGTCGGAGCAAGATTTGCTGGGCGTGGTTCAGACGTTCTACTACATCTCGCCATCTCTGAAAATGGTACGATATGGTCACTTCCACTTGCCTCTTGAGCACAGCACACAAGCGTTGTCGGAGTCGCTTGGTACAGATAATGCGATGCTTCCACGCGGTGAAGATAGCTGTCAAAAAGCGCTTTGTGTGATGCCTCGTCGCGATAGCTCTTTTGAAAGCGATTGTGGATGTGTTTGCTTCCGTGAATGCCGCGTGCTTTGCCATGACACGATCAGCTCGTTTCCACTGATTCCAGCGATGACGCAGGAGGATTTTGTGCCAAAGTGCTGCAGCCCGTCGAGCTCCGGTTGACCTCAGACCGTGGTGGTAGTACATTTGTGAAAGTTTGCGCCACGCTTGAGCCTTAAGTCGCTCCGTGATGCTTGCCTGCAGTCGCATGATGCAGTGCACCCTCTGGGTAAGCATCTTCATCTTTGTGCAACAATTCTGAAGCAAACGACGCTGGTGCTTCAGTAAAAGGGTTTGCAGTATTTCACAAGCTTGTTTCTTTCGAGTAGTGATGGATTTCCACGACGCAAAAATGACCCGGCGCTCCTTGTCAGTACGAATCTCCTCTGCAAGAGTCATGACGCGTATCTCGGAGCGACGGAAGAGCTCAGCACTGATTCTGTCTCGCTCAAATAACGTTTTTAAGTGTGCGCTTCGTTCCCAAACTCTGAAAGCATGTCGCTCAACGGATAGTCGCAGTCTGCTGAGTAAGCGCTGAAGCACTCGATGCTGCTTGCCTAAGGGGCAGCACGTAATTTGTCTTTGCCATTGTCGTAACGAAGCTTGGAGCGCAGTATATCGTCGTTTCTCAGCAAAGAGAGCTCGCCGTCGCTGCTGCAATTTACTTTCTCCACTGACTCGCTTCCATTGCCGAAGCGTGCGACGCAGTGTACTGGTCCTACTGGATGATCGCACAACGCGCTCGACTTGCAGCTCCGCTTGAATTGATGAGATTTCTAACAGCACGATCTTCGTGTACATCAGCTCTCGAAACCAGTGGTGCCACCTTATCTGAAGCCTCCGACGATCGTATCGACGACAGACTATCCTTAGAGCTGTACGTCGTCGAGCCATCAACTCAGTGTGACGATTCCAAGCCTGCAAGTATCGACATATCCGCGTGGTACGGGTGGTTTTACCGAATGAACGAACGATAAGTTCTTCTCGCGACTTGGTCATTTCCCACTTTCTTCGCCACGATATGAACACTGTGGACAAAATTGTTTGCTGCAAACCACTTCGAACTCCGCTCAAGGCTTTTTGTTGCTGGCGTCGCTGCTTGTGTAAACGAGACGAAACAAACCCAAGCCACCGACGCCAAAGTCGCGATACTAACTCGTGCTCAGTGTTTTCTTGCCTGCTAGCCATCTTCACATAGAATTCATGCTTCTGCTTCCAGGATTGAAAAGCTTGTCGCTGCCACTTACGCCTCGATCGGTTTAGGAACAGCCCAAACCAGTGGACGCGCTGATGTCGAAGATGGTGCCATTGGCGCCACGCACGGAAGCAAGATCGCTGCTGGTACCCGATCAGCCTCGTTCGGAGAGTTTCGTGTACTTTGGACTTCCAATTGTTGAAAGCAGATTCCATCGTACGATGGTGTCGCGTGCATTGATATCGGAGCAACTGGCTGCAACGCTCGGCCATTTCCTCATTGGAATATTTCCACTTTTGAATGGCTACTCGAAGCAGTGCAACATGCCGTGAAGCTATCAATCGCCTTAGAGTGCGTCGCTGTCGACAAATTATTGATGTGCGCTTGGACCAGGACGATAGAACCCTGCGCAAGAGCTTGTCTTGCTTTTTGTCGGCCATCAAGAGGGCACAAGTGATCTGGTATTTCAAAGCCACCTTTCTGCTTCGACGGGTGTCCTCTTGATAGACATTTCGCATTGCCACCGCTTGCTGGGAAAACTCCCACCTCTCTACATGAGCGATTGCATTGCGCTCTTCAAGTGCGGACCGAATTCGCAGACGTAGCCAACCTCCAAGCAACCAAGCTCTTCGCACCTTTGTCATCAACGCACGGAGTCGAACTCGTCGCTGGCGTCTGCGCTGGAGTGTCTGAACAAATAATTTGAAGTACTTTGCTTTGGCTGAGCAGAATCGACGAGCTCTCCAGTATGAAATTAGTGTCTTGATCCGTCTTGACCGAGTCGCCTTACAATTCCATATTGTAAAGAGCTTCCGGACTTGACGGTGATGATGCTGAAGTCTCTGAAAACGAAGTGCGATTGAGTTCTTCTGGCGAGTTCGGATCACCTCACACCGCAACATCATCAGAGTTCGATGCAGACGCTCTCGTCGTTTGAAATCTTCTAGTCGCTGCACCTGTAGCTCCTTAAAGCGCTGTTGTCGATGCTGTTCTCGAATGTAGGCGGTATGCAGCTCGTTAGCAGCGGATGATTGAACTTCTGCTCGGAGTTGTTTCTCCTCCTCCATCGCAATGTGCGCTGCTTTAAGTACTTCCGCCCATTCGTGAGCTGCCACCTCCGTACACCGCAGACGCAGTGAGGAAAATCCGTGTTGCTGTATTCTTCGACGCGTCCTTGCGAAGATTCGTCGTAGCACAGGTCTTCGTCGTCGTAAAACTCGTACTCGTGACCTCCAAAAAGCAAAGCTTGAGAACAGCAAACGTCGTACGGCAAATTTCATCCACTCTTTGTGCTTTCGTCTCCAGCGAATGACACTTTCCCAATTTCTCCACACTTTTCGCAGTAGCTGCCACCGCAAAAACTGCTTCGAGTTGTCGTTTGCCACAATTTTGCTGGTGCTGCATCTGCACTGAGAAAGTGGTGGCTCGGACGCGAAAGGCCTTTGCATTGCGTACAATTGTTCTTGTGACACAGGATGAACTTTGGCACTTGCCGTGCTACCGTTCACAGTATACGAGTAACACTTCCACCTTTCCAGTCCTTTTCGTAAAACTCTCCATCGATTTCGTGCTTGGATCCTCGAAAGAGCAACGCGACGCTGACTATGCAGTAACACCAAGCCATGTAGTGAACGAAAGACTTCACGTTGTCGCTTATCGCGAACTCTTCCGGTTCATTGATCGGGTGACCAAATCCACATATCGTTGGCGCTGATGTTTGTTCTGCTGGTGCAAAGCTTCGAGTTCCTCTCTCCGCTTGACATCTCGACCGTGAGATCGCTGCAAGATCTGGTCTGCCACACCTTTATTCACCTCGACGATCGTCAGCAGATCCTTCACTTTGGCTTTGTTGGCTTCAAGTTCCGCCGCCCGAGTGTCCGATGTCTGCAGAGCACGAGAAAGCTGCCATTTGAGTCTTCGTCGCTCCTGCTCGAGCTCATGGAGAACGGATTCCTTCACGTACACGCAAGCGTCTCCCTCTTCATGGGACATATTCTACTAATGCAAAACCCTCGAAACGAACGGTGCCTTGTCGGATCCCATGAAACTACTAAACAAGTTGATATAAACGGAAGTGGCAATTGAAGATTTCCCACGTCCAAGAGTGAATGACAACGATCTTCACACGTTGACTGGAATAGTTGATGTATCAAACGAACTAGAGACGTTCATCAGAACATCTACCTATTGTTTTTTCACAACCATGTGAACTGTGACTGGTGGACTGGAAGTGAGTCGACTGACATCAACACCTCGACGTCGTAAATCTGCTTGATATACAATCCACACAAGCAGCGAGATGTTGGTGGTGCTCTTCGTCATCGTCAGTGGATCTGCAAGTTCTACCACAATTCATCTGCTTAATAGTTGAGGTGCGATCAGAAGGCGAACTACGTTGCGGTTCGGTGATCTTCGTCCCAGGTGCGTGATTTAGTGTCCTCTGCTCCGCTTCAAACGAGGACCTGGCGCGTTATGCCGCAACTGCTTATTATCGGAGTCCACCGATCTGAGGGATGTCTAAGTGAGTGAACTTGAAGCTGGTAATCACGATTCCATCCCATAGAATCAAATGCCTGTGCATCCAAGCTTCGCGGCGTCTACATGTAGTTACTCGATTTCCCATTGAGAGAGAGGCATTCGTACTGCCACGAGCCCATGCAATACAATCCCAGATTTCGATGTTGTACTTAGGTGGAGCACTAAGTAAGCACACGCATATTATCCATAGTACACGCCAGAAGAATCCAAAGTGTGTAGTTGAGAATTTCGCGCAGAATTTGGCGTAGCAAAAAGTTTTGATCGGTTGAGTGAGTGCACGGGGTTTGTAGCACCAGTAGCTTCCGCCCCGCTTGTACTGTACCGTGACTGATTTAACCGGAATCTGCACGTGATGACAGACCGAAAAGCCTGTGGCTTTCAGACACACGAGACTTGGTCAGCTTGGCGTCAAGAAGGTATGAGTCGGGCACACTCCCTCCTCCAGTGTCGATTTGTTGGCCACTGTACATTTCACTCGTTAAGATGATCTGGGCATATCGATACCAGACTTGCTGATTCGAGCGTTGAAAGTTGAAGAAGTTCCTCGTGCAGAATGACGTAAGCTGCTCTGTGCCAGGCTTCAGTGTTCGACTCTCGTGGGCGCGTGGATACTGGTCATTGCACTGACCACGATGGTAGGAGCTTGTGATGCGTATTGTTGGCCGATGAACGATCACTGGGGCGTATTTGAAGTCCAACGCAACACTCCGGCGTGGTGGCACTGCGCTTCAGTGGTTATCGGGTCGTGCTATACTTTTGTCTTCTCGACCGATAATTCTTTCAGCAGACTCCGTGCACGCCAACGAACCTCCTGACCAGAAACCGGCTTGGAAGCTACGTGTTTGATCGTGCTCCGCCCAAAGCGTCATTTTACGAGAGCTGAGGAATGCATTACACGCTGACAGGCCAACACAGTCGTGCCCATGAAGGAGAGCCGACCCGAAGATGGCCGAGCTAAACAACGGCAAAGACGACCATGGACAACTTCCTTCGAGACGTACCCATGAAGGAGTCAAGAGCGTCCTCCTCCGCGGGAAACGGAGTGTCGATACCGTCCAGTCGCTCCCGACTGAAGTTGCTGACGCAAGGCGTCGGATGCGGCAGCACGTTACCCCTGACAGCTCGCGCGTTCTGACCTTGACCGACACGAATGAATGGCACCATGGCGCACGTCAGCAATGTCCTCAATCCTTCATCCGTTCGACACCTTCTTAGCCAGCCACCGCGTTGCGCCGAGCCAGAAGCGGCACCTCGCAGTTGCGTGGCAACTTGCAATAACTCCAGGCCACGTGAGCCGAGCCCTCCCTGTCTACGGCGAGCTCGCACCGCTGGACTGCGCTCGCTGATCGGCGATCGAATCAGGTCCGAAGCTCCCGCGCCACGAGATCGCTCCGCTGCGCGTCATCGTGCGATAACCCCATCAGATTCCCAATTCTATTCCATTCCGGCGTTCTCGATGAGCATGCAGAAGATGTCTCCACAGATAAGAAACCGCGGAGGAGGCCGTTGCTTGTTGCAGGACTTCCCGTACATGTACCCACCGCTTGCCGCGAGAAGAGGTCGATGCAGTCAACGGCAGCTCGCTGACCACCGGCGCCATCGTAGAGCCCAGCCACTCGTCGTTAACGGCATCGTTGAGGCCAAGCAAGCGAGCTGCCCGATCCTTCAAGGATAAGATCGTCGTCAGCAGCAGCTGGGTAACGGCTCGCTTTAACTGGTCTCAACACGACGGAGTCTGCGGACGAGCACATGGTCACACCCGACAACTTGTGAGTGCTGCCGTCTGCTGTGCTGGATTTGCGCGCTTGTCAAGCGAGGCAACCACACGCCGAGATTTCGGGGGCGTCGGTCGATTGGCTGCTGCTGCTGCTCGGTTAGCGACCAGCGAGCGCAACCCCAGCCCAGCCACGATGCGAAGCCGCCAGCGTTTCTCGGCGCTTTCTTCCTTAAAGCGAAGAGCAGTCCAGCGGCATCGCATGGAGGCGAAGCCAGCGCCGCCACCATCGGGCCGACATGCTTGAGACAACGCTGTGGAGCTTGAGAGCGAGCAAAATTCAGCAGATACTGCCTGCCCTTGAGGCACCACGCCGGGGTGGGTCGGCGCCAAATCCGCGCCACGCTGGCCGTGCGTTCGGACAGTTTGAGCCCGACGCAGATCGTGCGCTCGCGGTAAGTCACGCAGCCATGGCGGCGGAAGGGGCCAGTGGCCGCGTCAAGTCACGAGCTTAGTCCGCTTCCTCCTGAATGGAGCCGTCCGCAGCGTGGTGGCCCAAGTAGCAGCTACCAGCAGCAGCGAGAGGTAGCTTGGCCCAAAACCGTCGCGATTCCAGCGGCGGCAACGGCAGCGATCCATGGACGGCTTCGACGGTTGTCGGGCGCGAACGAAACTTGCAATGCAACGGCATCTTATTCCGAGCGACCACAGAAAGGATCGGCTCTGTGCACTTGAGCTTTGAAGATGGAGCCGGACAACCGCTGCAACACCAGCAAGACGAACGATCCGCCGACTTGCGTGAAGGGGCAGCAATGCAGGACTACTGCTTGCAATGCGTGGCGCTGAAGCTGCAAAATGGCCTCGCGGAGCCAACCGATCCCGGAAGAAATCAGCGGCGGGGTTCAGCGGCGGACGCCGCCGCGCCACGCAGGACTTTTCGGGACGGTCACCTCGGCCTGCGCGCCGCTGGCCAGATCCGGCAGAGGTGGCGGCGCGCCGAGCGCTCTGCACATTTTCCTCGGCGACACGGCGGGCATAGGGCAAGTCCTGCATCGCTGGAGCTCGCGGCGGCGCGGCCGTTACGGCGCCTTCTACCTTTTCTTGAGCGATGCCGCTTCGATCGGCAGAAGCTCGAGTCTCTGCACCAAAATGCCGAGCGTTTCCGTTCAGCGGTCCCCCACCCCAGCCAGAACCCGCGCAGGCCACACTGGGGCATGCACTTGCCACTTGCTGCAACGCACTTGCCACTGCGCGCGCGCGGTGGTTGGCGGCGCATTACGCTCACTTCGCTTTCTTGCCCGGCGCCAGCAAGCCGCTCGCCATTTCCCTTTCGGACGAGCACGAACTCCGTCTTACCCTGCCCTCTGCTCGCTCAGCTGTCGACAGCAGCCACCTCGCCCCACTTCGCCTTTGACGCCGTGCATGCACAACTCGGACCGCGAGCAACTCCTGCAGCCGGACAGCGCCGACCGAGGCAACGAGCTCTACCGACAGCGCCGACTCAAGCGCAGCCACCACCTCATGAACAGCCAGGACCAGGACGCCTTCGCGTCCCTGAGCTCGCCGCGCGGCGAGCAGCAGCAGCTCCTCTGTAAGTACAAGTCGGGCAAGTGCTCCAACCCGCGCGCCACCAAGCGCAACGGCCAGCTGCACACCCTATGTCATTTCCACCGGGATCGCCAGAACGAGCACCAGCGCAAGAGCGACCGCAAGCACCGAATGGTCAGCGTCGCGCGGCGCGCCAAGCTCGGCAGCATCGGCGTTGGTAGTGACAGCGCGCGCCGGCATAGCTTGCACTCCATCACGTCGCTCGAAGCTGCCTTCCCGAACGGATCCTCCGTCTCGCCGCTCAGTCGGTTTGCTTACGACCAGAACGCCTCGGACGCCTTCAGGAACACTCAGTACCCTGCGGCTGCCGTACCCAACGGACTAGCAGGACTGGTACCCCCTCCTCCGCCGGCAGCAGCAGCAGCAGCAGGAACCACGCGCTTGCCGCCCATTAGCTTTCTCATGCCCGGCAAGCTTGACGGCTATCGTGCTACCAGCACCACCGTGCCCAGCTTGCCGCCCAGCAGCTTCATCACCGATAGCCTCAACGGGAACGCGGGTAAGACGGCATGACTGAGCGACACTTTTTTGGTGCGGCGCAGGGTTCTGCTTTCCGTAGCACTACCCGCCAGCGCGCGCGCTCGACGACGTCTATTGTCGTCTTCCAAGCTACTCCGTAGACGCAGCTTTCTCCTCGCATCCTCCGATGTTGCAGGGGCGAAGTGTACCATACCTCTCCACCCGAACCACGCGCTGCCCACGCTACCGCTGTTATTTAACCACTATTGGTTCCTCGTATGCACACAATACATGCTCTGGGTTTTGCCTTGCTCCTTGTTGCGTTTGAGACCAGGCGTAAGATCCCCGCCATCGCATTGTACGCGTGGTTCATCGCAGCACCGTCCCATTGCATCGTCAATCGAAGCGTGCTTTGAAACCGAATGCAGAAGTCTCCACGCATCGCACGGAAGCCACTGGCGGGCAGGAACGTGCAGTCGCAGCGGCCGACCTGAGGCTGTTTCCTTTCAGAGCTCTGCGCGCAGGTGGCCAGGTAGCGCTCCGAACTCCAGCCTCACGCAAGACGAACTCGCTGCATCACGACACCTGTGAGCTCCGTCCTGCTGCGGCTGCAATTGTTCTTCCAACTCACCACCGTCGAGGTGGAGATCGCCAGCATGCGATACGTGCAGACCCCGCGCAATCGTCTGCAACTTGGCCGGCAAAGAACCGCCGCTCCTCGCTACATGCACTTTCATCCGATCCAATGGGCTACGCGTAAATAGGTAGTGGCGATTGCAATCTTCGAGCTCTCACCGCACGGCACATCAGTACATGTACTGTAGTAAGCAGCTCCATACACTCGCATCTTGTATCGAGGCACGACGGCAGCTCTCGCCACGCCGTCTTGGCGGCACCGCTTTGAGTCCAAGTCAATAGTCGTCGCCCGTTAAAGTTGCGTTAGATTATGTTGCACTTACGTTGCGCGAAAGTTGCTGGGGAGGGAGGATTTTTCGCAAACAAACAACAGCGCCGAGAGAAGAGCGCGGCACTCGGTTATTCGCGGATACACGCGGCTCCAGGACGCTCGCCCCAGACGACCGCGCGGCAAGGAACGACCCCCAGCAGTAGCAGCAGGTAGATGCCTCTCAACGTGTATGCAGCCCCCCTCCCCCTCTTGCTCTTGCTCTCCGCCCGCAGCAGCCTCACACGCTCCACAACGACGCGACCACTTGGGGGTTTAACACTGGGGGAAATCGGCGCTTATAACGTGTTCTCCCCTGGCTGAACCCGGTTTTCCATTGCGGAAACCAAGAGTGATGGTCGCTGCAATTGTGCGCGCGTGCGGAATCGGAGCGAGAGGGGGAAACGCCGACGACCTTCATTCCGCATTCCGCATTACTAACTTGACGTTTGTATGGCCATGTGCAGGAACGTCCATGCTGCAATGAGCTCCGACCAGTCTCCGCAGAACTACCAGCAGTATGGCGGCGACGACGACATCCTGGTCACGTCGCCCACCTCGTACGCGCTGCGCGAGTCTATCCGCCGCTCGTCGTCCTCGGCGTCGGCCGAGATGAACCCGCCGCCGCTGCGCGCCGCACAGAGCGCCGACCAGAGCCGCATGCCGCGCACCTCGTCGCGTAGCAGCATCTTCAACCGGGCGCCGCCTCCGCCGCCCCCGCACTACCCGCCGCAGATCCCGGCGGCGCCCCACAGCGGCGGCAGCACGTACGGAATGCCTCGCCCCGTGTCGAACCCGAACTTGGACATGATGCACGAGCAGAACCTGGACGGCAGCGGCCACTTGGGCCACTCGCTCGGCCCCAACGCGGCGCCCTATAACCAGCAGTTCGCTAACTCAGCCGCGCCCTACGCGACCACGACGGGCAGCAGCTTCAATCCTGCTGCCTCGACTGCGTACGGAGGCTCGGAATTCAGCCAGACAGCCCCCGTGAACGCCGGCGGCAGTCGCCGGTCCGTCTCGAGACGCAGCATCTTTAGTCGCGAAACGTTCATGCTCACGCGCGGCGAGAAGGAGTCGCGCATGACGATCCCGGAGGGAACCCCCACGGAAATCAAGTGTGAAGGTTATTTGACTAAGAGAGGACACTTGTTTACGAACTGGAAGACGCGGTATTTCACGCTGCGAGGAAATGTGCTCGAGTATTACTCGAGCGAGGAGAAGAGCAAGAAGTACGGTGCTGTGACGGTCGAGAAAGTGGCGCCGTGGTCGGGGGAATCGCACGGGTTCATGTTCTACACCACGAAGCAGATCCCGTACTATGTGTACGCGTCGTCCGAAGGGGAACGCTCACGGTGGCTGCGTGCTCTGAAGGAATTTATGGTGGAGACGGAGGAAGTGAGCTGCGAAGGATACCTTACGAAGCGGGGCCACCTGGTCCCGAGCCAGCGTATGGCGTACTACGTGTTGAATGGTACGTCGCTGCGCCACTATGCGGACCAGCAAGCATATCGTGACAATCAGTCGGCGATGGCAGAAGTAGAAATACGATCGGTGGCTCCGTGGGATGGGGAAGCAAATGGCCTGATGTTCATGACGGTCACCGGAAATGTGTTTTACGTGATAGCTGATACTACCGGCGAGCAGCAAAAGTGGCTTGCAACCGTGAAGAAGTCGACTGCCAACGTTCCGGAACCAGTGTCATGCGCCGGATATTTGACGAAACAGGGTCACAAACGGAAAAGCTGGAAGAAGCGCTACTTCATTTTGCGCGGAAACACAATTTCATATTATTCGGACTACGATATGGCGAACAACACGAAGGGGAAGCCTCTTGCTGAGGTGCTAGTTGAGGACGTTCAAAAGTGGGATGGGGAACCGTTTGGTTTCATGTTCATGACTAACGAACAGGTTCCGTACTATGTGTACGCTGATAACGATCGTGAGCGCAACAAATGGATGAACGCTTTGAACAAGCTAAACGCAGTGGAAGAGGAGCCTGAGATCGAAAAGAAGCGCTGTCCGAACTGCAACGCTGTTCTGACGGGCTCTCGCTTCTGTGGAGCGTGTGGCTTTAACTTGCGCGGCACCACTGTTGGCGAGCGTGCTTCACGTGCGCAGACAATTAATGACGAGGGCGATGACGATATCGATGGGCGAGATGATATGGAAGAGGAAACGACTCCATTTGACGAGTTGGAAGCGCTTTCGGAAGGTGCCAGGACACTTCTCCTTGCTGTGATGCAGACTCCGGATGGTGTTGATGTTGGCGACAAGGAAAGCACGTACCCTAACAGGATTACCCGTGGATCGTCGCAGCAACCGCTGGAACATCCTGACCACCATAACGCCTCTGCTAGGTTTGATCAAGATATTACACAAGCTCTTAGCGAAGTCGAAGCCGATGAGAAAGGCTCTTCGGCAGCATACGCAGATTCGGACGAGGAAGATGTTAAAGCACCTGTTAATGATGCGAAGCCAATGCCTCGCTCACCGGTGCGAGCGGCGAGCGAAGACGATTCTAGCAGTGATGCGGAATCGTCGCCGTATACCTCAAGAGAAGCGGCCTCACCTGCAGCAGCACCTCCAACGCCACCGAAGGCGAAGAAAAAATGTTCTGAAGCCTAACTTCGGCATCGTTGAGCCTGAACCCAAAAGACACAGTTTCACTTCGTTCAGCGATTCGGAAGAGGAGTCGAAAGCGGAGCCGAAGCCTGCTCCAGTACCGGTCCGGACTTCCTCGCGGTCATCATCAGGCTTGCTCATGGCTGGAATGGGGCGCCGCAAAACGACAGCTATGCTAGCTATGGAGTCGAGTAGCGATGACGAAAGTGGTGATGATACAGCATTGCCAACGAAGCCACCGTCGGAGGCATATAAAAAGGGTGAAGATAAGGCAAAGTCTACTGATGACGAGGAGGAGGATAAGACAACTGCGGATGAGGCCGAAGGCCGCGAACGGAAAAGCTCCGCGGATTCTTTGCAGCTCGACACTCGTGGTATTTCAGCCTTCGACGAGCCAGTTGAGCTGCCAAAGCTGAAGCATAACGTGAACCCATCGATTCGTATGAGTGAGCGCACAGACAAGAAGGATATCTACAACTTCATGGAGAGGGAGCTAGATTTTACCCCTCAGTTTGTGCCATCGGCCGATTCGCCAGTACGCTGCCGGTTTTACAGTTCGATGGCCTACACATCAGCAAAGAAGGTCATTCTGTTCCTGTCGGATTCGGGACCTCTTGGCCTCTGGAAGCAGGACCCAGATAACGCGAAGCTGACGGTCGATCATAAGTGGTCAATGACTCCATACTTCAGTCGAGCACAAGAAGAGGGCTACGGCATCGTTGTTTGCAATCCGTTCTCCAACACGGCCGTTGTATACGAGGCAGGAGGATTCGAGCGCGAAGTTCCTGTTCCAAACTCTACTTCCCCTACAGAGCACGTTCTTTTCGTGTGGGAGCAGTTTATCTCGAAGTGCAAGGGTCAGGTATCCATTATCGCGTACGCACGTGGTGGCGCCCTTGTGAAGTCCATCCTGGAGACATATGAGGATAGTGCCCGTGAAAAAATTTACCGCATTGCGCTAATCGAGTCGAAGCACGAAATCGACCACAACGAATCCCCTGGTATCCTCGAACTTCTTGGTCGCCGATCAATTAATTGGGAAGCGTCGTACGAGCCGCTTGGTGCTCAAATTGTGGATTCTCAAGCGCGTGTAAACTGTGTGTGTCTATCGTTGGGTTTCATGCCATCCCAAGAAGCTGACAACACGCCAAAGACTCTAGAGAAGGCGGAAGACCCTGCGTTTGCGTTTATTGGCGCCAACCCGAGCCAGCCTGGCATGACTGCTGTGGTGAAACACGTTCGTGCGGAACTGAGAAGGCGAAAGACTGCGTCAAAGGCTGTTGGCCGCCCGCGACGACAGTCAAACATAATTGTAATTGGTGAAACGGATGGCGATGAGTCGAGCGATATGTCTGGTGGCGCTGACGAAGGCAAGAACGGGAACAAAACCAACGATACTGAAGATGACGGCAAGATTAAGGCCACGTACTATTTGCCAAAACCTGTGCCGAAGCCGAAGCGCAGCCCCATCGCCAGCAGCAGTGGTAGCTCCGGTAGCGACAAGCGCCCGATCTCTGACAAGGACTTCGAGCTAATGAAGGTTGTTGGCCAAGGTGGTTTTGGCAAGGTCTTCCTGTGCCGGAAGGTTACACCGCCGCGCCAAGGCGAGTGCTATGCAATGAAGGTGCTGAAAAAGCAGCAAGTTGTGTCGTCGGGCCTGGTCAACACAACGATGGCAGAACGTAAGATTCTGACGGAGATTTCGCATCCTTTTGTGGTCAAACTGCACTATGCATTCCAAAGCGAATCGAAGCTGTATCTTGTGATGGATTACCTCAGTGGTGGATCCTTGGCGACACACCTGCGTCGTCGACGCAAATTCCCAGAAGAGTGGGCCCGCTTCTACGCCGCTGAGGTCGCAGCGGCCATCGCACATCTCCACAGCGCTAACATAATTTACCGTGACGCTAAGCTTGAAAACGTGCTGATGGACCACGATGGCCACGTGCGTATTACCGATTTCGGTTTATCAAAGGTTGGTGTTTCCGGCCTGAAGGGTGCTACGACGTTCTGTGGCACAGCCGCATACATTGCACCCGAGCTACTGAAGGGCAAAGCTTACGGTAAGGCTGCTGATTGGTGGTCATTCGGCATTCTCCTGTACGAGATGATCGGTGGGAAACCGCCTTACTACCACCGTAACCGGGACATCATGTTCCAAACCATTTTGAAGCAGGACTGGGTTACTTTCTCGCCTAGCTTCTCGGACGCTGCAATTTCGCTCATCAACGGGGTAAGTAGTTACATGGTGGTCTTTGCTGCAACATGTAGAGCTAACACATTCGTCTTGTCTCGTTTTTTTATTATTGCAGCTTCTTACGCGGGACCCGATGATGCGTCTTGGCAGTGGCCCGCGCGGTGCTGATGAGGTGTTGACTCACCCGTTCTTCGACTCCATTGACTGGCCGGAGCTGCTCGAGCGGAAGATGCAGCCTCCGTTCAACCCTGGCGTGGGCAAGATGGATACACATTACGCACCCCGCAACATGAATGAGATTACGGCGCGTGACCGTGAGCCGAGTGTGATGATGCAGAAGACCGACCGTCCGAACGACTTTGACGGATTCAGTTTCGTTGGCCGGCCTTCGTCTCTATCAAATGTGGGATAAGACAAACCCCTCAGACGGGATATACGCTCAGCTACAATGCACGAAAGGAATACAAGCATCAAATGAGAATCGCGAGACAAAGTCGTGTGTGACAGCAGCGAGAAAAAAGCAAAAAAAGGGAAAATGAGATAATGGGTCAAGGAAGCCGCGACGGCCTTTTAGAACGCGGGCCGTGCGCAAGACCGAATGAGCTGGAAGGCGCGGGTGTCTTGTGCATCGTGGCACAAGCGTACCGGGAAAGCAAGTGAACATGTTGAAAATTGGAGTTACTTTCGGCTTTCTGTGCTTTAATTTTTGTTTGTGTTTGTTTAGGTGCATGACGTGGTGAAGCAATCGATTTTACAGTTGTAGTACAGGTGAGATTTCACACCTGAACCATCGCAATCCTGTTGAGCTACAAATGGCCCCGTGCACACGAGAGACTGCGGGTCCGATTCGTAGCCGCTGGAACACGCCAGTGAAGTTCCAAGTGCTTGCTGCAACGCAGCATTGGAGTTGCCACAGCCGTCTTGCTGTATGCAGGGCCCGCCGCACGTTTCTTGGTACGTACGATCGGAGTATTTGCAGGATCGTGTGAGTATTCGCCATTTGGCTCGAGTCGGCAGATCGAAAATCTGGTTGGGAGCGACGACATGGAAACCAACGTAGACGTCTACGATGGAGTTCAAATAATCCGACGCGGTTGCAGCGAGATCCACCGTCTCGCTAGGGCGAACAACAACTTCACGCGAAGTAGCAGCGGCCCAAGCTACACCCGACCCCGACACGCGAAGTTTCGCGTAGTTGTTGTGCACTGAGCAACAGCCGGAACAGCTAGTGTATGTAAACGCTGTCAGTTCACCGTATAGCGATCCAACTCGACCGCTACCAGAAAAACATTCAGGCGCACCCACAAGCTTCGCGACGGTGTTGACATCAAACCCAAGCAGCGGGATTGTCACTTGATACTGTGAAGAGAGAGTCTGTGCCGACGTGACGGGTATGGCGTTCTCTCCAAGGCTGGTAATGGGCCGGATCAAGGGAAGACCATCATCGTAGCTGGCTCCGATGGCATTGGCCACATGATATGCTGCTGCAGTGAACAGTGGGGGTTTAGATGTACCTTTACTGGTGGTTGTTCTGTTTGGGGCTCCATATATGAGGTTGCCTTGAATGGTAGCTTGCTTCGCGCCAGCCACCATAATCGCCGCCGAATGAGCAACTTGCTGCCCAAAGTGGTGAACTTGATTGAAGGAGATGTTCACCGCACGTGAAACCAACAAATGTGCGAGTACAGGTTCATGAAAGGAGTTGAGCTGAAATCCACGCCTAGCAAGCACCGCGATGCCGTTGCTGCCCACGAAGGAGACATTGTTATTCACAAGCTGGATGTTGCTGTTCTCGCCTGACACCATGATCGCGTTGCCGCCAATTTTCTCAAAGCTGCAGTACTCAATCGTCGTGTTCGTTGCAGACTCGAGGAAGACAGACGCCACTCGAGTCATAGGCCACCCCGATCCAGGAATGCGCTCGTCTGAAACACGGACAGAGTTGTTAGTGTGTGAGGTTACACCGTTTCCAAAGCCGTTAATTTCCAACTTACAAATATTCAGATGGTGAAGTTGCGTTCCGGAGAACGTGAGATACCGGAAGCGCAGGTTCGATACTTTGGTGTCTGATGTGGTTTCCAGCAGAGTCGTGTGAGCGTGAGTCGGCGTAACGTACTGGTTTTCACGGGATCCACTCACGCGGACTAATTGATGAAGCAGCGGAATCTCTAAGACGCTGCTTGCTAACGAGGTCTCAGTTGTAGACGAGCTTAGCGGTATCAAATACAGCCAACGCTTCGAGACGTCAAAGAACCATTCGCCGGGTGAATTCAATTCCTGGAGCACATTCTCAACTCGGATACCAGGGTCAACGCTAGCAGCCGAAGAAGACCATGACACGCCAGGCCCATCTGCGAAGATGCCATAGGAAAGCTCTGAACCTCCGGCACCAAGTTGTAATGTTTTCGTCGCAGTGTTGATAGAGGTGACTGAATAACGTACACTGGAAGGTTCTGCCCTCTGCGGACGCAGGTCTAGCATCACGTCCTTCACATTTGTCCACGTTGACACCCGAGTTGAGAATGTGGTGGGATTGTAGACGACTTGAGACTTCACCACACTAACGGGCTCGTAGGAGCAGTTAAAACTCGGAGCCGGTAACGACGAATTCACCAAGCAGCTTGGAAATCCCGCACGTGGCAGCTGCACACCATCAATATACAGTGAGTTAAATGTAGCAAAGTCTTCAGGCTTGGCTGGTACAGTGCCCGCTGGGAGGGCCGGCAGGATGGAAGACAGATCAGCTCGAAAGATCTTCAGTACTTGTGTACTGCCACTTGCTGATGTCACCGTTATCGATTGATCTAGGTCCCAAGTAAGTGTTCCGGCTTCTATCAGTTTGGATCCCGAAAGGACCACCTTCTCACAGCCACGACACGACAGAGAACATATCTCGACGCAGTCCTCCTCTTTGCTCAAGTCTTTGCCAAATAAATGGGAGAACTCGGCGTAGAAGTTTGCACTGTATCGCTTACGCGCGACGTGGTTCTGACAAGCAACCATACAGCCAGAGACACATGTCGCCACGGGGCTTCCATTTGCATAGCAGGTGTGCCCGACTCCGTTTATTTTGTCCACGCACACGGAGCCAATGTCGGTCCCGACACTTATGGCTGGGGCTGGTGTCACTAATAGTGAATTAGCGCTGATATTAACTCCCATCTGCGCAAACGGGTCTGCGGGGCCTGCCCACTCCCCGACGTTGTCGACACCGTTCCAAAGTAGTCGCGGAGGAACACCCAGTTCAGATTGGTACGGAAACTTTCGTACGGACATCGCGGCCTTTTCCACAGCTGGGTCGCAGTATGCTTGGTACGTGATTGGCGCTTCACTGGAAGCACCCGAGTTTTCATCAGTGAAGTCAAACGTGGACGATAACTCGTACCTCCCCGCTCGAATGTAGACATTAATTGGCGTCTTGCTGTTTTCGGCTAACTTGCTTTTGACTTGAACTTCTAGTTGTGCCTCTGCCAGCGTCTTGAAAGGCTTTGCCAAGCTACCGTCAGCTGTTCCAACGAAGGTGCTTGACGACGAGACGTACAGGTCGATGGAGGCGGCTACTGCAATGCCATGAAACACATTAGTGAAGATCAGCACTACGACCAAATAGTCGGTGATCGGATTCCTCATGCTGTAGATGAATGCAGATGAAGGGTCGTCAGTTGAAGCAAAGATACTCGTGCTGGTATTGTGACAACAACACCCTGGCATAGCCACATTTTGCTATAGTTCCTTTGTAGCGTACGTTGCCCGCACGGATATGACAGTTTACTCGGTTGCCGTCTTGGCGAGCGCCAGGATGGTGAAGCGCATCTCGCCTTCGTCACGGTCCATAAACTTCTTGACGACCTGGCATGCATCCTAATATACAGCAACGCAAAAATATTAGTGAGAGTGTTGCATTGCGGCAGTTGAAGACAAGTTAGCAAACCTGGAGAAGCGTGTCCGGACTGGATGGTCCGTGGTTGATGGGGCGCTTCTTCCGACCGTCAAGCTCGTACAGGGTGCCATCCACGCAGCTACGGAAACAATGATCAGATCGGAGTGAGTCGACTAAGGCGGTTGGCGGTGGAACTTAACTCATAGAGTTTCATACCTGAAGCACACAAAGTGCGTGTTGATTGGGTCATCCACGCTTTCCAGTTGCTACAAAACAAATGTTAGTCTCCAAATCAACCGCTTCAAGCAACATCACATTTTTCCCACCTCCGACTGACCAGCCTCGGCCGCACTGCTGTGCGTTTCTTCCAGCTATCCGCATCACCATATTAGAGTCGCATATATAAAAACATACAACAGCAAACCAACCTCATCATCCTTTTCGAGGTACTGAGCGATCTCCTCGGGCGTCTTGGTCTTAGTCTTGTTGAAGAACTTGTCCAAGTAGCTCCCAGGCGCTGCCACAGAAGCAATAAAAACCATTATTCTCTAAAATCTTTCAGCATCAGCGTAAGAACAGCGAAAACCCACTCAGCTGAACGAGGTGGCGCATGTTGCCAATGGCGTGCAAGATGCCCACCGTCCCGCACGCGTTACCTGAGTAAAACACAATAAAATCATCATTAGGTCGTTTCAACAATCATTTCAGCACCACTCCGTACCAACAGTCTGGCGCATGTAGTAGACATTCGGAGACACGATCTGCCCGTCCTTCTCGATCCTCTTAGCCTCCTGCTTGTCCGCCTCCTCCGTCTACGAGCAAAAATTCACCAACCGTATAAGCTCCGAAACCTATTGTCAAAATGTTTAAACACATGATCGCACGTGTGGTTTAATCGGGAAAAGCATAATGACCGCCACCACGGGCGTCGGGACCATGGCCAGCGCCCACTCCTCGGTGCTCAGCACGTCGCAGAAGCTGAACGTGGACGTGGGGAAGCCCATCTTGGCCACGTACGCGTTCATAACATCCGGGTTGGACTCGAGCGGGAACCAGCGCTTGTGCTTATTGCCTTCGTTGTCGCTCATTTTGTCACTTGGTAAAAGGCGAAATGAAGACGTAAAAGCCATTCACGTGAATATTGCATTGAGAAATTCATCAAATCCTCAGATGGCTACATTTTACCTTGAAGTGGAGTTGCTGCGATGGTCTCGAGGATCACTTGGCCCCAGTAGATTTCCAGCGCCTTGAGGACGTCGGACTCGACAACTTGACCAGTGAGGCGGTTGGCTACGACTAACACGGCCGCAGCTGCTTGGATGGAGCCGCGACTGCGTTGGGCCAAGTCCAGTCTAGATGCAGGAGTTTTTGTCAGATACTGTAGTAAAGCTTTAAGTGAAGCGGTTGTTGCTGCGTACAGGTGAAACGTCTCCATTTCGACGGTGTGAAGGTCTGGGTGTGACGCGGTGAGGTTCTCCACGAGCTTCTCGTTTCGGTCGTCAAAGGCCGAGTCCCAAACGACCTACAAACAGGAGAGATGCGAAGATGAAACGACCTGGGAGAGTTAGCGTGAAAAAAGGAGAACGTAGTGTACCTTGAGAGCTGTAGAATGAGCAGGCAGTAGCGTTGAGACCGTCAAAGACATCGAACACGTCTCGATCACTGGAATCGGCAATAGCGGGCACAGAGCGAAGCGCACCCAACTTGCTCTTCGTCGAGACGACGAGCTGCCACAAAATGCTTTAGTACACATGGAAGACAAACACCAGCTTGCCAAACCTACCGCGTTGGAGAGTACAGCTGACGCAGGCATCACCCTCGAAACTCGATAGCAGTTCTCGCCTTCCGCATCAGGAAAGAAGGCGTCCGGGTTACGCGTGACCATCACGGAGCCCTTGCCACTCACCACGACGCTGCCCGGAGCCACGTCTTTCTGGACACTTCCGCAGGTCCCGAATCTAGTTGACAGCACTTCGTAAAACTACCTCTCTTTAGGAAATAAGACAGCGCGTCCACCTCACCGAATGATGTTCATCGGGCCCTCCACGACGGCTCTCGTCTCGCGCACGACAAAGTCCATGTTGGGGACACCCTGCATCATCACAACTTCTCAGCCCCCTCTCCAGCTCCTTTGTCAACAATTCATCACGCACCATCCCTGTGGCTACAATGGAGACCTGTACCCCCTTCATCTTCCCCGTGAGCGTCGAGAAGCCGCGCTCCGACTCAAAAGTCTCAAACCGTCCATCGTCCAGCAGTTGCGCCAGCATCTTGGCTCGAGAGAGACTCCCCACGGACACGACACGATTGGCCACTTGTCCAGCCTTCACTCCGAGATGCAACACCGTCCCATCGCTGTGCTTGGGCATGAGGTTGGTGTTCTGGTAGGCCATCGTCGGCAGGAGGGAGATCTCGCAATGAATGACACACCAGTCATCTGTGACGTGTGAACAGTTGAAATCTATCGGATTACACATGTAGCCAATCGGTTTAGACAGGCGATCTTTGGATCTGCACGAAAGGTCACAGTCGCTGATTAGCATCCGAGTCGCCGATTGCACAAATGCTGGCAGACGCAGACATTGTATCGCTTCCTGCGATGGTTACAGCCCCCCAGGAGTTCGCGTTCGTGTCGTGGGAAGGCAGCGACGGTCGCAGAGCTTGTCCACTGGCCACGTTCGGGTCTCGAGAACCGCAATCACGCAGCATTCGGTTGGTATGTGCTGACCCGCCACGCGCCGACCAGCCGCAGCTCAAGAACGCGGCGGACATGCGTGGAGCCATTGCACTGGTGGTGCGAGGCGGCTGCAGCTTCGCACACAAGGCACGGTTGCTGCAGCGAGCAGGCGCGGTGGCGATGCTGCTGGCCAACAACACGAGAGAGGAGCCGCTTGCAGCGTTTACTATGGGGGATTCGCCGGAGGAAATTGAACAGAACGAGAGAAATGGGGCTGAACCTGTCACGATGCCGTGCGTTACGATGTGTCTGCGAGATGTGAGAGAGTTGTTCCAGAAGTTTCCTCCATCAGTGAAGACGGGAGTGCTGACATTTGAGATTTTGGATGGCGACGAGGGTGAAGCCGTTGCAGAAGCGTGCTTACGATTGCAGAGGGGGCGGCATGAAGCAGCAGAGGCCGGGAAAGGGTGGAAGGCTATTAAGCGAACAACGACGTCCATTATGAAGATGCTGGAGCCACAAGGCTCGACTTCAACTGACGGTGGCGACACGCAAACAAAACCCCCGGCTTCGACTAAGGAAGCCGAAGCCAAAGAGGTTGCGTCGGTGGAAACTATCGAAGATGGCCAAGAAAGTAAAGCACCGCTACTCGCGTTCGTTCAGTGGGCCACGAGTGCTTCATCGTACGAAATCTGCTTCGCGCCATTAGCAGATTTTTGCTCGGCAAAAGTGGGGGCGTCATACGCTGGAAAACTGGTAGCATGCGACCCACTACTTGCAGATGGACCTCTTCTAAACGCAAAGCAGCTCAGTGGCTCGGTGGCATTATTGCGGCGCGGATCGTGCTCGTTTCCTGAAAAGCTTGAGCGTGTCCAACGTGCAGGAGCAGTAGCTGCCATCGTGTGCAACAACGACGAAGATGATCTGGATGCAGCATTCGTTATGAGCGTAGACAAGATTGACGCGGCGAATGCAACGCTGCCTGCTGTCATGATTTCGCACAATGTCTTCCTGAGGATTCAGTCAGCCCTGAATTGTGCTACGGCAAGGGTATTGTGTCTATCCAGTGAAGCTGCAGACGGACTTTTAGCTTCTAGTGGGAAGACTGTCTCATTTCAAACCTTGGCAATGCCGATTTCGCGAGAAGCATCGAAGGGCAACAAGGGCAGCGATTCTAGAGATGATCATGATAAGGTGTTTCTCTTGCACCTTGCATGCCGAAATGGAGACCATGCAGCCTGTCAGCAAATTTTAGTAGACATTGCGAGTAAGGAACTCAAGCGTAAAATGGTGAATGCCGCGTGCTCTACCACTGGTCTCACTGCTCTTCATCACGCATGCGCAGCTGGGAACGATAACGTCGTGGAATTTCTGCTACAACTTGGAGCAGCCCCCGACGCAGATGACTTGGGATTGCAGACTCCTCTGCATATTGCGTGCGCTAATGGCCACATCGAGTGTGCCCGACTACTTCTACGCGCAGAAGGATCTTCACCACAAGTACCGACGGTGCTGTACAATGTGGATGAAGAATACGGTGGACTCGCGATCCGGAAGAACATTGGAGGTGGGACAGCAATGCATGAAGCTGTTCGGGCTGGTTGTTCGGAGTGTGTGGAGTTGCTTTTAGCTGCGAATGCTCGAGTTGACTGTACAACCAAGAAACAAGACCAGCCGAACAAATACTTGTTTCTCGGTGTCAACGCTCAAGACCTGGAGGGCAGCACCCCGCTGCACGTAGCGTGTGAATATGCTCACGCGGAATGTGCTCTGTATCTTATCGCAGCAAACGCAGAGCTTGAAACTAGAGATCGATGTGGACGATCACCATTATTTCTTGCCTGTGAGGCAGCAAACGACCCAGCAAAAGAAGCGGACGCGATGCAGATCATCGAGAAGCTTCTTGCCCATGGCGCTGAAATGAACGCACTTGAGTGTGATGAGAGCTCAGAAAACAGCTTTGGTGGTGGTAGTTTGTTGCTAGATCGAGTGGAATCAGCGGAGCTTCGACGTGAAATTGAGATGCTTTACCTGCGACGAGAAGCTCGTCGAGCTGAGCAGGAAAGCAAAACTCTTAGGAAAGAGAACGAGGCAGCGATCACACGGATTGAAGGCTTGGAAGATGAAGTACGTTCGCTTCACACTCTGGTCAACCAGCACAACAACTATGGCCACCAGCTACAACAACTTCAGTTACAAATGCAGATGATTCTGCAGTTCCAGACTAGCTACGGCGCGAGCTCCTCACAAGTTTCTACCAAAGAATCCGTTGCCACACCATTGCTTGCTGCAAGTCTAGGAGACGCCGCGGGAAAGAGCGAAGAAGAGTTGGCACTGGATGCTGCACTCGCCCGAGATTTGGGCAAGAAGTGCCTTCGACAAAGTCAAAGCTTGTTGGCTGAGAAGTATTTCCAACGATCATTAGAGCTGATGCCACTTCCAGGCGTTTGCCGTTTGTTGGACACTGCTCGAGCCAAACAACAGGACGAGAAACCAAATGGATCTTCAGCTGAGACTGTCTCCTCGTCACAGAGTCCAAGCGCCTTGGGAACTCACCAACGCTTGACAACATCAACCAGTTCAAGAAGCATTGAGATTAAACGGTTGCGTGGAATGGTTGAGGGTGCGAGTGCAGCGCCACAAGGTCGTACGATGCTGGAGAGCGAGCTGAACAAACTTGAGGCGATTTCGGATGCCACAGAATTTGAAGTGGCTTGTCGTTGGGTAGAATGGCTCGTTGCGTTGCCGTGGGGAGATGCCAGCTCTGGGCTCCAGAATGAAAACCTGTACGCAGTCAAGCGAAACGAGTTCAGTCAACTTGATGCAATTGAGGTCAGCAGAGTCGAATCTCATCGACAAAAAGCAGCTCGCACAATTCAACGTGTTTTTCACGAACGATATGCAGTGCATTTACACATTCGAGCAGTAGCCGCAGCTCGAATTCAGGCGGTTATACGAGCAAAACTCGCTCGTCGGTGCTACCAACAGACGAAACACGAACTTCTAGCGGATCGGGAGCAACGGGCAACTCAGTCTGCTAATCACCAGGACGGAACGGAAGTTGTGGCACCATCTCAAGTAAACTACGCCACGACCATTGACCCTGCGATCCAGAGGAAGCTACAGAATCGCTATCAAATCGATGAGTTGGTCGTTGGAACCCTCTTTTCATCGCAGCAACTGAGTACCAATGCTGTCAATTTAAGGGCTGCACAAAAGTTGCGAGTGCTGCAGTTGGTCAAATGCTCGGAAGTGGTGCCAGCGATTCCATACAAACCAAAGTCAAGTGACACGAGTTTGGTGTTTTTTGTGTGGACTCGCTGGGGTGAAGACCTGGACAAGATGTGCGAGTGTTCGCTTAGTGGTCCGTACGAAGACGAGCAAGACGCCCGACTGCGTTTCAACCGAATCACTCGCGAGGAGGAGAACCGAAAGAAGATTGACGAGCCGGACGTACCTGAAGCTGATACTGCGTACGAGAATGGCTTTGAGTTTTTAAGGAATATCGTGGGCATCGGGAGCTCGAGTGGATTCAATGGCAGCGTGTCATCCGCTTGAAAATTATTTTGTAGGACGGATCAAGAATGCAAGTACTGTACTAGTACATGTTTACGTTGTGGAAAGGATCTGCAGTACGGACATCTAAAGCAGCTTTTTCGTGATAGTCAAGTGAACGAACGCAGGTTTCTCGTAATTTCAGAGTCGGTTGAGGTCACTGTGCGTTTACTGTTCAAGGGAACTTTTCACAGAGATCTCTACTCTTTTACAAACAATTTCATTTCAGAAGCTGCCGACTCGAGGCAAGATGCCCAAGCTTTACTGCGCAGTTGTTGGCGAGTCGGGACTTGTGTTGGAGGTGGAGATCGAAGAAACTGCGTTGCTTTCTGCGTTGAAACAAGCGGTTTGGAACGAGAGGCGAAGCGTAATTCAATGTGGTGCGGACCAACTGAAGCTCTTCGTAGCCAAGAAGGAGAAGGGCATGTGGCTGACGAACGCAGACGTGGAGAAGGGAGTGGCTGGCACAAACGGGTTTTCACTCTTAGGGGACGACGTGGCCCAAACACTTAACTGAATTATCGGCGGAGGGGGTGCAATTCACAGTGACGTTGGGAGCTATGAAGGCGAATACGCTCCCTGTGCACGTGTTGGTGGAGTTTCCCACCGTTAGCGCTGTGGAAGCGTCCGGAAAGCCCAAACTCTTGTCATTTGGGATGATGTTGAAAAACTGTGTGATCGTTGGTGACTTGCCCCAGGAAGGCGAATTTCTCAAGTTGTTTGAGTGGAACGAGAGCGGTTGTGGGAAGGTGGTGGACATCTCAGCGATCAACGACATTGTCCGCTTTACTGGCCCTCAATTCTACGTGCGGAAAGAGATTCTTCGTGTGCTGGAGAATTTCAACAAGATTTATCAAGACGAGTTCGAGACGGGCGAAATGGTCAACAAGCACTTGGTTCTTATGGGAAGTCCAGGGACGGGCAAGAGCTGCATGTTGGCGTTGCTGTGCTTCTACATTGCAATTGTTCACAAAAGACCCGTCATTTGGTTCCGACAGGTTTGTGGTGGACTGATTCCGTCAACCACGAGATTGTTTTACCAAAGCAAGTGCTACGAATGGACAGACCCGAGGGGTAAGATGTATGAATCCCTCTACTTTACCTTGAACGAAATCTATGATGCAGTGAACGACAGCGTCGTCGACTCAAAGCACTGCTGGTGCTGTCTTGACGGCATGACTCAGCAACAAGTCAATGAAAACAATTGGTTCAATACGTACAAGCTTCTGGCACCTTCCGGAGGATTTCTCACCGAAAGCTGAAGCGACAGAGTTCGTGAAAATGTGCATTGTACCGTACTGACAACTGTCGGATTTGAAAGAGCTTGGACTCACACTTCAGCAGATGCAAGAGAGCGAAGTGGACGCTCGTTTGTTTGTGTGTGGAGGAAGCTTGAGCGAGTTTCTCAAAGATGATGCGATAGTCACAGTGCTGACAGCATTGAACCGTATTACGAAGCCTGAACACGCAGAGATGCTGCTCACAATGTATGGAGTTGGCCCCGACGAGCACATTAACCGCATTCGGTTGCGTGGAGTGAGAGACCGTGAGAATGCCAACCACTACGTGGATATATGGCACTGGACGAGCTGTGTGACGTCGGAGCTCGCGTTGCACCACCTGGCAGCTACGGTGAACCCCGAATTCTTTGAAAAGCTCATGCAAATCGCTCGAAGGGTGAACGACGATCGCCTCGAAGGTGTTGCGTTTGAGGGATATTTCCACACATTGGTGCGCTGTCGGCGACTCATTTCCGTGCACTATTGCAAGTACGCCTACGTGGATCATGGAGTCGACGACTTGGAGCATATCATGAGTCAGGAATTGGGCTCAATCCACTGGAAGGAGCTTATGTTGATTGTGTGCGAAGGTGAAAACAGAAACGAATGTGTAGCAGAGATGGAGAGCTGGGCTGCCAACCCCTCCAAGATGGAGTATTGGATCCCAGCAACCAGTTTGTGTGGAACAATTGATGCGGTTGCCAAATGGACATTCCCCGACAATTTAGTGCGCTTTTGTTTCTTGCAGGTGACGAAGGCCACCACTCACAAGTGTAACTCAGCGGTTCTCCGGGAGCTTGCACAGCCTTTCATGGATAACAATTTGCAGGTGTGCTACATGGTTCTTACTCCTGACGAGGAAACGAGACGCAACTTTCAATGGAGTACGGAGCAGATCACGACACAGGAAGTTTTGGACCACATTCCCATGTATGTGGCACATTTCCAAGTCCTGGCACGAGAACATCAACAGAACTTGTAGGTAGCGTTAGTGCATATATGAAGCGTATATTGCGTGGGTTCCAAGCAGCAAACATAGTTACTCTTCCGCTACCGCTCGAATGCGTAAAATGCGCCGCATATATCGTTAGTGACTCGTATTCCGGCGGTTGATTGTAGGAGAAAAACTTGCTGCCTTATAGACAAAACACAAACCTGAATGGAATCATCTCAGAGGAAGCCTCTGATTCGCTATCAAATGGACGAATTAGTTGTTGGCTGTCAATTAAAGGCGACACTGCTGCAGCCAAGGCACCTTCCCTCCTGCCGTTCGACTGGACTCTCGCCAACCATACAGACTACTTCAGTTACTCACCACCCCGGCCTAAGTGGTAATGTACCCCAATATGGTCGCTCTCTGGAAGCCATGCATGCTCAAGGCCGTCGCTGCTGATGGAGCACGTCTGGGCGATGTCTTCAGGGGGCATGACCCCTTTGCTCGCAAGCTTCTGCGAGGTACATGTAAGCTTGATCGCTGCTGTAGTGATAGATGATTGAAGCTGTGAATCCTGCTCACTTTGACCATGACGACGATAACAAACAGATTCGACGGCCACATCACAGCGAAACGTTTGCCGGAACTCATTGGGATTCTGGAAACCTTAGCAACATCCCTGATAACCAGTGCTGTGCAAATAATCATGGAAAGCGGAGGAAGTACCACTGTGCCCTTGTACCTCGACTATGGTCCATTGTCCATTGTCCATTCGATGCAAAAAATCGATCTACACTACCGAGTTATATTCATCTACCATATGCAGTTGTCGCTTTCGCCTACTAGAAGCTTCTCTGAGACGCAGGGCCCGCGCTACAGTTTTAGCATCCCAAAACGAGCGATTGTAGCGTAGGTACAGAACTAGCTCCAGCGTTTTCGGTAGCATAGACATTCTGTGACTCGTGTATACCAACCCAGCTTCGGAGAACAATCGCTCCACGTCGTCGGAGGTGGGGTGGGGTCCAGTCAAGGTTGCCATACTTCGGATCGACTTGCACACGCTTCTCCTCTAATGGCAGCAGGAGTGACGTCCACGAACACGGAGGCGAGGACACCAGCACGCTGAACTTGATTGAACGCGTCCTGTACGGCATCGTGCGCATGTGCTCGGGTGAGATGGTCGATGAGGTTCGTGTAAACTTTCCTTGCTGCCTGTGCACGCGTGGTGTCGCAGAGCTTGCACTCGTACTGCGTATCGGACAGTTTGACGTACTAAGCGTTCACGAGGTCTCGGTTTAAGGCAATGAAGATCATGACAGCGGTGTAGTTGGCAGAGAGGCGTGGGGGCTTGATAGGAAGTCGGGAAATGAGATGAACAGCAGAACCTCTGTAGTGGTGATGCATGCATGCACCAAAGAAGGCCGGGCTTAGTATGCGAACCTTGGCTCGAGAACGAGCTCTGCTGCTCTCACAACAGTAGTTTGTATACACTCCATAGGGGTGGACCCTTGTGAGACAGCTCCCTCCCTAATGGTAATGGATAAAGGGTATTGAGGACCATGACCATCGTCTTTTGCGCAGCACTGCTGATACATGTAACAAGACAAGAAATAGTAAAAAACCATTGCGAGCGTTAACATCATGATCATGTTCCCCACATGAACGTACGTGCAATACACTGCACGTCGTGGTGCAAGCCCTCGAGCAAGCTGAACCCCAGTGCCTCTCGCTCCAATCCTCGGAAAACTGAAGCGCCTCGACTGCCACTGTCTCCGAGTTTGAGGATTTCCCAGCCCATAGCACAAACGGCCTTGATGAGCCATTCCCATCTGGACGACCGCTGACATTCCCCAGCAGCTCACCAAGACTGCGACTCCAGCGCTCGTAGCCTTCGCTCGAAAAGCGCTTTGCTTTAAGGAAGCGCTCCAACAGCTCAGCTAGCGCCAATTGACGCAGCATGACTCACCTCCTCCTCCTTCCTGTGCTCTTTCTTCATCCTACTGCAGTTCAAATCGTTCACGGATCCACAAGCTGCGTCTCGATTCCGCAGCTGTTGGTACTCTGTAGCGTGCGTTGTGAGCTCCAGCATCTCGAACGACTGGGCACATGGTACATGGGACGGTTGTATTCGGCCGACTCGCTTTGTGCCTACCGGTATACTTCAAAGCACTGCTGAACGAGGAACTGCACCCACTCGGGGTTGCCAGGCTTGACTCCGCTGTCCCCATTGCGGCGTTTTTCGCGTCGCCTCTGCTTGCCGCTCTTGGTTCTCGTGACAACGTCGGGTGCGATGTCACCGGAGACCAACTCGGTGGCGGCGGCCCATTCCTCTTCTCGGATTTCTGCCAGGATCTGCGTATTGGTGCCCAGAGGTCTGCCCAAGTAGCTCAGGAGCTGCAACACCGTCGGTCGAAGTTCCTTTTTGGTGCGCAGGACGTCAGCAAGGTGCAGTCCGAGTTGGCTGTGGCCGTTCACACTGACGTACGGGGCTGCGAGAAATGGGGTCAGGAGCTCCGAGTCCGGCAGTTTGTTGGCCATTTTGAGGCACGTGACGCAGCAGCGCACGAACCGGACGACAAGCAGCTCTCGCTCTCGCTCCACGACACTGGAACACGGTTCACAAACCCACCGACCGCACAAGTGGCACAGGTAGTTTTTCCACACGGGGTTGAAGCGACGGCCGCAGTGTTTGCAGCGAGTCTTCCGAGAGCTGGCAAAAGTCGGATCCAGCACGAGAGGCTGCAACCCGAGACTTCGACGCCGAACGATGAGCTGCTGACGGGACAAGCGCTTGAAAACGGGGTGGTCTCGCGAGTTGTTCATCGTCTCGGATGATGGTCGAGTGGGGTCTCCTTTCCAATGGAGACAGACGCTGGAATGGCTTTGGTGCTGTTGAAACTACTGGAAAGAGGAACGTGAATAACTTCGTAACGAACTCAACTACAAGACCGAGTACTGCTGCGTACTAATGAATTTGATAGGCACAAGAGTCGGTGGCTGTGGAGATTCTCTCAATTGCTAAAGAGAAGGTCGATGCTGCTGGTGGTGCAGTGTTCAATGGTGGACGTGAGGGTGATTCAGGCCAGAACAATCTGCGATCTTTTGAGTCGACTGGGCGGTTGGTACCCAGCTCAGAAGCTCATCAGTTTGTCTTTTGCGGTCTCTAGGACGAGATGGACGAGGAGGTGAGGGAGGGAATGTAGAATTGAGGAACCAGTGGAGACTAACAGGTTTTCCAATGTTGTCAACCTCAGTTTCCACTTCATGCGGTAATAAACCAAGTAATATGGGACCGTCGTCGATGGCTATGGGAAAAGGGGGTGTCCGTGAATCTCGTACATGTACATGTACGTGACTCAACGATTCCTCGTATTATTTGAGGGCCTTATTTGTAAACTTTGGATGGTTGGTTGTAGCATCTCATCGGGGGAGGGCTGCAAAATCTCTTGTATCGTCTTGAAAGCAAACAGACCATCAACATTAAGGTGAGTTGTAACCAGAGTTTTGCTGTTGACTGGGCTCCGTTATTGACGGTAGATGAATGAGTAGAGCGACGAGGTGAAAGCAACGTGGGAGGAGTTCGATCGTGAAGCTGCAGAGAAGATCAAAAGTCTAATCGATGGGGGAGCAAACATTCACGCAAAAGATGAAGTACGTGCTGCAAGTTCTTTCGGAAATGTTCATAACTGGTAACTGATCGTTCGTGTTTCTAGGTTGGTACGACGCCATTGCGTCTGGCAGTCGACAGTGGAAACACACACGTGGTTGCTGTGCTGCTGCCGGATACGATCGCAGGGACAGAGGTGCGATGATAATACCGTATTAATGAAGTTTTTCACTCGGTTGTGGCGTCTAACGGAAGTTTTGTGGCCTCGCAGTATGGTGACGCGATGCTCCACATCGCGGTGAAAAATGGCGACGTGGAGATGACCAAGTTGCTGCTGCATCGAGGAGCTAATTTGTCTTCGAAAGACGAGGTGAGTCGCCTGAACTTGTGAGGCTTTGCATCTGTATACCTGATAAAAAATATGGTTGTTTGCGTCGAGCAGGGCGGTAGCGCTCCGCTCCACAATGCAGTCAGGAGCGGTAACGTGGACATGGTTAAACTTCTGCTAAAGGAGAATGCTGACCAGAAAGCGAAAGAGGAGGTGAGGCGTTGACGGCATCATGTGTTCAATTCGGTGGCTAATATCGTTGAGGATGCAGGACGGAAGCACCGTTTTACACGTTGCCGCTAGCAGAGGCAATCTGAAGATGCTTGAGTTTCTCCTAAAGCATGAAGTCGACTTGGACGCTCGCGACAACGTAAGTAAACACCCATTTTCCACCTTGCAAGTAGTGAACTAAGAGAAGTTGTAAATACGGGGACGCAGAACGACAGAACGGCTCTCCACATTGCGGCATGCTACAGGAACGCGAAAATGGCGAAAGTGCTCTTGGATCAAGGTGCCGATGTGAATGCCGAAAACAAAGTAAGTTGAGCTTGTGGTTGTAGGTAACAGCATTGGTGACGTGTACCGACGCGGTTTGTTGTGATTTGGTTTTGCTACTACAGACCGGCAAGACACCACTGCATTTTGCGGCGTGTTTTAGCAACACAAGAATGCTTTCAATGTTGATAAGTAAGGGTGCTAACGTTGATGCACTTAACAAGGTAAGTCACCTTCAAATGACTTATTCACTTGTAACCAATAATCTAAGACAGATCTGTAGGCCGGCAACACCCCGCTCAATCACATGATCACAGCCCACCAGCACGATTTTGATGACGAAAGAATAGCTGTTGCTCGTTTACTGTGCTTACGAGGATCAGAACCAAAGTGGACCGATCGATCATTTATGAAGAAGCACCAATTGGGGCTCCTACACAGTACCCTGTACTGGCACCAGTGCTTTCGGAACGGCAAGCGTCTAGAGAACATCCCCCGTGAAGTTATTAAGGATGGTAAAACTGCAGTCGCAGCATACCTCGATCATTTGAAAAGTATGCCCGCCAATCAAACTGTTAACCGCTGCAAGGTGTGTGTTCTCGGTCCAAGATCATGCGGGAAAACAAGTTTCGTGAAATTGGTGACAGACTCGGCACATTTGATGGTGGACGAAGATGAAAAAACGGTTGGTAGCGAGCTGTCGTTTACGTTTACGTTTGTGGCGGATCACGTGGCGACTGACGGTGCAGAAGATCGAGGCAATGGGCGGTATGACGTAACATTCTGGGACCCCGACGTTTACCTCATTCCGCACCCGATACTGTTTTCAGAGAAGACGCTTTACATTCTCTGTATCGACCTTGGTGTGTATTATAAAAAAATAACGAAGTTCAGTCCAAGTTTGTCGATGAAGGGCAATGATTCGATGCAACGATTCTTCGAACAAAACGTGCTCCACTGGGTGCGATTAGTGCTCCAGCGTCAACCAAACGCCCGGTTCAAGGTGATTGGAACGAAAGCTGACCTCCTCAAGTCTGAAGAAAATGTGACGAGTGTTCAAAATGATGTGAGCAACCGCCTCATGTCATTTCTTAGAAGCGCCAATCGCCATGTAAACTTGGGAGACAGTGCATTAAATGGATTAACGAAGGCCTTTGGCCATGTCTTGCAACCGATTAGCGTCGCGCCTACCGATTTGGCTCTGAAAGCGCAGAAATTTGATCTAAGAGCACAATTGTTGCCACTGACGATCAAGTCGGCTATCATATGCCAAAGATGTATGTTGATATTCTCGAGTATATCGTCAAGTTGCAGCGATCAGGGGTGGCATCTAGCTCGAGGCGAGAGGATCAACTGAAACACATGATGTTTACCGTTGATACAATGTGTATCTCCAACATAAAAAATAAGTTTGGTGACCTGTCCAACCAAGACTGTCGAGACATTCTGTCTGCCCTGCACAATATGGGGGGCATTTTTTGGTTCAGGGACGGTGGCAACGAGCAAAACCACCGAGTCATTTTAGACCCTACGATTGTGCTGGACATTATCAGCGAAGTGGTCAATCACGAGTTCGAGAACAGGAATGGTGAAATGTACGAAGCGCTTCTTCGGGATGGATCGCTACCTCACTCACTGCTGATGACATTCCCACTGTGGAAGGTATGGGAAGCATGTGGTGGAAGAATGGTCCATGAGTTTAAGCGTTTGCTGCAGCGCTTTAACTTGGCGTACCCAGCAAACAACGAAACGAACCTTGACAAGGCTGACATGGTAGTGCCCTCGTACTGGTTGAGAAATGGAGCGCTTCGAAAGCAGTCTCGACAGGAATCAGTTCAAACTCGACACGACACCCCTGACGGATATGTGGCACAATGGAAGTACACGTTGCCCGTTGGTGTCTCCGAGGCAATTTTCGTACAGTTTGTGGTACGATCCTATCGCTCTGACGCCAACCGTATGGTAAGAGGCAATCGCTTTGAATGCTTTGTTGATCACGAGTTCGCAGTGGCTATCTACTTTATTCCTCACAACGAGGGCCTATACGATGAGATTCTGATTGAAGCTGTCGGGGGATCAAAGGATATCGCGTGGGCAGAGATGCGCTTTTTCGTGACTGCAATGGAGCAAATTTTAATAGACTATCCGGGTCTGAGTTCGAGGGACAATCGTGAGATCAAACGGTGTGTAGCTGAAGATCATTTTAACCTTTGGAAGAAATATGTCGTCGATGAGGATGGCCTCACGCATGAGACTTGGCACGATTTAAACCTTGAGATGGCAGACGGAAAAACGGAGGATCAACTACGCAGACAAAACCCATGGCTCCCTCCAGATTTTAGATGGTTTCTGGAGAAACCGTGGACCGTGCCCGGAAAACTTAATGAGCTTGACGTTAGTCGGGAGCTATCGGTGCTCAAGAAACTCGCACTGCACAAGGACAAGCGACAATTTCCGGCATTATGGACATTCTCGTATCCTGAAAATTCATCGAAAGTAGAGCTGCGGGTGCACAGCGATATCTCCGGCAAGTGCTTCCATGAGCCGCTTGTATTTGCAGCTCCGAATGGATTCCAACAGTTCGTCGAAGACCACCACGAATTTATTGGGGTGAGTTCCCTACATGCACATTGCGAGTTTACCATACACTAACAACTTAGTTTCGCTATGTAGGTGGGTATTTCGGCGCTGTCGATTGCCTCCAATGTTATTCCTTTCGCAGTGGCAAGCACAGCGGCATCGGATGTGTTATCGGGTAAGGTTTCACATTCATTGCTGTCGGTATCACAGATTTACATTGCTAACTATGCCGTTGCTTTTGTGATAGTCTCGCGAGAGTATTTAGACCAGACGTGCACCACGCAGTCCATACTTGAAAAGACGAACCTTTTCCCAGGTTTAGCGATGTCTACAACCAGTTCAGGCGAGCGGATGGAATTCCTCTTCAATTTGTTGAAGATACTTAGTATTAATGAGGGTGAGATTCGCATCGCTTCCAACTTAAAATGCGCGACGACGAAAGAAGGCTCCTACGTTTGGTTGCATGAATCCGAGCTAAACCGATTAGAAGGTCATTTGACTCAGTCTGCCCACAAGGAACGCGAAGAGAGTTCAGAGATTGGCTCAACCGGGCATTTGACTCGCGATACTCACATTGAACTTCTCATAACTGACGTGGAAAATCTCTTTGAAACCAAAGCTGGGATCTATTGTGAATGGGAGCTTTCCCACCCACTTGATACCTGCATCCAGCATGGACAATTCGAGAAATCGGTCCATTCAAAGGACAGCAAAGGTCAGTTGTGGTCACCACTACCTGTGAGGCTACATAGCGTGAATACGATTGAAATGCTGCAGAAGTGCACACTGAGAGTCAAGTTGAAAAAGGCACGCCGGATTTTCAGGTACAAACTGATAGGCTTTCTATTAACGAGAGTTATGTCTTAACTAACCTTCGTTTATGAAATGATGCTACAGAGATAAGGAGATCGGTCATGGCGAGATACAGCTTGATGACTATATTGGCAGAAACTCCCTGGGGTCAGTGATTATCAGAATCCCGATCATACCAACGAAAACGACTTCATTTACTCCAACTGTGGTCTGCAAGATTGAAATTGTGTCGGACATTTCCAGCGTCACGGGCGACGTACAATCGGAAGTTCATTACGAGAATGTGGATACTCGTACCATTGATGGGGCACTTGGACCGCCTCCCATTTACTTGACCTCTCTTTTGAATTTGTGCGCTAAGATTGATACGATCCCCAGTGCGGTTGATACTGAAATCTCTCGCGGAGCCGACGTTAATGCTAGGAATGAATCTGGCCAGACTCCTCTTATGCTGGCAGCCCAGTGCGGTAACTTGTCAGTGGTAGAAGCCTTGCTGAGAAATAAGGCAGATGTCAGCTTCACTGACAAGGCAAACCGAACAGCGCTTCAATACGCTAGACGGAGCAACCACCGAAGTATCCAAGGATTGCTCATGGGATTCGTCACAAATGATCAGCTTCGCTTTACTTACTCCGAAGCGACAGAAGAACCAAAATGGTCCATTCCTGCTACTGAAATTGAGTGTGGAGATTTTGAACTGGAAAAAAGCATTGGTGGTGATTCATCTGGAGCATGGCTGGACTCGAGGGTGGCGATCAAGTTCCATTTAGCTACTTCCTACGAAACGCTGTCCTTTGATCAGCAGGCCAAACAGTGGTTTAACCTTCGGCATCCACATATTCAGAAGCTCTACGGTGCTCTTTACGAGGGTTATAGACTTTTCGTGTGTGAGTACATGCCAAATGGATCGCTAAAGGAAATGATCGACGTATCGTGGCTCAATTGGAACGCAAAAAAGGTTGCCCAAATATTCCGATACCTTCACGAAGCTGCTTTGGGGCTTCAATATTTGCATGGACGCCAACTTGTGCATGCTGACGTTCGACTGGAAAATATTCTGGTTGGAAGTGATGGTATTGCTAAACTAGCAAATCCTTACAACGGAACCCAGCCCCAGAAATCTATCGTCTCCCAAAGGAAAGCTGGAAATGTACTAACAAAAGCATCTGATGTCTATGCTTTGGGTAAATGCTTGGAAGATATTTCACAGAAGCTCGACTGTCTCGGTGGATTTCAAGATATCGTCAAAGAGTGCGAGAGACTTCAGGCACAAATGTGCTGTGAGGATCCTCATCAGCGGTTTACGATAGGTGATGTGGTCATTCGAGCGCAGAAGTTGGTTGATATGGCCGTCGCATCGCACCTTGTTCCAGCAAGTGATACTTTGTCATTGCTGCAACAAACGCGTACGCATGTGGATATGTCTTGTCAAAAAGTTTACCAAAACTTTTTCGGAGACCTCGAAAGAATTTGCACGCGATATATTGAAAGTATGGACCAGACTAGTGTGGGGATATTCAACGAAGTGGATAAAGTGTTAGCCGCCGTTCACCATCATATTGATCAATACGACTACGATATGCTGTCCCAAAGCCTCACTACTACTTGCTCAACTGTGAATTACAGTAGTAACTCACCATTGGACGGTTTTCAAAAGCAAGTAGATGGATTTGCTAAATCTTCTCGGCGCTTCGTCGGAAGATTTCAAAGTGCTGGAACACTGGTGGTTGGAGCTCGAAAATCACGAAGGCAGTACATTGCCGCCACCAGATACTAAAATGATAACACAGGCTCACTCAACGCAGACTCAGACTTTGGAGACAGTATCGGATCAAGAATATCTTAACGACGGTGATACTCCTGAGTTCACTGGATGCACAGATCGCAATTTGCTTGAAGAGTTCAGAAATGGTAACTAGTGTGTGCCCCGAGTGGTTCATTGACTGGGATGAATTGGACTGTGACAAATACCCATTCGCGACGGGCGGATACGCTCAAGTATTGAACGCAAAGTGGCTCAACTCAAATGTCGTCGTAAAGCGATTGATTAAAGAGTCATCGATACGATCTACGTTTGAGCATGAAGTGGCTCTTTGGTTCAGCCTGAATCACCCTCATGTGGTGAAGCTTTTTGGTGGTGATTGTCAGATTCGAGAGCCGTTTTTCGTCTGTGAAAAAGCCAACAATGGCCAACTAGACAAGTACCTGAAAACTCATTCTTCTGAGATATGGCAGAAGCTGTATGAGGCTGCGCTGGGTCTCGAGTATCTACACGTTCGTGGAATATTCACCGAGACCTCAAGTGCGACAATATTCTCGTGGGTAGTGATGGAAAGGCAAAGCTGACAGATTTCGGCTTGAGTTCCTCCATCAACGCCATAGGCCAAGTCGGTGTCTCGGCAGCAGTTCGTTGGGTTGCACCCGAATGCCTAGCAGGGGAAGAAGTGTTGTATGCATTCGACATTTATTCATTTGGTATGTGTATTATCCAAGCTGTCACTGGGATCTATCCGTGGGGCCAAGGGATGCCGGATGAGTCCGTCTTGTACCACGTAAAAGCAGGGAAAATGCCACTTCGGCCTGCAAAATTTACCGACGCGCAGTGGCAATTAGTGGAGGAAATGTGCAAGCACAATCCTTCCGAACGAATGCATTTACTGGTGGTCGTCGAGAAACTGAAACATTTTGCTGAGGCTCCGAACATGAAGTTACTGCCTCCAGTTGCTCCTGATCTGGTGGCTTCGGATTTTGACATGCCTCGCATACTGAAAAGTATGCTCTTGGGTATTGATGACACCGTCCACACGCGTCTGGCGGGAAGCATTTACAAACTGTTAGTTGATCGCTTGGGGGATATTTACTTTGGCTCGTATAGTAAATTTGTGAAGCACGATTGCAACTCGATCGCTTTCGCAATTCAAAGGCCGATAGCTGAGCTTCAGAAGAAGCAGAGCACTCTAGACGCAGTCAAAACGATGTTTCAAGGATTTTCGTTCCACCGCCAGATCGACCGTGTACTTGCAGAGCACTTTGTCCTCCTACCAAAACGCAACGTCCACATGTGGGAGGAAAAGTGCTCGTACTTGATGCGAGAGAGTGGCAAGACATTTCTAAAGGATGATGAAGCTCAGTCAACATCAGTCGCATAGTTTTCAATTTGTCCGCTATCATGGCAATTCAGTGCGAGCTTCGATTTATCGTGCGCAGTCTCTCGTGAAGAATGTTGTGGTGAATGGATTTCGTAGATGGAGCCAAATACGGTGCGCTGGCTCACGCTCTGCTAGCTTTTTTTTTTTTTGCAGTTTGAGGGAACGGACCCGACAGAGAAGCTGACGCTGTTTGCGCTACTCGGAGTGTTGCAACCCAAGCAAGGCCAGTGGCAATGAAGACGTCCATGCTTCATGTGTGAGCGGTGTGTGGACATACCTGGCGCAGCACGCTAGCGACTAGGGCCTGATAGAACGAGCTCTGCAACTAGTAGGCCGCCACTTAAAATTTCGCGATATGATCAGTGGAGAACTGCGTCTTGTGAAGCGAGGAATGGAAGTTGAGCTGTGCTTGGTGCGTGGTTCACGCTCCGTAAGGTGTATCTTGGACAAGACTTTCAAACTAAAACAGCTATGGAGTGTCTGTGGAGCATTAAGCGGGGAGACACTGCACCTAGAGCTGCATCTGCGTGTGGAAATCTCTCTTCTCCATTCGTCACAATTGAAGTTCGCTGACGCTACGCCCCTAATCAAGTGTGATGAATTTTGTGTTGCTTCCTGTTGGCTTGGTGTGGGTATTGCTGCTTTACGCCTCGGAAGGTGGGGGCGTGCAAGCAAATCGGTTGGACTCTTGATGAGTTTGCCGCTCAGGTGTTGCGTCACAACCTGAGCAACCCAGCACCAATGTCGAAGATTACTGCGGACATGGTCGTAGACAACTTCGATTGTCGGAAGTGCGTCTGGAGAAACAGGCCTGTTGAGGCTCCATACCCTCACTTGATGAAATTGGTACCGGATCAGCGACGCGGATGAGGTGAAATTGCCATTTAATCCACCTTTAGCCGATTTTTCTCTGTCAAAAGGTGTTAGAATGAATCGGAGAGAGTTTTATCACAAGTTTCCGTCGTCAGTGGAGACGAGTGATGCTCAAAGCAACACAAACTAATTGAGATCAATGTACCTCAAAACAAAAGAAGGCGAGTCCTGCCATTTGAGCTTTTGGGGGGTGCAAGATGGAACAAGAATGCAAGTACATGGACATAGTTACAAGCTAAGCGCATAACTTCGACTTCAGGCACTAGAAAGTTGACTCATGCTGAAGAAGTTGAGTGAGTTGCCAGACTCACACCGCATCTTGCTCGCATCAAGTGTTGATACTTCTCCTTCCACATGTGGACGTCGCTGGTGGGCACAACGAAATGCTCTGCAAGCACCCGATCAATCTGCCGATGTAGTGAAACCCCTCGAAACATGGTTTTCGCAACTTCCAGCGTGCTCTGCTCCTTCTCAAGTCGAAATGCCCACCACTTCACCATAAACAGGATGGGTTTTACTCCCTGTTTCGCATCGTCACAAAAGTCACCATTGTAGATGTTCTCAATACGGACAACTAACAGCTTGAAAATATTCCCTGCCAATTGTGTATGGGCGTTGGGATCGAGCCTCGTGAGCATTTGTTTCAATGTGTGGAGCATGTCAAAATCCGAAGGTGCTAGCGGCGTTGAACGTGAACAAACCAACTCTGCGTGGGGGTCCTCTGCAAGCTCTTTTAGTTTCTGGACAACGACAAGTAAATTCATTCTTTGCGATGGCTCATGTTTGCACATGTTCTCTACCAATCGCCACTGTGCGTCGCTGAACTCCTCGGGACGAGATGGTAGCTGTTTCTGAAGCACGTTATACTTGACGGCGAGCTCGAATGTGTGTGTCCACGGAACTCTTCCACTGACAGCCTGATAAATACACATACCAAGTGAGTAGATGTCGGAAGCGTAGGTCGCCGGTTCTCCGGCGAGACATTCAGGTGCGATCCAACGATCAGCTTTGGAAACACTGCCTTGATCTTCTGCATATACAAACGCGCTCAATCCAAAATCTGTCACTTTTGCCTTACCATCGCTACTCACGAGGATATTATCGCACTTGAGGTCTCGGTGAATGATTCCACGTGCGTGGAGGTACTCGAGGCCCAGTGCGGCCTCATACAGTTTCTGCCACGCCTCAGAAGAACTTGTCCTTAGGTACTTGTCTAGTTGCCCGTTCTTGGCTTCTTCACAGACGAAGAATGGTTTTTTATCATCACAGCCACCAAATAGCTTCACCACATGAGGATGATCCAAGCCAAACCACAGGGTTACTTCATGGTTAAATATTTGTCCAAGATTGCTGTCTGATGTTTGAATTAGGCCCAACTGCTTGATAACAACAGATGAATTGAGCCATTCCCCTTTCCAAACTGTACCAAATCCGCCAGTACACAGACTTGCGTTTTCGCCAAACTTCAATTCATGCCGACCAATGAACCACTCTGGACGCGCGTTGTTTCCGATTCTCGAATTCTTTGAGCAAGCTTCGTTGAGTCCGTGCTGTAACTTTTGAGATCGATCATCCGAGCTCCATCGCTCTTGATCCGGTACTGCCACCAATTTTTGAATCTGCGTTGAGTCGGATAGTGTCATCTCATTAGACGATGATGGCAATTGGTGGTGTTCAAGTTCTATCCACCAGTGCTCGAGGTCTGTAAAGTCACTTGGTGAAGTACCGAGACGATCTAGTAAATCCTTTACCTGCGTCTGAAAAACCGACAGCGGGGAAGGACTATTGTGCTTATCAGTTGCACAAGCTGAATCAAGGTATTGAGACAGCATGTCGGGGTCGTATGGATCAATATGATGTCCAAAGGTGGTCCGCATTTCCCAAACGCTTTGAATTACCGCATTTGGTACACGGTTTACACTCTCAATTTGTCGCCTGCAAATCTTTTCGAGGTCCTCCAAAAAATTCTGGTGGACAATTAAACCATTCTGATCCACATCCTGACGCATCCTTTGCAGCACCAACAAAATATCGCTTGCTGGAACAAGGTGAGATGCGTCAGCCATATCAATTAAGTTCTGCACTCGAATGACCACATCTCCTATTGTAAACCGCCGAAGAGGATCCTCACAACACATTTGTGTTTGAGTAAGTCTCTCACATTCACCCACAAGATCGTGAAATTCCCCGAAGTAGTCGAGTTTGTGCGAAACCTCTTCCAAGCATTTACCCAGACCATAGACATCAGATGCTCTTGTCAGTACATTCCCAGCTTTCCTTGGGGAAGCGATAGATTTCTCGGGTTGGATGCCGTTGTAAGGATTAGCTAGCTTAGCGATACCATCACTTCCAATCAGAATATTTTCCAGTCTGATGTCACCGTGTACAATTTCGCGTTCATGCAAATACTGGACCCCCAGAGCGGCTTCAAAAAGATGTCGAAGTGTTTGGGCAACTTTATCTGCATCCCAATCGAGCCACGATGTTTCAATTTCCTCTTTTAACGATCCATTAGCCATGTGTTCACACACCAGCAATTTATAACCTTCATGGAGTGCGCCGTAGAGTTTTTGAATGTGGGGATGCCGGAGTTTAAACCACTGTTTTACCCGTTCATCAAACGGTTGAGTACTGAAGGAAGCTGTTAAATCGAATTTAATCGCCACCTTGGAGTCTAGCCATGCCCCAGACGAATCTCCACCAACGTTTTTTTCGAGCTCAAAATCTCCACACTCAATCTCGGTAGCAGGGATGGACCATTTGGGTAGTTCCATGGCTTTGGAGTGAGTGATGCGCAGCTGATCATTTGTGATGAATCTCATGAGCAATCCTTGGATACTTCGGTGGTTACTCCGTGTGGCATATTGAAGTGCTGTTTCTTGAAAAGTGTCAATGAGGCTGACATCCGCCTTGTTTCTGACCAATGCTTGAACAACCGGCAGGTTGCCGCAGTTCGCTGCCAGCATAAGTGGTGTCTGGTCAAATTCATTCCTCGCATTTACGTTGGCACCGCGACAGATCAAAACTTCGATCACACTAGCTGGGGTAGTGGCCAACCCGCTCAGACCAACAAAAAGGTTTGATCCGATGAAAACATGAACCTTATCTACTTCAGCATCATCTGTTTGGCAAGAAGCGTTCTCGGTCTTAGCGGTTTGCTTCGCGAATCCCTCATCAATCTTTAAATCCTCCACTTCTGCGTGGGCATTGGCGTTTGCAGTAGCAGGTATAATTGCCATCTCGCAAATTACAAAGCATGGTGGTGAAGAAGTCTCGGTCAGTACAACTGGAATTTTTGTACGCAGTGAGCTGCTGTAGGCTGTGGCGATATAAGCATCCAGTTGTATCTCACCCCGACCAATTTCCTTATCTCTGTGGGGACAATAGAGACAACGGATGAAAGTTAGTTATCGCACAGTTGCCTCGTAAGCCTTGATAACTACTCATACCTCAACACTCGCCGTGCCCTTTTCAAACAGATCATCAGGATACATTCGCGCAGCATTTCAATAGAACACACATTGTCCAGCAAAACTGCTGACGACAAAGAACTACCATCGGGTATATTCCTGGCTTTGGTGTCTTTAGTTGAGCCACATGCGACGGTCGCAGCACTCTGCTGGTGAACAAGCTCCCATTCACAATAAATCTTATGGGATTCGCAAGCGCCCTCGATTCCACAAAAAAGAAATGCAAGATGGACACACGGAGTCACATGATCTTCCAATCTGATCATCTCAGAGCGATGAATCCACACACTAGAGCCATCTTCCGTAGCTGCACAACATAAATTCGAGGACTTGGTGGCAGTGCGCACATCAAGACCAATCTGAGTTAGCAACTTTAGCAGGAACTCCATTCGCTGTGCTAGTGATTTTTCTGCGTGCTCGAAGGGTGTAACACAACCGATAGGTGACTTGCACTTTACTCCGAAATTGGTAATAAAGGGCAAACTACCCACTCGAGAATTCCAGCAGAATAACACTTCTTCCACAGCAGTGTTAGCGACAGAAAGTGGAATCGCAGCAGACGTGAGCGATAGTACCGATATGCCGATCTACGGAACAAAACCATCAGACGTTTTCCTTACTCATCACTTAAATCTATGATACTCACCGGGATAACATCGTCGAAGAAGCGTCGAGATCGATTACGAGCTGGGATCTGTAGCGGCTCATGGTAACACTTTCCCGAGATATCGCTATACATCCGCAGCTCTATAGTTGGCGAGTTCTCCGGATACAAAATCGTCCAAACGGCAGGTAAATGGCGCTTTTCACCTTGACCAACAATTTTTTTCAATGCCGTAAGCTCGCGGCATAGTTCAAGTTCGTCACACCGGGCACAGTTAGTCCACAGTCTTGAAATTAACCGTTTGAAGTCAGGTGGTAAGCTTGCACTAGATGGGGTCACATGTTCGTTCTGTGTAGGATCATCTTTGAAGGTGGAGACAATACTCCATTGTGTACTATCTGAACCAACAATGTTACTGGTATCGTTGGCAAAACACCGCTTGGCGATCCCATTTTTGATCCATCTAATACCGTGAAAACCAAGTAAAACTTGTTCCATTGCAACAACCAGGAACTGCATCTCTGCCCACGCAATATCTAATGTCGCTGCCACCACTTCGAGTGTGACATCAGCGTATTGCTCCTCTTTATGGGGAATCAAGCAGATAACAGCGGCAAACTCTCCGCGAACAAAACGTTCCAAGCGACCGTCACTAATCTCACGATCGACATCTGAACGGTACGAACGTACAGCAAAAGCCCAGAAGATCAATTCAGCGATTCCTAGAGGCAGTGAGTACTTCCACTTTTTAACACTTGATCCATATTCGTCAATCCGAGTCAACACGGATTCACGCCTTGTAACGACGTCAGCCATTGTCGTTTTCCAGTATGATGGCACGACAATGTCGGTGTCGTCAATGCTCGAAAAGTTCGTTTTATTCTTAGCTGGGTACGCCAAGTTAAAGTGTCTGAGCAAATTCTTAAATTCAGTGACCAAACCGCCACTGAACTCTTGCAAAGCTCTCCACGTCGGTAAAGTCATAAGCAACACGTTGTGAAACGTTCCATCGCGACGCAGTGAAGAAAAATGTACGCCAAGTCTGCCGTCGTATTCGTGGTTGATGGTCTCTCGGATAATGTCGAGCACAATCGTTGGGTCTAAAATGATTAAATGTTGGAATACGTTTTCATGGTTTTCATACCACAAAATGATCCCCACTTTGTGAAGCGTGCGAAGAATTTCTCGGCATGTTTGAGCTGTCAATCCATGCAAATCTTGCGTCAAGCTGCTACAAAGCGCAGTAGTTGGCACGATTAGTTTCTTTAACTGTTCTTCACGCGTCGCGCTCCTCTTTGCTGATCGTTGTAACCTCGTGATATACTCGAAAACTTGCACATGTACACTTGACACATCGAAACGGACTTTAGGGTCAGTACTAATGACACGGTAGATGGATCCCCTCACGCTGAGAATTGATTCGGCTGTGGTTACACTAACTGTTGTGAGCGGCTCGTTCAGTGCCGTACGCAGTGACCTTACACCATGGTCCGACATCGACATTTGAGTAGTAAGATCCGCAATAAATGTCATGAGACGCATCTTCACGTCATGGTCAACAACCACCAAGTCTGCTTTTGATACAAGATCAGCCTTTGTCCCGACCAATTTAAGCCGAGCGTCGGGTTGACGCATTAGGACTGACCGCATCCAATACAATACACTGTCTTCGAAGAATTGCTGCATGAATTCTTCTGCGTCTTGCCGCTCTCGCATCTCCTTCATTTTCTCCGCGTACAGGTTCAAATCAATACAAACCAGATACTGCGCCTGCTTGGAAAAAGACGCTGTGTCCCACTTGATAAATTTTATGCCCACCGAAGTCCCAGAACGTGATATCACACCGCCTTGTTTTCTCTCGAAATGAACACGAATGGAGATTAATTCCTACTGTTCCATTGTTCTCACTCTGCAGCGATGAAGAGTTCTCCACAATTGATCTTGCGAGACTGGTCTTCCCTGATGCGGTTTGACCAATGATGCAGACTTTACACCAGGATATATCCTCGCCAAAAATTAGTTTCTCCATTTCGAGCAGATATGCTCTGACAGCAGTTTTACCGCCCTTGATAACTTCGCAAGGAATGTTCTCCAGAGGTTTTCCTTTTTGATAGCACTGGTGCCAATACAAAATGGATTGTAGTAACCCCCATTGGTGTTGTTCCAAGGGTGCGGTATCACGAGCTGGTAACTTTGGCACTGATCCATATAAGCACAATAAACGTGCAACAGCACTCCTTTCAGCATCTAAATCGTTCAATGTGATCGAAAGCATTCCACAAAGAGGATTCTTTCCAGCCTACAGCAATATCATGTTTAAAAAATGCTGCCAACTCAGCTCATTAGGTTTTCTAACATTGACGACGTACCTTATCAGTTGCGTCAACCTTGGCGCCGCTATTTAACAGTAAGACAACTACCTTTACATTGCTGTAGCATGCTGCAATATGAAGTGGCGTCTCGTGATCCTGTTAACGAAGTGCAATGAATACCAAATATCCTCTTCCACATTGAATAAGGATAGCAAGTACACATACCTTACTCAGAGCATTCACATTGACCCCTCGACTCAAAATCAATTCAATACTCTTTGTGTCTCTGTCGCGTGCACTGGTGTGTAGTACTGTCCATCCTCTCTGCGTTCAAACAAGCACAATTACATTGAAATGTGTAGCGTTTTGTTTAGAAATATGACAAAAATCGCAAAGCCGTGATGTCACTTCTTGTACATACCTCATCGGCGGCATTTACATCGATTTGGGGCTGCAACAGCATTGGCGCGCTACCACTCAAATCCGAACGGCTGCTCTCCTACAATCGTTCGAATACAAGTAAAACGGCACAGTTCTCTTAGACTTCGGTTCAATCACAACGATCAACATGTTCATTTGTGAAAATGAAGTCGTGAAAGTTGCAGTTTGCGTTGGGCTTACCTGGCTTGAACTGTCAACAAAGCTAAAGAAACTTTCTGCTTCATCCTCGTTGAAATTAAATAACTTCAAAGGAACATCATTTGGGTCATCCACATATTCAAAGTCCTCATCACTCTGCTGCACGGTGTCGAAGATGTTAAGCAACATGAGACTTTGATCGATCTCATATTGCTCAGCATCTTTACGGATATTGCTGCTGTACGTTCTGTCTGGATCAATAATAATCTCGCAGGTCACAGAACAATCAGATGCAATCATCTCGGTCAGTATGATTGGGATCTTAAATAACACCGAGCTGCTGCAGGTAGTGTTGATACATGTGCCCAGTTGTATCTCGCCTTGACCGATGATCTTCTCGGTGCTGTAACGTTGAGACCATTCATTCATAAATGTATCAAGTGAGCATCTTGAAAACGTGTGTCAAGATCTCACTAATAAACCAAATAGCTCATACCTGAAAATCCGGCGCGTCTTTTTCAAATAAACCCCCAGTTTGCACTGCCGCAGCATTTCAATCGTATTCACACTATGTAGTTTCACAGGTACTGGTGACCACAACTGACCTTTTGAATTAACCGATTTCTCGAATTGTCCATGCTGGATGAGGCGTTGAGTATGTGGGTGGTAAAGCTCCCATTCACAATTGATCGTAGCTTTGGTTTCAAAGAGATTTTCCACGTCAGTTATGAGAAGTTCAATGTGAGTATCGCGAGTCAAATGCCCGGTTGAGCCAATCTCTGAACTCTCTTCGCGTTCCTTGTGGGCAGACTGAGTCAAATGACCTTCTAATCGGTTTAGCTCGGATTCATGCAACCAAACGTAGGAGCCTTCTTTCGTCGTCGCGCATTTTAAGTTGGAAGCGATGCGAATCTCACCCTCATTAATACTAAGTATCTTCAACAAATTGAAGAGGAATTCCATCCGCTCGCCTGAACTGGTTGTAGACATCGCTAAACCTGGGAAAAGGTTCGTCTTTTCAAGTATGGACTGCGTGGTGCACGTCTGGTCTAAATACTCTCGCGAGACTATCACAAAAGCAACGGCATAGTTAGCAATGTAAATCTGTGATACCGACAGCAATGAATGTGAAACCTTACCCGATAACACATCCGATGCCGCTGTGCTTGCCACTGCGAAAGGAATAACATTGGAGGCAATCGACAGCGCCGAAATACCCACCTACATAGCGAAACTAAGTTGTTAGTGTATGGTAAACTCTGCATGGAAACTCCCGGGCTTTGACTCGATCCGCATACAGATGGCTATTGTATCAGGCAATGTGCATGTAGGGAACTCACCCTAATAAATTCGTGGTGGTCTTCGACGAACTGTTGGAATCCATTCGGAGCTGCAAATACAAGCGGCTCATGGAAGCACTTGCCGGAGATATCGCTGTGCACCCGCAGCTCTACTTTCGATGAATTTTCAGGATACGAGAATGTCCATAATGCCGGAAATTGTCGCTTGTCCTTGTGCAGTGCGAGTTTCTTGAGCACCGATAGCTCCCGACTAACGTCAAGCTCATTAAGTTTTCCGGGCACGGTCCACGGTTTCTCCAGAAACCATCTAAAATCTGGAGGGAGCCATGGGTTTTGTCTGCGTAGTTGATCCTCCGTTTTTCCGTCTGCCATCTCAAGGTTTAAATCGTGCCAAGTCTCATGCGTGAGGCCATCCTCATCGACGACATATTTCTTCCAAAGGTTAAAATGATCTTCAGCTACACACCGTTTGATCTCACGATTGTCCCTCGAACTCAGACCCGGATAGTCTATTAAAATTTGCTCCATTGCAGTCACGAAAAAGCGCATCTCTGCCCACGCGATATCCTTTGATCCCCCGACAGCTTCAATCAGAATCTCATCGTATAGGCCCTCGTTGTGAGGAATAAAGTAGATAGCCACTGCGAACTCGTGATCAACAAAGCATTCAAAGCGATTGCCTCTTACCATACGGTTGGCGTCAGAGCGATAGGATCGTACCACAAACTGTACGAAAATTGCCTCGGAGACACCAACGGGCAACGTGTACTTCCATTGTGCCACATATCCGTCAGGGGTGTCGTGTCGAGTTTGAACTGATTCCTGTCGAGACTGCTTTCGAAGCGCTCCATTTCTCAACCAGTACGAGGGCACTACCATGTCAGCCTTGTCAAGGTTCGTTTCGTTGTTTGCTGGGTACGCCAAGTTAAAGCGCTGCAGCAAACGCTTAAACTCATGGACCATTCTTCCACCACATGCTTCCCATACCTTCCACAGTGGGAATGTCATCAGCAGTGAGTGAGGTAGCGATCCATCCCGAAGAAGCGCTTCGTACATTTCACCATTCCTGTTCTCGAACTCGTGATTGACCACTTCGCTGATGATGTCCAGCACAATCGTAGGGTCTAAAATGACTCTGTGATTTTGCTCGTTGCCGCCGTTCTTGTAACCACAAAATGTCCCCCAAGTTGTGCAAGACATCCAGGATCCGTCGGCATTCATGGTTGGACAAGTCATCGAACTTACTCATTAAATCGAAGAGAATTGTATCGACGGACAGCATCACGTCTTCCAGTTGATCCTCTCGTTTCGAGTTAGCTGCCACCACGGATCGTTGTGAGCTGACAATATACTCGAGAACATCCACATACATCTTCGGCATCTTTTCCCAAAGCTGCTCCTCAGCGACAACCATTTGCTTGAGTTTTTCCTGCGCTTGCAAGGCCAAATCCTTCGTCGCGACGCTGGTCGGCACCAACTTCCGATCGAAGTCTTCACTCAATGCCTTTTTCTCGCTCTCTTCCAATTCCACTTGTCGAGTGTCGCTCGCAAGAAATGACATGAGGCGGGTTCTCACATCGATTTGAACGTGTTTCAATTTTTCTTCGTCAGACTTGAGACGATCCGCTTTCGTGCCGATCACCTTGAATCGGGCGTTAGGTTGACGAAGAAGCACAAGTCGCACCCAGTGGAGCACGTTCTCCTCAAAGAATCTTTGCATTGAACGGTTGCCCTTCTCCGACGAAAGCAGTTTGAACTCTGCCCACTTTTCGTAGTACTTGCCAAGATCAATGCAGAGAATATAAAGCGTCTTCTCCGAAAAGAACATGGGGTGCGAGACTTGATAAATGTCTTGGCCAGCATGATCCCAAAACGTTATGTCGTATCGCTCTCCCTTCGCCGCATTTCCATCGTCAGTAACGTTACTGTCATCATTCGTCGCTGGTGAATTCAGGAAAAAGGTAAACGAAAAGCGGTCGATGCCAATCGTTCGGTCATCTTCGTTCACCAGCAAGTTAGCCGAATCCGTCACCGAATTCACAAAACTTGTTTTCCCCCACGAGCTTGGGCCAATGACACAGATCTTGCAGCGATTCACACGCTCCGACGTGTTCTCCAAATCACTGAAATACTTGTTAACCTTAGCTTCCCCGCCTTTGATAAAGCTGGACGACACGTTAAGCAGCGGCTTGCCCTTCTTGAAGCATTCATGCCAGTATTGTGCACATGCCAGAAGTCCCGACTGATGATCTTTCAGAGCCGACACCGCTGATTCTAACAGGGTTGGCTTCGAGCCTCGTAAGCACAGTAAGCGTGCAACAGCAACGCTTTCATTATCGAGTTCATGTTGTTGAGCTGAAATCAAGTGACTGAGCGGATTGTTGCCAGCCTACAAACACACAAACAAACACCGATCTTTAATTTCCAACACGAGCAAATGGAGAATTCTCCAAAAACCTTGTCTAGCGCATCGATCTTGGCCTCGTTGCTTAGCAGCATGGACACCATGATTGTGTTGCTAAAACACGCTGCAAAATGCAATGCAGTCTTGCCGGTCTGCAGTATTAACATCAAATGAGAGCAAACCGAGTTAGTACACGCCACCACTGTCGCTACCATATTTCTTTTAACCAACAAGTGCAATGAGCACTTACCTTGTTTTCAGCAGTCACATCGGCACCTCGATCCAGGAGCACTTTCGCCATTTTCGAGCTCCTGTAGCATGCCGCAATGTGGAGAGCCGTTCTGTTGTTCTGCGCCCCCGTATTTACAACTTCTCTTAGTTCTGTACTTGCAATGTGGAAAATGGTTGTTTGCTTACGTTGTCGCGAGCTTCCAAGTCGACTTCATGGTTCAAGAGGAACTCAAGCATCTCCAGATTGCCACTGCTAGCGGCAACGTGTAAAACGGTGCTTCCGTCCTGCATCCTCAACGATATTAGCCACCGAATTGAACACATGATGCCGTCAACGCCTCACCTCCTCTTTCGCTTTCTGGTCAGCATTCTCCTTTAGCAGAAGTTTAACCATGTCCACGTTACCGCTCCTGACTGCATTGTGGAGCGGAGCGCTACCGCCCTGCTCGACGCAAACAACCATATTTTTTATCAGGTATACAGATGCAAAGCCTCACAAGTTCAGGCGACTCACCTCGTCTTTCGAAGACAAATTAGCTCCTCGATGCAGCAGCAACTTGGTCATCTCCACGTCGCCATTTTTCACCGCGATGTGGAGCATCGCGTCACCATACTGCGAAGCCACAACACGTCCGTTAGACGCTTCAACTGAGTGAACAACTTCACTGATAGGGTATTATCCCACTGTACCTCCGTCCCTGCTATCGTATCCGGCAGAAGTACAGCAACGACTTGTGTATTTCCACTGTCAACTGCCAGTCGCAAGGGCGTCGTACCAATCTAGAAACACGTCATTAAACACCGACCAGTTACCAGTTGTGGACATTTCTCAAAGTAACTTGCACCACGCACTTCGTCTTTTGCATGGACGTTTGCTCCACTTTCCACGAGACTCTTGACGTTCTCGGCAGCTTCGCGGTCCAACGATTCCCATTCCTCTTTCACCTCGTCGCTCTGATAGTTCAGATCTCAATCAGAAACACCAAAGCAAAAAGGTTTTGTTTGGACCATGACGCACTGTAACGTTGGTGATCCCATTGGTTTCAAGATGGTTCAAGAGCTTTTGCAGCCCTCCCTCGACGAGATACTGCCACGAATCATTAACACCTTTAGTTGCTAAGATAAAGCGATACATAATATGATCTAAAGTCACGTACGAGATTCACGGACACTCCTTTGTCTCGGAGCCATTGACGACGATCTCGTAGAACTTGGTTGATGACCGCGTGAAGTGGGTACTGTGAGGTAAAATACGTTAGTATCGTTTTCCTGGTTCCTAGTTTGTACGAAGTCCCTCACCTCCTCCTCCATCCTGCCAAGAGCAAATTCACAACTGAGTGCCTGCCTGCCGCCTCGACGGTCGGTCGGTGGGTGCACTCACTGCCTATTTTGCGCTGGATACCGAACTTCTCTCGACGAGGGACTGCAAAAAGGACTCGCAACGTTCAGATCCTAACGTCCCTACAGCAAAGCACTGAACTGTTACCCGGACACTTGCATTGAAACGAAAGCAAAACTATACTACATGTATCCACTTGTAGCGAAAGATCCAGACGCATGGCAAAGCTTTGTGGTGGAAGGAGGTGGGTGGCCCCATGATCGAACTCCATGATGGAGGTTATCGACTGGTCCCGCTTTGTATGAACCAGGAGCCAAAGTTCGGATGGGAGATGCATCGCTTGCAAGTGTCGACCAACGAAAATCAGCATGCGTGGGTGATTCCTGATGATCCGAGCATCGGTCTATTAACCAGTGCAGCACATTGTACTTATCGACATCTACTCGAGTTCTAGTTTTTGCCATTACCCCAGTATTCCTTCGCTTGGTTGAAAGTGTGTATCGGTAGCAAGCTTGAACACTATTCTCTAACGGTTCAGGCGGTGTGGACTGCCGCCGAGTACTTGGAGACCGTCAGCGTGCCGGTGCCCGAGAAGGGTTCCATGCCGGCCTGAACGTTGATGAGGTACTGATTCGGGTCGATGGAGTAGTTGGCCGGGATCTCGTCGAAGAACTGCTTCAAGTCAGCCGAGAAGCTGTTGGTCACGTTGGCCGTGTTGATGTACGAGAAGACGGTCATGTTGCCGTTCATGCCGTAGTACATGTCGAAGTCGACGCTGCCCCAAAGACTCACAAAGCGTACCAAAAATGAAGCTCTTCATCGCTGCCAGTGCCATTGCCGTTGCTGCCTCCACAGCTTCCGCCGAGAACGAATTCTGCGGTCAGTGGAACACGACGCAGACCGACGACTACATCCTGTACAACAACCTCTGGGGGCAGTTGGGCGACCCGAACGGCACGCAGTGCACGGGTCTCGATAGCATCGACGACTCCACCATCGCGTGGCACACCACTTTAAGCTGGAGTGGGTCTCACGCACCGCACCAAGTCAAGTCGGACGCCAACGCCGCGCTCAAGTTCGACCACGTGCCGCTGGCCGAAGTCACCTCCAGCCCTTCCACCATCGAGTACGAGTTCGACTACGAAGGCGAAGTCGTGGCCAACGTGGCCTACGACCTCTTCACGACTTCCGTCCTCGACACCAACGCCGAGTACGAGATCATGGTCTGGTTGGCGGTGCTCGGTGGCGCGGGACCCATTTCCAGCACCGGCAAACCCATCGCGCACACGACCGTGGGCGGCGTCGACTTCGACATGTACTACGGCATGAACGGCAGCAGCAACTTGGTCATCTCCACATCGCCATTTTTCACCGCGATGTGGAGCATCGCGTCACCATACTGCGAGGCCACAAAACTTCCGTTAGACGCCACAACCGAGTGAAAAACTTCATTAATACGGTATTATCATCGCACCTCTGTCCCTGCGATCGTATCCGGCAGCAGCACAGCAACCACGTGTGTGTTTCCACTGTCGACTGCCAGACGCAATGGCGTCGTACCAACCTAGAAACACGAACGATCAGTTACCAGTTATGAACATTTCCGAAAGAACTTGCAGCACGTACTTCATCTTTTGCGTGAATGTTTGCTCCCCCATCGATTAGACTTTTGATCTTCTCTGCAGCTTCACGATCGAACTCCTCCCACGTTGCTTTCACCTCGTCGCTCTACTCATTCATCTACCGTCAATAACGGAGCCCAGTCAACAGCAAAACTCTGGTTACAACTCACCTTAATGTTGATGGTCTGTTTGCTTTCAAGACGATACAAGAGATTTTGCAGCCCTCCCCCGATGAGATGCTACAACCAACCATCCAAAGTTTACAAATAAGGCCCTCAAATAATACGAGGAATCGTTGAGTCACGTACATGTACATGTACGAGATTCACGGACACCCCCTTTTCCCATAGCCATCGACGACGGTCCCATATTACTTGGTTTATTACCGCATGAAGTGGAAACTGAGGTTGACAACATTGGAAAACCTGTTAGTCTCCACTGGTTCCTCAATTCTACATTCCCTCCCTCACCTCCTCGTCCATCTCGTCCTAGAGACCGCAAAAGACAAACTGATGAGCTTCTGAGCTGGGTACCAACCGCCCAGTCGACTCAAAAGATCGCAGATTGTTCTGGCCTGAATCACCCTCACGTCCACCATTGAACACTGCACCACCAGCAGCATCGACCTTCTCTTTAGCAATTGAGAGAATCTCCACAGCCACCGACTCTTGTGCCTATCAAATTCATTAGTACGCAGCAGTACTCGGTCTTGTAGTTGAGTTCGTTACGAAGTTATTCACGTTCCTCTTTCCAGTAGTTTCAACAGCACCAAAGCCATTCCAGCGTCTGTCTCCATTGGAAAGGAGACCCCACTCGACCATCATCCGAGACGATGAACAACTCGCGAGACCACCCCGTTTTCAAGCGCTTGTCCCGTCAGCAGCTCATCGTTCGGCGTCGAAGTCTCGGGTTGCAGCCTCTCGTGCTGGATCCGACTTTTGCCAGCTCTCGGAAGACTCGCTGCAAACACTGCGGCCGTCGCTTCAACCCCGTGTGGAAAAACTACCTGTGCCACTTGTGCGGTCGGTGGGTTTGTGAACCGTGTTCCAGTGTCGTGGAGCGAGAGCGAGAGCTGCTTGTCGTCCGGTTCGTGCGCTGCTGCGTCACGTGCCTCAAAATGGCCAACAAACTGCCGGACTCGGAGCTCCTGACCCCATTTCTCGCAGCCCCGTACGTCAGTGTGAACGGCCACAGCCAACTCGGACTGCACCTTGCTGACGTCCTGCGCACCAAAAAGGAACTTCGACCGACGGTGTTGCAGCTCCTGAGCTACTTGGGCAGACCTCTGGGCACCAATACGCAGATCCTGGCAGAAATCCGAGAAGAGGAATGGGCCGCCGCCACCGAGTTGGTCTCCGGTGACATCGCACCCGACGTTGTCACGAGAACCAAGAGCGGCAAGCAGAGGCGACGCGAAAAACGCCGCAATGGGGACAGCGGAGTCAAGCCTGGCAACCCCGAGTGGGTGCAGTTCCTCGTCCAGCAGTGCTTTGAAGTATCTCTCACGGAGCTGCCACTGGACGAGTGTGTGGTCTCGGAAGCGGACGGCACGCGAAAGTATCCGATCTTCTACGACGACGACACCGACATGCCCTTCGCACCGACCACGCCAAACGAAGCTGCTCGAGACGAGTGCATGGCCAAATGCAACCTCCTGGGTCGAGGAATCGCAGACAGCAAAGAGGTTCAATTGGTCTGCCACCTTGCAGCGAAAGAGCTCGACGCGTTGATGGCAACCGTCACGGCAGTGCAAGCCGACAAAATGTGCGCACTCAACCTGGTCAATGAGAACGCTTGCGTGAGTACCGATCGAGACAAGAGCTTTGGCGCCCACGCCATGGTGACCGGGTTGCCGTTCCTAGTACGAAACACCTTGGTCGACGTGCGCTTCCGGAATTTCCCGTCTGTGCGTGGCGACATCGAAGGCTTTGCAAACCGCGTGCTGTTCTTCTGCGCGTTCCCGATCACTGCTGCACATACCGACACCGTCATCGCGCTGCTGTGCGTAGTGGACTCCAAACCGAGGAAAAGCATCACTACGATGCAGTACACGGTGCTGAAGAAGCTGGCAGAAATCCTCTCGACGCTCTTCGCGGAATATTTTTGAATGACCAGTATATTCGACGTGCTAGTCTCAAGCGCAGCCTCGTGCTTTTCCTCCTCTAGCTTTTTCTGCTCCTCCTGGTAAATCATGAACGGCGTTCGCGGTTTGGGAACAATTTTGGGGAATCCGGCGCGACCGAAGCACTCTCGGAAGCGCAAACCGGTGGTCAAGTGCCCACGTTTGGTTCGATCACAGTGAGCTTCATCGCAACACGCATCGCAGAAGTATCGTTTGTTGCACTCCAGACACAATACGCTGGCCTCTTGCTTCGTTCCTCGTACGGCACACTCGGAGCAAACCTGAATTTCAGCAGGCGGCTTGATTTCTCGGTTGATGGGGAGCCTTTGAGGCAGAATTTTGGCGAGTAAAGCTTGGCGTTTCTCCTTCTTCTCCTGCAGCTCTCGCTCCATTTGCGCAGTCTCCAATGGATGTCGCCACGTACTGAGGTTTGTCTCGGCATTCCAATAGTACGCAGTGTACGGCGGCTCGTCCAGGTAACACCGATGCCAACCTTCCTTCAACAGAGCTGCCTCCTCTTCTGCGAGTGCTGGATCCGGTGCATCGACCACCATTGCAAACAACGACGCCAGCAGTTGATCCGGGTCGCCGACATTCAGCAAATTGCAGGCGCTTTGCACGAGGTCTTCACGCTGGTCGACAAAGTGCTGCTGGCTTCGCAGCCACGCCGTACAGGTATCAGCAACCTCGTACCAGTTTTCATGATAGTCGACGAGGTGCGTCGCGCAGTGCACCAGAACCAACACGCTGGTCCAGATCAGGTTAGATAAATCGTCCTTTGGAGTCGTGACAACTAGAAATCGTTGATAAGGTACTGCGAGACACCTCGAAAGCGCCTTGGACGGAACCCAACACTCAGCTTTAAAGCTACGACAGATCACATCAAGTGCTTTCTCCGGTGTGACCGCGCCATAGTTCGTAGCCCCCACGTCGTTGGCCTTCTTCACAACTCCTCTCTTCATGATCAAAACGAAATTGTTGCTCGCCACGCAGGACTCGCTTCAGCACATGCACATTTTTGGCATTGCGTGGGGTGGTTTCGCTTCCGGACTCGCCCGACATGGCATTTTAACGGCAGTCTCCGACATCGAACCATGCACGCACCAGGTCCTGACCACCCGGTTTTCACTCGCCTCTCACGGGCGCAACTGGTTGCTCGACGACGGCATATCGGCTTCCAGTCGCTCATCTTCGACGCTCCGACAGCTATGAATTCGACCAAGTCACCAAGAGTGCGAGTGAAGTTCTGCTCGTACTGCCAGCGCATGTTCACCACTGTGTGGAAACCATATTTGTGCCATGTCTGCGGCAAGTGGGTGTGCGAGCCATGTTCCCGAGTCTTGGAGCGCGAGCGAGAAGAGCAAGTCATTCGGTACATTCGCTGCTGCGAAAGTTGTCTGCCCCTCCTGAACAAGTGGACCGCCAATATTGACGAACTAGCAGCGTTCACCTTTTGTCCGTGGGTGGTTCCGTCGAGCGTGAGTCCATTGGGCGTGAACCTGGCCGAGATACTTCGTTCCCAACCTGAACGTCGCCAAGCAGCTCTGTCACTGCTGCGTTATCTCGTCGAAGAAGTTGATACAATTGCTGGGGTCCAGCTTGAAGACATCAGTGAAAACGAATGGGCCGCGACCGTCTCCTCCTCACACGCAGCAGTCGAGACGGTAGAAGAGCAGCGTTCCAACTCGACTTTGATCCGAGGAGCCCAGCACTTTGTTCAGCAATGTTTGGACGTGCGTATCCCTGAAATCCCCTTGGAGCAGTGCGTGTTGGCAGAAGCCGACGGTCGACGTAGTTACCCGTTGACGTACGAGTCACCGACGCAAGTTCCGTTGGTCCCTGATCACCCTCGCGAATCGGAGCGAAACGAGTGGATTGAGCGCTACAAACTCCACAAGGCCGACGTGCCCTTAAGTGAAGAGGTGGCGTTGATCTGCGACCTGGTGGCCAAAGAGATGGAGGCAGACATTGGCGTGGCCACCACCGTGTCCGGAGACGAGCAGTGGTTCATCCCTCCCATGCGATCCGAAGGAGGCGTGCTGGTCAACGAGCGCAAAGAGTCCTTCTCGTCGCACTCGATCCTGTCCGAGAACAAGCCGTTCCTCGTGCGCAACGCGCTGCTGGACGTGCGCTTCCGCCACTTCAAAGTGGCCAACTCCAAGAACAGCATGAGCTTCTTCTTCGGAGTGCCGATATTGGCGGGCGACGGGGTCGTCGTGGCCACGCTCTGTGCGCTGGGCAGCAAACCTCGCAAGAACATCACGACGATGCAGTACTCGGTCATGACGACGCTGGCCCACGCCTTGTCTGGTATCTGGAAGAACATGTACGTGCCCGAAGAGGACGAACCGCCCAAGGAGCTGCAAGAAGCGCCGTGGACGCTGCGCCTGCGGTCGCCACGCAGCAGCAACAGCGGCAAGAGCTGACGGAGGATAACGTCATCGACTTCAACTTGAAGTTGTCCTCCTGTGGTGGACACTGGATCGTCTAAAACCGTTACACCCACGAGTCTCCCGCCAATTAAACTGCGTCAAGGCACGCAGCATGATGCATCACGAGTATCAGATGCCTGAGGATATCCAACATCCTCCATAGGCCATTGGCCTCCTACAGCTCTTGGCTCGTGCTCCTTGCAGCCTGGTTCCAATTGCCTATTTCCAGCGTGCGCGCGTCACAGCGCACCTTTCGATTCCGCGGGTTCAGGTTGCGTCGGCGACCACGTCACTCTGGACCACCAGCACACGCAAACAAGTTTGGCGTGTACCCGTCTATTGGTACCTTCTACACTTGGTGTTTGTATACCCTCGCACGACTATGCGACCGTCGGCCGTTGTGGTTTCTTTGTGAGAGGCTCATTCCTCCTCTCGCCAGCAAGTGACCAACTACCCCACGATGGACGCCATTGCCATGGAACTGCAGCTCTCCCGAGCCGATGGCGGCAAGCAGCTGACGGCAGAGACGGCCATGGACAACGTCTGCGTCTTCCCGGCGCTGCGAGCCACTCAAGCGACGCTCAAGACGCCGCAGAGCGCCACGCGAGCCGATCTCCCCATGGGCACGTGCTACCCCAAGTGTATGGACGCCGTGGAGGACGTGGCGCCGCGCCCAGGCGTCCAGAGCAAGCACCCGACGCTGAGCGACACGGCGCTGGTGGCCAAGATGCAGACGTTCGATCTGGAGGAGCTGGGACTGTCCCACGCGCCCCACAAGAAGCAGGAGAAGAGCATCGTCGTGGACTACGAGGACAGCGACGGAGAGCACCCGGAGCCGAGAGATGACGCCGCCACTTGCGCCCCCAGCGCGTGTGGGCCACTCACAGACGTGGACACCAGTGCCGGACGTCCAGTTAGCAGCTTGAGAGGCAAGAGCGTCATCTTCCAGCAGGAATCGGAGCCGGCGTCGCCCTCGACCACCGACTCGGACGAGGAGCCGCGCTGCTCCAAGGTGCACAAGCTCTGCATATGCGAGGTGAAGCTGCACCGCTTGCTCGAGTCGTGCTGGCTCGTGTCCAGTGGCCAGGTGTATGACGTGACGGGGCTCGTGACGTCACATCCTGGAGGTGTGCGCTCCATCCTACGCAAAGCCGGCGGCCCGGACTGTGCGCGGGACATGAAGTTCCACACCAAGAACGCGCGCAAGATGATGGAGAAGTGCTTCATCGGCAAGCTGCAGCAGTGCGGAGACGCCGTGGAGTGTGCAGACGACAGCAACTGCAGCATCATGTAGCGGTGGCCACAAGTGCTAGCAAGTAGACCTAGATGTATGACGAAGCAGACGTCGCCTGCTTTCTGTATAATTTTATCAAGCGCAGTACGTACGCGCAGACGGCCGACAGACTTGGAGCAGCAGCAGCAGATACCGGACTGAGAACCACATTTTTTATTTACTCCTCCCTCGTGGAGGTCTTCAAAAGACTTGACAAGGGTTTGCCTTCATCAGTTTTGATGTCGTGGGTGCAGTAGCTCAATTGCTCGTGCATCTAGTTCGCTCCATCCGTGTCCCTCCGTGCTCAGGTGAACTGCTTCATGAACTCGGTGGCGACGATACGTCCGCGTGCATTGAGGGAGATCTTCATCTCGCTGATCTCCTTGTCAATGTCCTCCATGAAGGTGATGATAAAGTCGATGAGCTTGTGCTTGTACATGTTCTCGAGGTGCTGGTGCACAATGAGGAAGCTCATGTCGTAGCCCTCCACAGGCACTCGTCGCATGATGATGAACTGTTCGGCACGTTGCATGAGGAAGCGGTTGAACTTGTGGCTCAGGATCGTCTCGATCTCGTCCGCCTTCTTGATGCTGATACTCACGCGCGTCGAGTTGATGGACGGCTCAATGAAGCATTTCTCCTGCTCGTTGCGGCAGATGAGCACGGGGTTCAGCAGTAGTTCTTTGCTCATCCTGGATAGAAACGGATAGAAATGGATTAGAAATGCGAGGGATAATATCCTTAGATAAAAGGGGGATAATGTCCGACGTACTGCAGCTCCACTTCCGGCTTGTTGTGGCGCTCCACCGTCTGCGACGGGAAGTTGCGCAGACACAGCGCCGAGTCCAGCGAGCTGCGGATGGCGCTGAGGTACGGGGCGAGGGTGTTGGCCTGCAGAGGAAGAGTAGTGAGGCGCACGAAGGGGCCAAGAGCAGGCGGAGAAGAGCACGCACCATGGCGGATATTCGTCGAATTGCTATCTGACTACGAGGAATAACCGGAGTAATCGTTGATTTAACCAGGTAAATGTGTGATGACTTGGTTTCCGTATGCATTTAACCAAATCCTATGAGACAAAATCCTCATACAAACGTCAAGCCTAACTTCGACGAAGAGTTGGTACTGTACGTGAGTCTCGTTGATGTTCCTGCTGCGAGAGAGTAAAAGGTATTTGGAGTTTGGAGTGCGGCAGCAACAGGAGATCTAGATGCTCGCGTCTTCAGCATAGTGGGGCTCAGCTCTTCGGTCGGACTAAGAGAGACCAAGTTTCTCTTCCTCTCGCTTCTTCTTGAATAGTGTGGTGCGGCAGCAAGGAACGCCGTTGCAAGGCTAAACAACAGTTGAGGCGTGTTGGGTGACATGCACTCGTTGCCAAAGAAAAGATCTGTGCGCTCAAGAATGCTGAAATTTGGTTCGGACCGTACCGGCATCAATATGCACCGGGTGGATTCAAAGAGTTCATGTAAGGTGTCAACCTCCATTCAAGTCTCATCAAGTTCACGTGGTTGAATTCGACTCAGTCGGCAGCAGACCCAGTCGGATACGAGTACATGTACTATACCTACATGTGCGTCTCTCTTCATCGTAATACAGAGCGATTACGATGGCCAACCTCCATAATCATCCCACAAGACCCACGAAGCGAAGCAGCATCTCATTCTTCAATTCCCAAGCAAGGATCAACACAACCAAGAACCTACCAACAACATGAGCTCATTCGTCCAGTCCAAGCCTCTTCCCAGCGGACACTCCATCCCAGCCCTCGCACTTGGCGTGTTCCAAAGCGAACCCGGTCCGGAGGCCTACAACGCTGTGCTCACTGCGCTCAAGCTCGGATATCGCCATATCGACACGGCAAGTGCGTACGAGAACGAGAGCGATGTGGGCAGAGCCATCCGTGACTCTCGTATCCCGCGCGAAGAAATCTTCGTCACCAGCAAGTTCTACGAGGTCTCGTGGATTCCGTGGTCGACCACTCCCAAGAAACCGTGGAGCTACCAGGAGGTTGTTGATGGCGTCCGTGAAAGCAACCGCAAGCTCGAACTCGAGTACATCGATCTGTATTTGCTGCACGTTCCGTGTGATAGCGCCACCGTTGGAGACGCGTGGAAGGCACTCGAGGATATGCAAGCCGAAGGACTGATCCGCGACATCGGTGTCTCCAACTTTGGTGAGAAGCACCTCGTGAATCTGTCGAAGACGTGGCGTGTCAAGCCTGCGGTGAACCAAGTGGAGCTGCACCCGTGGCTGGCCCGCCCTGACACGGTCAAGTACTGCGAGAGTCAAGGTATCCTCATGGAGGCTTACTCGCCTTTGGTGCGCGCGCAGAAGATGGATGACCCGGTGCTCGTTGAGGTCGCGAACCAGCTCAATGCTACTCCTGCGCAAGTGTTGATCGCATGGAGCCTCGCGAAGGGTTTTATTTCGCTGCCAAAGTCGGTGAAGGAGTCGCGCATCAAGGGCAATTTGGAGGCCGCGAAGCTGAAGTTATCAGCGGAGCAGTTGGCGAAGCTGGACAGCCTCGACTGCTACTACGTTACAGGATGGGACCCCATCAAGGACTTGTACTCGCTTTCGAGACCTCTCTAAAGCTAGGACCTTTGCTGAATCCTACAACTTTCCTCGATGCTTTCAAAGCATGTAGGTGCTACATTTGCAGTTGTAATAAAGACAAAAGCTTTCACGACAAAGATTTTCAATGGCCATTAGGAATTGTTTGACCTACTAGTTGCGTCGTAGTATCGAGTCACTTGAGCTCACCCACGCCGAAGTTGCTGCTCGACAGTTCCAATTCTTGAGCCTCCTCGGGCGTGTAGCAGACAATCGTAGTGTAACGTGTCTTCTAGTACCCTGCACGCCGGGCTTGGTCGTCTGCACAGTGCTTACTGCTCAACCTAGAAGTCCTGTTGGCCGACAGCGATCCACTTGACCGCTGCGCCGGCACGTACCCAGCTGGCAGTGCCTACTTTATTCGTTTCGTTCGTTATCAATCAAATGCAGACGTCCTTCAACCACTACTCACTACTCGCGGTGACGCTACGCCAATGTCAACGTCCAGCTCACAGCCACCTCACACCTACGCCCACTTAGTCACTAGGGTATACGCCTCAAGCGCCAACCCCGCATGTGCAACCGTTCAGTAGACTTGGACCGGCAGGGTCCTGAGCCGTTCACTACACGCTGTCACTAGTGCACTCGCCTTTGCGTGCAGTCCTTCGCAATCTCCGTCCGTCCGCGCGTCCAAATCAAAGTCGGGCAGTCCGAGTCCGTCGACTCAGTCTGTCCTATCGTCAAAGTCGGGCAGTCTAGATCCGTTGACCCAGTCCGTCCTATCGTTCGTTTCGTTCGTGTTCACAAGCTCGACCACACTCCTGTCTTACTCGTTCGGTTCGAAAGGGGCTGCTGCGTGCGTTCCTCTCGTCGTTTTGGGAAGTGAGCACTCCTCGTCGGTTTGGAGTGCGCTCTTCTCGTCGTTTTGCGAAGTGAGCAGTCCTGGCCTTCCGTCGGTTCCTGGCGAGCGTCTAGCCGCCGTACTTCAACTTCGGGACCTGGGTACAGCTCGTTCACTTCGTCCATCGTGCCACCTTCGTCGATCGGCAGCTGCATTCGTCCCACTGCTTGCGAATCGGGCTCGTTCAGTTCGTTGCGTGCGGAAGATTCGTGCCTGTTGGCGCTCTGCCGTGCGTCCCCATTACAGTAGGGTGCGACTTCACCATCGCTAGTGCAGTGGTGCCATTGCGCGATCCAAAAGCTCCACTTTTTTCCAGCACATTTGCCTCGCACACACGACCCAACTGAGCTGTGCACTCATCTTCCGATGATTTCAACCCCGCGTAGATAGATCCGTCGTCACCGCCCGTGATATCCGGGTCGTCTCCATCATACAAAGGTTCAGTAGCGTTCATGAAGTAGTTTCCCTCTGCGAGCACGTAGGCGTTGACGCCGATCTCCATCGAGTGGAAGGAATTGTCTTTGAAAAAGTTGTTCGCAATGTGCGTCACCACTTTACTGTCGGTGATACCACCAGCTTTCGGGAGACGGCCCGACAAGTCGTGCATATAGTTGTTGACCATCGTGACGCCCGTGTGTTTCCCATAGAGGAGCAAGCTCCAGTAGTGTTTCCCATCGCACGTCTTGCTGAATTCGGTCTGCCCGTCAAACTCCGAGTTGCTGATGGTCATTGTGGACACACCGGCCTTGTCGACGGCGAGGAACTGCCGTCCGATACGGGATATCTTAATATGGTCGAGCCAAATGTGCTTTAGCGGCACTGTGCCGTCCGTCAGGCCTTGAATGGTGATGGCATCGCCACCCCACACGAGGTGCGGGTTGATCTCGGTGATGTGAACGTTCTGAACGATTATATTGTTCCCGTTCAACGCCAGCCCCTTGCCCATGATCACCCCGGTCTTGCCGACACCTCGAATGGTTTTGTTGCTCCTGACGTTCAACCGGTTGAACGGTGCGTTGTCGTAGGTGACATTGACACTGACGCCGTTGGTACAGCCGCCCGTGTTGTTCATATCGCCGTCTTGGAGGATCACGTCTTGGCTTTTGAAGCCGTTGTTCAGGGCGATACACCTGCGAGTGTAGTCAGGGCGACAACCTTCGGCGGTGGTGTTGCCTTCCAGCGTACGGAAGTCGAAGGTTTTGTTCAAGACAACCACGCGAGGCTCCGGGTCTCTCAAGAACGCGACGAGCTCTTTGGTAGTGGTCGGGTAGACTGCCGTCGCTTTGCCGCCGCCAGTAGTCCCCGTCGCCAAACCGATAGGGGAACCAATGGATAAACCACTCGCCGAATGAACCACAAGAGCCACCGCAGCGACGAAGACGAAAAGAACTCGATTCATGCGACTGATTCAATGAGTAGTAGGAGTTGTGCAGCGCAGGTGAAAATGGAGAGTGAGTCAACCGGGCTCGTTGCAATACGTAGCAGCTGAATCGTCATCGGCGATGACTTGTGCACAGTAGTAGTCTTTGGGATCTGTTGCTGCAGTATTTCACCTTCAGACCTATCAAATGCAGATGCCGACGCCGCTTTCAAAGCATCAGCAGTTCCTTGTCGATTCACTTCGTACCGTCGTCCGAGCCGAGCGCCACAAGCAGCAAACGTTTTGCTGCAAAAACTTTTCCCGTTATTCTTCAGTGCTCCTGTTTCCATCCTCAATGTTTTTCTTCCTCGACAACTATTAATGAGTCCACGCCTTGTCATAGGACAACAAACAAATGTGGTGTCGTTCGTATCGAAAGCAGCGTTTGAAAGCTACCGTACCCAAACAAACTTTGTCCTGCTCAATTGTCCGTTTCCAAGGATTGGTACACAAACGCGACGCCGTTTTGGGCTTTTCGCGTTCACCATCCATCGCCATGCGCCGGTCGAGTCGCGTTCGAGGTCGTGAGGACCAAGTGGAAGCCCCCGCCAAGAGACAAAAGTCGGAGGTTGAAACCTCGACGACGTCGGAGAGTCGATCGGCGTGGGGGAATTTCTGCAGTCCAAATGTTTCTTGAAAGCGCCTGAAGAGTTCTACGACGTCTTTGAATTGGCGTCGGAGTTGCGACCGGAAGCTCCTTGTGGTGCGTAGAGCTTCAATGCAATTGCTTCAGTGAAAACTGAAGTTTAACGGTGTTTTTCAATGGCATGCAGATGCGTTTGTCGACACTTTGAGCATTCGGTTGAGTGGCCCATTCGAACTGCTCGCAATGGCGGACAAGAAGGAGGTCACGGTGGACAAACCTTTGTATCTGCACGGACGATTCTTCTTTGACCCTCCAGAGGTGGCAGTCGTGATGGTTGACGCTGCTAGTGACGAGGGTCGACACTGGGGGTACTTCCGGTACGTTGGAAGGATCATTTACTGTGACATTGGAGTGAGTGTTAACGGAGTGAGTGTTAACGGAGTTTGGCTTGCTGAACGCAGAGATGCACCCGACCAAGTTCCAAAGTACGTCGTTTGTGCTGAAAGCAGCAGTGAGTGCAAGTTCGCCATCGTTGGAGGAAGTCTCTTTCACGTTCTACAGAGCAGATTGGAGCAGCGCCGATCGACTCTGGGAGATGAAAAGGCTGATACTCTACTTCGCAAGATGGAAGCGCATCGAAATGAGAAAGTTAACGCGAGGGGGCAATCCGAGTCCGCACTTCGGGCCAACAGGACGAAGGAAATTGTAGCTGCGTCGTTGCATGAGCTCGGTATTGTGGTGGACGTGGACTCGAAAACGAAAACAGGTTTTCGCGAGCTTCCCACGACCGGAAAAGACCTGGAAGACTTGTTACGCCAAGTGGAGAAGGACCCCAGCAAGAAACCACCTGCTCGGAAGAGGCTGAGCGAATTGATCACTCGAGCTACGATCGCCAGTGACGAATGCGACTTCGGAACGGGCCTTCTGCTTGGCCTTGACGTGTTCACTATTGGTTCATGCCTGGAGGTACAGTATCTGCGTTTCTGTAAACTGCGTGGTATGCCAACATTACTATCTTCTCATCGCGTACTTGTCTGCTCCACAGAAAGAGGCACTGCAACTGCTACGTGTTGCGTACATGCTGGTAAAACGAGCAAACTTCTACAAGATTGCGTCTGGACAGTGTAAATACCGCGACCCCGACAATTACAATGCATGCATCGAGTCTGTCGTTTCTTCTATCTGCAACGATTCTGGAACGCAGTCCAAGATTTCAAAGGTGGAGCTTCCATCAGCTCTTGGAGACCGCAAGTGAAGAAATCGTTTTGCTGACAACGGTTTGGAAAGACTAAGAAAGCGTCGCCGAAATACAAAACTCGAAACGAATTTGTACTCATTGCCATCGAATGGTGCATTAGTGCTTAGGAGTCTTTGGTGCAGTATCGTAATGAAGATCAATGATGTTGTAAGGGGCAGTAACCCCAAAGTTGATTTTCAAGCTCGACATTGCGATCAGCGAAGTTGAGTTTGACGGGGTACAGCAAGACTGTAGCCTCTATTCCTTCAAAGGATTTGCTGAATTCTTCTTTCATCATGAGCGACGAGAAGCGCAAACGCTGGTTCCCATTGGAGTCGAACCCCGATGTCATGAACGCATACGTAGCCAGTATGGGCTTTCCCACTTCCGAGTTCCGATTCTGTGACGTTCTGAGTACCGAGGAGTGGGCGTTAGCGATGGTTCCGACGTCCGTGGTGCCAGTGATTTTGCTCTACCCCATTAAACCACACGTAAGATTCTGAATGGTAAACACTACAGTAGACTGTTACGATTTAATTTCTAACGTAAGATTTGGTTTGCCGATTGTAGACCGAAGAAGCGGACAAGAAGGAAGCAGCGAGGATTGACAAAGAAGGACAAATGGTGTCCTCGAACGTCTACTATATGCGCCAAACTGTTGGTACGGGTGGACATTTCGAAACTGTAAACATGAAGTTGGCAGGATACTAATGTGGTTGTTGTTGTTGTAGGCAACGCATGCGGAACGGTTGGGCATCTTGCACGCCATTGGTAATTTGCGTCATCTCGTCCGATTCCGTGAGTTTGAAATTGTGGTTTTGTTTCGAGGGAGAGTATTTGGAATTTACCTTAGACCATGAACAGATTCTAATAGCTTCTTGGATAAATTCTTCAGCAAGATCGAATGCAAGACGCCAGAAGAGATTGGTCGGCTTCTCGAGGAAGACGACGAGGTCCTTCTTCGCATCTTTTGAAGCAGGTTGTTTGTGTGCGGGTTTTGAAGTGGTGACTTGTGTTGTAGTTGGAAAATTTCCACGGCAGCGCCGCGGAGACCGGTCAATCGGAGGTTTGAGGTGTTGCTAGAATATTGTTGCTGTGTGTTTACTAACCCGAAGCTGGTGATTCTGCCGTGTGTAACAACTGGAAAGTTTAAACTACGAAATTATCACGCACTTCGTTTGCTTCAGGTAAGATATCTGACAGCAATTTTACCAGTAATTCAGCCGTAATTTGACATCACCTACTCCTATTCTGCTATTAGCTGCGTGGATGGCAATCTGTACGAGCTCGATGGCGACGAACGCAAGGGCCGTCCGATCAACCACGGAGTTTCCAGCCCAGGAACCATTTTGCAGGTAAAGATTCGCAACTTGAAACCTGTGCAGCACTTTCTAACCATTTTATTCCATCCAGGACGCCTGCAAAGTCATTAAGCAGTACATGGCTCGAGATGCAGACGAAATGCGCTTCACCATCCTGGCACTGGCCAAGACGGCCAGTAACTCGCAGTTGTAGACGACAGCTTCAAGGTCGCAGTTGACTAGCAGGAGCGATTTCCAATGCTGCCATCATTTCCGTCCAATCCAGTCCAATCTGTCTTACGTCAACTATACTATCCACGTGTTCATGCACCGGAAAGATCGCTCCAATCACCAGCTGCCCCTACCCCTTGTAGTGGTTGGCTGCAATCGTGTCAACGAGCGTCTAAGACTCCGCTCACCGCTCGTTCATTCCCGCAATTGACAGAAAGCGTATCACACCCAAAATGGCCGAGCAGCAGCAGCCCAAGAAGGAGGCCATCGCCACGGAGCAGGAGGAGCTGGCGCCCATGGAGAAGTCGTTCTGGTACAAGGAGGCGCTGACCGAGGACTTGTACCTGTCGGCTGCGCTCAAGACGGTGACGTTCGAGGCCAAGTCCAAGTTCCAGACCATGCAGATCATTGAGACGCACTCGTTCGGCAAGACGCTCGTGCTGGACGGCAAGACGCAGTCGGCCAAGAACGACGAGGCCATTTACCACGAGACGCTCGTGCACCCGGCCCTGCTGGCCCACCCCAACCCCAAGACGGTCTACATTGGCGGCGGTGGCGAGTTCGCCACGGCCCGTGAAGTGCTCAAGCACAAGTCGGTCGAGAAGGTTGTGATGGTCGACATTGACGAACTGGTGTGCGACATGTGCCGCAAGGAGATGCCCGAGTGGGCCGACGGCGCCTTCGAGGACCCGCGTCTCGAGGTGCACTACACGGACGCCCACGCCTTCCTCAAACAGTACGACAGCACGTTCGACGTCATCATCATGGACATCGCCGACCCCATTGAGGCCGGCCCGGGCTACGTGCTGTACACGGAGGAGTTCTACAAGTATGCCAACTCGAAGCTCAACAAGGGCGGCTACATGGTCACCCAGTCGGGCCCGGGCGCCGTGTACAACTGGGACGAGTGCTTCTCGTCCATCTACTGCACGCTCAAGACCAACTTCAACACGGTTGTGCCCTACTCGGTGGACATCCCGTCGTTCGGCTGCGTCTGGGCCTTCAACATGGCCACCAACGTCGAGGATGGCGACGGTGACGCCGCTGTGACCGCCATCCGCGAGCGCAGCATCGCCACGACCAACAACCTCGTGGAGACGCGCATCAGCAAGCCGCTCAAGTTCCTCGACGGCGTGAGCCACAACGGCCTCTTCGGCCTGCCCAAGATCGTGCGTGAGGCTCTCGAGAAGGAGACGCGCGTCATCACGGTGGACAACCCCGTCTTCATGTACTAAGAAGCCGCAGTGCGGACTCTGTAAATGCCAATCTACACACAACCTCCATCCACTCGTCTCCACCCGGTGTGCAAACGACATCATAGAGCTGCATATTACTACGACCAAGCCTAATACATATACCAACATGCAACGACTCACCGAGCATCACGTCTTATCCAACATTCGTCTAGGTTCATGATGGAGGTGGTGTCCATTGTTTATCTACTACGCGTCGGCCGTCACCACAAAGGGGCGGCCTGGGCTGCTCTACTACCGACGAACACAAGACTCGAGCCACACGAGGCTCGAACTTCACCGTCATCTCTAAATCTTGCGCTCTCACTCCACTTACGCCTCCTCCTCCTTGCCCTCGCCGACCTCGAAGCGCTCGTAGGCCACGACCGAGAGGTCCATGCCCAGCTTCTTAGCCTGCTCCGCCACGAAGGCGCCCACCTTGGGGTTGCCCTCTTCAATGAAGTGGTCCTGCTCCAGCAGCGTGAACTCGCCGAAGAACTTGTTCAGCCGGCCCTCCGTCATCTTGGCCACGATGTGCGCAGGCTTGCCCGAGTCCTTGACCTGGTCAGCCAGGAACGCGCGCTCCTTCTCCACCAGCGCCTCTGGCACGGTCTCGCGCGACAGGAAACGCGGCTTGGCGGCCACAATGTGCATGGCCAGTCGGTGGCCGAGCTCCTTGACGCCGGCCACCTGCTCGGCCGATGCTGTCTTGGACGGGAACTGTAGGGCCACGAGCGCGCCGGCGCGGCCCAGGCCAGGGGCAGCCACATTGTGCAGATAACTGCAGATCGTGCCTTCCTCGAGCTGGAACTGCACGGCGCGGTTGGCCACGACGTTCTCGCCCACGACACCCACGAGCTCGGGCACCTTCTGGGCCACGGTGGCGCCGTCCACGTCCACAAGGGCCAATTTGTCAGTGGGCAGCTGCGTGACGACCTCCGAGGCGGCCGAGGTCTCGGCCAGCGCACCGGCCACGCTGCTCACGAGGGCCTGGAACTTGTCGTTCATGGCCACGAAGTCCGTCTCGCTGTTGACCTCCACCATGGCGGCGGCCAGGCCGCTGTCGGCCACCTTGACGCCCACGAGGCCCTCGGCCGTCTGTCGCCCGGCCTTCTTGCTGGCCGACGCGATGCCCTTCTTGCGCAGCCACTCGAAGGCGGCCGGGAAGTCGCCGTTCGTGGCCGCCAGCGCGTTGCGCACGTCCTTGAGCGGGGCCTGCGACTCGGCCCGCAGCTTCTTCACGGCCTCGATGTCCGGCTTGTACGTGCTGAGGCGGCGCGTTTGACGCAGCACCGACGGGCGCGCAGAGCGAGCGAGAGACGCGAAGACCATGACGACGAGGAAGAGCTTGTGATATGGTGAATGGCCTGACCCGACAGCCGCACGTTGGAGATGGCTACATGTGTACACCACGCCAACAAAATTGATAAAAGTACGAAGAGATGGCTACATGTATACATGTATAGGTACTTTTATATAGTTGGCGTCTCATCATTGGTTGAAATCCGCTTAAATACGTCCGGAAACATCTCCCTCCCTTCTTCTCATTCCAGAATCTGCCGCGTCGAGAGATGTAGGTGACTCTTTACTGTGGTATTGTTGGTGTGGCGGGAATCGTGTTCGAGGTGAAAATCGACGATGCTGAGTCGGTTGCAGCGTTGAAGGAGGTGATCTGGGAAAAAATCAAAGAGATGTTCATACACGACGATAAATTCAAGAGGGTCGTTGCGTCTCGCCTGCTGCTCTTTCTGGCGAAGAAGGGTGGTGTGTGGCTGACGGAAGAAGACGCCAAGAAAGGCGTGGGTGACACTACTGGCCTGAAGTTGTTGGGTGTGGCGCGAGCAAGGCTACATCGCGCGGGGCTGTCGGAAAAGGATGTTGGCGGAGTGGATGAAGAAGAAGAAGCAGAAGGGAAAGGCCCTGTGAACGTGCTGGTCGAGGTTCCGGAGCAACAAGGTACCTCGAACGAGATGTCTGTAGCGCCAATACCATTGACTGCAGAGCAAACGAAGATGGTTGTGAATGAGGTTTTCAAGGAACGAGATGAGAAGGCATCAGAGTATTCGTTTTCCGATCTGAATTCTGCAATGGAAGAGCGAATTGTCAAGAAGATGCGCTTGACCGAAAATATTCTTGATATCAAGGAACCAGTCGATACTTCCATCGGGGGTTATTCGTGGATCCCGAAAATCGCGGAGAGCGAGGAGAGTCAAAGGGCTGGGTACATGGCGTACTTGCAGCAGCATTTGAAGACGCTGATGGATCGAGGAGACTTCTTGTTGGATGACATTGCGGGCGATAAATCAGTTCTCAGCATTGTGGACCCAAGACTTCCTTTTGCTATGAAAGGCACAGCTGATGTATTGCTCATCAATCGAACATCGAAGAACCCACTGATTAAGCTGGCTGGGGTCAGCTTGGTGATCGAGCTCAAGAAGAAAGTCGAACCGGGCCATGTTCCTCAAGCGATTGGTCAACTTGTGAGCTGCAGCATGAAGGCGCCTCTCAACTGCTATCCGCTGAGTTTGTTGACGGATTTGAATGACCACTGGCATTTCTCTTGGTTCAGCGACAAGCACGTTCTGACCCAAGTAACGTTGCAGTATCCAAAGAACGCGTTCAGATTTATCGAGGCAGCCGTACTGAGACGAACGAAGTCAGCCCCACGTCCTCCGTCATTCATTCCTCGACCTTTCAAGACAATCAAGGTTGATGACTTCTTGCCCCAGCCGGTTGATGCTCATGCAGAGGAGATGATGGAGCGATACGAGTTGATGGCAGATGTGGTGGAACCAGAGTTTCTCATGGCGAGGCGTATGGAGTATGCGCAACACATGGTGCAGTCGATGCCAATGTATGCTCACATGTATGCGTAAATTTTTGTTTCGACTTCTGTTATTGAAGGTCCGGCGCCATACATTTTGAACTCAAAACGATAGATCGTCTACGAACGAATACGGAACAGTCAGGTCATTCGAACGACATTTGATCTGAAATCAAGTTTCGCAAACGAGAAATTTTGGGTCGACCCACAAACTAAAGAACTTGCTGTGTATGCATGTTCACATGTCAATCCGCAGCGCCACGATCCCGTTTGAGTTTTGCAGTGAGGTGGCACAGAGGGCGCGTTGCATGCACGAACATCTTCAAACGAAAAGGCTTGTTCTGGTTTCCTAGTTGAATAAATGGTAGTCTTCATTCACATACCTACGGCACGAGTCTGCGAGAAGTGCAGACACTACTAACGCGCTACCTGCCAAGCGAGCAGCTCGACAACTTAAAAGCTTACTTCTTTATCGGAATCAGATCCTTGTGGTACTTGTTGCGGAAGTACGTCCGAACAGGACCTAGCACCACGAAGTACTCGAACAGGATGCACGTGAAAATGTTACGTTGCCCAGAATGATACCGAAATATTTGAGACGGAAGCTCGTGGGCATGGGGATGTCCGGCAAACCGACGACGTTGGTGCTGCTCGAGATGCGGAACTGGTCGGTGACAACGCTGGGCTCGCCAAGAAGCAGATACAGGTCGAAGGTCCCGATCAACGTGTAGAAAGCCATGAGTGCGTAGTTTTTCCAGATCGGTTGACGGTAGGTGGAACCGAAGCTGAAAACCCACGCTGCCGTGTGCTGTTGGAAGATGATCGTGAAGAAGAAGAGTGTTGACAAGTGGTTGTCCGCCATTACCCACCACTTGGACATGTCGACGTTTTCAGGCGAGAACGGGCAGTACCATACCTCGCCCATGAGCATGTGGACACCGCAGCACAGATAGATGACGTTGATAGCCTGCTGTCCAAAGATGGACGCCAGCGTGGTCGGCCCGATCAAGCTCGATGTTGGGCGAGTAGGTTGAAGTTCCTTCAGCGGCTTCGCGAGCGTGATCACGTACGAGCACCCAAGCATTGTACAGCCATCGGTCAAAATCCAACACCAGTCAGACACAACGACGGTGTGATAAGCCTGAAAGGCCCACATTATAGATCCAACGAGGCCGTACAAGATGAGGAACTTGACCGACGCGAACGACGTCGCCACACTGCACCGACCTTCGCGACACAAATCCACCACCGACTGAATCGTCTTGGACTTACTTGTGAACGGGGACACCACGGACGCCTCCGCGTCACTCAACGCCACACCGGCGTGCGCAAACCGCAACGCACCACAGTCGTTGCCACCGTCGCCGCACATACCGGTCACCGCACCCGTCTCCATGTGCAGCTTCACGCACTCCACCTTGCCGTCGGGCGTCATGCGGCTGAAGATGCGGATGTTGAGCAGCAAGCCCTTGATCTCGCCCATTGCCATCAGGTAGTCGAACGCCACGCCCGTGACGGCCAGCTCCACGTCCTCACCGTGCTCGACCAGGTGCTTCACCTGCGGCAGGTCGTACTCCTCCTCCGAGTCCACGTCGCGCCACACGAGCTTCTTGGCGTGGGTCGTCGACACCATCTCGCCCAGGACCACGCGCGAGCTGGACGCCACCATGCCGCTCTGGCGCGCGATGTAGCAGCCGCACATGGCGTTGTCGCCCGTGATCATGACGGTGCGGATGTCGCCGGCCTTGAGCTTCGAGATGGCGTCGGCCGTGTCGTCCTTGAGCTCGTTGCGGAACAGGATGAGACCCAGCAGCGACAGACTCTCGTCCACGGCCTCGCGGTTGCCGGCGAACTCGACCACTTGCTCGTGCGTCCAGTCACTCGGCAGCTCGCGGTACGACAGACCCAGCACGTAGCACCCGTCCTTGGCGAGGCGGTCGGCCACGCTCTTGTAGTCGTCAGGCACACTGGACGGCGTGCTCAGTTGCTGCATGCGCTCGTACGAACCCTTGCAGAACACGTAGTACTTGCCGCTCCGGCGGTTGCGCACCACCACGCTCATGGACATGCGGTGGTGGTCGAAGTCGTAGCGCTTGACGAACTCGAGCTCGAGACCCGGGTCCACCTTCGACTTGACGTACGGCTGCTCGCCCTCCTTCTCCATCAACTCCCAGCCCGTCGCCGTGAACATGCGCACCTCCACTTCGTTGCCCACGAGACGGTCCTCGAGTGAGCCCACCGAGTGGCACGTGGCGAGTGCGTACAGCAGTTCCTCGGCCGACGGCGCGTCCTTGACGTCGTTCACGATGGGGGTGAACAGGTTGTTCTTGACGGGTTGCACGCCGAGGAAGTCGAGACCCTGCTTGGTGAGCGTGCCCGTCTTGTCGAAGCAGAAGATGCGCACCTTGCCGCATAGTGTGATCCGCTGGACGTTGAGAGAGAAGACGCCAAGCTTTTCGAGGCGCTGCGAGGCGTTGACTTGGCCGACCGTGATGACCACCGGCAGAAGCGGATTCACCACGGCATGACAACATGAAGATGGCGTAGCAGAAACGTCGCGTACCGGTTGCCGATCATGTTGTTACTCATGATGAAGTTGACGTCGCCAGATGGTAGAGGTTACCAATGTGTACATGAACAAGTAGTAGCGCGATCAGCACCTTTCAAGTGCTCATCATACTTGAAGCGCATCGGGATCGGGAAAAGAATTGACTGGATCAACTGGCCCTTGGTCGTGTGAGCTCCCGTCGTCTGAACAATGGCCAGAATCTCCTCGTTGCGACCGGAGGACAACACGCGCGTACCAGCGAACAGCGTGTGCTTCTTGCCGCCCTTCTCCGGGTCGTACACCTCCGTACTGCGCTCCGGGATCGGGAACTTCTGCACCGGCATGGACTCGCCCGTCAACATGGACTCGTCACACACCGTCGTGCCCTTGACGATGGCCATATCGCACGGCACGACCCAGTTCTCCGACACTCGAACGAGGTCACCCGGAGCCATGTCGGGCGACGACATCTCACGCCACTCGCCATCGCGGAACACCGTGACGTTCGTGCGGTAGCGGGTCATCTGCACAATGGACGACTGGATCTGACGCTGCGTGTAGATGTTCACGACGGCGGCACCGAGCACCACGACCGTCATGACGATACCCATGTTCCAGTACGTGAAGTAGTACCAGACGTAGTAGCACATGATCTGGTAGATGTAGAACAGCGTGAAGAACTCGTGAGCCATGGACACGGGCAGCGACGGCATCTCGACGTCGACCGAGTTGGTCCCCACCGTGTTGATGCGGTGTTTGGCTTCCGAAGACGACAACCCGCTGGCCTCCTGCTGCATATCGTCGTAGGTGCGTCCGAGCGCGACGACACCTGGCACGAATCGCTGTTCGGTCTCTTCGTAAATGTAGCGCAGGTGCTGGAACTCCACGATGCGCAGACCATCAACCTCCATGACAGGCACCGTCGTGCGGTAGCCGCTTACTTTGCCCTTGGGTGCGAAGTAAGCCTCGACCTTGGCGACGAAGTCAGACACGCCTGACCGATCGGCAAGCAGCACCTCGGTGTCGTCCCGTTTGAGCATATAGACGAACTCGCACTTGTCAAGCGGCACCCGCAGACGGAAGAAGTTGGAAATGCGATCTCGAACAACCATGATAACAACAGACCACACGAAGGTTGCGACCCAGACAACGAAGAAAACGGCAGCATTATCTTCTGCAGCGTCGAAGAGTGGGGGATCGAAAATGCGGTAGAAGTCCAAGATTGTCACGACAACAAGCACGTTCAGACTGATGGAGACGATCACTACGCAGCCGAACACAATCGTTCCGAACCTTGAGTTGGAGTAACCCGCCTGCACGATATCCTCCAAGGCCGCCAGCTGCATGTTCAAGTCTGAGGCTCGAATACTCCTGCGAGAACCACAGTTGTTCTTGGCAAAAGGGATTTTCAATTCCGTCGCCGTGCCCAACAAGTTTGTGCCAATATCATCCAGTGCCCGGTTGTGTATCTGGACATGCCGTTTGTAGAGGGCCCAGGCCCCCAACAGTAAGAAAAACGCCAAATACGCCAAGTAAATGATCGCCATCGGGGTCTCCGTGAACGTCGTGAATCTGGCTTTGGCTGTCGCCATCATTGTCGGTTCCGAAGCGCACAACTGCTTCAGATAAACACTGACCGAGCCGTCCTGGAGCATGAGACTGTAACATTTGGCGCCAACGGGGAAAGTGGCATTGTTGTTGCGTGCATTGCTCTCGTACGTCCAGAAGACGGTGCTGTCCTGCGCAGCCTCCACCAAGGACGAATTGGTGTCGGCACACTGCAGTTCCTCGGTCAGTTCACCCGTCTCCTTGTTGGCCACCGCTTGAACTCGACACACCGTACTCGGCTCGTCGTAGTAGAACTTCTGTGTGCTTGGGTGGTACATGACGTACGGGAAGTTCACTTGACGCTGTTTGTTCCAGCCGTCGACATAGTACGACTCGTAGTCACCGCCGGACGGTCGGTTGTACTTGGTGAAGAGCACTTTGGTGGTCGCCGAGTACTCGCAGCAGTAGTATTCGGGGCTGTGTCGTACGGGACAAGCGGCGAAGTCCATTTGGTCGGCCGCTGCTGCGTGCACTTGCGAGGGCGCCAGCGCGGCAGCGTATAGTACCAATGATAACAACCTGCGAGCTGGAGACGCCATCGGTAGTGTGGAGCGGACTGCGGAATGACTCGGCCGAATGTTATCACTGAGAGCATACTTACCGGTATCAGGCACAGGCAGCTGGAAGTCGGCATAGAGCTATTACGCCCAGCACCGAGGTGCAAAATCATCACAGCTGCTTGGAGTATAGCGTGGTGGTAACTTACCACTGGTAAGCCTCCAAACGTAAAATTGTGCTGACAGTACAGTACTCGATGATGGTACGGCTGGCTGCGCCAGTAATCACCATCTTACCGGCATCCTCGGCTTATAGTGGACACATTCCATATAAGAGCGGCAATCAGATGAGGAATTTCCATAAGTCAGTGCTAATCACTGAGATTTGTGAAAACATGCATGGAAAGAACAACTTTTGGTAGAAGGTCAGTAGATGAACTTTGTAGTAAAACCAATCATGCAAAATAGTAATAGCATTATATTTGAATACTATTTCTGGTAGTAAACCGCACTTAAGCCGGTGCAAGAGCCCGCAAGGAATATATACAATATATATATGGGTTATTGCAAGCGCACCACTTATAGCGCTTCATTCAGCAACTGCTAGGACCATTAACCCCAGTGAGCTTTTTTTGGTAGAATAATTGGAAGGATAAAATTGTAAGCGTCCACCTTCGCAAGACCAGTTATCCAGCTAGAGCAGAGAAAGTATGATTGCGATGCTAAGATTCGAATCATCAATACGAAGCTAGTTGATAAGTATACCATGCGAATCCATAGCGCTACGGCTCAACAAAACTCGAGCAACTTGTTTGCGCTCAAAATTGCTTTTTATCCTACGATAATTTTTTGCTTTTACTTTCGGCGGTCTTTGCCCGCCGTTTTAATGTGTTCGTTTCGCGTGGCACCTAGCGAAAGAGAATCAATCGGCAGTGCGTTGTCGGGTCACTTTTGGCCCGAATTTTTCTCAGGTGAGGAGCTCGACCGCTTGCGCGATGGTGGTGGGGCCTGAATCTTTCGTGTCTTCTCTACATATCGCTCGTCCACAAGCGTTTGGTAGATTTCTATGCTATAATAGATAACACGCAAACACCATTTCCTGAAATTCTATCTTCAAACTATGCGGGTGATGCTCGATGAACATGCTACATGTAGTAAGTGCCACCTCGCAATGATGGCGGACGAGCCTCTTGACGTCTTTTACGAGAATACTTATTAATATCAAAACAGTATCTGAAATAATAGTAGTATTACAACTACTATTTTGTACTACTTAGTATTACTCTACATTCACTGATCTCAGTGCTTTTGATGTAGCACACATATTTCCCAAATCTCAGTGATTAGCACTGACTTATGGAAATTCCTCCAATCAGATTGCTTAAAATCGCGGTCTTTCCCGCCTCGGCTTATAAGTTCTGTAGCAATCATTCCAGTACAAAAATACCGGTATGATTCACATGTGTTGCAGCGATTGCCACTCATTTTCGGAGCGATGCCCTTGGCGTTAACAGGCGGAAAGCGGAGGAGCTCATTTACAGCACGTGAAAAGCTCGATGCTGCTCAAGCTGTCGAGGACACCCAGGACGTTCAGAAGGTCATCGAGACACTGTTCCCCGACCTAAGCAAAAGCGCATACGAGTCAAGACGGAAACTTATGCTGAAATGGGTTAGGGAGAAAGGTAAACTAGCTCAACAATGCATGGAAAACAAAGGTGGGAGCAAGAAGAAGGCTCGACCGCGCAGTATTGGGACAAAGCTGCTGCAACGGCGGGGCTAGAGCTCGTTAAGTAGGTGAATGATCTCAGAAAGGAAGGAGTTCCCATCTCCTCGTTAATGATCGGCTTAAAGGCCAAGCAGGTGGCCGAAGACCACAATGTTAGCAATTTTGAAGCGTCGTGGAGCTGGCAGCACGCTTTCAAGGCCCGTCACAAGCTATCCATGAGAGCGCGGACACGAGCAGGCCAAAAAACGCCGGACGAGCTTGACGAAACTGCTGCTGCCTTTGCGCTCAAAGCATGGTTTCGATGCTGACGCTGGGTGTGAAAAAGGTCTACAATGCGGACCAAACAGGTATTGGTGAGGGCTACATCACATTTAATTTTTGTATTGACTCTAAATTTGCTATTGAATAGCTGTCTTTTTTTAGTTCCTGCCAACTAGAACAATCACCAGAAAGGTGCCAAGACCGTATGGGTGCGGTGCGCAGGCAAGACCAAAGAACGAGCGACTGTTATGCTGCTAGGTGACTCGGATGATACCAAATATGACCCTTTTGTGATTTTTAATAAGGCTCCTTCAAAAATACCCGCCACGGCAGCTGAGAACTGTCGTCTCCGGTATGGGTTTGGTAAAACAATTTGGAAATCAGTGAGTGTAGCGCATCACGAGCAACAACTCGAGATCTTCGGAAATGAAAAAAGTATGTCTATATTTATTTCTGACGACGTTTCGATGATGCTAACGAATTGTTAACGGTTCCAGGTTGGTGGAATGGTGACCTTTCAGTTCGGTTTCTTCGGTTTCACTTTGCCGTCCGACCCGAGATGAGCGCGTCAATAGTATTGCTGTGGGACGACTTCTCCGGGTACTAGACGGAAGAAGTCGTCTCCTACGCGACGATGATCAACGAAGTGCTACTGCCGGTCCCCCCAGGTGCAACAGCAACCTGCCAGCCCGCAGACGTATCCTGGAACTACCCTTTTAAAGCTAGACTGCGTGAGTGCTGGGTGGCGCACCTGCGTGAGCAGCTTCGCGTTCATACGAAGGGAGAAAAGTTCGAGCTGGTAGCTCCAGATCGGATTAAGATCTCCGAGTGGATCAGGCACGCGTGGGATGGTCTAACTACGATGACTATCGCTAGCGGCTACAAGAAGGCGTTTGGCTGTTTGCTGAGTGAAGCTAATATTGCAGCGGCAGATCTGATCCAGTTACTGGCTGCGCACTGTGCGATCGACGCGGATGTAGGAGAGGTAGAATCGGACGATGATATCGATAGCGTCGAGTAAAGTGATCAGGTAAAACACAGTGCCCTACAACTTTACACAATGCCCTACAACTTTCCCCATGTTCAGTATTGGTACCGGTAACCGCTATCGGAAGGCCCAATTTTGCGAGTGGTACACTGTGCCGGTATGTACCCTGTCCACTATAAGCCGAGGATGCCGGTACCGTTTTGCAGCTTTCACTTTCTTGCCGGTGGCTTGAGGTAGGTGCAGTGAGGGGTTTTAACAAATATATATGTCGCGCCGCGGTGCACATACGGAAACTCTGGATTTCATACGCAGCAAGGACTACACAACTAGGGAAGCTACAATAGGAAACCTCAGGTTGGTTCGCGTTGGTACATGCATGGACGCAGACTGGTCCTATCGGCAGGGTATGCAGAACTAAAACTGGAACCGACATGTCCACACGAAGCGCAAAAGTACCTTTGGTAAAATAAAACCCACATGGTCACCACCGTGTGTTTTATTACGAATGATTAACCCATATTTCTTCGTACTAACGTGGGTTCTATCGTTCAAGCAACATTCACTGGGTTTATTGTGTTGTCCACAGTTTATTTGTTATTAAAGGTCTAGCGACATACATTTTATACCAAAAATATCGATCATTTACAAACGAATACGCAACATATACAATGATAGAGGTCATTCGAACGATATTTAATCTGAAATCAAGTTTCGCAAACGAGAAATTTTGGGTCGACCCACAAACTAGAGAATTTGCTGTGTATGCACACATGTCAATCCGCAGCGCCACGATCCCGTTTGAGTTTTGCAGTGAGGTGGCACAGAGGGCGCGTTGCATGCACGAACATCTTCAAACGAAAAGGCTTGTTCTGGTTTCCTAGTTGAATAAATGGTAGTTTTCATTCACATATCTACGGCACGAATCTGCGAGAAGTGCAGACACTACTAACGCGCTACCTGCCAAGCGAGCAGCACGACAACCTTAAAAAAGCTTACTTCTTCATCGGAATCAGATCCTTGTGGTACTTGTTGCGGAAGTACGTCCGAACAGGACCTAGCACCACGAAGTACTCGAACAGGATGCACGTGAAGACGTTGCCCAGAATCATACCGAAATACTTGAGGCGGAAGCTCATGGGCATGGGGATGTCAGGCAAGCCGACGACGTTGGTGCTGCTTGAGATGCGGAACTGATCGGTGATACGGCTGGGTTCGCCCAGCAGCATGTACAAATCGAGCGCCCCCACCGCGACAAAGAACACCATGAGCAAGTAGTTACGCCAGATCGGTTGACGGTAGGTGGAACCGAAGCTGAAAACCCACGCGGCGATGTGCTGCTGGAAGATCACGGAGAAAAAGAGCGTCGTCGCGAGGTGGTTGTCCGAGAGAAGCCACCACTTGGCCACATCAACAGTGTCAGGCGAAAATGGGCAGTACCAAACTTGACTCGATAGCATGTGGAGTCCGCAGCACAAGTAGATGATGTTGATAGCTTCCTGTCCGAGGATAGACGCCAACGTGGTAGGGCCGATTAAGCTGGAGGTCGGTCGTGTGTCCTTCAATTCGCCCAACGGTTTAGACAGCGTGATCACGTACGAACATCCGACGAGCGTGAAACCTTCCGCGAGGATCCAGCACCACTGCGATAGGTTGATCGCGTGGTAGTACATGAACAAACGGAGGACCGAACCGATGAGGCCATACATGATGAGGAACTTGACCGACGCGAACGACGTCGCCACACTGCACCGACCTTCACGACACAAATCCACCACCGACTGAATCGTCTTCTCCCGGCTTACTTGTGAACGGGGACACCACGGACGCCTCCGCGTCACTCAACGCCACACCGGCGTGCGCAAACCGCAACGCACCACAGTCGTTGCCACCGTCGCCGCACATACCGGTCACCGCACCCGTCTCCATGTGCAGCTTCACGCACTTCACCTTGCCGTCGGGCGTCATGCGGCTGAAGATGCGGATGTTGAGCAGCAAGCCCTTGATCTCGCCCATTGCCATCAGGTAGTCGAACACCACGCCCGTGACGGCCAGCTCCACGTCCTCACCGTGCTCGACCAGGTGCTTCACCTGCGGCAGGTCGTACTCCTCCTCCGAGTCCACGTCGCGCCACACGAGCTTCTTGGCGTGGGTCGTCGACACCATCTCGCCCAGGATCACGCGCGAGCTGGACGCCACCATGCCGCTCTGGCGCGCGATGTAGCAGCCGCACATGGCGTTGTCGCCCGTGATCATGACGGTGCGGATGTCGCCGGCCTTGAGCTTCGAGATGGCGTCGGCCGTGTCGTCCTTGAGCTCGTTGCGGAACAGGATGAGACCCAGCAGCGACAGACTCTCGTCCACGGCCTCGCGGTTGCCGGCGAACTCGACCACTTGCTCGTGCGTCCAGTCACTCGGCAGCTCGCGGTACGACAGACCCAGCACGTAGCACCCGTCCTTGGCGAGGCGGTCGGCCACGCTCTTGTAGTCGTCAGGCACACTGGACGGCGTGCTCAGTTGCTGCATGCGCTCGTACGAACCCTTGCAGAACACGTAGTACTTGCCGCTCCGGCGGTTGCGCACCACCACGCTCATGGACATGCGGTGGTGGTCGAAGTCGTAGCGCTTGACGAACTCAAGCTCGAGACCCGGGTCCACCTTCGACTTGACGTACGGCTGCTCGCCCTCCTTCTCCATCAACTCCCAGCCCATCGCCGTGAACATGCGCACCTCCACTTCGTTGCCCACGAGACGGTCCTCGAGTGAGCCCACCGAGTGGCACGTCGCGAGTGCGTACAGCAGTTCCTCGGCCGACGGCGCGTCCTTGACGTCGTTCACGATGGGGGTGAACAGGTTGTTCTTGACGGGTTGCACGCCGAGGAAGTCGAGACCCTGCTTGGTGAGCGTGCCCGTCTTGTCGAAGCAGAAGATGCGCACCTTGCCGCATAGTGTGATCCGCTGGACGTTGAGAGAGAAGACGCCAAGCTTTTCGAGGCGCTGCGAGGCGTTGACTTGACCGACCGTGATGACCACCGGCAGAAGCGGACTGATGACGCATGAAAGAACGAAAATGGCGTAGCAGAAAGCTGCGTATCGGTTGCTGAGCTTTCCGTTGCTCATGAGGAAGTTGATGACCAGAATACAGCAGACGACAGCGTAGATAAGTAGTAGCGCGATCAGCACTTTCAAGTGCTCGTTGTACTTGTAGCGCATCGGGATCGGGAAAAGAATTGACTGGATCAACTGGCCCTTGGTCGTGTGAGCTCCCGTCGTCTGAACAATAGCCAGAATCTCCTCGTTGCGACCGGAGGACAACACGCGCGTACCAGCGAACAGCGTGTGCTTCTTGCCGCCCTTCTCCGGGTTGTACACCTCCGTACTGCGCTCCGGGATCGGAAACTTCTGCACCGGCATGGACTCGCCCGTCAGCATGGACTCGTCACACACCGTCGTGCCCTTGACGATGGCCATATCGCACGGCACGACCCAGTTCTCCGACACTCGAACGAGGTCACCCGGAGCCATGTCGGGCGACGACATCTCACGCCACTCGCCATCGCGGAACACCGTGACGTTCGTGCGGTAGCGGGTCATCTGCACAATGGACGACTGGATCTGACGCTGCGTGTAGATGTTCACGACGGCGGCACCGAGCACCACGACCGTCATGACGATACCCATGTTCCAGTACGTGAAGTAGTACCAGACGTAGTAGCACATGATCTGGTAGATGTAGAACAGCGTGAAGAACTCGTGAGCCATGGACACGGGCAGCGACGGCATCTCGACGTCGACCGAGTTGGTCCCCACCGTGTTGATGCGGTGTTTGGCTTCCGAAGACGACAACCCGCTGGCCTCCTGCTGCATATCGTCGTAGGTGCGTCCGAGCGCGACGACACCTGGCACGAATCGCTGTTCGGTCTCTTCGTAAATGTAGCGCAGGTGCTGGAACTCCACGATGCGCAGACCATCAACCTCCATGACAGGCACCGTCGTGCGGTAGCCGCTCACTTTACCCTTGGGTGCGAAGTAAGCCTCGACCTTGGCAACGAAGTCGGACACGCCTGACCGATCGGCAAGCAGCACTTCGGTGTCGTCCCGCTTGAGCATGTAAACAAACTCGCACTTGTCAAGCGGCACGCGTAGACGGAAGAAGTTGAAGATGTGGTTTTGCGAGGCCACAATAACGACAAGCCAAAGGGAAGTGAAGACCCAGACGATGATGAAGACGAGCGCGTTGTCTTCAGTGATATCGAATAGCGGTGGGTCGAAGTTGCCGTAGTAGTCGGTAATGATGATGACGAGTAGAACGTTCAGGCCCAGCGAGGCGACCACAACCAAGCCGAAGACGGCGGTGCCGACGTACGAGTTGGAGTATCCGGTCTGTAAAATATCTTCTCTCGCCTCAAGCTGCATGCGCGTATCTGACGCGCGGACGCTCGTGTGGCGGCCATTGGCGTTGCCCGCAACAGCGCGCGATGGGGTCTGCGGCGTCGCGATCAGCTTCTTGTTCATCTCGTTCACCGATTCGTTCTTGCTCTGCATAAAGTTCTTGTAGACCGTCCAGCCTCCAAGCACCACGAAGAACGCCAAGTACAGCAGATAGATGATCACCAACGGCGTCTCGGTGAACGTCGTGAACCGGGGCTCGGACGACGTAGACGTCGATGTACAGGCATCCTTCAGGTCCGTGTCGACGGAGCCGTCACGCACCATGAGACTGTAGCAGTTGGCGCCAACGGGGAACGTGGCGTTGTTGTTGCGTACGTTGGCCGCGTACGTCCAGAAGACGGTGCTGTCCTGCGAAGCCTCCGCCAAAGACGAATTGGTGTTGGCACACTGCAGTTCCTCGGTCAGTTCACCCGTCTCCTTGTTGGCCACCGCTTGAACTCGACACACCGTACTCGGCTCGTCGTAGTAGAACTTCTGTGTGCTTGGGTGGTACATGACGTACGGGAAGTTCACTTGACGCTGTTTGTTCCAGCCGTCGGTGTAGTACGACTCGTAGTCACCGCCCGACGGTCGGTTGTACTTGGTGTAGAGCACTTTGGTGGTCTCCGAGTACTCGCAGCAGTAGTATTCGGGGCTGTGTCGTACGGGACAGGCAGCGAAGTCCATTTGGTCGGCCGACGCAGCTCGCACTTGTGTTGGCGCCAGCGTGGCTAGTGCCAGCGTTGGCAGGAGCATTGAACTCCAGCGAGGCATCGTTCGGTCAGCTAAGCGAAGAGTATTGGAGAAGGTTCGATGTGTGGCCGCCGATGCAAATTGAGGAATGAAAGCGTTGGGACTCGGGGCGGCGATGCTGCTAGGCGTCTACTACGGCGAGTTCCTCGTAGAGATCATGGGGTGCGGCAACAGGATCCAGCTGCTGTGCGGCACCACGGTCTCTGCAACGGCTATTTAATCAGAAACATGTCCCAACTTGGTCTTGTGAAGACAGCTAAAAAAAAAGGTAAAATGCTCTTGACTCGAACGCAGCTCCGTTGAGTAGATTCAGCTCTCACATCCTAGAAAAGGTTGAGATGTATTTCATGCTGGCTCTGTGTTATTAGGAAAGGTGGAGCTTGTGACTGCTCTCAAAACATGAAGACATTACTTCATCACTTTTGCCGACAATGGAGCTCTCTGCTTTTTATGCGTAGATAGGACGGGGATCTGCATCGAGGAAGATGAGCCTCATCATGAGGCGCCCACATCGAAAACAGAGACGCCGTGGAGCCCCAAAAGCATCGCGGCTGTCTTAGCATACAGACACGGAACGCATGCATGCCACACGTTGGTATATATGAGACTCGATAGAGCTCGCCAGATAAACCTCTCGCAGGGCACCGATGGTTCGCAGTCTACGCGCGTGAAATTTTTCCAGTGGGTCTTTACTTGAGCGCGCAAATCGGCCTGCTCGTGCAGCGTGTTCAACAGCAAGCATCTCCACACATGCTAGGGGTAGCCGCCCCAGCAGGAAAACCTTCGCGACAGCCGACACTTGTGGGACTCGCAGCTGGAAATGCAGACTTTCACACCCTGATAGATTTCAGCCGTGTTCTAGCCTAGAACTTCTTGAAAGCTGTCAACACACGAGACCACACTTCACCTGGAGCTTCAAGACCATCTGAGGACTCGCTACTCCACAGGCTGGTTTCACTGCAAGCAACCAGCAAGTCGTGCTTGCAAACTGTCCGATAGAGTGCCTTCAGCCTGAGCAATGTCCTTTTGTCAGACGGGCGTCGAACCGAATACCGACACAGAGGCAAAGGATCCAGTCCAGTGCAACTGCGGAATACCCCTTCAAGTGCATCACAGACTTTGTCTCGAGGTTGTCTCCTTTGTGCTAACGTGTCTAGTTTCAGAAGCTGTCAGATGCATTAGCATAGCGATAGAACTTCGCCATTTGGCTGATGGGCCATCACCGTCTTGCTCCAGATGAGAGAAACCAGCAGCTTCTACTCGTGCTGCAGTGAAGAGTCTGCCGAAGAGCAGCAATTTGGGATAGCCAAATCTCCCGGTCGAACAACAAATTTCATTCATGAACTTGCATGAACATTTCAGTGCAAGGAAGAGGAGATCGAGGACAATCAGCGAGATGGGACAGCGGGGGTGCAGCTCGACTGCTTACCATGGAACTCCGGCGATGCGGAGAAATCACGCTCATCAATGCAGAGTTCAACAACAGCTCGGGGTAACGCGCTTGCTCGGATGGCGTGCTCTCACCAAGAAGTCGGTGGATTTTAGCACTCAAGTGGCGATGCCGTCGACCCAAGCTCTCGCCTCCAATTGAGTGCTGGCATTCTGTAGCCACAGAGTCCGTGACGGAGGACGTTGGGAAGTGCACACCTGGCAAGAGACGACGGATTCAAGTTCCTTCTGGCTCTCAAGAGGAAGCTCGATGATGGTGGAGGACACAACCTGCGTTGAAGTGCAAGGTCCGCAACCTCCAGAGCTGCGATTGCAGTCTCCGTCGACAACTTGGACCCGAACAATCGGTTCAACCTCCCTACTCGGGGATACCGTCCACACCTGCTTGCCAAAGCCCCCCCCCCAAGTACGCCTTGGCCGTACGAACACCATGCCACCGAGTAGCCTTCGAGTGCCGCGCGTGAGCCCGCGGGTCTCTGCAGCCCCATCCCACGATGCCAATGGGACAGCAGCTGCGGAGCGCGGCGCCGATATAGATGCGGGGCTTAATGGCTGCCTCGTAGTGCAGTGACCTCCAGCTGGGAATGCACCGTGTCACTCTCACGCATCTTGGCCACACCCGATGAATGGAGAACTGCGCAGAGCCTCAAGCTCGACCGAAGAGAGACTTGGTTCAGGATCAGGGCCAGTAAAAGGGAAGGAGGGAGCAGTGCGGCGAGGCAGTGCGTGTTCCAGCGGTGTACCTTGGGCTTGGTAATCAGCGCCGAGTGCTAATCTTTGCAAAGTGCGACACGCGAGGTCGAGCAGCGATTTTAAACTTGCGTTTTGTATGCTCCCACGACTAGAGAACGGCCATCTCGACAAGGTATCCTTCAGAGCGTTTGCCTTTGCCTCCATCGTCCAAGTGCTTTCATTACGAACGGACGGCTCCAGTCTCGACAACAGAGCGCTACCAACCATTTCGCTTTGGGCTGAAGCATTAAAAGCCTCCCAGCGATCCGCAAGCCTTTCTATCGCAGCAAGTCCAAGCAGCGAAAGTTTGTCCGAGCAAGAGACCGCGGTCTCTCCTGCATGCGGTCGTTTGCATCGAACATGAAGGCGAAGGTGGCGGGCCCCGCTGCAATCAGCGCGCGCGATTGCTCACCGTCCTGGGCCCGACGTCTGTGGTTGCACCTTGCGCATGCAGCAACTATCAGGCGCTCAATTGTTCCTCCGCTTCTCGTCGATGTTTGGATGCGCATGAAACGTGACCGAGCTCTCGGTTCACATGGAGAAGTGTGTACCCTAAACAATTTGCAGCTCACCGACTTGCTCGTCGCCACGCACCACCGCATTTGATGCCTCCGCGCAGTCGACCCGCCTCACTCATTCGGCTTTTCGCATCGGCGTCCTCGCACCCAACCAAGCTTCGTCCAGTAGTATCTTCACCACGACAGCCACCGACGATGCCTCGCTGGAGTTCAATGCTCCTGCCAACGCTGGCACTAGCCACGCTGGCGCCAACACAAGTGCGAGCTGCGTCGGCCGACCAAATGGACTTCGCTGCCTGTCCCGTACGACACAGCCCCGAATACTACTGCTGCGAGTACTCGGAGACCACCAAAGTGCTCTACACCAAGTACAACCGACCGTCGGGCGGTGACTACGAGTCGTACTACACCGACGGCTGGAACAAACAGCGTCAAGTGAACTTCCCGTACGTCATGTACCACCCAAGCACACAGAAGTTCTACTACGACGAGCCGAGTACGGTGTGTCGAGTTCAAGCGGTGGCCAACAAGGAGACGGGTGAACTGACCGAGGAACTGCAGTGTGCCAACACCAATTCGTCTTTGGCGGAGGCTTCGCAGGACAGCACCGTCTTCTGGACGTACGCGGCCAACGTACGCAACAACAACGCCACGTTCCCCGTTGGCGCCAACTGCTACAGTCTCATGGTGCGTGACGGCTCCGTCGACACGGACCTGAAGGATGCCTGTACATCGACGTCTACGTCGTCCGAGCCCCGGTTCACGACGTTCACCGAGACGCCGTTGGTGATCATCTATCTGCTGTACTTGGCGTTCTTCGTGGTGCTTGGAGGCTGGACGGTCTACAAGAACTTTATGCAGAGCAAGAACGAATCGGTGAACGAGATGAACAAGAAGCTGATCGCGACGCCGCAGACCCCATCGCGCGCTGTTGCGGGCAGCGCCAATGGCCGCCACACGAGCGTCCGCGCGTCAGATACGCGCATGCAGCTTGAGGCGAGAGAAGATATTTTACAGACCGGATACTCCAACTCGTACGTCGGCACCGCCGTCTTCGGCTTGGTTGTGGTCGCCTCGCTGGGCCTGAACGTTCTACTCGTCATCATCATTACCGACTACTACGGCAACTTCGACCCACCGCTATTCGATATCACTGAAGACAACGCGCTCGTCTTCATCATCGTCTGGGTCTTCACTTCCCTTTGGCTTGTCGTTATTGTGGCCTCGCAAAACCACATCTTCAACTTCTTCCGTCTACGGGTGCCGCTTGACAAGTGCGAGTTTGTTTACATGCTCAAGCGGGACGACACCGAAGTGCTGCTTGCCGATCGGTCTGGCGTGTCCGACTTCGTTGCCAAGGTCGGGGCTTACTTCGCACCCAAGGGTAAAGTGAGCGGCTACCGCACGACGGTGCCTGTCATGGAGGTTGATGGTCTGCGCATCGTGGAGTTCCAGCACCTGCGCTACATTTACGAAGAGACCGAACAGCGATTCGTGCCAGGTGTCGTCGCGCTCGGACGCACCTACGACGACATGGAGCAGGAGGCCAGCGGGTTGTCGTCTTCGGAAGCCAAACACCGCATCAACACGGTGGGGACCAACTCGGTCGACGTCGAGATGCCGTCGCTGCCCGTGTCCATGGCTCACGAGTTCTTCACGCTGTTCTACATCTACCAGATCATGTGCTACTACGTCTGGTACTACTTCACGTACTGGAACATGGGTATCGTCATGACGGTCGTGGTGCTCGGTGCCGCCGTCGTGAACATCTACACGCAACGTCAGATCCAGTCGTCCATTGTGCAGATGACCCGCTACCGCACGAACGTCACGGTGTTCCGCGATGGCGAGTGGCGTGAGATGTCGTCGCCCGACATGGCTCCGGGTGACCTCGTTCGAGTGTCGGAGAACTGGGTCGTGCCGTGCGATATGGCCATCGTCAAGGGCACGACGGTGTGCGACGAGTCCATGCTGACGGGCGAGTCCATGCCGGTGCAGAAGTTCCCGATCCCGGAGCGCAGTACGGAGGTGTACGACCCGGAGAAGGGCGGCAAGAAGCACACGCTGTTCGCTGGTACGCGCGTGTTGTCCTCCGGTCGCAACGAGGAGATTCTGGCTATTGTTCAGACGACGGGAGCTCACACGACCAAGGGCCAGTTGATCCAGTCAATTCTTTTCCCGATCCCGATGCGCTTCAAGTACAACGAGCACTTGAAAGTGCTGATCGCGCTACTACTTATCTACGCTGTCGTCTGCTGTATTCTGGTCATCAACTTCCTCATGAGCAACGGAAAGCTCAGCAACCGATACGCAGCTTTCTGCTACGCCATTTTCGTTCTTTCATGCGTCATCAGTCCGCTTCTGCCGGTGGTCATCACGGTCGGTCAAGTCAACGCCTCGCAGCGCCTCGAAAAGCTTGGCGTCTTCTCTCTCAACGTCCAGCGGATCACACTATGCGGCAAGGTGCGCATCTTCTGCTTCGACAAGACGGGCACGCTCACCAAGCAGGGTCTCGACTTCCTCGGCGTGCAACCCGTCAAGAACAACCTGTTCACCCCCATCGTGAACGACGTCAAGGACGCGCCGTCGGCCGAGGAACTGCTGTACGCACTCGCGACGTGCCACTCGGTGGGCTCACTCGAGGACCGTCTCGTGGGCAACGAAGTGGAGGTGCGCATGTTCACGGCGATGGGCTGGGAGTTGATGGAGAAGGAGGGCGAGCAGCCGTACGTCAAGTCGAAGGTGGACCCGGGTCTCGAGCTCGAGTTCGTCAAGCGCTACGACTTCGACCACCACCGCATGTCCATGAGCGTGGTGGTGCGCAACCGCCGGAGCGGCAAGTACTACGTGTTCTGCAAGGGTTCGTACGAGCGCATGCAGCAACTGAGCACGCCGTCCAGTGTGCCTGACGACTACAAGAGCGTGGCCGACCGCCTCGCCAAGGACGGGTGCTACGTGCTGGGTCTGTCGTACCGCGAGCTGCCGAGTGACTGGACGCACGAGCAAGTGGTCGAGTTCGCCGGCAACCGCGAGGCCGTGGACGAGAGTCTGTCGCTGCTGGGTCTCATCCTGTTCCGCAACGAGCTCAAGGACGACACGGCCGACGCCATCTCGAAGCTCAAGGCCGGCGACATCCGCACCGTCATGATCACGGGCGACAACGCCATGTGCGGCTGCTACATCGCGCGCCAGAGCGGCATGGTGGCGTCCAGCTCGCGCGTGATCCTGGGCGAGATGGTGTCGACGACCCACGCCAAGAAGCTCGTGTGGCGCGACGTGGACTCGGAGGAGGAGTACGACCTGCCGCAGGTGAAGCACCTGGTCGAGCACGGTGAGGACGTGGAGCTGGCCGTCACGGGCGTGGCGTTCGACTACCTGATGGCAATGGGCGAGATCAAGGGCTTGCTGCTCAACATCCGCATCTTCAGCCGCATGACGCCCGACGGCAAGGTGGAGTGCGTGAAGCTGCACATGGAGACGGGTGCGGTGACCGGTATGTGCGGCGACGGTGGCAACGACTGTGGTGCGTTGCGGTTTGCGCACGCCGGTGTGGCGTTGAGTGACGCGGAGGCGTCGGTGGTGTCCCCGTTCACGAGCCGGGAGAAGACGATTCAGTCGGTGGTTGATTTGTGTCGTGAAGGTCGGTGCAGTGTGGCGACGTCGTTCGCGTCGGTCAAGTTCCTCATCATGTATGGCCTCATTGAGTCGGTGCTTCGCCTGTTCCAGTACTACCACGCAGTCATTATGTCGCAGTGGTGCTGGATCCTCGCGGACGGCTTCACGCTTGTCGGGTGCTCGTACGTGATCACGTTGTCGAAACCTCTTAAGGAGCTGAAGGACACGCGCCCAACGTCGAGTCTGATGGGACCTTCAACGCTCGTGTCCATCTTCGGACAAGAAGCGATCAACGTCATCCACCTTTGCTACGGTGTTCACATGCTCACCAGTGAAGTTTGGTACTGCCCGTTCTCGCCCGACGACGTTGATGTGGCCAAGTGGTGGTTGCTCTCGGACAATCACATGGCGACGGTGCTTTTCTTCTCCATCATCTTCCAGCAGCACACTGCAGCGTGGACGTTCAGCTTCGGCTCCATCTACCGCCAACCGATTTGGCGCAACTACCTGTTGATCGCCTTCTTCGTCGTGGTCGGCGCACTTGACTTGTACCTCGTTCTTGGAGAACCGAGTTCTCTCACCGACCAGTTCCGGATTTCGAGCAGCACCAACGTTGTGGGGCTGCCGGATGTGGCCATGCCCAAGAGCTTCCGACTCAAGTACTTTGGCATTATCATGGGCAACCTGTTCACCAGCATCCTGTTCGAATACTTTGTGGTGCTCGGTCCTGTACGGACGTACTTCCGAAACAAGTATCACAAGGACATGCTCCCGATGAAAAAGTAACGATAGATGTAGCGTAGTGTAGTGTCTGCCAACTAGCTGTAGGTATATGTGACTGCGTAAGTCAAACAATATTAGTCAACTACATTGTCACGACAAGCATAACAAGTCACCTCTTAGCAATTGCATTCCTCCAGATCCATACGGCAGCAGAGCTCGTGCAAGACTGATCGCGTCCACTTGTGGCCACTTCCTCTCGACTTGACAAGTTACTCAAAGTCGTCTCTCGTTGAATCAATGGACGGAGCAACTCGTGGTATATGGGCTGCACAGTATGTTGCTGGTGCTTTGCGAGCATCGTCTCGCCATTGAACACGTGACATCCTGCGACGGACAGTATGGGAGCTCTTGGCTTTGACTGTGACCAAGAACTAACTGCACGTCTTCGAATTGGGCACTTCCTCCAACACGATCAATACTTTCACTAGCAAAAGCAAAATTCAGGAACCGGAACTTGCATTCGGATAAATCTCCGCGAGCCAAAGCAACTCCAGAATGTGATCCGCCTCGGACTCAGACATCAGCAACACTTGGCCATTGTCGAATATCAGCATTGCATCAATCACGCGCAAGAACTCGTTCGTATAGTCATTGTTCCGCCGCGTGGTGATAGTCGTGAAAAAGTTTTCAGTCCCAAAAACCTTTGTGGCTGACCAAGCCAAACCTGCCATAGTATCTGGAGCAATCCATTGACGAACGAAGCTTCCATGTCGAGCACCTTGATAACCTTGTCGAGTTTTTCGACGGAGTCCACGCGTAGGATTCTCGAGTAGTCCCAGAGTTTTTCTTTCATAGGAATTCGCCCTGCCACTTCCGAGTTCTTGCTCTTGTTGCTGCTCCTCCTCCACATGAAGTTCTTGCTCGCACTCGTCGGTATGCGCCGTGACACAAATTTCATCGTCAAGTCCGTACACGCAACCACGATGGCAGATTTGAGCGATCAAGGTGTCGTCCAAGTCTTCAAGACCAAACCGGGCCTTGGCCTCGTTGACTCGAGCAATCTTGTCGACACTCAACTTCTCTTGGTAAAGATTTTCGAGAGACCAATCTTCATCCACCAATTCTGCTCCTCGTTTAAGCTGGGTCTTCCGATAATGAATGCCATTGCCTGCCCACTCGAGAAGTCCACGGACCGCCTCTGCTTTTGTGTTGCTCATGACCCAATTCAAGACGTCAATCGCCGTCAACTGCGAGATTTCACCTTGGCTGCTGACCTGTAAAATACTCTGTGCAACTTCATCAAAACTTGCAAGCCATAGCGTCTGGTTACACCCAAGCTGTCGCATTCGCCCAGCACCTTGCATCAGCTTATCTTTCGTGAGTTTTGGGCCAAGTGTCAACAAAGCCGATGCGTTATGGGGTAACTTCATATCGGATCCTCGTGATTGAGCCTCGTCGAAGATCACGAAAGTCTCTTTCTCAGACATGGAGGCTTTTTTCAACGGCATTGACAAGTGACGAGTCTTCTCAACAATTATCCAGCAGTTGTGATCGTCACGATTGTCATAGTACGTCACACCTGCAAACTCGAAGTCAGGCTGCTCAAGGAGAAATTCTGCTGCGTCGTGGTTAGTCACACCAGCAAGCAGGGCTCCAGTATCAATGATAGCTTGTGCGTGTTTTGCCATTGCGAATTGAAGAACTTCTTGCCATGGGATCGGAACTTGTATGTTGGGATAAATGACTTCGTAGCTCTTCGCTACCTGCAAAATCTTGTCAATCATCTCACCATTCGTGCCCACAATTTGAGGCTCTTCGGGCTCTCGTTGCGTTACGGAGAGTGGAAGGAGACGGTGGTTGTCGTTCGTCCCCGAAAACCCGATACTTTTCTCTCCTGTTGCGAGGTTCCACGCCGTTCGCGACAAACGCTGCGGATATTGCTGAGTATCTTTCGGGAAAACGCACGCGTTCAGGAAAAAGTTGATAACTTCCATGCAGAACTTGTAGACTCGACAGAGAGTTTTGAACTGTTTGGCATCAGCAAGACTCACTTGACGCACATCACACAGCGCCTCCAGGTCGTCTTCACTTAAATGAGGTTTCACACTCGTAAACCATTGATCGTATAGCTGTTGCTGCTCGGAAATATCCAAACGAAGTAGCATTCGGAAAGCATTTCGGACCTCATCGTCTGAGAGACCACCATGATAATATCCTAGTAGGGTAAGTACAACACAAACATCCGGGTGACTGAATTCCGATCGCTCGGAAGGAACATCAGCAGCACGGAAGGGAATCGCGATTTTCTTAGCTCGCGAACTAGGTTCAGGTAGTCCAAAGTCAACTCGATATCGCTTCTCCAAACAATGTTCCAATATACCAAACGCTACTAATCCGCGCAGTCCCAACAGCGGATAAATGTATGGTGAAAACTTCTGGATGTCGTCCTTGAGAGCTTCCTCGAGACTCACACTCGAGTCAGAAATGGCTGTGACTAGAGATTCACGGGCAGCTCCTCTTCCAAATGTATTCAACCACATGAGTTCAAACGGAGCGTTGTCAATGAGATCCTCTACCAAAGACCTTTTCAGTTGCTCTCGCAAAGGTTGTGTGCTTTCAACAATACTGTTCAAACGTGTACCGTCATAAGCACCCATGCGTTTGGTATAGTCTGGTGAAGCACAGGAAACGTGAGCCGCTTGGAGTATTTTCACAACTCGAGAGCTCGAGGATTTATCGGTCATTGCTCGCAGTAAAGCTTCAGCGACTTTCCATCGCTCGGTTCCGCTACAAAGCGGGATTGGGGTGCCCACTGCATACACCAAATGATACTTGTGGTGAAGTAAGGCATCGCATTCGTCAAGAACATCCACAAACTGATCATTGTCGAGAATTTCGTCCAGGATTCGTACTACCGATTCATCGTGGCTCAGTTCCAACCGCTTCAGCTCCAACGACATTCGATGCTCAGGAGAAATCAATTGAACACCGCCAAACATTTTCAACTCGTGAAGAGCATCTTGGATGAGCTCAAGTTTTCTAGGGTCCAAGGCAATTTGTCGGTGGAATGGCTGCTCGAAAATACTGAGCTGAGCGGTAGAAGCTGACAGGTATCGATGCATGAATTGTCGGGCTTCACTCAGCAATGGACCCAGAAAGTGAGCGCGGACAATTCGTTGACACCGAGTTCGCGTGAAATACAGAAACAACATCGGCAGAATCACTCGTGTCTTGCCGCTGCCCATGTTCAACTGACACACAGTGCCAGGCCCATTGATAAGGTGCTGTGCGATCACAAATTGTTCGTGTCGGATCTGCAATCTCCCTTCCACCTCGAACGCCAACCAGTAAGGATGTTTCGCAGTAGACCATCGACACACATTAACGAGTTCATTCACCAACTGCGTGCTCGATAGCTCGCCGCTGCACTTTAATTTCCAGATCAGTCTCTCAACTTTGTCTTCCAGGACGCAGAGCTCCATATACTGAAGAACGCCAGCCTTAAAGTACTCTCTTGCTTGCTCGCTCAGCTTTTTTGTCAGTGCGTACAACGTTTCATTATCGAAAGCGCATCGTACGATATCACTAACAGTGATCTGAGGTAAGAAGTTGGCTAGCGCAAGAAGACGATCGCGATTGCTGCTCGAAGCTTTCCCAAACGCATCTTGTAAGTATTTTTCAGTCTCACATCGACGAGAGGTAACATCTCCAAGCACCGTTGAAAAGGAACCAAGTAGTTCTTCTGCTGAGGCCTTCAACTGCTTTTGAGTTAGCGAGTTGTAGCAGTCCCAGCTGACTTGCAGTTCAGGCTGTTCATCCAACATCCCCTTACTCATAGCATCCGTGGAGCAACTTTTAATCGGCAGTGGTGGAATTGTTGTTGTCGTTGGGGCTCCATACCTAACGAAACTACTTAGTTCAGCTTCGATGCGATTCACGTACTCCTTTTCAACCGGAGGAGGCTCCAGTGATACCAGATCTTGAGGTGAAATGTTCATTGGCTCGTGCTGCATTTGTCCAAAGACGAATCTCTCTTCGTGTCGGAAACGAGACCGAAGAGGGTTCCGCTGAACGCTACCCGAAATCATGTTCGAGTACTCCGTTTTCTCATCGATGCTATTCATCGCCCTGTCAATTGACTGAGTCTGTCCATGAAGAAACCCGAGACGGTCTCCTTCTGCCAGCCATGCTGCAGCCAAAATCTTCACTGCTGGTACTCGGTGACTTAGCTTGCATATTGTGAGCAAAGTATCCCTTTTTCAAAGTCAGAAAACGGTCTACTCGACCTGCACGCTCGTAGTATTTGCAGTGAAGCTTCAGATCCAGTCATTTGCAAGCCCTTGCAAGGCACATCCGTTCCAGCTAGAGCACAAATCGCCGCCAACTGCAGCCGAGCACTGATCGTCTCTGTTTCAAACACTTTCAGTCGACGATGCAGGTCATAGCACACGATATCAATTGTGCTACTCGCCTCACAGGGAATGCTGACATCAATCATGCCACTCGAAGAGTTCGCTACAGCACCGACCGGATGCAGCATACGAACTTCAGGCTTCGTAATGTCGGATCGGTCCTGCAGCTCCAGCACCAGATACCGACTAAACCGCGGCAGATAATCCTCAAATTGCTGCTTTGTCGCCAAAATGTATCCCTTTTGCTCGACAGACTCGAACTGCATGGCGCTGTTTAGAGTAAACATCAGCTTAAAGCGTGGTAACTCAATCATTAAAGTACCTTCCGGAGACATCAACGGGTGTAAGAATTGAGCGTCCTCAAACTTCGTCAACGCATGGACCACGTTGTCAAGAAGTTCATCTTTAGGAACAATCCTGTGGTAGGTAGGAAGCTGCTCTAAAATCCACTCGTACGAGCAGTTCGTGTCGCTGAAAGGTACTTTACAGTAGTGAAGAGCGCCATTGGCATCAACATTGGCCACAAAAAATACCTCACGAGCTTTGGCCTCTCTCGGACGAAAGAGAATACAATTCTGCTCCACCCAGTACCAATGTGAGTACAATTCACTCAGTCGAGAGGGAAGCGATTCACAGAACAAATTACTCCAGTCACGAGAACACAATTGTAGTGTACGCGTTATCGTACAGGATGAATTCACAACCAACTCCTGGACAAAAAGCTCTTCATCCGATTGAAGCGCGAAGTTGTACACTCGATCGCAGTACAAAGTTTCCGTCTGAAACACACCGTTGACAGTGAACACTTCAAAGTTGCAATGCCCGAACAACAGTTCGAATCGTTCGTGCTCTCGAATGCTGGTAGGAAGTCCTCCAGGGGCATTACCGTCGGTCAGCACCACGCCGGTGAACAAATTAATCGCATATCGCGCTCCAGACGACTCGAAACAGCTTCCAAATTGTACCTCTTCCAGTGGCAGCTCACTAACACGAATCCATTTTAACGGCCCGGGAGATGTTGGGCTTATCAAACTCACCAAACTTGTCAACACAGCATTCATATTTCGCCTGTCCACATACTCGACCAGCTCCGGTATCCGTCGAGTCATCATCTCTTCGACATTGCTTTCAACTTGGAGCATTTGGTCGGTAGAAGGAGTATTGATGTTTGCACAGAGGAGTGATGTACGATAGAGTACGAGGAGCTCGCACGTTTCTTGAGCTGCTTCATCATCCAGAGGCCCCAAACTGTAAGCCAGCAGTGCGTAGCCGTACAGAATCGACTGTTTCTGACGAAACACCGAACTTCGATCATCCCCGACTTCCGATTTCGCAGTTTCTGCCCAGGACCTCGCCATTCTAGCGAACATCCTCACGACTTCCTTGGCATCACCAGTGAACTGGTGCAAATACCCTGCTAGCTCACTGAGAAGCGGGACATTTTCAAAACTGCGTGGAGTTTGCTCCATTTTACTAGCCACCATCTCCAGCATTGTGCAAAAGGCTGCTAGACCCCTCTCATCTCGGAACATGTCCGTCTTCCAGAGCAATTTGGGTTTCTCTTCATCGGTCGGAACGTTCCGACCGATGAAGAGTGACTGCCGTACGATGGTTTGCACGCACGGATGCGACCATGGAAAAACGTCTTCTAATAAACTCCACAATAGCTTTCGATACTGTTGATTGGGAAATGCACGCAGTGATCCGAGTGCAATGAACGCCACCTTCTCGAACTCCTCTGGCTGCTCATGTAAGCGTGAGTACGCCAAATTCCCTCGTGTATCGTTTTCACCTGGCCAACCGTTCATCCATTGCAAATGGTCAAATTGTTTAGGCATAGTCTCGATAAAGCTGCTGATCGTACTCGCCAGAGTTGCCTTGAACGGATTCAAGGTCTCGCCAGCTCTATCCTTCCACGTCAAAGCTGTGCCTTTCAAAATGGGGCTATTGACGCATTGATTCTTGAACTGAGAAATGTTGCTCAAATCGTCTACAGTTCGCGGCACGTAGCAACTCTGTAGGTATATTGCAGCCGGACTGACAGTAAATTCCTTGGTTGTTGCGCAAAGAAGAGCTGATTGAGCGTATTGAACGTAGAATTGCTGCCAAGTCGTAGGGTTCAAGTTGGGTAAGTCCTTCATTTCACATGTAGGCTCCACTGGAGTTAGCGCTCTTTGTGCGGTTAAACACAGGTTTCCCATAACCTCGATATTTCTCGGCATTGTCAGCATAAAAATCACTTGAATTGCTTCTTCCTTCTCTGCAGGAAGCGGCCTGATCAGAGGTGGCGGCGTAGCAATGGTAGTTTTCAATCTGTCTTTCGTATTCTTGATATCGGTCTGAAGTTGCTTGATTTCAGCACAAAACTCAGTCTTGGCGCCGCTCTGCCTGTAACACTTTGAAAACTGACCAGGAGGATATGCCTGACACAAACGCTCTTCTTCTTCAGCGAGATCGCGCTGCTTCGATCGCAATTCTTGGTTCAAATCTGAAATTTCGGATCGAAGCTCAGCAGCGACTTGCTTCTTTTGATCAATTTCTCTCCACTTGCTCTGCACATGCCTCTCCCAACTCGTAACCTCTCGATTGTACACAGAGACCATCTCATCGCTACTTAAGCCAAATCTCCGTGCAAACTCAAAAGTCGGTTCCTGGTTTGTCAAGTGAAATATTGGGGCCTTGCTTGAATTTCTGTTCCACTCACGAATATACTGGGCTACTTGCCCCAGAGCAGTGATCGCTGCGCTATCCCGGAGGACAGCAACCTTCAAGTCTCGCCAATTGAGCGCGATGTTGTATTCAGTACACAACGGCACTTCATTAACACAATTCTGATGGACCAGGCAAAACGCAACCCACATGATCAACATTTCACGACTTCTCTGCTCCACATCCAGCACGGAAGTGAAATTTGGAAGTAGACGCCATTCGCTAGCAACGGTTTGGTACGCAGTGACGAGTGATTGCATTTGCTCCACAATAATTTCATCATCGTCGACGTCACACATCGGCTCGCAGCCATCACCTCCATTCAACCGAAGTGCTTTCGCAAACATGAATGCTTCAATTGTCCGCAAAGCTAAAAGGTGTTTGTAAGACTTTGGAGCAGCATTTAATCGCTCCCATCGAAGAAGCTCACTTAAACTGCACGTTGCCCCGTTAATAAAGAGGCATCCTGTTAGGTTTTGCACTACTCGACATCGTCGGATTTCGTCGCTTTCATCATTTGTTGAGTCTCGGTCTTGTTTCGGCGAGGCGATGCCCACGTCACATTTTAGCCCCTTGAGCTGCTGTAGCATCTCAAAATCGGGTAAACGGTATTGAGAAGCAGCTTTTTGATTCGCAGCATCAAGCAAGCCACCAATGCTACATCGCAGCGCAGCACATTTATCCTGGAGAGCAGACACATTGTATCCACAGTCCAAAAGCTCAATAACACTCTGAACGACGACTTGCAGCATGAAAAACAGGTCGTCCACCGAATCACAAGTGCTTTTAACGTGAACGCCACGATGGAAAGCAGCCTCAGCGTCTTCCATTGTCTTTTCAAGCAACCTTAACCGAAACAACACCATCGTCTTTCGAAACAAGCCAGCACCACAGCAGAGATTGTGCTTTATAATTGCCTGAACCAGTGGCCAGCACGTGTCACGAGGTCTTCCGCCAGTATGTTGCCCCACATCCGTTGTTCCTCCGTGCGGAGATAGCGAAATAGCTTCCTTTTCATCTTCTTTAGCGTCTTCTTCCGTCGAAGTTACAGAATGCACAGCACGGCGCACGACGGCTGCTATGAACTGTGGTGTCTTCTGATGCCCCAAATCATCGATCACTGCACTTCGCTTTGATCCTTTACCCTCCTGAGCTTTACGCAGCTTCATCTCAAACTCTTTCCCAAATTTCTCCTCCAAAGCTGAGTCCAGATTTCCACAGTGCAAAGTGTTGTAGGTTTTTGAGACAGCACTGTGCACACACTTCCCCGTCGGTAGGAAGTGCAGTGTCCGCTCCCATCCATCCACAAAAACCACTTCCAGCTTCATTGCCGTAGCGCTTACTAAAGTTTTCTGTACAACACAACCGTACATTGGCAGCCACGGATCGTACCAAACATATCCTCGTTTGTGAATATCGTCACCGGAGCATTGTAAACGACGAACCACTTCCCTCAAAACTTCAATTTTATGCACAGCAAAGACTGAAGCTGGAACAATTCGATCGTCCACGAGAGGGTTTACATGAGCGCAGTGATGTTTCTCCACCGCCACCGCCTCTAAATTCCCAACGAATGCTGCAAATGTCCCCACTAACGTTTCACACAATGAATCGTCTTGTCGGTCACTATGTGCTTTATGCTTGAACCGAAAAAGCAGATTGAGCAGCTCGTCGTTGTCTACTTTCAGGCGCTTCGGATTCCGTACGACTTCGTCTGAGGAATTACGCTTCATTGTCGGAGTCAAAATGAACAGTGAGTTTCTACAATCACAATCGGAGCAATACTCCTGATGAATTTCTGAGAATGTTCGAAGGCCCCACACATCACTCCGCTAGTTGGGAAAACTGATCGAGATAATTGGACTCGTGGTCACGTTCCTTTCAGCTCTTCATATTGTAATTGTCTGAGCTGAAAGAATTCAGCTGAAAGAAAGAAACACACCTTCGTTTCCGCTGAAGTACGCTAGAAATTATCTCCCTTCTTGCTCATTCCAGGATCTGCCGGTTCAAGAAGATATGGTGCTTGTTGCGCTGACCTGTGCGTTTGTGGGTTACGGCGGAATGTTTGGCGTGGACATCGATGATAAGTCACAGGTCTGGAGGTTGCAGGCCGCGATCTGGGTGAAAATTAAAGCTAAGTTTGAGCACGGCGATAAATTCAGGAGCGCCATTGAGTCGGGCATGCAGCTCTTTCTAGCGAAGAAGGCGGACGGCAAGTGGCTGGAGGGGACGGGCGTGGCAGCTTTGACGTTTGATGGAGATGGACACCCGCAAGGCTTCGAGCTGATGGATGACACGTTGTGTATCAACAATGACAAGCACTTCGGAGAGAATTTTGGACCGGCTGAGGGCGAAGTTCACGTGCTGGTGGCGGTTCCAAAGCAAGAAAACGACCGCTCCCCAGCCATGGATCTTCTTGCAGTGATGTTGCCACACATGCTCACAAATGCTCCAACGACTAGGACTTCCCGAAAGAAAAACTTCAAGGACAAGCTGTGCAACTTTTATGGATGCTATCGACCTGGGCGCGATGTCTGCTACTCGACGTCGCTTTTCCCAAGCCATTCGTGATAGCGTCACATTTGTTTCGACGCAGCAACGAATATGTGTCACTCCTCGACAGCGTGTCGTTGACAGAAGATCCGTGCCAGTTTGATGTGAGTACAACATTCGGTGACGTGGATGGCAGTGCTCTTGACATTTACTGGGATAGAGCGACCATTCTATCGATGTTTGAACCTTCAGGCAAGACTGGCACGCATTGTTGCCTTGAAGAAGGGTTGGATCGATACATCATACGACTTCCCAGATTTTTGGTCGGATGTGTCCCTGGACGACAAAATGGAGCTCTTTCATCGCAGTCTATCGGAGGCTGAAGTGATTTAACTCAAGAACGGCAGTCGTTGGACTTGTTGTAGTAACCTGGCAAACCAAAGAAATCTTAGCGTTCGAGTATGGAAAAATACACTCCCTTGGAACGGCTTATCTGGTGTCGTTGGATGAACTGGTACTTCTGTAGACTGTAGAAGGATCAGCACTTCACCAACTCGATCAGTACCCACAGTAAGGAACGTTGCCATTAACCAATTCATAACTTCAGAATTGAAATTGGACGGACCCATTCATTTAGTTACTACAGTCCTTGAGATCCATACGACAGCAGAGTTCGTGCAGGAACGAACGCGTCCACTTGTGACTATTGCCTCGCGACTTCACAAAGTTGCCCAACGTTGTCTCTCGCTGAGCCAACGGACGAAGCAATTCACGGAACCAGGACTCAGCAACGTCTTCTTGGTACTTCGGGAGCATCGTCTCACCGTTGTACATGTGCAAAGCAAAAGTCGACAGTAGCGGCAGATTTCCATTGAGACGAGAGCCCAGCGTCATGCACACGTTCTGAAGGTTGGGTTGCACTCTAAGGTGACCAACGAACTCACGAGCGAATGCTAAGCTCACAAATCGAAAGCTGCAGGCTTCTGAATCCCATAGTAGCTCCAAAATATAGTCCGCCTCACACTCCGATACCAGCAAGACTTGGCCATTGTTGAACACCAGCATCACGTCACTCACTCGCATGAATTCATTCACGCTAGTTACTTTTGTTCGTGTCAAAATTGTCGAGGCGAAATTCTCCGTCAGGAACACTTGAGCTTTACCCCAAGCCACGTTCGCCAACTTTCTCGACGTCGTGAGCATACGCGTGTAGTTTGCCATCGTAAGCACTCGCACATATCTCTGAAGCGCATCCACAGAAGACACTTTCAAAATTGCAGAATAGTCCCAAGTTTGCTCCTTTGCTGGTATATACTGCGCGATTTCGAGCACTCGTTCATGTTCCGTTTCTTCTTCCACCTGCAGCTCTCGCTCGCACTCATCAGTGTGTGCGGTGACACAAACCTCATCGTCAAGCCCGTACGTAAAACCTCTACTGCAGATTTGACTCACCAACGCATCGTCGATGCGTTCAAACCCCAGCCGAGCCTTTGCCTCAATAATTTGAGAGATTTTATCCACATTCATTTTCTCTTCGTACAGCTTTTCCAGGGACCAATCTTCATCCACAAGCTCCGCAGCTGAATTGTGTTGAGTTTTGCGATAGTGAATGCCGTTGCCTGCCCACTCCAGCAACCCGCGTACAGACTCATCTTTCGTGTTGTTCATGACCCAATTGAGCACATGAATTTCTGTCAAACAAGCCATATCGTCCTCGTCATTCGCTTGCAGAATACTCTGGGCGATTTCGTCAAAACTAGCGATCCAAAGCGTTTGGTTACATCCAAGTAGTCTCATTCGACCAGCACCTTGCATCAGTTTGTCTTTGGTGAGTTTCGGACCCAGTGTTAGCACAGCCGATGCATCTGTTGGAAGCTTCATGTCCGAACCTCTCGAACGCGCTTCGTCGAATATCACAAACGTCTCCTTTTCGAGCATGGCCGCCATTTTCAGTGGTACTTTAACTTGTCGAGCTTTCTCGACAATCATCCAGCAGTTGTGTTCTTCATGGCTATCGTAATAGGTTACACCAGCGAAGTCAAAATCTGGTTGCTCAAGAAGATATTCTGCTGCATCGCTGTTCGCAACCCCAGCTAGGAGAGCGCCCGTATCAATTAGAGCTTGCGCACCCCTTTCCATTGCAAATAGTAATACACTTTGCCACGGAATTTGTGAATTTCCAGGGCTGGGACGAATGACCTCGTAGCTGTGCGTCAACTGCAAAATCTTGTCGATCATTTTGCCGTTTGTACCAAGCAGAAACGGCTCGTCGGGCTCACGCTGTGTCACTGAGAGTGGAAGCAGTCGATGATTATCGTTAGTACCCGAGAATCCAATGTTCTTATCTCCTGCTGCGAGATTCCAGGCCGTTCTTAATAACCGCTGTGGATACTGCTGAGTATCCTTCGGGAAGACGCATGTGTTCAAGTAGAAGTTGATCGCTTCCATACAATATTTGTAGACGCGACAGAGGAGCGTAAGCTGACGAGCATCAGTCAAAATTAAATGGCGTACATCACTCAGAACCTTTTGGTCTTCGTGGTCCAAACCATTTTTCACACTAGCATACCACTGCATGTACAGTTGTTGCTGCTCCGAAATATCCAAGCGCAGTAGCATGCCAAACGTAGTTCGGATCTCACTGTCGTTGAGTCCACCGTGATAATACCCCACCAACGTCAGCATAATGCACACATCAGGGTGGCTGAATTCAGACCGCTCGGACGGAACATCAGCAGCACGGTACGGAATCGCCACCTTTTTCGGTCGCGTACCGGGATGAGGAAGTCCGAAGTCGACGCGATACCTTTTTTCCAGGCAGTGCTCCAATACTCCAAACGCTATCAGTCCTCGTAATGCTAGCAACTGGGATATATACGGCGTAAATTTTTGCATGTGGTCACCAAGTGCTTCTTGCAGACTAACACTTGGGTCGGTCAACGCAAAAACAAGAGACTTACGAGCATTCCCCTGCCCCAATGCATTCAGCCACAGTAACTCGAATGGTGCGTTGTCAATCAAATCTAGCACCAGCACTGCTTTTAGATGGTTGCGGAGTGCCGCTGTGCTTTTGACAACAGCATTGAGGCGTGTTCCATCGAACGCACCCAAGCGTGTTGCGTAGTCTGGCGAGCTGCAAGAAACATGAGAAGCCTGGAGAACTTTGGCGACTCGAGAGCCCAGGCTTTTGCTGGCTATGACTCGCATGAGAGCTTCTGCAGCTCTCCACCGCTCGACTCCGTTGCAAAGATCAGCTGGTTCGCCTGCTGCATACACTAAATGGTATTTGTGGTGCAAAAGAGCATCGCATTCATCCAGAACGTCGACAAACTGATCACTCTCGAGAATGTCATCCAGCATTTCGACGACTGGTTCGTCAAAATCTAACTCCAAACGCTTTAACTCGAGCGACATTCGGTGTTCGGGAGCTACAATCTGAATGCCACCGAAAAGTTTCAACTCGTAAAGAGAGTCACGAATCAGCTCGAGATTCTCCGTATTCAGCTCAATTTGTCGGTGAAAGGGCTGCTCGAAAACACCAAGACGAGCGTTGGTCGCCGACAAGTATCGGTGCATAAATGGTCTCGCCTCGCTCAGTAGTGGGCCCAAAAAGTGTGCACGAACAACTTGAGGGCATCGGCTTTGTGTAAAGTGCAGAAACAGCATAGGTAAGATAACTCGTGTCTTGCCACAACCCATGTTCAGCTGACAAACGGTTCCTGGCTGATTAATGAGATGCTGTGCGATCACATATTGTTCGTGCCGGATCTGTAGTCGTCCTTCCACCTCGAATGCCAACCAGTACGGGTACTCCTCTGCGTTCCATTGTCTCCTATTCACGAGCTCTCCTAGCAATTGGGCATCCGCCAGTTCGATGCTATGTTTGCCGATCTTAACAATTCTCTCCATTTTGTCTTCCAGCACACAGAGTTCCATGAAGCGAATAATGTAAGTCTTGAGCTGCTGCCTTGCTTTTGCACTTAACTTTGGCGCCAGAGTATGGAGAGTTTCCTCGTTGAAAGCACAACGCACAATATCACTCATAGTCAACCTCGGTAAATAGTTGACTAGCCCTAGTAGGTGGTCACGAGTGCAGTTTGTCGCCTTCTCAAATGAATTCAGCACGTACTCCTCCATTGCGCGCCGATGCGAAGAAACATCCGCTAGTAAGCCTCTAAACGATTCGAGCAGTTCAACAGGCGACGCTTTCAGCAAAACTTTAGCTTGCGAGTGGTGACGGCGCCAACTAACTTCCAGCTCAGCCATCATAGACTTGCTCATAGCGTTATCAATACTGCAGTTCAATGGAAATTGCGGCTCTTTTGTTGTCACTTTCGTGAATCCAACGAAATCACCAAGCTTCATCTCAATATCTTTCACGTAGTTATCTTGCACAGGAGGGCAGTCCAACGCTACAATTTCTTCATCAGTTACAAGCAAGTCACAATGCTGCATCCGACCAAAGATTCTTGTCTCCTCATCCTTTTGAAACGAAGACCGCAAAGGATTTCTCTGGATCGGTGCCACACACATATCTGCGTACTCTGATTTCTCATCGGAACAGTCCACAGCTTGGTCGATCGTTTGAGCTTGCCCAAACAAAAAAGCCAGGCGGTTTGCTTCGTCCAGAAGAGAAATTGCCATGATTTTCACTGCTGGCTCGCGATAGCCCAGCGTGCATATTTTCACTAAAAGCTCCTTTTCCGAAGAAGAAAATGGCCGGTTTGATCGACAAGCTCGCAACATTAGCAGTGCCGCCTCGGCCCCGGTCATCTGCAATCGCTTGCTCGGCACATTAGTTCCTGCGCAAGAACAGATAGCGGCCATTTGTAGTCTAGCGCCAATTGTTTCTGTCTCGAATACCCTCAAACGTCTGTGCTCGTCAAAGCAAGCGACATCAATTTGGCTATCTGGCTGTGTCGGTAAACTAATATCGATCATACTTCCAACACATTCAACTGTACCAACGGGAAGCAACATGCGGAGTTCAGGTCGTGATGTGTCCGATCGGTCACGCAGCTCGAGGACTAGATATCGACTGAACCGAGGCAGAAAGTCATTAAACTGCTGCTTCGTCGCCAAGATATACCCCTTGTGCTCCACCGACTCCAGTTGCATATCATCATTTAAAACGAATGTGAGCTTGAACCGCGGTAACTCAATCTTTAAAATCTTGTTGGCCGACCGTAGGACATGAACGTAATTTTCCTTCTCGAATTTGTTCAACACGTTCAGAAGGTTGACAAGCGATTCATCGCTCTGAACAAACCGATCATACGAGTTCAGACGATTCAGTATCCATTCGTACGGACGCTTTGTGTCACTGAATGGTACTTTGAAACAATGAAAGTGGTCAGCTTTATCAATAGCAAGAACGAAAAACACCATCCGGTCTTTTGCTGTCTTTGGACGAAGAAAAACACATCTTTTTTCCTCCCAATACCAATGCGAGTACAACGTCTTCAGTCGGTATGGAAACAACTTGCCAAACTTCTCAATCCAGATTAACGAACACAAAACAAGCGTACTTGTAATAGTCCCGGAAGTATCACTTGTAAGCTCCTGAACGACGAGCTCTCTGTCTGGTTCAAGCTCAAAATCGTAAATTCGACCAAAGTACTTTTGCTCCGTTCGCAGAACACCATTTTGGTTGAAAACTTCAAAATTGCAGTGACCAAACAAGTCTTCAAACCTTGAATGTCGTCGAATGCTGTTTGGAAGTCCGCCAGGTGTATATCCATCCGTCAATACGCTACCTGTGAGCAGATCGATGGCATAATGAATGTGTGTGGTTTCGTGGAATGCCTCAAAACAGCAACCGAATTGTTCACAGCCAAACGGCTGCTTAACGATTGGTTTCCAGATGAGATATGCTGGGGCAGTCTCGCTAACCAAGCGCATCAATCCTGTAAGCACCTTATTAGCACCAGCTTTCGTGATGTAAGCGATAATCTCTGGAATTCGTCGAGCCATCACCTCGAAAATTCTGCTCTCCACACGAGCCATTTCTGATGTAGGAAGCGAATTCACGCTGGAACAATACCGCGAATTCCGATACAACACAATGAGCTCACACGCTTCCTGAGTCATTTCATCGTCCCATGGCCCCAGTGCATAGGACAAGAACGCGTAGCCGTACAGAATGCACTCCATTTGACGACCCTCAGCACTCTGTTCCTTCTGTCGCGCATCCTTTTCATTCTCCGCCCAATGTCGCGCCATTCTAGCAAACTGCTTCACAATAGGCGCAGCTTTTATCGTGAACTGGAGTAGATAACCTGCCAACTCACTCAGCAGCGGAACGGATTCAAAACTACGCGGCGTTTGTTCCAATTTGCCCGCAATAGCAGTAAGAACCTCGCAAAATGTCTTAAGACCGTCTTTGCCTTGCAACATGTCCGTTTTCCACAACAATTGTGGTTTAGTCTCGTTCGTGAGATCCCCTACTTGATAAAGGGCTTGGCGGACGATAATTTCCACGCAAGGATCTGACCAAGGTAAAACGTCATCAAGAAGGGCACACAACAGCTTTCGGTATTGCTGGTTGGGATACGCGCGCAGAGATCCCAGCGCAATAAATGAAGCCTTACCGAACCCGTCTGGTTTCTGACATAGGTTGGCATACACCATGTTTCCTCTCGTGTCGTCTTCGCCAGGCCAAACATTCATCCATTGGAGTTGATGGAATTTCAGGGGTAACTTCTCGATAAAGCCGTCCTCAAGTTTGGCACCCGAAGTGTTGAAAGGATTTAGTTTCACCCCGAATTCATCCACCCAAGTCAATCTGGATCCAATTAGAGTAGGATGCCAAATACATTCCTCCGTATACTGGTCAAAACTGTGCAGTTTGTCCACATTGTTCGGGCCATTAAACCGTGGGAGATCAAAAGGACGAGGACTCACCTCAAACACTTTGGAAACCTTGTGAAATACTTGGGATGGGGCACGCTGGGAGTAAAAGTCTGCCCACGTCGTGGGGTCAAGTTTGGGTAATGTCGTCATTTCCGATGTTGGCTCGGTTGTCACGAGACTACGCTGTGCAGTCAAACACAAGTTACCCAAAATCTCGAGATTTCTTGGCATGTTCAGCATAAAAATCACTTGCATCGCGTCGTCTTTCGACGGAGGAAGTGGTCTAATCGGAAATGCAGGAACAGCGAGTGCCTTGGCCAGAGACGTCTCTAATTGCTGTATCGAGTAGTTGATTTGGCGAATCTCTCGCCTCAACTGTGTTCTAGCACGACTGCCATGATTATACGCGTACGGGTGCAGTTGGTTGATGCGTTCTTGTTCCTCCTCAAGCTCGCTCTCTTTCACCTCTAAATTGAGGTTTTGACGGGCGATCTCTGCGCGAAATTCCACAGCTTTTCCTTTTTTCCTTTCAATAATCTTCCATTTGCTCTGCACGTGTGCTTCCCATATTTCACGCTCACAATCGTAAATTGATTTAATTCTAGTGCTGCGCAGACCATACCTTCGAGCGAATTCAAACGTTGGCTCTTGCTCGGTCAAATGGAATAATGGGCCTCGGCTAGTCGTTTTATTCCACCGACGGATGTAGTTAACAACATTCTGGAGAGCTGTTATCGCAGCGCGATCACACAATACAGCCACTTTCAGGTCCTCCCAGTTGAGTGCTATATTGTACTCGGAACACAAAGTTACTTCGTCGCGGCACGTCTGGTGAACCAAGCAAAACGCAATCCACATCACTAGCATCTCGCGACTCCGCTGCTCCACATTAAAACAAGATGTTTGCGGAAGTTGCCGCCATTCTCTAGCGGCTTTCTGGTATACAGTAACCAGTGACTGCACTTGTTCCACGAACATTTCATCGTCGTCGAGTGAATGGACAAACATTTCTTCACTGTTTAGATCATCAGATCTTTTGAACAAGTGCACTTCGATCGTTCGCAGCCGTAGGATACACTTGTACGATTCCGGAGCACCATTTGTCTTTTCCCATTCAAGCAGCGCTTTCAGACTACACGTAGTGCTATCAAGGAACCCGCAGCTGTTCAGATTCATCAATGCACGAGATCGAGACTTTGTGTAATCTTCATCACCGTTTGAACAATTTCGGTCTGGTAAGGGGATACCAACGCTACAGGAAAGATGACAGAGTTGCTGCAGTGGCTTCACGTCCGGCAATACATATCCATTTGCCATACGTTGGTTTATTCTGTTCACAAGCGATTCAATGTTGTGTCGCAACGTTGAGCAATGTACTTGCAAAACCTTGACGTCGTACCCACTGTCCACGAGTTTCACGATATTCAGGACAACAACTTGCAGCATGAAAAATACGTCGTCCACCAGATCACAAAAAAGCAAGAAGTCTTCACACTAATATCGCGGCTAACAACACGCGCAGTTTCTCGCACTGCTGCTTGCAGCAAACTCAGCTTAAATCTCACCATTGCCTTTTGAAACAGCCCCCGTCCGCAACACAGATTTTGCTTGACAACCGCCTGAACAAGTGGCCAGCACGTGTCTCGAGGTCGTCCGCCAGTGTGTTGGCCCACATCCGTCGTGCCTCCTCTCGGAAGGAAGGAAGCGTTAGCAGCCCTTTGAGTAGTACCAGAGCTTTTCATCACCCGCGCAATAGCACGGCGCACTACGGCAGCGACAAACTGCGGCGTCTTCTGATGCCCCAACTCCTTCGTCGCTGCACTTCGCTTGGCGCTTGAGCTTTGTTGGGCTTCATGCATCTCACTAGCAAATGCTTTCTCGAAATCTGCCTCCAACACTTTTTTCAGATCCGCACAATGCAAAACACGAGGCGAGGTCGGGACGGAGCTGTGAATGCACTCTCCACTCGGCAAGAAATGCAGCGATCGCTCCCATCCATCAACGAAAACGACTTCCAGCTTCACTACAGCAGCGTTCACTTTTGTGCGTTGGATGACGCAGCCGTACTGGGGCAGCCACGGAACGTACCACACATCTCCTCTCTTATGATGATCATCGGACGAAGCTGAAAGGCGACAACACACATCTTTCAAACTGTCAACTTCATGATTAGAGAATTCTGCGGCAGGAACAACGCGATCGTCTGCGAGAGGGTCCAGTCGACCACATAAGAATCCTTCCACGTTAGTTGGCTCTAGATTAGCCACAAAGCCATAGAATTTATCCACTAGAGCCATGCAGAGAGACTCCTCCTGGCGATCACATGGCGCCTTGTGCTTGAAGCGAAACACGACGTTGAGCAACTCACTGTCCTGCATATCTGGTGGTCTGCAGACTGGAGAAACTTTGCAACTGAATCGTCAAGAACAGTTCGTGGTCAGCTCTAATCACTTTGCCATCACACAGTTAGTTGGGTCAATCTATCTCAACGAACCTGGCATTGATCGCTCACGGTTAACTGCACTTATTATTGCGTTAAAACATTTTGTTAAAACGTCCAAACTAAATTGTGTTGCTTTTATGCTGCGTAAAGCGAACTCACTCACTGGCAGTCCTCCAGATCCATCCGGCAGCAGAGTTCATGCAGAAACGAGCGCGTCCATTTGTGGCTATTGCCTCGAGATATCACAAAGTTGCTCAGAGTTGTCTCTCGTTGGCGTAAAGGACGAAGAAACTCTCGAAATGGAGTTTCCACGATAGCTCGCTGGTGCTTCGCTACCATCGTCTCACCATTGAACACGTGACAAGCCAAAACCGACAGCATCGGTAGAGCTTTGACGCCTGAGCCAACTACCAGATGAGCATCTTGCAACGTAGCGTGGGCACCAACACGGTCGATGCTTTCGCAAGCAAAAGCCAAGTTCACGAAGCAAAAGCTGTAAGAATTTACGTCTCCAACAGACCAGATCAGCTCCAAGATATGATCGGCTTCACACTCTGATACCAGCAGCACGTCGCCATTCTTGAACACCAATACAACGTCAACCACGCGTAAAAACTAGTTCATGCGGTCCAAGCCGTTCCGTGCTATGATCGTCGCGAAGAAATTTTCGGTCCCGAAGATACGAGCGTTGGCCCAAGAGAGGTTTGACAGTTCTTTGGGGAAAATTGACTGGCGAATGAACTGTGTCATATCGAGCACCCGAACAACCCTCTTGAGACTCGCCACGGACTTAGCTCGAAGTATTTTCCTGTAATTCCAATTCTTCTCTTCTTCGGGCGAGTACTTCATCACCTGAACCTCTCGCATTTGCTGCACTTCCTCCTCCACTTGAAGCTCTCGCTCACATTCATCCGTGTGCGATGTAACATACACTTCATCATCGAGTCCATACACGAACCCTCGCTGACAAATTTTTGAAACCATTGCATCGGTAACTTCCTTGAAGTCAAAGTGAGCCTTCGACTTGATCACTTGGGCGATCTTGTCAATTCGGAGTTTTTCTTGGTATAGTGTTTCCAAAGCCCAATTGTCATCCACAAGCTCTGCCTCTTGGCTGATTTGAGTCTTTCGGAAATGAATTCCGTTGCCTGCCCATTCCAGCAAACCCCGAACGGCCTCTGTCTTTGTGTTATCCATGACCCAGTTCAATACGTCAAGCGCAGTCAAGTCTGCAGTACGAAGTTTGCCGCTGGTTTGGAAAATACTCTGTGCAACCTCGTCGAAGCTTGTAATCCAGAGCGACTGGTTGCACCCAAGCTGCCTCATGCGACCGGCGCCTTGCATCAATTTGTCTTTGGTAAGTTTCGGCCCTAGTGTCAGTACTGCGGCTGCATCCGGAAGAAGTCTCATGTCGGAACCTCTCGAACGCGCTTCGTCAAATATCACAAACGTCTCCTTTTCAAGCATGGCCGCTTTTTCAGAGGCATTTTCACTCGTCGAGCCTTCTCTACAATAACCCAGCAGTTGTACTCTTCGCGGCTATCGTAATAGGTTACGCCAGCAAAGTTAAACTCAACTTGTTCCAAAAGGAAATCTGCTGCATCATGGTTTGCCACCCCAGCAAGTAGTGCACCCGTACCAATTAAAGCTTGCGCGCGCTTATTAATTGCGAAGAGGAGAACGCTCTCCCATGGAATCGGCGAAGTTTGCGAGCTGGGTCGAATTACCTCGTAGCTATGAGTGACCTGAAGAATCTTATCGATCATTTTTCCATTTGTACCAAGCACTGAAGGCTCATTTGGCTCTTCCTGCGCTACCGAGAGCGGAAGCAAGCGGTGATTGTTATTCGTTCCGGAAAATCCAATATTGTTGGATCCTGCTGCGAGATTCCACGCTGTACGTGACAATCGCTGTGGGTATTGCTGGGTATCGTTCGGGAAGACGCACGTGTTCAGGTAAAAGTTGATCGCTTCTATACTATACTTGTAGACCCAACAGAGTGTCTCAAACTGTCGGGTATCGGCAAGACTTATATGACGTACATCGCATAAAGCATTTTGGTCTTCATCACTCAAGCCCGGTTTAACACTCGAATACCAACGGTCATACTGCTGATCCTGCTCCGAAATATCCAAGCGCAACAACATTCGAAATGCATTCCTAACCTCACAGAGTCGGTGAGCCCACCGTGATAATACCCCAGCAAGGTCAGGACGATGCATACGTCAGGGTGGCTGAATTCCGATCGCTCTGAAGGAACATCGGCAGCTCGGAAAGGGATAGCAATTTTCTTCGGTCCCAAAATCTATCCGGTAGCGCTTCTTCATGCAGTGCTCAAATACACCAAACGCTACCAGTCCTCTCAAAGCTAATAACTGGTTTGTGTACGATGCAAGCTTTTCCCTGAAGTCACCCAGAGCCTCCTGCAAACTCACATCTGGATCAATAATGGCTGCAACCAGTGATTCTCTACCATTTCCCGTGCCAAACGTGTTCAACCACATGAACTCAAACGGAGGGTTGTCAATCAGATCCAGCACTAACTCCTTTTTCAGCTGCTCTCGTAGCAACCTCGTGCGTTCCACGACAGTATTCAGTCGAGTTCCATCATAGGCACCCAATCGAGTGGCGTAGTCAGGCGAAGTACAGGCAACGTATGGTGCTTGCAGTACTTTTGCAACTCTGGATCCCAAGGATGTATCTGCAATTGCGCGAAGTAGCGACTCTGCAGCCTGCCACCGCTCGATTCCATTGCAAAGCTGGATGGGGATGCCCACGGCGTATACCAAATGGTACTTGTGATTTAGTAACGCGTCGCATTCGTCAAGAACGTCCACAAATTGATCACTCTCGAGAATTTCGGTCAGTATTTTAGCACTGGCGCCGTCCTTGTTTAGCTCTAAGCGCTTTAGCTCAAGTGACATCCGGTGTTCCGGGGCTACCATTTGAATACCACTACATATCTTCAATTCCTCAAGTGCATCACGGATAAACTCAAGTCTGCGGGTATCCAAGTCAATCTGACGATGGAATGGCTGCTCGAAAATGCCTAAACGGGCGTTAGACGCCGACAAATATCGGCGCATGTACTGGCGCGCTTCAGTCAGTAGAGGGCTCAAAAAGTGAGCACGTATGACTCGAGGACACTGGCTTCGAGTGAAATACAGAAACAACATTGGCAGAATCACCCGCGTCTTACCACGACCCATGTTCAGCTGACACACTGTCCCCGGACGATCGATGAGATGTTGCGCGATTACAAATTGTTCGTGTCGAATTTGCAATCTTCCTTCAACTCAAAGGCCAGCCAGTAGGGGTATTCTGTGGAAGACCATTGGCGCTCGTTAATCAATTCGTCCACAAGATGAGCAGTAGACATGGCATCACTGCGCTTTGCTTTCCAAATCAATCTCTCAACCTTGTCTTCTAGCACGCATAGTTCCATATACTGGAGGATCCCTTTCTTGAAGAGCTCTTGACGTTTCACTGAGCTTTGGGCACAGTGTATGAAGCGTTTCATCATCGAACGCACACTGAACGATATCCGTCACGGTGGGTACTACTGGTAAGTAATTGGCAACGTGAAGAAGGCAGTCCCGGGTGCTGCTCGTTGCTTTTGCAATAACATCCCAGAGGTACATTTCAGTCTTGTATCGACGGAATGCAACATCGTTCAAATACTCCAAGAACGATTCGAGAAAAGCGTCCGGTGCAGCCCTTAACTCTGGTTGAACCTGGGAGTGATAACTTTCCCAACTCACTTTTAGTTCATCCAGCATGCTTCCCCCCATGGTATTGGTAGCTCCACTTTTCAAAGGCAGTGGCGGTACAATTCTTTTCGAAGTACCTTCCGTCGTAACAAAATACCCGAGCTCCTTTTCGATGGATTTCACGTAATTTCCAGGAACAGGAGGTCCTTCGCATGACACCACTTCGCTACCCAAACTTAATACCGAATCATGCTGCATTCGCCCAAGAATGCGGTTCTCCTCGTTGTAACGAAACTGTGAACGCAAAGGGTTCCGTTGAATTCGCTCTGCAATCGTAACCGCATACTCGGTTTTTTCATCGGTACTGCCCATTGCTGTGTTAATCGATTGCGTTTTTCCAAAAAGAAATCCCAAACGATTTGACTCTGTCAGCAACGCCACGGCCAGGATTTTCACTGCTGGTTCACGATAGCTCAGTTCGTATAGAGATAGCAAATTGTTCCTTTCCACCGTGGAAAATGGCCTACTCGAGCGACACGCTCGTAGAATTTGCAGCGCTGCCTCAGAACCCGTCATTTCCAAGCGATCACTCGGAACATTCGTGCCAGCTCGAACGCAAACAGCAGCAAGCTGCAATCTCGCGCTAATCGTCTCTGATTCAAATGTTTTCAGGCGGCGGTGCACATCGAAGCACGCGATATCGATAGTACTATCTGCTTCGTTGGAAATTCTGATATCGACTATACTTTCAGAAGAATCCACTACAGCATCAACAGGAATTAGCATGCGAAGTTCTGGGCGGGACGTATCAGACTTATCTTTCAGCTCCAATAAAAGGTATCGACTGAAACGTGGGAGAAAATCGTCAAACTGCTGAGTTGCGCCAATATGTATCCCTTGTGCTCCACGGATTCAAGCTGGATTCCACTGTTTAAATAGAAAGTGAGCTTGAAACGTGGGAGCTCAATTTTCAGTACACCAAGAGATGACTTGAGCGGATGAAAAAACTTCTTCTCCTCGAACTTTGTCCGTACGTTAAGAACTTTAAGAAGATACTCGTCCGTCCGAACAAACTGATCAAAACCATCCAGGCGATTTAGAAGCTCTGCATACGGACATTTCGTGTCGCTGAAGGGTATGCTGTAGCACTGCAAAACGTCCTCCCAATTCAACGTAGCAGCAAAATAAACCTCCCGGTGGTTGGCGGTCTTCGGACGGAAGAAAACACAAGTTTTTCTCCACCCAATACCAATACGAATACAACTCTATCAATCGGACTGGAAACATTTCAGCCAACGTTTTAACCCATTTGGCCGAGCACAGTTGAAGCGTTCTTGTGATCACACCGGAGTGTTCTGTCGTAAGTTCTTGAACAAAGAGATCTCCATTTGCTAACAGTGCAAAATCGTACAGGCGATAGCAAAACTTACGTTCAGTTCGGAGAACACCGTTTGTGCAGAATACCTCAAAATTGCTTCGTCCGAAAAGAGACTTGAATCGTTCGTGATTTCGAATTTCAGCCGGAAGACCACCGGGTGCGTATCCATTTGTTAGAACTATACCCGTGAAAAGGTTAACCGAGTAGTGTGTGTTTGACGGACCGTCGAAAGCTTCGAAACAACTCTCAAACTAACCATTGCTCAACGCCAGGTCCCTAAACTGGTTCCATATCAAGCGATTTGGAGATGTTACGCTCGCCAGCCGTACCAAACCAGTAAGAATGTTATCAGCACCGCTCATATTCACATACTCGACCAATTCCGAAATTCGACGTGCCATCATTTCCTCAATCTTGCTCTCCACACGAAGCATTTGATCAGTACATTTCAAAGTAACGCTGGCGCAGAGGAATGCTTAGCGAAACTGCACGAGCAGCTCGCAAACTTGCTGAGATGCGTTATTGTCCCAAGGCCCCAGGGTGTAGGCAAGCAGCGCGTAGCCGTATAGAATGCTCTCTTTTTGTCGTATCGCAGCAATTTGGTGAGATGAAGACTCCTTCTCATACTCCAAACTAGCGTCCTTCGCCCAACGCCTCACCATGTCAGCAAACAACCCCACAAGTAGTCTTGCATTCCGAGTGAACTGAAACAGGAATCCTGCTAACTCACTGAGCAGCGGAACCATCTCAAAATTGCGTGGAGTTTGTTCCAGTTTACTAGCCACAATCTCAAGCATGGTGCAAAATGTTTCTAGACCCCTTTCATTTCGGAACATGTCAGTCTTCCAGAGCAACGCCGGTTTATCTTCATCAGTCAACGTTCCGGCCTGGTAGAGTGACTGTCGTACGATGATTTTCACGCATTCGTGTGCCCACGGAAGACCGTCCTCAAGCAGAGCCCACAGTAGTTTTCGATATTGTTGGTTGGGAAATATTCGCAGCGATCCAAGTGCAATAAATGACGCCTTCTCGAACCCTTCTAGTTGCTGATGTAAGTTTGCATACACCAAATTTCCTCGTGTGTCTCCGTCACCAGGCCAGGCATTCATCCATTGCAATTGACGATACGTCGGAGGCAGTCTCTCGATGAAGCTATCAATCACGCTGATCTCTGTTGCATTAAACGGATTGAGTTTCGCTCCCGATATGTCCATCCATGTTAAAGCTGTACCATACAAGGAAGGGTCCCAAACACATTCAGACGTGTACTGAACCAGGTTGTGCAATCCGTGCTGGGCCCCCAAGAACTTGGGAGTGAAAATGGAGCAGGTGTTGGTGTGAAAATCTTCGCAGTTGCAGTCAATGCTCGACTTGGTGCGTGCTGGTAATAGAACTGCTACCATGTCGTAGGGCTCACCTTTGGTAAAGTCATCATTTCTGCTGTTGCTCCGACCGGTGCGAGGGCTCGCTGTGCTGTAAGGCACAGGCTTCCCAAAATTTCAAGATTTCTTGGCATCATCAGCATGAAAATTACTTGGTTATCGCATCGTTCTTCGTAGGAGGAACGGGTCGTACCAAACACGGAGGAGCAACTAAAATATTTCTAAGAACTCCTTCCTTCTGCTGGATCGCCGAGCTAAGCCGCCCTACTTCATTCGTCAGTTGAGTTTTCGCACCACTCTGTCGGTAGTTCCAGGAGAATTGCCAACTAGGATAAGCTAGAAACAACCGTTGTTCTTCGTTTGCGAGAGCATTTTGATTTGCCAAAAGACTCTCGTTTAGACGTGCAATTTCAGCTCGGAGCTCAGCGGCTTCTCGTTTCTTTTGCTCGATTTCGCTCCACTTTCTCCTCAAATGCGCTTCCCAAATTCGAACCTCGTGATCGTAAATTGCACACATGCTGGTGTTGCCCAAACCATACGTCTGTGCAAAATTAAAAGTTGGGTCTTGGTTGGACAAGTGGAAAAGCTGAGGTCCATGAACGTTATTGTTCCATGCTCGAATATAACGAGTTACATTCTGTAATGCGGATATGGCTGCACGATCACTCAATACAAGCACCTTTAGCTCTTTCCAATCAAGTGCAATGTTGTACTGGCTTCACAGAGGTAATTCTTCAACGCATTGCCGGTGAACAAGGCAAAATGCGATCCACAGAATCAACGTTTCACGACTGCGCTGCTCCATACCCAGGACGGATGTCAAATTCGGGTGCTGACGCCACTGCCTCGTGATTGCCTGGTACTCCGTGACAAGAGTTTGCATTCTTTTCAAACTCACAGGCTTGCTATCAGTAACGCGTTCACAAAGGCGGCGAGATTTCGTATACATGAATGTTTCAGCCGTCCGCATAATCAGAATACACTTGTATGACGCTGGCGACGTGTTTGTTTTCACCCAACGCAGGAGCTTGTTCAAGCTGCATGACGACCCATCTAGAAAGCAGCACCCTTCCAGATGAGCCCACGCTCGATCGTGACATGTATTGCTGTCTTCCAGGTTTTCTGGCTTAATACGTCTGGGCGAATTAACCTCCACTCCACATTCCGATTCATTTAGGTGTTGCAACACTGGTCCTTCAGGCAAAATGTACCGTGTTGCACTTTGGCGGTTCATAATATCTACAAAATCACCAATGCTGGATCGTAGCTCTGTACATTCCTTCTGAAACACCGACACCTCATATCCGCCGTCGAGGAGATCAACGGCGTGCAGGACGATCACTTGCAGCATGTAGAACATGTCGTCTATAGATGCACACCCATCTCGCAGATTTATATCTTCTGCGCGAAAATTACTCTCAGCCGCTTGGACTGCCATTTGGAGCAGTTCCAACTCAATCGTGACCATTGCCTTTCGAAAGAGACCTCGTCCACAGCAAAGATTTTGGGCTACCACCGCCTGGACAAGAGCCCAGCATGTGTCTCGTGCTCGACCACCGGTGTGTTGCCCCACATCCGTCGTACCACCTCGAACCGTGCAATCAATCGAATCAATGCTGTTACCTTGCATCACAGCACTCATCGCACGTCTCACAACCGCAGCAATAAACTGGGGTGTCTTCTGGTGCCCCAACTCATTCCTTGCCGCACTTCTATCGGATCCTCTGCGCAACTTGGCGTTTTGTAGCTCAGAAGCAAACGCGGTACCAAACCTCTCTCCAATTCCGTGTCAAGGTCTGCACAGTGCAAGACATGGTGCGTCTTGGGAACGGCACTATGAACACACTCACCGCCAGGCAAGAAGTGAATTGTGCGTTCCCAGCCGTCAACAAAAATCACCTCTAGCTTCACTGTGGTCGCATTCAGCATGGTGCGCTGCAGAACACAGCTGTACATGGGCAGCCATGGATCATACCACACGTCACCTCGCTTGTGTTTCCCAGCTGCGGCAGTCAGACGTTGGGACACTCGCTGCAGAATCTCGACCTCATGAACGGAGAAGTCAGAGGCCGGAACGACTCTATCATCCGCGAGGGGTTCCACACGGCCGCACTTGTGCTCGGGCACTTCCACCGCCTCTAGTTTGTCCGTGAACGCCGCAAACCACTTGGCCAACGTCACGCACGTCGCTGCATCCTGGTTGTCACTTGGCGTCTTGTGCTTGAACCGGAACACGGCGTTCAGCAATTCTTCGTCCTTCATTTAAAACTGCACGGGCGCGTCTCTCAAAAGTTCTTGTTCCCCCTCTTCCTCTGCTTGTGAGCGAACCGATGCAAATTGGAAAGTGAGGCTGCTGGTTCTCCCACCGCAGTTTTGTGTTGTGCAGTCCAAACGGTTAGATCATTGTACGTCCCCGTTAGTCCTCCTAACGCTCCGATGTCAAACTTCTCCGTGGGAAAGGAGCTCGTCCTCCTACTTCAGTGCAGCTCCAACGGCTCTGCCAAGTCGTTCGAAGACATCGCCGTTGGTACTCGTCAATAGCCGTGTGGCTAGTGTCGTCAGGACGTGGAGAACCCAACAAATGGAGCTAACGGCGGCGCAGTCGTCCACACAGGCGTGTCAGAGTCACGAGTCCTCGTGCTAGTGCTGGATTGGGGAATGTTGAAGCTATTGAGCCAATCACATCGTTGCTCTTATACTCGATGTGCTCGATACAGTTGAACAGCACAGGATCCTCTACGTCCACCGCACAGTATCGCCGCCCCCTACTTCCCGTGATGCTCGCTCGCCGCTGCGCCGTCGTGTTCCGGAGCTCCTCGCTCGCGTCGCCTCTGTGCGGAGGCGTCTACAGCCAGAGCGTGCGCTTCATGGGCCGCGGCCCCACCATCCAGGGCAAGAAAAATGCCACGGACGCGGTACGTCAATTGTCAAGTTGCCACTCGACAGGATATTGCGGAATGGGATTTTTACTTTATCCGATTTTATCCACGATAGAAACGAACGGCGACGAACGCGAAGTTGGCGCGGGAGATTATGGTCATTTCTAAAGGTGAAGGGAGAGATTGTGGTTGGGGCTGCGGATGCGGAAATGTTGACTTTTTTGGTTTTGTGGTTCGTAGCCGTGGGAGGCGACGCGAACAATGTGGTGCGTTGATTTACGTGGTAATAGATTGAATAGACTTTTGTCTATTAACTTTCCAATTGTTATATTGTTGTTTGTGCAGCGACTTGTAGCGGCGGTGAACAAGGCCAAGGCGGCCAACATGCCCAAGGACAAAATCGAGGCTGCCATCAAGCGCGGCGTGGAAGGAAAAGACGGTGAGCTGGAGACTTTTATAGGAAAAACTTTAGTGTACAGGCTCTAATTATTTTTTCTTTATAGGTAGCAATGCCGAAGCGGTGCTGTACGAGGCCTCGGGTCCTTCTGGAAGTGCATTGATGGTGAGTTGCTGGTTGGTTTGGAGTTTCTAGGACTTTTGTTGCTGATGGGGTTGATGGATTTCAGATTGAGACGTTGACGGACAACAAGCGTCGAACGGCTCCTGCGCTGCGTCATATCTTGGGCAAACACAATGGCGCTCTAGGTACCAATGGCTCGGTGGCTTGGATGTTCGAGCGCAAGGGCTACCTCGAGGTGGGTCCCGACATGTAGTGCTGTCGGTGGGTTTCATGTCGATTTTCTTAACGTTTTAGTGCATGTGGTAGATTGAGTTACCCGTTGGCGAAGGAGAGGTGGACGAGGACTCGCTCATGGAGATTGCGGTGCGTGATTCTGTTGATACGTGTGAAAGGTTCTACTGGCTGACGGTTGCTTAAATGGTGCGTTAATAGCTCGAAGCAGGTGCAGAAGATGTGGAGACGCGTGAAGGTTTAGCGCAGGTTACGTGTGACCCCAGTGACCTTGCTGCCGTGCGCAAGGGATTCACGGAGGCTGGACTGGAGCCGGCCTTCTCGGAGCTCATCTACAACCCGAAGGAGTTTCTGGACCTGGAAGGCGAGCAGCGTGAGACCTTCGACAAGCTCATCGACGCTCTCAACGAGGACGAGGACGTGAGCCAGATTCATCATAACGTCAACGAGTAGTCGTGAAGATTCACTTCTTGGAGACAATCGGCAATTTGCCGAACGATAAGGAATACAAGAAAACCAGTGAATTTCAATTATGTGCGGCGAAGCTAGCGGAGCTCCTGTGCTGATCCTGGCTGTCGTCCCGCTTTGCTTTCGTCCAAATAGATACGCTACTTACTACCCGCCCAACGTCGGGTGCCTCCTTCCACCTTCCTTTACCTTACTGACATCCTTAGAGATCAGAAAACGACAGGCGTTTATCGTTGTTTAGCTGCGAGTATGTCAGTGGGTCATCCTCGGCAGCATCGATGCATGCAGCCGGTGGAGACGGAGCTTCATAACCGTGAACAATTGGCTTGGACAGTTCCTCGGGTGGCAGTTCCAACTGTTCCATCGGGAACGTGGCAACGACATCCTCGGCATGGACAACATCACGCTTTCTCACCAATTGCACGGCGTCCACGATCTCATCGGGACTATCATAACCATCGTCATCTTCCTCTTCCGACTCAACCTCAAACTCACGGACCTGTACGTCCGTGTTGAAGCGGATATGCCGACCAAGTGCACGCCACTTCTTCTTTTTCTGCAGCTCATTCTGCGCAGCGAGGGACATATACTCGTCCCTAAACTCGAGTGGAATACGGTTGCGAGCTTCGCGGATTTTCTTCGCTAGATCGGCTGCCTTCTGTTCCTCTGCTGTCAGACGCGCATGCCGCACAGCTCGCTTACGGTTTACCAAGCCGCTGGCACCCGATCGTCGAGATAGTTGGCCCTTGAATCCACCCACAAACTCCGCCACGCTCGTTGCGCCTGATGACACACGAACACGACCAGCAAAGTCGGGTGAGTTCACATCCGGAAAGCCCTCGTCTCCACCTGCCGCTGCGTCAGCTTCATTTTCATCATGCTCGTGCTCATGTTCTTCGTCGTCTTCAAACTCATCCGATTTCGAACGGATCAAATCGACATCACGCACGTTCTGGAACGACCGACACAGCGGATTGTCGTCGTCGTCGTACGCATCGAACGCCAGGGGTGGCGCAGGGAGGTCCTTCTTTGGCTGCAGCCGAGGCAGCGTCTTTGATGATGCTGAACCTGTGCCTGCGCCTGAAGAACTGCTAGAGCTGGCAGCGCTGAATGCGCTGAGCGAGTTTCCACCGCTAATTCTGTCACTGCTGGCCGCTGAGCCAACCACCGCGTCTGTTTGCGCTTGGTGAGCGGTTTGCGCGTCATCGGCATCGGCATCCAGCAGTTTTATCGCCGTGGGAAAATGCACTTCAGGTTCTTGATGCACCTCTGCCTTGACGGCGGGTACCTCCCAGCTTGAGTCTGCGCGGTTTCGATCCACTGAGTCCGGGTCCAGCATTGGGAGCTCACTTTCCACATTATGTTGCCCCATCGCGTCCGCCGTTCCTAACACCGCGGTATGGACATGGTCCTCCTGTCCCCGCAGCGCGTGCACGTCACTCGCAGACCCCTTTTTGTCCTTCTTCTTGCCCATGTGGAAGCCCTTGAAGCCGAGCAGCACCTTGGATCCCTTCTTGGCGTCAACATCCGTCCCTGCATTCTCCTGATCCTTGTTCCCACCTTCCATCGTCGCGCAGTTGGCTGTGGCCACGCCCACAAAGTCCGAGCGTCTCGTCGACTGCTGCTGCTTCCATCCTCCAGACTGCAAAAAGTCCAAATCCGACCGTCGTCCGCGTGGGGCCGCCGTGTTCAGCGCCGGCTTGAGGAAGATCTGTCCGATGGTCGAATTCTCAAAGTACCGGTTGCCGTCCGAGGCCGCCACGTACGGCGTCCCGTCCGCCGCGTGCTCGATCACGTACGTCACGTTGGGCTGGGGCGGCGTCGTGTCCACAATGTTGTTGAGCGCCTTGTTCTTGCCCGTCATGACCTCCGTCAAGACACTGGAGAGGGACGACACGGCAGGCGGCGAAGGCTCCGCCTGCAAATAACTGCTCTCCTGCGTCTGCTGCTCGTCATTCCGGTGCGTCACGAGGCCTGCAGCGCGTCGACGTCTTCTGGAGAAGGACAGCTCGTACGTGGTCTGGCTGGGCTTGACGAAGCGTCTGCGCGCGCGGCTGCGCACGGGGGGACTCGGGAAGCCGTCCACGGGGTCCAGCTCGTCCACTTTGTCGGTGGAAAGGTCCTCCTCGTCGCTCTCGTCCTCCTTGTCGCTGCTGGGGCTGTGCAGCACGTGGGAGGCGCGCTCCTGTCGTCGGCGCTCGGCGTCGTGCATGAGCGAGTTCATCGCCAGCATGCGCATCGGCCTGAGGGGCGAGTGCCTGGGCGACGGCCTGCCGCTCGTCTCGCTGTTTGTTGTTTGGTCGCGAGCGTGTCCGCGCGATTAGGAGGCTGGCACGACCGATTGGGAACGACGATATACGTATAGTGAAGGGATATGAGGCGTACTGATTATGTGCCGATAGTGTACTTTGAAGGTATAGTATACGCTCGAACCGGATAATGATTGGACATGAATTGTAGCACGAGTACTGTACGAAAGAGGAAAGTGTGGTTTTACGCTACTGTACATTGTACAGTGTACAAGCGACTTGTCAAAAAAATGTCGAGGGCAATAAATAATACGTGCTGCCGATTGCTACAACTACAGTACTGATTGAGTTTGTGGTTGCTTCCAACAAGCATTTCACTCTGCCTATAAAGCTTGGGGTGAATCCTCGCCACTTCAAGTGACAGGACGAGACCGCGTCATGACATCGTACAGACAGCTTCGGCTCAAGTTGATTGGGGCATTTGATGCCCACTACATCGCTCCGACCTCTGCGAGCAGCTCCAGATGTGCGCAGGTCCAGTCACCAGTGCCCGACACTTCCGACGGCTAATCTGTAAAGGAGGACACTTGCAGGCAGCAAGCGCCGACATTCGGTGTCCGTCAAGCGACATAGAGAGCAATCGGGAAAGGCTCAAGGACGTTTTATGAGCCATCGCCACCGAATTCCACCACCAGCGACGAGTATTGCGGCGTGAAGCGGAGCTTGCACTTGTAATCCGATCCATACACCCAAAAACAGCGAAGCAAGCAGGCTGAATTGACACCTTGGCGAAGGACTCCATAATGCTGTTGGTGGTGGTGGCTCAGTCAACGTTGCACTGCCCCGTCCCTGGCACTTCAACATCGACCATTTTGTATCGGCATACAAAAATCCAGTCAGCAACTGTATCAAAATAACTGCACCGCATCAATGTCGCGCGAAGGTCCCCATCCCAATCACCCGAGGTCGCGCGAAGGTACTCGTCTCGAACATCACCAATCCAAAGACGCAGACTCTCGACGCTTGGTCATGAGCGCTCCTCCGCCGCCTGCGTCCGCGCCTCCCAGCGCCTCCGCCAGCTCCAGCGCCGCGTCATCAGCTCCGCGCAACGGTCTCAGCCGCGAGGACGTCGTGGGGCAGGAGCTCATCCAATGGCTGGAGAGCAACGGCGCCGACACGAAGAAACTGACGCTGCAGGAGTACGCGCCCGAGGTGCGAGGCGTGCACAGTCGCAAGGTGCTGGTGCCTGGCGAGCGCATCCTCGTGATCCCCAAGAAGTGCCTCATCACGGTGGAAATGGGCAAGCAGACGGACATCGGCCGCAAGCTGCTGGCGCGCAACGTCGAGTTCGTGGCGCCCAAGCACATTTTCCTCATGATGTTCCTGCTCACGGACATGGAGCACGTCGAGACGTCCTTCTTCCGCAATTACTACAGCACGCTGCCCTCCACGCTGAGCAACATGCCCATCTTCTGGTCGGAGGAGGAGCTCGGCTGGCTCAAAGGCTCGTACATCATCCAGCAGATTCAGGAACGCAAGGCCGCCATCCGTAAGGACTACGACGTCATCTGCAGGGTGAGTTGACTGTGAAAGTACTAGAAATTGGGGGTGCTATTGTGCTGATGAGGGAACTGTTGCTGCTGCAGGTGGACCCGTCGTTCGCGAGGTTCTCTCTGGACCGCTTCAGTTGGGCGCGGATGATCGTATGCAGTCGGAACTTTGGGCTGACGGTGGATGGAGTGAAGACGGCGGCGCTGGTGCCGTTCGCTGACATGCTGAACCACTACCGTCCGCGAGAGACGAGCTGGACCTTTGATCAGAGCATCGACGCCTTCACCATCACGTCGCTGGGCACGATCGGCACGGGCGCGCAGGTCTACGACTCGTACGGCAAGAAATGCAACCACCGCTTTCTGCTCAACTACGGATTTGCTGTTGAGGACAACACGGAGGAAGATGGACGCAACCCGAACGAGGTGCTGATCGACTTTCAGCTCTCGTCGGCTGACGGACAGCTATTTTATGACAAGCGGGCATACCTGCACGAGAGCGGCATCTACACGATGGATGCTCGTCTCAGCTGCTCACACTCCGATGCCAACACGCGCGAAGGCTTCAGCTTTGCTCGCCTGATTGTTGCCACCGAGGAAGAGTTTTCCACCATGAAGATGAAAAGCCCTGCGCACTCGTCGCCGCCTATTTCTTTTGACAACGAGATTCGCGCGCTCCAGTACCTCCGCAACCTGATGACTCACCAGCTGAGTCAGTACGACACGACCATTGAAGAGGACAACGAATTGCTGGCCTCGAAGCAGTATCCGCTGTTCTCGAACCGCATCCAGGCCCTGTTCTTCATCCGAGGTGAGAAGCAGGTGTGCAGATACTTTCAGGAGCTAGCAGACAAGGTCATCCCGCTGTTCAGCCTGCCGCTAGCAGAATGCCGCGAGGAGCTACAGCGCAGCTTTGACGGAGACGGTGACATCGACCGCTATGCGCAAGATGTGATCGCCTATTTAGTGACGCAAGTTTACCGCGAGAGCTAGGGAGGAGGTCGTCTCGCTCACTCTCGATGCTTTGGGCGTTGTATTTTGCGGGCCAAGCGCGCAGTTGTGGAATACCACACTTTTTGGGAGCGATGGCATGAGCTCGGTCGCTCATTGTGAAGAGCGAAGGCGATAGTAGTGTCCTGAAGCTATCGAAGCAGTCGGCGATGCACATTAGGGATAAAGTTAGAAGTCAGGACAACATCGATATGGACTGCTGCTGTGTTTTTTTGCTTGCGGATGCATTCTAATTGCTTCGTGAATCTATTCCTCGTCGTCGTAGAGGAAGTCAAGGGTGACCAGATACCGCAGTTTGACTTGTTCTTGGCGATACACGATAAACTCATTGTAGAGCAGCGAGCCGCTACCATCAGACGGCATGAACTCACCGATCGGGACTACCACACCGTCCTCCCTGTTTTTCATCAACAAACCCATCACAATTTAGTCGAAAATCTCCACATCAAAATATATGCAGTGTCGACGTACATGGTCTCGTAGTCCTCTTCAGGAGCGGCCATGCGCCCAACGCCGTGCGTACTGTCGCATCCCTTGGTTTTCTTCAAAGTGGTGTAGGTCAAATCTTCTGCTTCCTGAGCCTTGTACGGTTTTCCGAGAGCCACTTCGGCAAGAATCAGCACGCCCTGCAATGCAATTGGTGAATGTGGTCCCGTGGGTTGTTGAACGATTTAGTAGTCGCATCTCTGAAAACAAAACTCACCTTTGGGTTTTGTGGTGTTGTCCAGCAGTAATTCGCCGACTTGGAGACAGAGTCCGCAAAGTAAATCTGAATATACAGATGTCATCAATGACCAGCTTCCGTTTCCCTTGATAGATCAAAACTACATGGAGACGTACTCCTTTGCCGAACATGTACCCGTTGTTAGGAGCTTCAGGCGGGGCCACACGAAGTCCCTTGGAAAGAATACCGGCTACGTTCGACATTCGCGATCCGTGCCACAACAGCTAACAACCCAACCACCAGGAGTTAGTAGCAGCTTATTACCACAGGCATCAGCTCAATAAGCAAACCTTGTGGTTGTCCACAGATTGGAATGTGTCTTTAAACTTTTCTTCATCTGGACGGGTAGTCTTCAAAACTGACTTGATGCGTAACTTGTACTGCACATGGGTCGGCGCGTGTGTGGACTCCACGTACCTGCACCAAATTGTTCATCATTTATCGTTAGAGTCAACCAGCACATTTATCTCATTCACCTCACCGCACCTTTCAATGACCTTGAACTCGTCGGTCGATTCTAACAATGGTTCCATTTTGACGTTGAGCAAGTTGTACTGAGCATCTAGTGAATTCAGCTTGGGCTGCTTGTCGTCGGTCTTCTTTTTCCTCGCGTTCTTCTTTTCAGTCTGCAACTTCTGCGAGATTTCAATGTTTGCTAACACTTCAAGCAGATCAATCTTAAGCTTCACCTCGTCCATCGAATCAATGGGAGGCGGCAAGTTACGTCCGAAGTCGTGAGGGATCAGTGTGTAGAAATCGCTCGACAGGGACTTCAGACTATTCTTCAAACGGCGAATTTGGGCAGCATTCGGGTTGGCTACTCGCTTAACTCGAGTAGATCGCCGCGTTCCGGGCCGTTTCGCTGCAGACGCTTCCTGTTTCGTATCGGCAATCTTCTTCAGGTCCTCAATTTCCTGAAGTGCTTCTGAAAGCTGCTGCAGCAAAGTATAACCCTGGGAGATTTGCGCTTTTGATAGCTTGCCTGGTCGGACGAAAATGTAATGGAGTCGTAAGTGAAAGGCAAACAACAGTATCCTCGATTCCACAAACCTAATGGGAGGCGCTTCAAGTCGAGATTCATGTTCGCTACTTCCCGAGCAATTAGATCAGCGTCGCAGATCAACTTCAAACACAGCAATTAGTTCGCGAAGCGGTAACTTCCTTTGGACTTCGTGAAAATGGTTACCTTCAATACATCTTGAACCGTCTCGTGAAGAGCAGACAGCACCTCTTCTTCTTCCTCTTCGCCCTCGCTCACCGCTTCCTCGTTCTCTTCTTCAGGAACTTCGTCATCAAGTTCTAACATGCCACGGTACCTTTAGACACAACTTAATACCTATGGTATCAATTTCTCACTCACCAACAAGCACGTATTTCCCTTCCACCCTCTCAAATGGCCCACTGAGTGGCCACTCATTGCCGCTTTTGTCCAAGAACTTCTTTCTGAACGAAGCTTGCGCCTTCTCTAACGACGAATTGTAGCGCTCCAGTGCGCGCTGTAAAACATCAACGGATTCTGGGTCAGTACCAATCACACAGCCAACTTCAGCATTGGCTGCTCTTACTTGTGGGTTCTTAGCGCCGACCCGCCCCCACTTGCGAAACACCATGTAGCTGTCGCCGTCCTGGATCAGTTGCACCATGTAGAACTTGTTGTTTCTGCAACATCGACTGTCAGTTTACATACTAAACGCTTGTGATCATTGCAGTGGAATGCACCCACCCGTAGGTCCCGAACGAGATGTTCGTGTAGTTAAGCATGAAGCTCCAGGCGACTCCATCGGCGTCCTGTTCGAGCAGCGAAATGGACACGACGAAGTAACGGTCAGATCCATCACCTTAAACTGAAGTGCCACGCACTGGAGGAAAACTATACCTGGTACACCTGCGCCGAGTTGGCGCAGCCGCTGAGCGGGTCGACTCGCTTCGCTGCAGACGTTGGCGCCATCGTTAGTGAGCGCCAAAATGCTCGTCAAACGCCGGTTGGCTATATTTTGTCCAGTTAACTTCGAGGACGAGAGCAACATGGCTACACTTATCTTGCATCGCTGCTTGCAGCTTGTTGCTGTTCATAAAATAGTAATGGGCTTGCACTTCGCCTCTCGCCTGTGCAACTCGGTGTCTGTGTTTACCAGGCGCAAGCGACATTCTGGAAGTCGATCACCACCAAATAGCGCAGCTTCACTTGCTCGCGGCGGTAGACGATGAACTCGTTGTACAGCAAATATTGGCTGCCGTCAACGGGCTTCAGTGTGCCAGCCGGAACAACCACGCCGTCCGGAAGCGTCTCAAATTCGTTTTCCGCTGGAGCCATTCGCCCGAGACCGTGTGTGCTATCGCAGCCTCGTTGGTCTTTCACAGTCGAGTAATCCAGAAACTCTCCATTTGGCGTCTGGTAAGGCGTGCCCAACGCGACATCAGCAAGCAGCAGAATCGCCTGAAGCAAAAAAGAAGTTTGTCAGGTTTGCAAACACCACACTTGATCTGCACCACCTCCGCGTAAACGTACAGTTGGGTTTCGGCTTGACGTGCAACAATAGTTGGCAGATTTCGCCAACGCATCCGCAAAGTATAGCTATACTACATTAGCACGAAGGAGAGCATTAGACTCCATCAAACAAGTACTTAGTAATTAGCCAGTGCCTTATCCCTTTACCGAATTGGTATCCGTTTTTGGGAGCCTCTGGTGGAGCGATGCGTAGTCCTTGCGATAGAATGCCAACAAAATCTGACAGCCGAGAGCCGTGCCACAACAGCTACAGTCAAAACGAAGTCAGTCGCTCCGAACATAATTGATGTTCTTTTTAAAGAAAGACGCGTACCTTGTGGTTGTTCAGCGATCCCAGTACCTCGGTGTGGCTTTCTTCGTCGGGGCGAGCAATCTTGAGAATCGTATTTATAATGAGCTTGCTTCTGCCGTTCGTCTTATTGATAAACCTGGTGCGGCAGACGGGAAAAGTGTTAGTAAATGGGTAAAAAGTGAGACGTTCTGCTCAACCACAAAAACAAAAATGTCCACGTACTTTTCGGTAATCTTGTACTTTTTCCCGCGCTTGCTCAGCGGGTCCACGTTCGTGTTCAGTGTGTTGTAGTGAATGTCGAGCGAGTATTAATATTATTATTAAACTCGAATATATATATTTAGTGAAACTGCTGCACTGCAGTATGCCCCAAGAATGAAATAAAAGGAATTAACGGATAGATCGAGTGGCTGCCGTTCTCAGTTACAATTCTCTGCCACTCAAATGGCTCAACCGAAGGCCCCTCTCCAGCAACAAATGGAACTGTGGCCACAAGTTCCACCGAAATGCCCAAATCCTCGATAAGTTGCTTGCCCTTTGTCGAGGTTACCTCTGTATCGTTTGCGTTTACCTAGTGAAGCTTGATCGTGTAGGTCGTCGATTTTTGCTGACATTAAGGCCAACTTGAAAGCGTCGCTGGCAGAAGCAGCAGCCCCCTCTGAGACCGTCACCAGCACGTGCACGGGGAGCGTTTTCGCCTTAACAGCTTCCAACGTCACCGTGAACTGCACCTCTTCCGCCGTTAACTCAGTCAGGTTGAGAGGTGCATGGGCCGCGCCCTCCCCTAACAGTGGAAAACCATCGGTGGCAGTCACGCCCTTCTCCACGTCTGCATTCGTCAGCCACGCGTCGTCCTTCTTCTTGGTTATCGGAAAGATCGAGTAGAATAATACGCATACGTAAAATCACAGTAAGAAAGTTTTTTCCCGGAAAACCACTAGCAGTAATTGAGTCAGTCAAACAATTACTAGTATGTGGGGTTAGCGCCAGCCCTCTTGGACATTGCAACCGTCCGTAGAGAACTACTTCGAAGTATGTCTTAATAAGTTGTGATGCATATAATACAATTTTACGAATAGAGGGGAACGCACAGCCAAATTAGTACCATAAGAATACACAGACGCTTCATGATTCCGTATTCCATATTTGATTTCTCGAAAATGATCATATTAGGCTTCAATATGGGTAAACACTGGATTTGCATATTTGAGGAGGCCTAGCGAGTGACTCGCCCCAGCAACGCACGTAGAAGAAATCCATCATGCCAAAATCAATCAATTCACTCACATGGTTACCTCTCCTAGCGCCACTGTCGCGATTACTCAAGCATCCTACCACTAGTACATGTAGAGAGCACCGGTTACAACGCGTACATGTACTGCTTGAGTCAATCCGAGTTATCCAGTCTGCGTCGCATCTGCAGTTTCTTGGCTCACCGTACTAAGCGTGAGTTTCAACTACTCCCTGCACTTGTCTTAATGTTTTCCCATCTTTAATCTCATCGGGATGAGCATCCCCAACCGCCTTGAACACGAATTACAGGTTTTGTCTGTTTCAACGATGCGATGGCTGGTGAAGCCGCATGTTAAAGCGCACCCGTTTCCATCACAACGACCAGCTTATTTCGATGCCCTTCGGCCGCCTGGCAAACCCAATCCGCATGGCAACTCTGGCAATCAATTTTCACGCACCCAATCTTCTCGCTTACTTTTTGTTTCCAATCCGAACGAAATTTCGCCAATTTCACGCAAAACACCAGCACGATCGTCCACTTGTCCTTCCATACAGATTCTAGCCCACCAACGATCCTCTTCATCGTGCCCATGTCCAAATTCTTCGACCAATATTTGCATTCACAAAGAAAAAGCGGTGCACCACCTGAGTTATCATCAGCGGTTCTCACGTAAACATCACATCTTTCCTTGTCTGGAGCACGAACAAGATGGCCGAAATTGCACCCGTGACGGCGAGTCTCCAGAAGGCATTTGGGCCATTCAGCATTAGGTGGGGCCAGAAAGGGAACCTTCGTCGCTAACAACGGTGTTAGACTAGCGTAACCGGCAAACAACTTGCTGACATCTGCGTCTACTCTCTCTTCTTGTTCATCGATGATCGCTATCGTCTTCAACTTCATTTCTTTGTACTCGTCTTGGAATTCGCCAAGTAACCCAGCGAAAAAGTCAACAAAAGGAATTCCTTGCACCCCATTTCTTCGCGATGCACAGAATATCATATGAGCCACCATGTTTTCGAATACCATGAAGTCGTTTTTCACAGCATTCGTGTTGAGCTCAGTCGAAAACCCCTTCCCTCCCAAATACGCCTTGAAGATCTGCTTTGTCGAATTTGCTTCCTTATTCGGGAAGTCATAGTAGCCCGAATATTTCTTCCCACCTAGCACCGAGAGGTACAGCAACAGGTCCTCGTTGATGCTGGGAAAGCGGCACTTCGGTTTCCAGTACTCGTCCCCGACCTTCAGCTTACCACTTGACAAGTAGAGAACAGTAAACTGATCATCTACCAGATTAGCGAAATGCAAATTCATGCAGTGTGTCCCATTCCGAAGCTTTCTTTTCTTCTGCGCAGGCTCAAACGTATCCATCACATCCTCAGATGTACCCATCGCAGTCTCGGACATATCGTTCTCGGTGTTCGTTGGTAGCTCCATATGAGTATTCGAATTAGATATGGCCATGAGCTGCGCATCTTTCCCGTTTTGATCCCCCATAAAGCGTTTACCAACTTGCGTCCTACGACTAACGTCAGTACATGCTTGATCCAGCAAATCACACAGCTCAACACTAGCGTGTTCAAGAGCAGTCTCCACAACGCTATCCACAAAGTATCTAGCAAACCTTCCACGAGAACCCGCAGCAATCGCTTGGACGATTGGATACTGTTGCTTCACTCGATCCCAAGCACGTTGCTTCGATTTATTCTTCAATGGGATAGGGCAATACGAAGCAAAACGTGATATAATCGTCACCCATTTATGATCCTCCTTGAAGCTCCCTCCCGACTGGGTAACCAAATTAGTGATCTTGGCGTCCGTGCCCATTACGATCACAACCAAATAGCACGCACGAAAGACGTTCCGTTGAAAAGCAGCCATGTTCTTCCCTCCACCATCGATGTTCACATTGGGCGTCATTTCATCCAAAACGAAAAAAGGCAACACCTTGCCTTTTCTCTCCATCTCATCACGCACTTCGATGACACCAGCTCGGCTGCACTTGTCCACGTGGAGCACCGTCTTTTCTTCAAAGCGTATCATTCGAGCGTGTTGATGTTTTTCCGAGCTACAATACTTTAACAGTGCTCGAATAAATCCATAGGTCCACAAATGTGATTTCCTGTAATGTGGAGAGTTGGCGTTGAGAATCTCCGCCTCAGCTGTCTGAACGGGCTTATCTCTCAATGTCAACGCATTAAACGTCTCCGAGATCGAAAGAAAATTTTTGTACAAGGCCTGAGACTCGATCCCAATAGTAGTGGCAGGCCAGTAAAACCACGGTCGTCGCCCCCCTAGAGCAAACGCGAGCTGCGATTTTCCCATTCCCGAGGAACCTTCCACACAAATAAACGGAAACGGGTAGATTCGTTCGGCATACTGCGCATCAATTTTGTCCAAGATTTCTGTGCAATAGTCTCGAAACTCTTGCTGGATCAGCTGCCCTTGCTCCTCGTAATACATGAGTTCCTCACGGTAAACGAATTCGTCTTCGTGAACTGTAACAGATTCTTCGGTCAATTGCTCCACCAGCACGTGCACAGGGAGCGTTTTCGCCTTAATAGCTTCCAACGTCACCGTGAACTGCACCTCTTCCGCCGTTAATTTCGTTAAGTTGAGAGTTGCTTGGGCCACGTCGCCCCCCACAAGTGAAAAACCATCGGTGGCAGTCACTCCCTTCTCCACGTCTGCATTCGTCAGCCACGCGCCGTCCTTCTTCTTGGCCACGAAGAGCTTCAGTTGGTCCGCATCACACTGAATTACGCTTCGCCTCGTGTTCCATATCGCTTGTTTCAGCGCGGAAAGCGACGCAGTCTCGTCAATCTCCACCTCAAATACGACTCTGTCTTCACCCACGAGCACACAATACAGCTTGAGCTTGGCCATCGTGGCGGCCGATTCTGGAATGAGAATCAAAGGGGAGAGAACGGTTGCATCCGTACCTAAGCGAAAATGGGGCCAGCACGCCTTATTGGCCCAATAATATTGGGCCAAAGGCAATTCTACCACACCATATAGTGGTTAGGGGTAACCATTGTAATCTCCCCAGTTCAAATGAAATTTACCTCTTTTTAGGGACGTTACGAGGCGACGGACTGGCTCTTCATACGGGATGTCACGAAAATTACGCATCGTGAAAGATCTAACAGTCACTAAAGTCCGAACGATCTTTTATGTAACCGGCGGAAGATTGGGCGGCTCCTGAAATTGGATATTTACCTCCAGACTCCACAACGAAGCAGCTCAGACTCCACAACGAACGCACACCCTCACATTGGCTAAAATACGTCCGTTTCAAAAGTTGTTTTTTAGGAAGATAGCAGTACGTAGCTAGGCACAACATACAGGAATTCGCGCTGGAGAAGTAGAATGCCGATTGACTTGTTGGGAGAGTATGGCTACAACGATATTTCCCTTCACATTGCTTTCGCAAACGCTGATATTGCAGGGAAATTTATCAACGACTTTGCACTGAGTACAAACAAGTCTGTACGGCTCGAGAACAATCATGGAAACTACAGGAAATGGGTTTGTTTTGCGAGGGGCTGTCAGTGGTTCGTTGTCTTATCACGAAAACGAGTGAGATTAGAAACGAAGAGTAAACGTAAGCGCCCGGCCACCAAGCTCAGCCACGTTCCAGACAACTTCTGGTACATCTCTAAAGTGAACCTTCAGCATGCTCAATGCTGTTGTAGTACGGCCAACCCAAAAGGAGTCAAATCGAGCGCTAGGACGGATTTCGCGCGGCCATTTTGGAGGGTCATAGTTCGTCAAAGTCTCGGGTTATCAACAATTTGGAGTCTGTCGAGCACATTAATGTTTCGAAGAAACATTCTGCGCTTTACCGAGATATCAGTTCTGCTTTGAGTAGATTGGAAAGCGATACAAACGAAGAATTCAAGGCGCTCCCAGCATACATGGCGTTGTTCGCGGAACAAAACGAAGGTTCGCGTGTGTGTTGCCAGCTTGATGTTTCGGGTCGTTTCTATCGTTCTTTTCTTTCAATTGGCCCAACTATGAAAGTTCAGGACTCACTTCGTCCTGTGTGGGAGTGTGACGGAACCCACATGAAACACGACAAGTATAATGGCGTTTGTTTGACATTGGTTGGAAAGGACGGCAACAAGAGGATTATACCGGTTGCTGTCGCGTACGTTCACAAAGGGACCATTGGAAATTTTGTTTGTTTTTTTGCAAACTGCATTGCTGCAGGGGTATTGCTACATGACCGACCGACCTTCTCGGATCGTGGGAAACAACTTGGCGCTCAGGAAGAGCTTCAACGTTTAGGCTTACACGTGCATCTTAAGTTTTGTGCAGTTCACATTCGATTTAACACCGTCGACAAGTTCAAGAAGGTCGATGTGAAAAAAGACAATGTTAACCAGCACATAATGCGCTTGCAATCGTCTCGCGCAGTACGTGAATATGAACGGAACATTGAAACTTTGAAGGAGATGTTTCCGGTTGGGATACCGTCAAGTCGGAGTAGAAAACCCACGGAGGAGTTTGTGCGGACGTACCTGCAGAAGATTCACCCGACTAGTTGGACAGTCTTGGGCAACAGTGATTTGAGTGATGGTGAAACTGCGTGGCTCAAGGAGAATTGGAAAGATACTTCTTCTTATGGATCTGGACTTCCTCTTTTTGGTGTGCGCTCAACCAGCGGAGTAGAAGGTGATAACAACGGCTTATCATGGAAGCGAGCCCGCAACAACCTTGTGTTTAGGGCTTTGAGAGCTTACTGCTTGCGAGCTATTGAGACGCACCACGCTCTGTTAGAGACTGCACAAAATTGGGTTGCAGAGAAATTTGACATCACCCCACACGCTCAGAAGCTATTCGACGCTGAACAGAAACATGTTGCAAAGCTCACTGTGTTGCCGTCTCAAATCGCTTGCTTTTATGTATTCGATCCATTTGACCGCAGCGATGTTGCTTCGGCGACGAAAATGTTTGAGACGAACATGGCTTCGGGGAAGTGTCGGCCGTGCCGAGTTTCGGAACAATTACAAATTCCGTGTCGCCATATCCAAGCTGTTCTCTTTGACTTGGAGAGGCACAATCCTGGCAAGGTTCCTGTGTATAATGTGCTACAGAATTTTCACCCAGCATATTTAGTCCGCAACATGCGTGTTGCAATGTGTGCGGTGAAGATTAACTTGTCCGTTGATGAAATGACGACCTCAAGTAGTTGTCTGTTACCAGCACCTCATTACCGCCAAGCTGGAGGCACTCGCAGAGATAGAGTTGCTGACATTCAGCGTGGTGAAAAGCGGATTCGTAGTAGGGGCGAAGAGTCCAAGCTGCCGTCCACGAAGCAGCGATGCACAGACGCGATAGTTGAAGAAGAGTACGATGAACACGATGCTACTCCTGCCATTTACAAGTTTTCGCATCCAACCTCACGTCTGAGAGCACACCAGACAGAGGTGCCTACTATTGCACGAAGTGCAACAAGCATGGGCACAACGCAAGAGCATGCAGATTTACAAGCGAGGAAGTCGAAGAAGCAGGAATAGTGATTGTCCCTGGGGTGTACGTGCTTGGGGAGTCACCGCTGAAAGCTTGCGGATTGTCGTCAACGGTGTTGAGCACAATAGATAGCGAGTTCTTGTGATATCATGCTGGATATCCTAGGTAAGGGACGTTTCACAACACGGAGTCGTATTAGATGAGGCTAACCAGTGCGAGATAATGCTAACGATACCTTGTTGATTCTTGCCAGGTCTCCCTTAGGAATATTCGCTGCAGATATCACACGTCGGAGAAATAAAAGAAGCGAAACCAAGAATCATTGCCAGCTGCATTACCAAACCTTTATACCTTTTCATCCAGACGTCAAGCACCACCTTCCTACCTCGTTGAGGCTCGGCATCTCCTCCCTCAACTTTAAACGGCACGAGGCTTTGTTACCACACCATTGACCGCCAACTCATGGGTGCCAGCGGAGATGACGAGCTCTCGAGGAGGAAGATTCAACAATGACAGAGAACAATAGCTCAAAAATCAAAAACCTCGTCTCATATTCTCTTTCCGTTACCACCGCTGCATGGTCGATCACCTTCAACTCATGGCTATCAGTTGTAGGGATCAGGGGCAAACATTGGCCGAGACAACCTTCTCGGCAAGCATGATGGTCAGTGGCTTCTGCGTGCAAACGTATCTCCGATTCACAAGGTACGCCACAATTGCGTATAAGCCCAACACATCCATAATCAGCCTCAGCACAGAATTGAACGCAATCACTACTACGTACCCTTACTTGACTGATGCGGTGGACCCACGAAGCATCGTCGCCTTGGTGGTGCAGCGCTGGAGCAGCACACCGCATATTCCCAGCTCATAGCACTCCCGACACATTGGTCTACGTCGACTGGCCCCGCTGCACGAGACTCCAGTCCGGATGCGCCAGGAACACGGCGCCAGATCTTCACGAGCTCCAGCAGCGCGTCCGGGCTCCAGTTGCGGCCGCTGTCGGTCAGCAGGTCCTCTCCATCGGCCTTCACGTCCTGCGGGTCCGTCCTGGGCGGCGGCGGGTCTTCCATCCCGAAAAGGGCTGCTGCAGCTGGAACGAGCGCATGCTGGAGCGCGACGACGAGGTCATGTGTACGGCGGTCGGTCTTTTCGTAAATGGCAAGCAACAAGTGGGAGGAATCGCACGGACGTATTTTAGCCAATGGGAGGGTGTGCGTTCGCTGTGGAGTCTGGAGGTAAATATCCCCTGAATTTATCTGATGTTCTCTGGATATTTATTGCTATTATAGCCCTGGTCGTCCATGAGGCGGGATAACTCGTTACGAGCTGGGACTGTTATGTTAAGCGTTTTGTAACTGATCGGTGTGCTACACATTATAATTATGTGGCATACACTTCAATCTCCAGTGAGTGGATCTACAGTGAGTGAGATCAAGTGATAAAGGTACCACCACACAATGCAAGCCTCGGCCACCACATTACCCATCGGCACTCAAAGCCATGGCCCCTGAGGCTGCACCTCGTCATGCTGTTGCAGGTGAAACTACTGCATTTGAGCAGTATGTAGCGGAGGAGATAGCGTATGACGGGAGTGACGAATTGACGCAGCAAGCGGCCAACAACCTCGTGCGATTGAGAACTAGGTGGGAGCGCAGTTGTCGTGTAGCTGACGAGGCAGATGTCGTTTATTGTCGCGCCCCGTTGGCAGATGTGGATGCTGAGCGTGCCGGGCGTAGGGAGGTCCAGCGGCATTTTCTTCACGTTGTATACCTAGATGACACAGACAGCGACGGTGAAGGTAGTGTAACAAGTCAAGGAGCAACTAGGGGGCAAGGACAAACCGAAGCGCAAGACGTGGCCGGGCATGTTGAGGAAGTGGCTGCGTGTGCAGACGAGTTTGGTGTAGCCGAGGACAAGATGGACGAGTCGGCGTCTCGCCACGAGAGTGGTGGACGTGAGCTGGACGAAGGGATCGCGGAAAAAGAGTGCAAGCGACCACCTCGTAAGAATCGCGGAATATGATATGGCAAACGTCACGGCATTGTCTTAATGTGTGTATGCTCGTAGCTGCCTATAGAGACGAGAAGGCCGAGCTACATACTGGGTTTTAATGAATTAGCGTGGTTTCTCTTCTTGTAAAGTTGATTCGAGCTTCTTTTACTAGTGACGCGAGGCGGGTGAACGCCTTGACCGCAGTCAGGAGGTATAGCGCGCTACCTTGGCTGGGACCAATTAGGATGATCCAGCCAAAGGTAATCCTGGTCGGGTAGTATCCAACCAGGATGGCGTGTGCTCCTCGTGTATAATCCCTCTCGGTACGTTTACACTTGAAGCCGCAAACTTCACCGGTGAGCGAGTTGCTTGTACGGTTTAGGGTGTCAGTGCAAAGCTGGTCGTAACCTTCTTGGACGCCACCTCCACAGCTGCTCGAGAACCCAGACAGACAAATAAACAATACAAATAGAATCCGATATACAAATATACAGATATACAGCCGTTCTTATTCTTCAGACCCTTGAACGGTGGGTCTATACTCCAGTCAACTTAGGCCTCAGCCAGGATACTGGACAATCCTGGTTGGCCGGCTTCACGCGCACCACCCTCGTTGGAGGGAAACTATATAGAACCAAATACAGTCCTAATCACACAATCAATAGTACTTCTCAATCAACTTCCTGTCTGGGACTATCTTACCAAACAAGAATGTAAACTTAATATGAAATGCGGGAGTCAACCGAAACTCGGATGTTCGCCACAACTAGGATATGAAATAGTCACGGATCAGCCCTCGGTCTTACACACCTGGTCCCCGTGTTAACTGGTCTTGATGCTTGATGAGAACCCCACGCCTGTGTGTAGGCAGGGTGACTCCGTCGTCGCAGCTTGTTACCTCGCGGCACTCCCGGTGACTACTTGACCGGCAGAGCTGCCACGGACTGCGCACTTGGAGGTAAATCGGATTCTGTTATTATCAATCTTCTTGTCTGTTTGCTTCTCTATGTTTCTGCTATCAATTCTTTCTGGGTACATGTCGCTCCTGATTTGACTCGTTCTCACTATAGTCTTGGTCGGGTGACTTGATTTCACTATGCCCTTGGCCGGGCGTCATCATCGGAAACGTGCTCTCGCAGTGTCGCTCTGGCTGGATTATTTGGGGTTCTTCGGGGCTCTTCGGGGTTCTTCAAGGTTCCATGGATCATGTCCCATCCCGGCTGGTCGTCTTGGTCGGGTCGTTAATTACTTGACTTTTTTATACTGGAATCGTCGGTTCAGGATGTTCCAGCCAAGATCGTACAGTCAGGATGCGGCCGATCAGGATCGGCCGAGCAGGATTTCACCAACCAGGATAACTTCCAGCCAGGGTTCGAAATACTTGGGGTTTAGGTGCAGTGTACTTCTGGGTTGTTGTTGTTGTTGTTGTTGGGGTTTGCCTTGCTTGTAGCTTTGTCAAGTCGGGTGGCGTCCATGCGCGGACGCACTTCACGCTCTTTAGAGCTCTTACCCAACGTCGGCTCTTCCCTTCCGTTCAAACTTCATGGTTCTAGATGTCGTACATCCAGGAAAGGTAAGTCCATCCAAAACTCAAGTAACTCCCATCGAAATTCCACACGTAACTGCCAACTCCTTGTCCCACACGAATCACACTGGCTCCTTGAATTGACCAATCGACAGGCTGGTCGGACAGCTGCGAGAGGGCACTGGAAATTTTCCTGAACCGCATCGTGTCACTAGTCCTCAAATCCGTACAGCGTGTGACCTTGATGCTTCAGTGCGAGTAATATGTCCATCGCAGTGACGGTTTTCCGTTTCCCGTGCTCTATGTACGTGACAGCGTCGCGAATACGGTTTCCCAGGAAGACTCGCAAGACAGCACAGGTTTCGTGGTACACGAGGCCTGAAATGCGAATTATACCAGCGCGACGTGATAGCCGGTCTAGTAATCACTTGAATGCTATCACGGTTAATACTGTTGTGGCGTTTTGCACCGCCACAGCCACGTCCGTGAGCATCTTTGCCTCTACCTGGCATCCTTGAATCGTAAAGAACTTCAGTCAGATAAACACGCATGTAACTAAGGGTTAGGTGTTGTTGACTTACGGACGGAGAACCGACTTGGCGTCAGCCGCAGCACAAGCGAAATCGCGAAGTGTGGATCCTGCATCTCGCCCCGCAAGGTGGGCAGATTTACGCAAGGCATCATCCAAGCCATTCTTTTTTAAATGGGACAACTACTTCAACAAAGTGCACCTTTCGCTTTACGATAGGACAGCTTCTTCAACCAAACATCAAAACTTATGCGTCTTGCCATCTCCTTGCAGCAGCAACAATTTCAAGGACTTCAAACAGCAGCCCGTGCCGTGTGAATCAATATAGCAAACATGCCAATCAGTATCTAAATTATTTTTACAGTGTTAGTATTCGACTATAGATAGATCCAAACCAAGCAAATACATGTAGCAAATGTAAAACTGCGTGGAGAATTTCTGCATGGCATTGCTTTTCAAATTCTCATTTAGCTACTAGCAGCAATGCAAACCTTCCTGTTTACGAACTGCTACCTGTTTCCTCTGAAAGAATAAACTCTGAAGAGGAACTACTCTCGTTACCTTCGTCTGTACGCGTCGCAGCATGCAGCGGGGCTGTCATAGCTCTTTGCTTAGAGGAAGCGTTAAGGACCACGACCTTCGTTCTTATACCAAGAACCGGTGCGAGTCAAGGGTAATCCGTACCCAGCTCCTAGAGTCTTATAGGAACCTTAAACAAGGTATATAAACTCTACTGTGTGTTTTCCAAACTGAATGTATTAGTCTTAAGGACGGCAGGGCCGCCCTGGTGCGAATGTCCTACCCTAACTATCGGCCATACTAATACCTAATCAATTGCATACTTGTGGCTCTGAAGCCACGTACTGACTCTTGTTATCTATCGAGTACTGAGAACTCCTTTCTGTTATCATGTGGTCACACCACTTAGTGTGATACACACCAATGTATCCAGGTTACGTGTAACCCCGTTACACTCTCCCCCACTAAGACAGTTGATACTCGTATCCACACGGTGGTCGTGTCACGTCAAGGACAGTGTCCCGAAAAATCTTCGCTCCAAGAGCTAGTCCGACGGACTCCGAATGCCAACGGGGCAGAAAGCATCTTGGTCATTCGACCACACGTCACCAGCGACCTCCGCTTCCGGGCCGGGCCCATGCTCTTCCACTGCACGCCGTGCATCCCCGGACGCGGCGTCCTCAACCTGGCCGAAGGCCGACTCCAAGCGTCCTGCGATGGAGGAAAGCAGCATAAGTCGACTGACTTGCTGTCTCCTTCGGTCCGTGACCGTCGTCCGCCCATGGCACGAGACTACCGCTTCGAGAGTCTTGAAGACCTTGAGGTAGACTATGAGTCCGACACTGAGATGCCTGTCGAGGAGGGCAAGGTGACAGAGTCACCGGGTGCAAACCCCAGGCCAGTGCTTCGCACTCCGTGCCCGTTCCCCGAACGTCGGCCTTCCGCCTTGCGCTCCGCTCCTAGCTTGAGCGATCGAGCTGACAGCGGAGGCATGGAGCCCGGTATCATTACCAACAACCTCGACGAGGCCCAGGAGAACAGACTCACCGAGTCGCAGCCAACGTTCTTGCCGATCCGGCGACCTGAGCGACGACCCATCCTAAGCGCTCGGATGGAGCGAGGCTACGAAGCCCAGGATCCTGCAACTGCAGCCCAGCTCGCGGTTCAGGGAACCTTGGCCACGCACGTGATCGGTGCGGCGGCCGTCACGCCTTCGGAGCTACACCAGCGCGAGGCTCTCCGAGCTCGGTTCTTGGAACCCCAGGAGGTGACGGTCGACGACTATCGGACTCGACTTCATGCTCAGCGGAGCGGGGATGCCATGCCCTCCATGAGGACCATCCCAATCGTCCTCACCCCTGGTGAATCTGCTGACGAAGATGACGCGCTCTTCGAGCTAGTTGTCGTGAGGTGGATGCTCGTATCGAGCAGGGGGCTTCGCTTTATCTTCGCGAAGCTGAAGGCTAGGCGACAACTGCCTTCGGACTGTCGTCCGGTGTCCTATGGACCGATTCATTATGCTCCTGCGAGCAACACTCCTTCCCACCATGGTGGTTTGGCGGCCTCTGCCGCTCAGGGCCAGCGCTTGAGCTCTGCTCTTGGTCCCTCTTTTCCCGCCTCTACTGGCGGGAAGCGCGGGGCGACCGCCGGAGCGGTTGAAGACTCATGGAGTCACGATTGTTCCGACCAAAAGCGTCCACGACGTCCAGACAATCCTGCCGAAGCGGCACCTCGAACTCCCACGAGTTTTCCGAGTGCGGGTAGCCACGCCATTTTACCAGATACTGGTTATGACCCTAGCGACGTCGACGAGCCAACAGGCGCTCCGCATGATAGTGGATTTCGCCATTCTCATCGAGAAGCCCCGGCGGGGGACGACGACCGGCCGGACTGGTATCCTGCGTCGGAGGAAGCTATTCGAGCGGTTCGGGACGAAGTCCGTCGAGATCGCCGTCACGCTGACGAGACGTCTCTGGTCGTGGACCGCTGTGCGGACGATCTTGATCGCTTAAGTCAGGAGATCCAATGGCTGCCTCAGCCGCGTGATCTCCGCGCTCTGACGGATCGACTTGAGGCCACAGAGCGGGCGACGGCGTCGCTTCAGGAGCCGGTTGCTCGCTTGACGCCTCTGGTGGATGAGGTTGTGGCACTTCGTGCTCAGAACCGTCTCCTTGCTCGGATGCTGGGCGGCCACTTGTCTGTGGCTTCCGCCCCGGTGCCAACGCCTCAGCGGCCACCTTCGCCGGGTCCCGGTACGGCTTGAGCAAGCCGGGTGTGTGCGCATCTTCTTCGATAGATTGAGCGTATACGCTAGGCCCTTCTTGGCCACGACCTTGAAAGGTCCCACAAACCGTGATCTCAGCTTCGTCTTGAAGATTGCAGACGCTGCATGTGTAGGTAGGTTCTTTGCATTTAATAAAACCAGGTCTCCGACCTCAAAACTTTGCAAGTTCCCTCTGCCTCTTGTATCTGCATTTTCCTTTTGCATGTCTTGGCTATCAGCCATATCGTCACGTACGTGTCGGAGGATACTTAGACGCGTTGACAGAAACTCGTCAAGCTGTTTACGAACAGCAGTAGGGCTGATACCAGCAAGCCGTTGGCTAATCCTCCCCCACTAAGCCCGGAAACACGGAGTGGGGGACGCGTGGGTGCGTCAGCCCGTTCACGTAGAACGGAGTGTGGCCGGTGGAGGCATGCACAGCATTATTCAATGCGAACTCAACGAGTGGGAGCATAGCGCTCCAACGCTTCGGCGTTTTTGCGCAGATGCTACGGAGGATGTCCTCCACAACGAGATTCGCGCGTTCGGTTTGACCATCGGTCTGCGGATGATCCGCTGTGGAAATGTCCAGCTTGGTGCCGAGCAGTTTAAAGACAGTAGTCCAAAACTTCCCTGTGAAGCGCGGGTCTCGGTCCGAGACGATCGACTCTGGGAGTCCGTGTTGGCGGAGCACCCGATCCATAAACAGCGTAGCTGTACCGACACCGTCGATAGTATCCGGCACTGCCGCAAGATGTACCATCTTACTGAGACGGTCAACAAAGACCACGATGCCCGTGTTGCCTGCCGAATCCTTCGGCAGGCCAAACACAAAGTCCATACTCATGGACTACCAACATCCCGTGGGGACTGGCAAGCTCGCCAAAGGCGCTGCCGCATGCAGCGAGGGTTTCACCCGTTGGCACGTCTCGCACGTACGCACATAAGTGCTTGCCCACTTATACAGCTTGGGCCACCAGTAGTGGTTGCTCACAGAGCCGTAGGTCTTCTCACGACCGAGATGACCGCCGAGCGGGGTATCATGTGCCTCGTAGAGGATGCGATACTTCACGTCCTCGTCGTGAGGGACGACCACCCGTGGGGTGTCCGACGAGTCGGTGCTGTAGTACAGCAAACCATCATCGATGCAGTAGCGGTGTCTTCTCGCGCGCAACCGCGCCGACAACTTCTTGTCCGAGTCTTTAAACTCCTCGCTCCCTAGAGCCCGTAGCAGCGCTACACGCATGCCATCCTGCACATACGAAGCGCGGATCATATCCGTCACGGACGAAGTCACCATCGTGACATGAGCAAGCTCATAGTCCGGTCTGCGCGATAGCGCATCAGCCAAAGCGCTCTGCTTTCCTGGCTTATACTTCACCTCGAAGATATATTCTGCAAAGAATGAGGGCCACCGGGCCATCCTCTGCGAGAGGTGAGGCGACTGTGTCGCAGTGCGTAGAGACGCATAATCCGTATAGATCACAAACGGCTTGGAGCCTAGCAGGTGAACCCTAAATTTGACGAGAGCATACTTCATTGCAAGTAGCTCTTTGTCATGAACTGGGTAGTTCTTCTCTGCAGCTTTCAGCTGGCGAGACTCAAAAGCGATCACTCGATCTCGCCCCTTGGCGTCTGCTTGTAGTAGTGCACTGCCGATGGCAAAGTCCGAGGCGTCACAGACGACGCTGAATGAGCGCTCAGGGTCTGGCAACGCCAGTATAGGGGCATGTAGGAGGCTCTCCTTGACTTCGTCAAGCGCCTCCTGATGCTCGGTGTTCCAACACCAGCCCGCATCCTTCTTAAGGAGATTGGACAATGGCATTGCCATCTCCGCGTAGTTCGCGCTATACTTGTGCAAGTAATTGGCGAGGTCAAGCCACTTGCGTAAGTCCTTTTGGTTCTTTGGAACCGACCAGTCAACAATGGCCTTGACCTTAGCGGGATCCGCACGAAGGCCACGCTTCCCAATGAAGCACCCTAAGAAGGGAATCTCTTCGGCTCCGAAGATGCACTTGTCCACATTGGCGTACAACTTGTTAGTGCGCACGCACTCGAGAACCGCTCGCAAATGGACAATGTGGTTCTCCACGTCCGTCTTACCGTGCTCCGCACGACTGTGGATGAAGATATCATCAAAGTATGTCTGTGCATACGCTCGATGGGGCCTGAACAACTGCGTCACCAGACGATTGAACGTTGCAGGCGCATTCGAGAGCCCTTGGGGCATCACCAGCCACTCCCAGAGCACTACAGTGTACACCCTTTCAACTTCATAGTGAGGTTTTCTCGTTTTCTACAGCCACGGACGGCGATAACACGTATATCGGCTGCCTGCAGGAAATCCGTCTACTTGAATAGCATGTATGGACTAAACCCTTTTTTTTTGCAAATCGATCGCCTTAGAACCGAATTAGGCACTATACAAACGACAGAGCCCTGTTTTATTATATATAAATAGAGCAGCACTCTGATTTACTGTACACCCACCGCCGCTCGGAGTGCTGACCACTGTTAGCGGGATATCGCTTGCTCGCATGAGAAACTGGTAGTAACCATCGACCAAGTCGAGCGCACTGTACATCGTACATCCAACCATGTTGTTCTGCAACACATCCTTCCTAGGAATAGGCGTTTGCGCCGGAATGGTGGCAGCGTTGAGCTTGTTGAAAGCATGAACGATACGCCACTTGCCGTTAGGCTTTCTGACACAGAATGTCGGCGTGGAATGCGGAGACTTGCTCTCGCGAACCATTCCCGCCTCGTGCTTCGCACGGAAGAACGCGTCAATGACGTCACACTGTTCCTTTGGCAAAGGCCACTGCCTAGTGACGCAGTATTTGGTTCCGGGAACCAGGTCAATCTCATGACGCACGCCTCGATCAGGAGGTAAGCCTGAAGGCGGGTCTTTTGAGACCACATCTTGGTATTCCTTTACCAAAGGATAGAACGGATCCGAGGGATCTTGTAGGATCGCTGATCCACTCCGCGCATTGAGCGCCTTCTTGGTGTCCTCCAGGACAGCTTCATCAAGAAGCGACGAGGAGTTAATCTCCTCTTCTGGTCGAATAATGACCACCTCGGCGAGGTCCCCTGCCCGCAGGCCATCGCCAAACTCGGCGAGGGACATCTCGTCCAGCTCCAACAGAGCACTTAAGTTGGGAATGGGGTCGAGGCTGATGTCGCCCTCTACCTCTCCCGTCACTCCATCCACAAGAGTGTATAGCTGTTCGCTATCGTCTGGTACAGACACTCCTTGTGAGAAGGATGACGCTTGGCGTCTAGCCGCTTGAACTCTGCGGCGTTGTCTCCTCTTCATAGAGGTAGTGCGTCTCGAAGAGACCATCGCACTCACGCCCAGGGCGTCATCAGGCGTGTCCACCTCATCTTGCTCTGACAGAGCCTCGATGTCAGCATCGACATCCGATGATGTACTGCTACACGCGCAGTCTTCATCCAGTGGTTGATGTGCCACTCCACACGCATTACAGCTACACCCAAGATGCCTCGGTTGAGAACCGACTTCGCCGTTATCGGCACACAGCAGGACATCGTCGTTCTGACGAACACCGCTCAGCGGGTTACGCGCCGCTCCGCGCGCATCATGAGGGCCGCGGCCCGGATGCCTCGGCATATTGCCGACCATGCTGTCAGCATGCAGCGATGGCTCATCGCTCAGTGGGTTACGTGCCACTCCACGCGCATCATGAGGGCCGCGCCCGGGATGCCTCGACGTACTGTCGACCATGCGAACAGCATGCAGCGATGATTCATCGCTCAGTGGGTTACGTGCCACTCCACGTTCAGCCCGCGAGCATTGCTCGGGACTCGTGTCCAATACACCATCGGTGTCCACTAACTCGGACATGCCGATGTCCAGCACATTGACCGACTCGGTCCAGTGCTCGCGCCAATAGCGCTTCTGCTTCTTAGCGGAGGTGGGTTCATGACTCGCCAAAGCTCCGCTAGGAGGAGAGCGCGTTGCGCCTAAGGTCTTCGACCTCCAATCGATCCATGGTTCGTGGCGTTCGAGCCACGCCATGCCAAGGATGAGGTCGTACCTCGAATCCAGGTCCAAGACCAAACAGCGTTCCACGCTATCGAAGTCCAGGAACTTCACGCCCAGGTCCACAGGGACCTTGGGCACCGTGACACGGGTCCCCGTCGCTAAGCGAACAGTGACGATGTCACGCCCACGCGCTTGCAGCGCCTCAGCATACTGCTGACTTCCATCCATCGTGGAGCGTCGAGCGTAATTGCCCGACGCCCCCGAATCGATGAGTATCGTCCACGGCTTATTAAAGCCCTTCACGGTCGCAATAACGACCAGCAAGCCCGGCTTGCATACACGTTCCGTGTTAAAGAACACGGAGCTCTTCGGGGCGAAGCCCTGCTGACCTCTACCTCCTTCCTGAGGCTCAACAGAACTTAGTTCTTCCCCAGTAGGCCGCCCCGCGCCTACTGGGACTTGGCGTTTTCCCGCCCCGATCCACTTGCGTGGTTGGGAACAGGCTTTCGGCTTGACGAAGCCTGACGCCCACGGCGTAGCGGACACCCCGCACGCAAGTGACTTGTATCACCACAGGTGAAGCATCGACGGATGCCCCTGCGCTGCTCAGCAGCTTGGAGCTCGGCCTCCTCATCCTCAGCATAGCTGAGATCCATGGGCTCAGGCCCGCTCGACGAGCTGTTGTGTGGGTACCACCCAAGTCTAGCAGACTTAAAGTTGAACTCGGCATTCAATGCCACCTTCACAGCCTCTTCAAATGAGGTGGGGTGCACACGGAAGACTTCCGTCCTGGCAACGCCAGTGCGGAGTCCCTCCATGAATATGGTCACCGTGACCGCCTCGGGAAGAGGATCCGCAGCCATGCCCGCGATTAGAGTTCGCAACTCCTGGACAAAGTCCATCAACTCCTTCTTCCCTTGTCGGGAAGCAAGGAAGCGTGAGCGCACGCGGTAAGCCTGGTTAGGCGGCAAGAAGACTTGCATAAGCTGTCGCTTCAAGTTATCCCACGCCGGGAAGGCTGCGTCCACAGACGTACTGCACGTTAGTGCCCACTCCCTAGCTCGCCCAGCGAGCTTGGAGACCGCGAAGCCCACGCGTTGTTGCTCCGTCTTGAGCATGGCCGCACCCATGGCCATCTCAATCTCTCTGATCCAGAGCAGGAGGTTCTCCCCTTCCTTTCCTTCAAAGGCCTTCACACTCAATATGAGTGGTTTCGGTCGATCCGACCTCTCCGAGTTCGGGGTACGCGTCGCAGACGCCACCGACTCGGCCATCCTTTGTTGGATGTGCTCCAACAGAGCATTCTCGTATTTCGAGAACGCCTCCAGACGCGCATTGATCGCGTCGGGGCCTTGCGCAGCAAGATGCTGCACGCCCTCAGGGCCAAGCAGGGACATCAGCTTATTAAGCCCGTCCTGTTGACTCTGAGTCAAGTTACCAAACCGGTCCATCCTCACAGAGGATTCAGTCGTTCCGACTCAGGTGTAGGATTGACTACAAGTGCTACCAAGTGCAGCGGGGCTGCCGTAGCTCTTTGCTTAGAGGAAACGTTAAGGTCCACGACCTTCGTTCTTATACCAAGAACCGGTGCGAGCCAAGGGTAATCCGTACCCTGCTCCTAGAGTCTTATAGGAACCTTAAACAAGGTATATAAACTCTACTGTGTGTTTTCCAAACTGAATGTATTAGTCTTAAGGGCGGCAGGGCCGCCCTGGTGCGAATGTCCTACCCTAACTATCGACCATACTAATACCTAATCAAATGCATACCTGTGGCTCAGAAGCCACGTACTGACTCTTGTTATCTATTGAGTACTGAGAACTCCTTTCTGTTATCATGTGGTCACACCACTTAGTGTGACACACACCAATGTAGCCAGGTTACAGTTAACCCCGTGTAACCCCGTTACATGTAGCACGACAAAATAGTTGTAGCGAAATGTACGTGACGAACCCATGGCCGATTCCGATGAGGAAATAGGTCGGAATGAAGAAAACAAATGGCATGAACACTTGCAGCGGCGGCTCACTGAGAATTTTGGCCAGGTACCAAACGGCCAGACGATAGATACCAGACTTGCACTCGTGCAGCACCATCGGTAACTCCGTCGGAATAGCGATGAAGAGCGGACTTGATGTCGTAAACGTCTGGTTGACGATCACAACGAAAAAGGCTCCAGCAAAGTTCTGAATTCCTGTCTGATCCATGTCCAACTGCAGGTAGATCAGGCCCACGATGGCAGAAATGAAGAGCTGCAGGAAGAAGCTGGCTCGAAATGAGATGCGGTCGCGCACAAGCCGCAGCACGTTCCGGCTGGACAGGACCCGCATATGTGCCCAGGAGCCGAGATGTTATATCCTGGTACCCATCCGCACCACTGCTAGCTTCTTCGACCAAGGCACCATCGCCAGAGTTCCGAGCGTCCACGATATCCGCGTGCTTGTACCCCCATTCGTCCTTTAGTAGCTGAAGCCGCTTCACTCCAACCTCATCTTTCTCTCTGTCCAGCACGACAAGCTGGCGAATGAAATAGTCTGTCGAGTTCACGAAACCAGGGCACTGGTAGCCGAGCTCTGCAAAGTACGCCTCGCCTTCCCGTTGTACACAGTCACTCCGTCGCATAAAATGTTATTGTTGTCAAAGAGCGTGAAGAGCTCGGAGGAGGGTTGGTGGATCGTGGTAATGACCGTGCGCCCCTCTCGTGCTAGCTGCTGCAGCTGAAGCATCACCGCCTCCGCCATGTAGCTGTCCAGTCCCGACGTGGGCTCGTCCACGAAAAGGAGTGATGGGTTCGTGAGGATCTCCGTCGCGAAGGAGAGTCGCTTCCGTTCTCCGCCCGAGATGCCGCGTAGACGCACACCACCAATGAGCGTGTCCGTGCACTTGGTGAGCCCCAGTTTTTCCAGCACTGTGTCCACTCTCTCTTCGTGCTGCTGAGCAGTGGCGAGCGGCCCCATCCGCAGTCTGGCCTGGTACAAGAGGTGTTCACGCACAGTGATGGTGGCGTAGAACATGTCGTCTTGCTTGACGTAGGACGAGAAGCGCTTGAGGTTCTTGCTCCACTGCACGCCATTGGCTGTGATGGAGCCTTCCACGTCCGAGTTGCGGCCCGAGATGCAGTCCAACAACGTGCTTTTGCCAGCACCTGAAGGTCCCATGATCACCAGCAGCTCGCCGGGTCTTGCGGCGCTACTCACGTCCGTAAGGATCCGTTTATCCTCCATCTGCTTGGTGCTCGGGTTCTTGACCGGCAGTGAGAGCGTCAGTTTGTGCCATTGCAGTGTGATCTTTAGCACATCAAGTGGCGCCTGTGGGGATTCCACTTGGACGAAATGCTCCTTGGGCTGCTCCATCACTGGGGGTTAATTGCAGAGTGAGTGCATGGGACTTCTCTCTCGCCACACACGACGAACGGCGTCCTACCACAGCAAGAAGCTCCACCGAATTCCTTTCACTTTGCATCCCCTTTTATTCCTGATCGCATCGGTATCCACGGGGTATCCCTTGTCACAACGCCAATATTAAAAAATCCAATATTAAAAAAAATTGCCATAGCGTGACCGGGCTGACAGCGGCCGACACCTCTTTTCAGCCAATGAAACCGCTTTATTCATTCATTGGCTGAAAAGAGCATCAGAAGGGAGACTCACTCATTGCAAGAAAAGCAGGACGGGAGCAGCGGGAGCGGGCGCGCGCGTGCATGGGGCGGCCGCCAGCGGGGGAAGGCGGGTCCCCTCGCTACCAGCAGCAGCTCACACTCATGACGGACGGAGGCAGCGACGCATCGGTGGGTGCGGCGCGCGCGTGCAAGGGGCGGCCGCGAGCGGGGAGGCGGGTCCCCTCTCTACCAGCAGCAGCAGCAGCACACACATGAGGCGGCGGCGGAACCAGCACCAGCCACACAGTACAACTGGCGGTGTTGGCGGGGACCAAGGGCTGTGTGGTGGCTCCGGCGGCGTAGCGGAGTCAGCATGCAGTAGGCGTCTACGAGTGGAGGAAGCTGGGACCGACCACCGCCGTCAGCAGCAGCACGGCCGATGCGCGCAACAGCAGCAGCAATGGCAAGCGGCATCGGCTGGCGCCCAAGTGCGTGGATACCGGCAGCGGTTTCAGCGCGTCGGTGCGCACCACACCTAGGAACTGCTGCTGCTGTTGCTGGAAGGATAGGGAGCTCACCGCATTATAATATTATTAAAAATATATTTTATTAGTGCATATTTCTTTTCTTGTTGCGTCTTTGATTGCACTGCTACATGTACGCAGCGTACGCCCCTTAAACTTGTACACATACATGTACATGTACTACGTAATACTTATTCGACAGCTTACTTGTGCGTTGCTCATCTAACTTAGAGACAAAGGTCGCGAAAGTCCAGGAAAATCGGTTGAATTCGTGGAGCATTGGAAAGCAACGCTTTCGAGCGCACTACGTCTCGATACAAATTCCCAATTAAGTGTCGGCAGCGAGCTCAATTGTTGGAATTCGGATTCCTTCCGAAGTTGCTCCTCAAGCAAGTATCCGGTTGGGAGGCGACGACAACGAGACTCGGCATTCTGATTTAAGCGCAGCAGCGCCACGGAGTATAGTGAAGCTACAAGAGTCAACGAGATGCGGGTCCCATGCATGTTGAGCGGCGAAGCCCGCTTAAGTGATCGTTTGAGCAGCAAGCAGAGATAACGATCAATACTCACTTTCCATTTTCCTATCTAGTAGAGACTCTCCGGCCTTAGTTACCAGCAAGTGTACATTCCAAAGGGGTTATGTGCCCTTAAACTTGTACACATACATGTACATGTACTACGTAATACTTATTCGACAGCCTACTTGTGCGTTGCTCATCTAACTTAGAGACAAAGGTCGCGAAAGTCAAGGAAACTCGGTTGAATTCGTGGAGCATTGGAAAGCGACGCTTTCGAGCGCACTACGTCTCGATGCAAATTCCCAATTAAGTGTCGGCAGCGAGCTCAATATGCGGGATCATACCAGTTTGACTTGTTCTAACTATTGCCACCCTTGCCGACATGATACGTCGGCCAGGTGTCTCCACAACCTACCCTAATCGATTTGATTGGCTATAATTAACCTAATGCGCCACCTTATTCGCTAAAAGTACTCGTCTGACCACTGATTGGCCCATGGCAGCAATACAGTAGCGAAGTCAATATATTCGTCTGTCGGCAACTTTACGATAATATCGAATATTATTCATCCATGTCAAGTGCCAGCGGTCCGTCCTCGGGCGGATGCGGAGACGTGAACGTGCTGCTGCAGGTCTCGCTTCCATCCATCCCCTCACTCGTCTTCTGTATGTCCTAAACAACTCCCTTGTGCGACGTCTGTAGGCCATCACAGAGCAGGCGGAGCGACTGCGGGCGGCGCAAAAGACCCACGGAGAGTGTGCGTGCTCTAATGCTGTCTAGATGTAAGGTGGGTGCTGTACTGACACTTGTAGAGCATGTTGCCTATAGTCCACGTGCAGGTGTCGGACGATCTGAAGCAGTTGGCGCTGCTCTTCGTCATGAATGGGGAGCACGACAAGGCGCTTCCTCTGCTGCATCAGCGGCTCGTGATCCACGAGAAGTTCGGACCTGGTACGACGACGTCCCCACGAGAATTGGTCCTCTACCAAGCTTGCTAACGGGAACTGCTCTATAACTGTAGACGACTTGACGGCCGAGGCGCTGCAGGAGCTGGGGACGGTCTATAGACTCTACGGGATGTCGGACATTGCGGTGCAGCATCTGCTGCGATCGCTCGTACTGCGGGAGAAATGCCACGGGCGCAACAGCCTCAAAGTGGCGGAGACGCTCAATAGTCTGGCGCTCGTGACTCACCTGTGAGTTTCCTTTACCCTTCGTCATGAGAGAGACGTCTTTTTCTTACGTGGCGCTTGTGTTGTAGGCAGGGAGACGTGGAGCAGGCGGAGAAGTACCAGCGGCGCAGTCTCCAGGTTCTCTATGAAAGCGCCGAGCCTGAAGACATTGAGAGCGAGGACATCCCGTGGGAGGTCTACAAGCGGCTCAAGCAGCAACGCGGACCGTCGACGGCGGCCAACAGCATCACGCTACTGAAAGGCAACATGCGCAAAAGCGTCATGGACGTCGTCTACAAATCGTCCGGTGTGCTGAGTCCAACGGAGGCGTCTGGGCGGCTTGACAAGGGGGAGACAGCGGCTGCGAAGGAGAAGACGCTTAGTCTGAAGGCGAACACTGTGTCCGAACATGCATCAGTGGGTGCAGATCGAAGACGCGTCCTGCGGTCTCACTCGGAGACCACGAGAAATGCCACGCGTGACTTGCGCAGCAGTGGCGATCGGCTTCCTGCGTTCCGCGCCGAGAATGCTGTTGGGGCCATCCACGGCACTCAAGACGCGGACTCGGATCCTCTAGCCCAATCAAGGATCAACTTACCCTTGAGTCAAAGCTCTCGAACGTTCCGACCGCGGCGCGACGCATCCGCCAATAACAATACGGCGTTACTTCCTACGGATGGCGATATCTCCTCTCGTTTATCGTCGGCGCTGCCCATTGCACAAAGTATTCGTGATTTCTCAACTCTGCAGCAACGCGTAGAGTCTTTGAAGCGCCGCATCTTGGCTGGGTACCCAGATGTGAACGCCGAGGTGGCCAGACTAACAGCAGACGTGGACCGCATCCAAGCACGAGAGCTACGGGAAGTGGGCTCGACGATGGTGGCGCTGGTGCGCGAAATGAATCGACTCTGTATACGCACAGATTTGACGCAGCAGCAGCTACCTGTGCTGGAAGGGATGCTGGAGAAAAAGAGCGCGTCAATCTTTCGTGGTTGGGAGAAGAGATGGTTTAAAGTGGACCCGAAGACATTCATCCTCAGTTACCACTTCAGCAAGGACGACTACGCGCGAGGATTCACACCTCGCGGAGGCTTCGCAGTCTCGCGAATTTCAAACATTCTTGTCCAGCGTCACGCACGCGGCAACCACTTCCACTTCGATGTGGTGGTGGATTTGAGCACGCGCCTGAACCCTCAAGGATCGCGAACATACGAGTTGCGCTGTGAAGATGAGGACTCGCTGCGTTACTGGGTGGAGACGCTGCACTTTTACAAGGCCATGGCGCAAAAGACTCCTCCAAGGCCCTCGACGAGCTAACATGCATCGCATCGAAGCGGTTTCGTGGCAGAAGGTGTACTGCGACGAAGGGGTGCCATTGCAGAATCTTCCTAGCAGGCAGCGTTCTCAGGTAGTGGGGCTGAAAGAAGACACGGCGGCGGCGATGGATGGACAGAGCGACAGCATCGTGCTGGAGGAGGAGATCGACCCCAACTATGAGCCGACGGAGAAGGAGGTGCTCGAGTACGCTACGTGGCTTGGGATGGATTTGGAGGGTGAACGTGATCTGTTCTGGATCGCGCGAGAGGGGCTCAAGGCGAGTGGCTGCTTGCGCTTTCGTCCCTTTCGCTACCACTGATTATTTTGCACTCGCCCCACAGGCTCCATTGCCGGAGAACTGGAAACCGTGCAAGACGACCGACACAGAGGAGATTTACTACTTCAACTTTGCTACTGGCCAGAGCACTTGGGATCACCCCTGCGATGAGGTGAGCGCCAACCACTTCAAACCTTTGGTATCTTATTACATGCTAACTCGCCTCTTCAGTTTTACCGCAACCTGTACGACGAACACAAGAAAAAGCGGCAGACGAACGATGTACAGGTATACGACTTTTGATTTGAGTATGGGTTTAGTTGTCACTAAGTAACTACATAACTACAACAGGAAACAGATGAGAAGAAAAAGAAAGCGAAGGAGGACGTGGCCGAGTTATTGGGCCGGAAGAGTGGCAAAAAGAAGAAGGGTTCTCTAGCGAAGGCTGATCCACTGGGAGGTCCTTCTCTCGGGAAAGCAAATGCTTTAGAAAAGAAGCCACTCCCGGGGTTATCCGGAAGATTGGGGTCTCTTGGCTCTAGTGGGCTCAGCGGAGGGCTAAAACCTGTTTCAGGCCTTGGGGTGAGTACTCCCGTACTATTGAAGACTACATGTAGTGCGCTTTCTTATCCATGCTACGGCGATTGGTTTGTTCCAGCCTTTGAAGAGCGAGGCGAAAGATCTGGGTGGGTCTGGGGTCGGTATGGAAAGTTCCGATGATTTCAAGGCCGACGACACGCCCTTGTCGAGAGGCCCTCTTAGTAACGTGCTCGGTAAAAAGCCGCTGCTATCTTCGCCGTCTACCTCGTCGGTTGCTATGGGTGAGACGAAGTCAAATGCTGCCGTGATCTCAGACTTTGAAGAAAAGCGTGAGAGGCTTGTCCAGGAGCATGCTGAGAAACTACGGGAGATTCAGGATGCTCACGGGGTCGAGCTGGAGGCTACGCGAAAGAAATTGAAAGCGCAGATGGAAGACGTTCAAGATGCAGAGGAGATGAAGCTTAAACAGCTCAAGCGGGAGCTTGACAAGAAGAGAAACGATCTAGAGAACCAGTTTGATCGAGAGGAAAATACTCTGCAGCGCAATCGCAAGGACCAACTGAAGCGACTTGAAACAGAGACTGAGACTGCTCTCAACCACAAGAAGCAGGACCTGGATCGTGAGTTCAAGTCCGAGGTTGAAAAGCTACAGCTCAAAAATGAAGCAAAGCAACGGGAAATACGGGAGGGCTACGATCAGCAAGTAGAAAAATTGGCAGTAAAAATGAAAGCCATGCTCGGAGAGAAGAAAGAAGCCGCCCAGCTCGCCACAGAGTTGAAAGAAGAAGTTGAACGGCTGATGGATCAACACAAAACTCTTAACCAAGAGCTGAGTGAACTTCGCAGTGAAAATGATTTACTTCGTCAAGATAAAGATGCTGCGGAGAAAGAGCGTGACAGAGCTCATCGGGATATTGAAGAGCTTCGAAAGCAGCTCTTGGAAGCAAAGAGCTTAGAATCGTCCACGGTTATTTCACAAGAGTGTGTGCAGTGCCCGATACTGGCAGGCCAAGTATCATCTCTGCAAACGGAGTGCAATGACTCTAAGGGGAAGTTGGAAAAGCTACAAAACGAGCTTGTGGTGTTAAAGCGGGAACTAGAAGCTCAACGTGCTGCAGAAGCAAAGAAGGACAACGAATTAACGTCGTTCCGGGACCAAGACGTGATTCTGAAGCAGGAGATTGCGACCCTAAAGCAGAAGCTAGCTTCGCTTGAAGCGGAGTTGAGTGCTCAACAATCTGCTGTTCAACTGGATACGGGTGCAACGGATCAAACTCAGCCCTCCACAGCAACAGGCGAAAGTGAGCAGCTGGAAACTCTTCAGAAGCAACTATCGTCAGCTCAGGGTGAAGTAACCAGCATGAAGAGTGAACTAAGTGATCTCCAGGAGCAGTACGCTGTCATTCAAACTACCAACGCTCAAATCAAGGAGCATTTGATGAAAGAGTTAAATGAAGGGAAGCTTCTTCGCGAGCAGTTGGATCAGAAGACTGAAGAAGTCACACAGCTTGCTGCAGAGAAGGTAAGGTGTCAGGAGCAGCTTCAAGATCTTCAGCAACAACTTGAGAGTGTGGTGAAAGCACGACGAGAAAAGGAGAGCGCTTGCGACTCATTGCAAAATGACATTCACGACCTAGAGCATGCAAAGCACAAGGTTGAATCCAAACTGGGTGAGCTGGAAAGTGAGAGACTACGCCTCGAATGCGAGGTGTTAGGCGGGATGAAAGAGCAGCTGGCGAAGGAGTCGAATGACAAGCAAGTGCTTCGTGAACAGTTAAATGCAAAAGCAGACGAAACCGTGCAGCACCTCACAAGTGAAGCTGATAAGCACCAGCAACAAATGCTGTCACTGCAGCAGCAGCTTGAAAACGAGTCTCGAGCTCGACGAGAGCAAGAGGAGACGTGCGGGGCATTGCGGAAAGAGATAAACACACTGGAGCAATCGAAGCGCAGGGGTGATTCAGAATTGGCTCAGCTGGAAAGCGAAATGCGTCGTTTGGAATCGGAAAAGGCAATTCTGACTTTGCGTCTGGATGAAATGAGCACATCGCCAGATCAGCAGTCCAATAGGGATTGCAGCAAGTGTACTGCTCTTCGATTAGATAATGATCAACTCCAGCTTAACGCACGAGCAGGCGAAAACGAGCAACTGGAAACTCTCCAAAAGCAACTGTCCTCGGCTCAAGCTGAAGTAGCTAGCACGAAGAATGAGCTCAACGAACTCCAAGAGCAGCACACGGTCATACAAAATACCAACGCTCAAACGAAGGAGAGTTTGATGAAAGAGTTAAATGAAGGGCAGCTTCTTCGCAAGCAGTTGGATCAGAAGACTGAAGAAGTCACACAGCTTGCTGCAGAGAAGGTAAGGTGTCAGGAGCAGCTTCAAGATCTTCAGCAACAACTTGAGAGTGTGGTGAAAGCACGACGAGAAAAGGAGAGCGCTTGCGACTCATTGCAAAAAGACATTCACGACCTAGAGCATGCAAAGCACAAGGTTGAATCCAAACTGGGTGAGCTGGAAAGTGAGAGACTACGCCTCGAATCCGAGGTGTTAGGCGGGATGAAAGAGCAGCTGGCGAAGGAGTCGAATGACAAGCAAGTGCTTCGTGAACAGTTAAATGCAAAAGCAGACGAAGCCGTGCAGCACCTCACAAGTGCAGTTGACAAGCATCAACGACAGATGATGTCACTGCAGCAGCAGCTTGAAAACGAGTCTCGAGCTCGAAGAGAGCAAGAGGAGACGTGCGGAGCATTGCGGAAAGAGATAAACACACTGGAGCAATCGAAGCGCAAAGGTGATTCAGAATTGGCTCAGCTGGAAAGCGAAATGCGTCGTTTGGAATCGGAAAAGGCAATTCTGACTTTGCGTCTGGATGAAATGAGCATGTCTCGCAAGCGTGACGAAAAGTCAGTTGTATCGGTCGAGGAGGCTCTGGCAGACAAAAAGCTAGAGGCGGAACAGTTGCGAGCCAACTTGAAAGTCGCCGAAACAGACAAAGAGCACTTAGAAACTCGTATGAAAGCGCAGACCCAAGATTTCGAGCAGTTGCTAGCGAAGACGCATCGACTCGAAGCGGAGTATGAAAGTGAGCGTGCTCGATGTCGAACGATTGAAAGAGAAAGAGACACAGCGTTGCAAAGGCAGCAAAATCTCGTTGATGAGCTCGAAACGTGTCAACGCAAATCTCGTACTCTTAGCACCGAGATCTCGGAGTTGCAGAGCTTGCTAAGTAAGTCGAAGGCAAGTGAACAAGCTTCTTCAAGCAAAGTAGAGCAAGTCAATCAAAAGTTACGTCAGCTGGAGCAGCAGAAAGAACGCAACGACTTCGCAGTGAAAATGAAACTGCAGCAGGCTGAAGTAGAATATGAGAACATCATACATGCGAAGGAGAGGGCTGAAATGCAGCTGCAAGCAAAGGAGAAGGAGTTGGCTTCTGCTAAAGACGAAATTACCAGGAAAGAGGGTGAACTTGAATCACTGCAAGTCCGCGTCAAGTCTCTTCTTAGTGACAAGGAAGAAGTTCAGGCTGCTCTACTGAACGCCAACATGGCGAACGCGGCTTCAGCTTCTGCCAACCGCGAATCAGCGAAGACTATCAGTGCTAGCACGGATGTGATGCTGGTTAAGCTCCAGCTTGCAGACGCAAACAGGAACGAGCTAGAACTGCACCTGGCTGACATTTCTTCACAGCTCGAAAACGCAACTCGTCGATGTGCTTCGCTCGAAGCACGGTGCCGAGATCAATCTGTTGAAATCGAATCACTCCACGTCGAAGTGGCGTCTCTCCGCTCTGCATCTCAAAAAATGCACATGTCCGCTTTAGAATCCTTGACTCTAGTCGAGAGACTCGAGTACGAACACAAGAAGCGCACTCTGAGGAGTGACTTCCTGAACCAGTTGCGTGACTTTCAGGAGAGGGAAGAGCAAGTACTTGTTCGACATAAGGCTCGACTACGAGCCCAATACGAGAGGCATTTGGAGGATCTGGTGGCTGAGCTTGAGAAGGTACGACAGCAGCGTGTGGAGCAAGAGGAGGCATTATCGGTGCAAGTAATTGGGCAAATACGACAGGAGCGGGACGTGAAGCGAACGGAGGCAAAACGGCAGGTTCGAGAAGAGCTGAAGCAGTTCGAGCAAGAGCTTCATGAACGCAAAGCACGAGATATCGCTATCATCTCGAAAGCTATCGAGAAGGAAGAGGACGAACTCGGTGCGAGGCTCCGCGAGATGCGGCAGGTTGCACGTGAAGAGGAGCTTTCAAATCAGCGCAAGTTACCGAGTCATGAAGGTGAATTCGAGTCTTCGCGTGATCGTCAACTCCTTAATCGGCAAAACACCTTCCGAGGTCGACCTGAGAGCCTCGATGAAGACGATGGCGACGGTTTTCCAGCTGATACTGCAGGAAAGCGAGCGAAATCGAGTAACCAGCTGCAGAAGTGCAAGAACGTGAAGCGTCCTGATCATCAAAAGAAAAGTGCAAACACATATCGAAAGTGGAAGCAGCGACTTCAAGAAGAAGTTGATTTACTCGTGAATGCGCGAACTCTTGTGGCGAACCAACGACAAGTTCTCACGAATCAAGCACACCAGCTAAAGGCGAGCAAGAGCGAGTGGAAGCGAAACTCTCGTTCGTCGCAAGCGCATCCTATCCAGCGTGAGGTGAAGCGTATGCTTGAAGAGGTAAGTGCTCATGTCGTGTGTACCATTTCAATGTTGTTGCTAACATTTGCATGGTTTGAACTGCTACTTCTAGAATATGGCAAATTGGAGTGAAAGCATGAGGAAGCTACGCACACAAGAGGCGTGGGTCAAGCAGCGAGAGCAAAAACTAGCAAAGATGAAGCGCACAGGTAAGACAGTTGAAGTATTGTCTACGATTGATCCTTGATGCTCACCTCACGCTTGCTTGATGCTCTAGTGGGCCGGTTAAAGCAACGACCCTACGGACGTGACAATAACCTATCGAGCCGAAGCGAAGGAAGCAGCGATGAGGACGAGGAAGACACCCGCGCTGCCTGGTCCGATTACTCGAATGGGTCGGAGCTTGCGTCGACACTGGAAAAGCTGGAGAGGCTGGAAGAGGAGCTTGCTTCTAACACGGGAGGCTTCTCTGATGCGTTCTCTCATGACGCTGACGATGCAGTTTATCCGTTGCCTCCTCAGTCGTACGCGCTTCAACGTGAACCAGTCTATCGGTATCCGCTGGCCTCGTCGTCCGGGCTTTTTGCACCTCGACGAGCGATCTACAGTGCAGTGGATCCTACAGGCCACGACATGCGCTGGATGCGTTCTCAACGCACTGCGTTCGGGCTACGGTGAGTTTGCAATTGGTCTGTCGCTTTCAATGAGTGCTGCCACTAACGATGGCTTACGCTGCAGGGGGATCGGTTCGCCGCCACTTCCGTGCCTAGCAGTGGCAATCGCACAGAGCAAGTGTATCATCACAACATCTCCCGCTGGGCCAGAGGCCGGGAGAAGGTGCAGCACGCCGCCACAAGCCACGCCACGTGGCTCTCCGGTCTGTGTGAGGAGCTGCGCGAGTACGGGGCAAAGTACACGCGAGTGGAAGGCGACACGGCTGAGTTTGTTCCAGAGGAGGACGCAGAGGCTTCATAAAGCTTTTCCTTACCGTGTGTCTGTCGAAGTTCCTACTCTTACTCTTACTCGTCCGTCTTCTTCTCGGGTTTGATGTTCTGGTTCACCCACTTGGTCTCCTCCTTCCCTTCCTTCACAGCTGCAAAGCGCGCCGACACGAAGAGGAAGTCGCTCAGGCGGTTCAAATATCTTTGCACGACGCCGTCCACGTCTCCTGCCGCCACGAGGGGCACGACGCTCCGCTCTGCACGACGACAAACTGCCCTGGCCACGTGCAGCTGCGTGGAGGCCAACCCCCTCCTGAGGGCAGGATGAAGCACTTGAGAGGGGGCAACTCCGTGTCCATCTCGTCGATCCAACGCTCCAGTTGCGTCACGTTGGCGTCATCGAAGACGCCCGTGCGGCGCTGCTTGGTCTCGGACGCGGACGTGAGGGGCGTGGCCACACAGGCGCCGAGGTCGAAGAGGCGGCTCTGGATCTGCTCCAGTTTGGGCGGCAGGAAGACGTTCTCGGCCACACGCGCCTGCTCCACCGCCACGCCAATGTGCGCGTTCAGCTCGTCCGTGTCGCCCAGCGCCTGGAAGACGGCGTCGTTCTTGGGGCGGCGCTCGCCCGAGAAGAGCTGCGACGTGCCTTTGTCCCCCGTCTTGGTGTACACTTTCATCCCACGAACGAGAGGAGGCAGCGAGCGAGAGCGAGAGAGCAACAAGGAGAATGGCACACGCATGGGACTATTAGATCATTGATGGGTGACTTGGGATTTGTAGCCACTTGAGAGACATCCAAAACCCTCTTTAAGTCGACACTTGAAACCCTCTCGAAGTCGCTCGATACAAACGTCCCCACTCTATTCTCAGATGATGGCATAACGTCTTCCAGCAGCAGCATAACACTAAACGTAGAGCTCCCCAATGGACGAGCGCCAGCCGCTGCTGCCTCCGCGGCACGACCGCCGGCCGTCGGGCGCCGCCGTAGCGCACAGTCCGCAGATCTACAGCCACAGTCCGGACGTGGACGACATCGACAAGAGCGGCACGAGCATCCGCAGCGCCGGCAGTGGCAGTGACGCGTACGACGCCATGATGCAGCTCTCGCAGCCGCTCAACCCGCTGCAACACGCCAAGATCCGATCGCTCACTATATGGCTCGTCACGTCCTGCATCTTGTTCCTCACGAACCAACTCACGACGCTCCCCGTGGGCTTCTACCCGTCCTACGCCACCAAGAGAGGCCTCATGACGCCTGCAGAACTCAGCGTCTTCTTCTCCGTCTACCCGCTCTGTATCATGCTCAGCAGCCCATTGGCGGCGTCCGTGAGTCCTACAGTCGGACGCCAGACGCTCATTTGTCTGGGGCTGATGCTCAGCGGATCCAGCACCATCGCGTTCGGATACGCCACAGGAACAGCGTCGGCATTCCTACTGCGGATATTCCAGGGATTTGGCTCTGGTGCTGCAGGTGAGGAGGCGGCCATTGCTTTTTATTATACTGCAGTTGGGGATGCTAACTGGGAGATGCTTTTGCTTTTGCTTGTGGTGCAGTGGTTGGGTCCTTTTCCATGATCTCGGAGGAATTCTCTTCCCACGTCGGACAGATTCTGGCCATCCAGGAGTTCGTCGTCGCGGCCGCTTTCGTCACTGCGCCGCCGCTTGGAAGCTATTTGTACGAGACGCAGGGGTACGAGATGCCGTTCTTGGTGTCGGGGGTCGCACAGATTATGGTCGTGATCATCGTGCCTTTCATCTTCATCGAGTACTCGCTCCCGGACGGCATCAACACGGCACCGAGGACGCGACCAACATCCGGATCGCTCTACAGAACGCCGTCGTTCAGCATTGTGCGATATAAGGACGTGCTGACCCCCACGTGCGTCATCTGTCTCGCAGTGACAAGCTTTGCCATGTCGTCCTTCGGGTTCATCGACCCGTACCTAGGCACGCACCTGCACAAGGTCCTCGGCGCCGAGCACGTGGCGGTCGGTTTGGGGTTCGCACTGAGCGCGTTCGTCTACTTCCTCGGTGGTCTCGTGTATGCGTGGCTCAGTCGCAACTGCGGCTCGAAGCAAGTGATCTTGCTGGGCTTGATGCTGCTTTCTGTCGGGTTCTTCTTCCTCGGACCGCCGCCGTTCCTGAACGGCCTCTTCCAGAACACCAACAGTCTGTGGCTCTCGCAGTACGTCTCGCTGATGTTGACGGGCTGTGGCACTGCGTTGGCCATTGCGCCAGGTCTCCCGCTGACCCTCGCAAGCGTGCAAGACAAAGGTTCCCACGGCTCGAACCTCGTGATCGGTCTGTTTGCTGCGGCCATCTACCTCGGGCAAGCGCTGGGCCCGTTCATGTCGTTCGTGCTCATGCAGATTCTGCCGGCCACGCACTCGCTCAACTGCACCACAACGGAGGACAACCCACTGAGCGCCATTGTGTCATGCGAGTCATCTTTGCCTTGGGCTTTTGCCGTGTACTCGGTCCTGACGCTCGGTCTCTTTGCCTTTGTGGCTGGCCATTTGCCTACGAGTGAAGCCACCGCCGAATTGCTCCGTCAGAAGAGGAAACGCGTGCCGCTGATGCGCCAGCCGTCCGAGTACGGACAGTTCGTGTGCTTCGACGAGGACGAGGATGTGGACGAGTGCGTGGACTTCTGAGAAAATGTGACGAGGCAGCGCCGTAATAACGTTACCACTATCTACCTTTTCAGCCAATCACCTGTCGATGTTCTAAACCACAATAGAAACTCAATTAGAAATGGCTGGAGACGTCGCTCCGGCGGCGAGACCTCCGCTCCCAGGCGCCCCACAGCGCGTGCGAGACGTCACGTGGGAGCAGATTCTGCAGCACTTTGCCGTCTGCATCAGTGACGACCTGGAGGAGCTGCATCGGCGCTTCGTACAGGAGGTAGGACGGAATTATTCGATAGATTGGCACGATACGACCGGTTTAATCGCTTTATTGCTGCGTTTGTGCCAGAATATCATCACGTTCGCCGCCTGGAAGCGACTGTGGAGCGACACGAGGATGAGCGCCGCCTTCCACGTGGAATTCCGAGAGAGTTCGCCCACCAACACGCACAAAACGATCCTCCAGCAAGCGCTAGACGGACTGGTTTGGTGCATTGAAGAGCGAGGAGGAGAGTTCCACGAGGCGGCGGACGTTGCGGCGCTCATTGGCCGCGTGTTTGCAATGTACTGCGCGTATTCCGTACAGCCGAGCACCCCAAAGCTCAAAATTGATGTGGATCCACAGGCGTGGACGGCGCTGCTTTCCATCGACTGCGTCATGTGCAGTGTGGGCGCCTCGTTATTCCCGTCGGCAGCGCGTCAAGTGAGAGCGATGATGCACCGGCTTGCAGTGCAGGAGAACGCGTTCCTTCGGTGCTTGAAGGGGTTTGGGCCGAGTGTTCGGGTGCAGGAACGTGCAAGAAGGTCTCTAAGCGGCGGTAATGGCGTGTCAGGTTCGGTGCAAGATGCTCAGACTGGGGCTGAGGAGGTCGTGCCGGTAAGTGGTGATGCTTCTAGTATCAAATTGCTTTCTAGTAGCGTTGTGAACTTACGCGATGGTTGTATAAAATTTGGTATTGTAGATCAAGCAGAGCAAAGTGGACCAACTGAAGGCTCTGAATGATCGTTACCAGGAGTTAATGAGCCGGACTCGCTCTGCTGGTTCTGCCTCAAGTGCTCGGATCGGAGGTCGTCGAGCACAAACTACTGGGTCTGCTTCTTTCCTGTCCACCGGACTGCCTTTAGGTACAGGAAATGACGCTGAAGAGCTGAGTCGCCCTTTAAGTGCGTACGTGGAGTACAAAACGAATGAAGCCGCTCGGAGAATTGAGCGTGTCGAGCGAGCAGCTGCTGTTCGTGAAAGTGAAAGCAGAAGTACGAACGAAATGGACAAGAGTGATCGTGATGACCGCAGCAATATTTTGGAACTGAGCGATCATGGCAGTGTCTACTCCGTACCGCCAAGTCCAATGGCGAGGTCCGTTGCCTCTCGTAGTCGTGAATCTCGCCGACAAAGCGATAGTGAGGGTAGCGAGGCTTTCCTTGCAGAATTGGAGTCCGAGTTGCATGCAGACATCGAGAGTGATCAAGTTGAGCCGACGGCGACTCGAATTCCTCAACGGTCTGCAACAGAACTCCAAGGCAGGCATTCTTCAGCCTTCAGTGAAGTTAGCGACGTGGACAGCGATGCGCTCGCAGATCTGGAGCGGGAATTGGAACAAAGTGTTAGTATCTCTCCATCTCGAGCACCAGCAAAAGTCCCAGCAAAGGTGCCACTTCCTACTCAACGCAAGCGTGCTCAAAAACCTCCAGCGAGTGTGAAAAGAGCTTCTCGCGCTCCAGTTTCTTCACACAAACCTGCCGATGCTCCTAGAATTGAAAAGCGGCGCCCAGTAGCAAAACGAGTGAGGAGCGACTCGGTGGCTAGCGGTGTCTCGTTCGCTGAGTCGTGGGCTCCATGTTCCGTCGCGGATAGTGATGGACTTGCCGAGATACAAGCTGAACTGGATGCGATCCCCTCTATTGCCTGGCCTACGCCAGATTCGTCCGAGACCGCTCCTCGTATCAACATTTACCAGCAACGTACGTCCAAGACCACAGCATCAAACCTTCCTGCGGCGAAACCAAGAGCAAAATCATCCGCTCGGCAGGCTACGAGCAGGAAGCGAAACCCCTCCACGGCCATCGTCAAGTATGATCAGCTGAACCAGACAGCCCAAATATTGGTTCAGCACGAGGGTAGCAGCTCAAGGGCCTTGTCAGTGGTGTCCGATACCAGTGAGTTGATGCAGCTCCAAGCAGAACTCGACTTTGCAGCTGCCCCATTAGCAAAGGCAGCACCCAGCGCGCCAAGTATTCGAACATCAACCCCAGCAGTCCAATCCAAACCCAGCCTCCGAAGGTCATCTCGGTTAAGTTCTGTGGCATCAGAAGCTGACAGCAACGCGCTCGAAGAACTAGAGAAGGAATTACAAGCTACTGCCGCAGTATTAGCACCAACCCAACGCTCATCAGCCAAGACACCACGAAAACGGGGAGCAGTGCCTTCAAAACGGCCTGCTCAACGTACGATCGCTGCTCGAAGTAATGCGAAGAAGACACGTCTCAATCACGTAAACTCTCCTATCGTGTCTGCTGTGCATGAACCACTGGCAGGCCAGTCACCTTCCAACACAAGTGGCAAGCAGCCAGTGTCGAAGCCTATTGTGGTGGCAACGCAGGCATCATCTCGAATAAGCTCCGCGTCGTCTGACACTGAGAGCGATGGCTTGGCTGAATTAGTGGCGGAGCTTGAGGCGAAAACTTCCTCCACGGCGCAGAAAAAGCGGAAGCCTTCAACCGAGAAAACTACACGACCTGCAGCTCGGAAGAAATTGCCGGCTGTGTCCAAGGTAGCGACGCCACGTCTAGCTTTAGTTCGCCCAAAACCTCTGGATCATACACCTGCACCCGTTGTAGCTGGCCTTCGACGATCTGCTCGATTGAGTTCACTGGCATCAGACACTGAGAGCGATGGCTTGGAGGATCTAATGGCAGAACTTAATACCGCTCCTGGTTCTGCTCCAGCGCCCAAGCCACCGACGAATACCGAGAAACCGAAGACACGAAGAAGGACAAATGGGAAGCAGCCTGCTCGTTCACAAGCAACGAAAACGAGATCGACTGCAAGAACGAAACAGACGACAACAACCACCATGAAGGTAAAGTCTGTTGCTGCGTCACGCGTGACTCGTACAGTGTCTGCTACTCGTCAAAAACAAGCAACTACGAATCGTTCGACTCCAAAGACGGTAGCAACCCAGCGTCCAACTCGCCAGACGCCACCAGTAAATCTGCCCAGCTCTCGACGATCCACCCGATCCAGCTCTGTTGCTTTCGACAGTGACAGCGATGGTCTAGCTGAATTGGAAGCTGAGTTGCAAGCTGGACCCAGCTAACGTGACGGTCAAGTCTCGCTCCTGACAATAGTTCATGCGTTACAGTGCGTTCGTTTCTCGATCTCACAGAGGAAAAAATGGGGAAGGCAATTGATGTCGCGGACGAAGAGAACGTCGATCTCGCGTGGCGTGTGGAGCTTCTGCGCGCGCTGATCACTGGAGACTTGTCCAGTACGTCATTTCGCAATGCATCGCTCCTGAGGAATTTTGGACCGTGACGTGTACAATTGTTTGCCTTCTTGTAGATGTGGAGCGTGTGGTTCTGGCACATATCGAGGTGATCTCGGCCCCATTTACATCTGCCATGCCGCCTTGGACTCTGCAGTGGGAAGGAATGCACTGGTGGATGCTGCAAGACGCGACTCCTTTGTTCATTGCAAGTGTGTATTCACGCCCGGAGATCGTGCACTGGCTGCTCATTAATGGCGCGGATCGATTGACCCCTTGCTACCTGAAGCAGACTCCAGACAAGGTCGTTGGCGAGTGTTGTGCTCATGCTGCACTGCCAGACAGAGAGCGCGATGCCAAAACAATTGTCGCTGATAGTGCGAAGTGTGTGAGGCTGCTAGCGGACCCCCCAACACCTCCGTTACCACCGTCGAACGAAGTGGCCTTTTCCACTAGCTGCTCGTCAGAAGTGGTCATCACTCGCACCGGATCCTTCAAGACGAGTTCGATACAGCAATCGGTGTACAAGTGTCTGCTACGCGTTTCATGGCAGACTCCGCTTTCCAACGGCGCTATCGTCGACAAATACGAGCTACGATATCGGCGTCTGGTTTCAGTGGACGAAGGCGAGGATGTCGGTGGAGAAGTTGAGAAGAAAGCAACGACAGACATCACCACCGTCACGTGGCGCTCGGAGCGGGTAGCGCACAACCGCAAGTCACGTCAGCAAAGCGCGCTGCTAGAGGGGCTGCAGTTTAACACGGTCTATGAATTTATGCTCCGGTCCTGGAACGCTGCGGGGAAAGGCGAGTGGAGTCACAGCCTCCAGACGACAACACCAGCGGTACCGACACGTGTGGCAGGTGCTCGATAACGCCGATCTAATCGACAGCCTTCTTGTTCATCGACCTCCTGCTGCTCTTACCTTCAAAATCAGCAGCATGGGAGTCGCCAACTTCCGCAAAGTGTGGTGAGAAGCAGAAGAGTCCTGCACTGACGGCAGCGAGGCACGCCGCGCCATACGCTGGCCCATCGATCGACGCAATGTATGTCCATCCAGACAAAACTGTAGCGCACAACATTGAAACAGCATTCAACGTGAGATAGAAGGCAATAAAACCACTTGAAATTAACTCTGCTGAACCCCTTACTTGGGCCGACAGTTCTTGAGATGGACTGCAGCACAAAACAAAGTAACATGGTGAGCAAGGAGGATGGCGCGCGTATAACTCATGACGCAGACTCACCGTCAGAGAGGAGGAGATGCCCATGAAGGCTCCGACATGCTCCTGCGAGACAAACGTCGTCTGTAGCGCCACGGAGCTCGCACGAATGATGCTGTCAAGAAACGAATAACCGAGTTAGTTTCGACCATGCCACCACTTCATCGTCCACCTCACCTGATGGCAAGGACTTGCGGCACCAGCACAATGTAGACTGTCGTGATCGTCGTGGCACCCGAGAGTGCGAAGAACGTCGCCACATAAATGATGGCGGACAACTGCAGCATGAGTCTCTCCGACTTCATGAACTTGGTCACAAAGCCCACCGAAAAGCTCCCGCAGAAGCCGAGCAGTCCCATGTAGCTGAGCATGAACCCGCGGTCTTTCGAGTCCATGGCAAACTTGTCCTCCAGCAGCACCGAGAAGTGCGTCCGATAGAGAATCGCTGCCATCGAGAGCAACAGTCTAGCGACCAGCAGCGTCTGTGCCGGCTTGGACTCATTGACGATGTCTTTAAAGCCGAGCAGTTTGGTCCACGCGTTGTGCAGCAAGTGTCTCCAGTCCACGTGGTGGCGTTCTCTCTTCTCCTCCGTTTGTTGTGTGGGGATGAGTCCATGCCCTGCAGAGTCACGATAAAAGAGCGACACGAGGCCGTAATTGACGCCGAAGAGCGCCGTCGTGAGCAGCGTCGTGTAGTTGAAGCCATTGGGGATGGAGCTCACGTAGCCCCCCACCATGGGGCCGATGATGAAGCCTGCGTTGGCTGCTGCATTGAGGCGTCCAATGGCCGTGGAGCGTTTGTCAGCTTCCTGTCCATCCGTGACGGCCACTTTGATGACGTCCAGCGTGTGTTTGAAGAGCGCTGAGGGCACTCGAGAGAGCAGCACAATGTAAATATTCCACGAGAGCCCCAGCAGGAGGTACCCGAGTGAAGTGCCTATAAAACACGTGAGCAGCACGCGTTTGCGGCCGTAATGGTCGCTCAGACTGCCCACAATAGGCGCCGCGAAGAACTGGATGAAGCCGTAGAGCGACATGAGCAGACCGAAGACGAGCGCTCCTCCGTCCATACTCTTGACGTACTGAGGGAGGGAAGGGATGATCATCGACACGCCCAACATGTCCAGGAACGACACGACGTACAGCACGCGCGACGCCAGCCACGGCCGCAGCCTCGCACTATTGGTACACGACGCCATGCTAACTGTAACTGTGCACTCGAGAGGACACGTACTACGGAGGTCTTGTGTGTCTATACCCTGTCCAACCCGATCCAATCGTTTCGACAGGGATCAACTCTCCCTGACACGCATCCATCCGCACCATTAGAAAATCCGAGAGAAGACGATGGCGACTCGCGTGACGATTGGCGGCGGCCGCCTCTCGGTCGCGGACGTTTGTTCCGTGGCCGCTCTGGGCGCGTCTGTCTCCGTGGACGTATCAGCTGAAGCGTCCTCCTCCGAAGCGTCCTTCACGCTGCAACTGTCCTCCGCCTCGTCCTCCTCCTCCCCACTGGTGCGTCGTGCGGTGCTCGTGTTGCTGCTGCACCGTCTGCTGCGTCTCCACTCGCTGCAGAACGCCGAGCACGTGGCCGCACTGCTGAACCAGAAGGACGCGCACACGTCCACCCCAGTGTCCTCCATCGTCCTCCCCGTCGCGCTCTCCCCGGCCGATACGACGGCCATCGCCCACACGCCACTGGAGCTCCTGGCCGAGACGATTCTGGCCGTGGGCGGCGCCCGCGCGCTGCTCCCAGTGGCCGACGCCGTGGCCGCCGTCACGTGCGAGACGCTGCGCGCCGACGCCGCCGCCTTCGAGGCCGAGTTCGTGGACGCCGCGCGCCCGCACCGCGGCATCGTCACGTCCGCGCAGAACCTGCGGCTCATGCTGGACGGATCCAAGTTCATCAACAGCCTCAAGGAAGGAGCCACCGACGTGGCGGCCGTGCGCTGCATCCCGCAGTACCACGGGCCGGCGCGCGACGCCGTGCTGGTCGCGTACAAGGCGGTGGAGGCTGAGATCAATGGCGCCGTCGGGGACAGTGCCGCTGCCAAGCGCGCTGGAGCAGGTATCCACCCGCAGGCGCTCAAGACGGCGCTGTCGGCGACGAAGGAGGCGCTGCACGTGCTGCTGCAGGGTAGCGTCGACCGTCTCCAGGTGCTGGACAGTAAGGCCACGGACGCGCCCAAGACCACGGACGCGGTGGAGCTGGTGGAGGCGACAGCGGCTGCGCTCTCGCGTGAGTTGACGCCGTCGTTCAAGTTCTTTAAAGACGAGGAGGCCCAGCTCAAGGTCCGCATGGCGGAGAAGCACGCCAAGGCCCAGGAAGCGGCGGCCAAGGCTGCTGCTGCGGCTGCAAAGGAGGACGAGAAGCTCGCCGCCATGTCAGAGGCGCAGCGCAACAAGATCCTGGAGAAGCGCCGCAAGAAACTCGAGAAGCAGAAGGAAAAGGAGAGTGCCAAGAAGAGCTCCAAGGACGAGCTGAAGATCGGCCTGGGTAGTCAGGCTCTGCGTCAGCACCTCGTGGCCCTCGGCGATGCCTGGCAGACCAGTGTGGAGAAGTCGGCGTTCGACCTGCGTGCTTCGAGTCTTTCCAACTTCCTGGAGGAACTGTTTGTGCGTCTGGGCAGCGGTGGTGCTCGTCGCAAACCGAAGATCGCCAAGGGATCGCAGGACTTCCTGCCGCACCAGATGGCACTGCGTGAGAAGATTTTCAACAAGATCCGCATGGTGTTCAAGCGCCACGCTGGTGTCGAGATTGAGACCCCCGTCTTTGAGCTGAAGGAGACGCTTACTGGCAAATACGGCGAAGACAGCAAGCTTATTTACGATCTGGCTGACCAAGGAGGCGAGTTGCTCGCCCTCCGCTACGACCTGACGGTGCCTTTTGCTCGCTTCATGGCCCTGCACAGCCCTGGCAACATCAAGCGCTACCACATTGCACGTGTGTACCGCCGTGATAACCCGCAGATAGCGCGTGGTCGTTTCCGCGAGTTTTACCAGTGCGACTTCGATATCGCTGGTACGTACGCGCCCATGCTGCCGGACGCCGAGGTGCTTTCCATCGGTATTGAAGTGCTTCAGCAGTTCCCGGAGCTTGGTCCCGTGAAGGTGAAGCTCAGCCACCGACTGTTGCTTGATGCCATTTTCGCCATCTGCGGTGTGCCTGCGGACAAGTTCCGCACAACGTGCAGTGCTATCGACAAGCTCGACAAGGAGCCGTGGAGTGAGGTGCGTCGCGAGATGGTAGAGGAGAAGGACATCCCTGAAGAGGTGGCCGACCGCATCGAGCCGTTCGTTTGCAAGGTCGGCTCGCCGCGCGAACTGCACGCGCAGCTCGTGAAGGAGAATATGTTTGGCGATAACGCCAACGCACGCCGCGCTATGGACGACCTCGCGCTGCTTTTCAACTATCTGGAGGCTATGGGTGTACTGGACAATATTTCCTTCGACTTGAGTCTCGCTCGCGGACTGGACTATTACACGGGTCTTATTTACGAGTTCGTGCTGACAAGCCCGGAGCACCACGTTGGTTCTATCGCCGCTGGTGGCCGCTACGACAACCTGGTGGGCATGTTCTCCGCCACGGACCAGCAGATCCCCTGTGTTGGCGTCAGTCTCGGTATCGAGCGCATTTTCGGTATCCTTCAAGCTCACGCCGAGAAGGAGTCCGCAAATGCTGCACCTCCGTCGCAGGTTCTGGTTGCCTCCACTGGCAGCGACTTGATGATGCCGCGCCTGGAGCTGTGCAAGCAGTTGTGGCTAGCCAACATTTCGGCTGAAGTGATGCAGACGGAGAACCCCAAGTTCATTAAGCAGCTGCACTACGCCCTGGAGCGTGGCACTCCGTACATGGTGGTGATCGGCGAGGACGAGCTGGCTAATGGTGTCGTGAAGGTCAAGGAGATGGCGTCGAAGGACGAGGTTACTGTCCCGCGCTCCGAGCTGGTGGCTGAGCTGCTGCGTCGTGGTTGCCCTACGACCAACACCCTCAGCATTTAGGCTCTAGCATGAGGAAGTCAGCAGGATGGATAGACAGACCGTAAGGCTTGGACAAATGTAGTTGTCTACAACACTCACTCATTTGTTTAGTTAATTCGCACGGACAATTTGATCTAGGAGTCTTTAGTTGACAGCAGCCGAGTAGGACGAGACCGTCATCTTGGCGTTCGAGCCCGTGAACGGCTCCGTGCCGGCCTCTACGGTGGTCAAGTACTGCGTAGACGGGAAGCCCTGGCTGTTTACCAAGTACGTGAAGAAGTTGAGCAGGTCGGCTGAGAAGTTGGTGATGGTCTTGGTGGTGACGAACGAGTAGACGATAGTGCTGCCGTTGGGGCCCTTGTACAGCTTGAAGCTGTTGCCGCCGATGGTGACCGTGGCGATGGCTTTGCCGGTGCTTGAGATGGGGCCAGCGCCGCCGTACGCAGCCAGCCAGATCATGATCTCGTACTCGTTGCTGCCGCTGGCAGTTGAGCTGGTGAACAAGTCATAGGCCACATCAGCGATGAGCGTTCCGGAGTACGAGTACGAGTACTTCATGGTCGTGGGGATCGACTTGATGCTCTTGATCTGCTTCTTGGTGAACACGAGAGCGGCGTTCGGGTAGGACTTGACCTCGGTGGGGGCACCCGCCCAGCTGTACGACGTGTGCCAGGCGACAGTGGAGCCGCTCACCTTGTCGACGCCCGTGCACTGGCTGCCAGAGGTGGCCGAGTTCTTGTTCCAGAGGTTGTTGTAGATGATGTATTGTGGTTTTCAAGGTTTTTGCCGCCTGTTTTAGCTGGGTTTCTTTAAGGGGGTCCAATTTCAAAACGGACCCGGATAGGGATAGGGTGCGCTATTCTGGAGTCCAAAATGGAGCTGTCATCCACCAACCGTAAGCGGGCAGCAGCGAAACGGCGAGGCAACACGTGCAGTTGGTGGTGGTGCAGGGCGTGGCAGCAGCGTCGACTGCATGGACGCAACCTGGCGCAAGGCAGGGCAGCGGCGTCGAGAGGTGGGAAAGGTGGAGGTGCAGGGCGTAGTAGCGGTGTCTATCGGCGAAGAAGCGGAGTGGCGCCGAGAAGATCTGGGAATAGAGTGCGGCGGGTAGCAGCAACTTGTGCTGTTCCTGTTGTCGGGAGGTGAGGTAAGAGCAAATGCCTCACTGTTCTCATAGCAACGGGTGTCAATGGCATGGCGGCGCCACCACGATCAAAGCCATCAAAGCTACAGTCATTCGAATGCAAGGCAGCGGCAATTGCCGCCGACATGAAGTTGCATTGTGACTGGCTGATAGCACCAAAGTACTAAATGCATTCATGGATGATGTTTTACACAGTATGGACCCGCAGATATCGAATGTCTTCCCACAAGGGTAGATGCGTAGCTCAGAACGGTGAGATCACATGCAGCACTGCGCATCGGCTATTCGATCACGTACACGAAGCCCCAACTAATGCTATAATTATGATGTTGCCATGATCTTAGGAAAATATCATAAGACCACGAAGACACTTGGTTTCGTGCGCACCAATTGGTCTAAAGTTTGATCTGCTGAGGACGCGTAAGCTCTGTTGAAATATTTGAGCTCGATAAAACTAATGTGTTTGAGCAAATGCTGTTGGTCTAGCGATTCTATTATTTTCAATTTAGCTGCCATGCCGAGAAGCGCCACTGCAGAAGCAGCAGCTGAACGAAGCAGCGACACAACACCGAGTGTTGTTGCTTCGTCGAACGCGGTTCCATGGGCAGTAAATGTTTTGGGCTCTCCAGCTGCAGGCCCTCCTCCATTACCGAGGACGGTAGATGCACTATTGACTATACAAATTGGAGAGCCACTTGACCGAGCCCGTGGGGGCTGGAAGAGCGTCGTGAATTTCGATGTTGGAGAGGGGTATGCCGTGTTCAAGGAGAAGTGCATTGCAAAGTTTACACAGCTTTTGGAGAGCCCCGAAGCCTCAACAAGTCGGCTCACACTACCGGAAAATTCATCGATCTACTTGAGACGAGCCAAAAACGACACGCAAGCCAAGTATATCGAGCTGACACCAGATAATTTCTGCGGACACTTGAATATCGCTGGAAACTGCTGACACCCAATGATTTGCGTCAGATTGGAGACTTCCAGTTTGAAGCATTTCTGTACGTGCAGCGAGCCACCCAGCCGGAGCAATTTCACCGAGCCACAGCACGTCGGGTCGAGCAACGTATACAGCAGTTTCACAACCTCAGATTGAATTCTACCTTGCTGTCGTGCAATGACCTACGGTGACGACTTTCGGTGGCGAACAGTGGCGTTGATGCACGTCTACGACATTCCGACCTCGTATATTTCGGAGCTATTTGGTCCTAAGCAACGAACCCTTCGTCGTTGGTACGCGCTCTTCATCCAGAAAGGAATTGTCAACGAGAAACAACCCCGCCAAACCAGCACGCGTTGACCACCCAACGTTGTAGTTGCCGTTGCAGCGTACGTGAAAAACTACCCCACGTTCTACATTGAATAGTTGCGTGAGTATATTACCATAAACTTCCCGGAGGTGACAACTATTTCTACGGCTACGATATGTCGCGTACTCAACTTTGATCTGAAGTTGAGCCGGAAAGTGCTGTCAAAGGCGGCACGTGAAGCTGTTCCAGCGGAAATTGAAGCTTATCGCGCCACGATTCTCCCGATTTTTTCGTTCGCAGAACAGCTCGTATTTCTAGACGAAACCGCCAAAGATGGGCGCCATGCTCAAAGGCGATATGGGTGGTCGAAGCGGAATACCAAGGCAATTGCTAAATTGCCGTTCCGTAGGGGCAAACGACTCTCAATTCTAGCTGCAGTTGATGTGCATGGCTTTTTTGCGTGGAAATCGACTGAAGGGACGTTTACCCGAGAGAAGTTTCACCAAGCCTTTGTGGAGCATGTCATCCCTAAGCTAAATCCTTGGCCGCTTCCTCGCTCCAATGTCACAATGGATAATGCCAAGATTCACGCATATCCAGAGCTCCAGGATGCCATCCACCAGTGCGGGGCTCGGCTGATTTTCTTACCACCCTACTGCCCACAGCTAAACCCGATTGAGCCTTGCTTCGGCTTGTTAAAGCGCTGGCTGCAAAAGCATGCAAACTTGGTTTTCCCATTGTACCCGGACCTAGTTCTTGATATTGCAATGCGCGCCTGCACGCGCCGCGAAGATAAAGGTTGTTTTGGCACTTTTCATCACTGTGGTTATATGGCTACAGGAATTAGACACCAAGCATTCGATGAGCTTATGCAGATGAGCGCAACCATTGAGTAGATTTTATTATCACTTGTTAAATACAGTTTATTCATGCACCTTCGTACTGCTTCTAGTTCATCGGATCATCTTCGGCATGATCCTCGTCGTCCATGGCTCCATTTGTTGGTTGTGATGGCGTGAACTCGTGATAAATTCCACTGGAGAATATGTCGTGGTCAGGCAAGCCGAGCGCACGGCGAAGCGACACAATCTCTATCTCCACAGGCATCCATAACCCGTTTAGTTTGATGTTTATTGTGGCTGTGTCGGGCGTAGCTAAGCCAACATTTTCTTGCTGCTGCTGCTTTTGAGGTCGGAGGCGGGGCGAGAAAGCAGACCCAGTCGTTTATACCGTCCCAAAACGGCAAAACGGGTGGTTTCTTTTTAAAACTGAACAGTGCATGGCATATACACCTATTCACTTGAAGCATTCTGGACCTTCTTTCCTGCTATATTGGGGCTCGTCGCTATTCTGGACCCCCTATCTCGGGATCCTGGACCTCCTGTTTGCCAAAATCGATGAAAACCACAATACTTGCCGGCCTTGGACAGACGCCATTGACCGCAGTAGTCGGCGGAGGACACGGACAGCAAGGTGGCGATGACGATCGCGAGGAAGCCCTTCATGGTTGGTATTCGAAGACTGGAAGACTCGTTGGGCTCAAGGATAATGGAGGAATGAGCTGTTCGAGCTCGAAACGGAGGAGGAGCAAGGTCATGCTCGCACCGGTGAGACCTGAGACCAGGTGTATCCCTCGCAACCAGCGACGGCAGCGGATTGACACGCTGAGCTGATCCTCTGGTCCTTTACGGTGACACATACGTCTACAGCCAGCTGCTTTCGCGAGTCAAGCGTGTCGAGGCAGACGCGCATCCTTCTCAGCGCTCGACTTGATGGACGGCTTGACGCTTTCAGATGTTCGTAACGCTGTCCCTATGGAGACCTCACCCGGCAGTCCCAAAGACAACATTTCACGCTAAGCTTACAGCTAGCGACGATCGTGGCCTGGATTGTCGAGACGATGCACTCGGAGCCTCATAGAAGCGCCCGCCAACTCAAATTGCAAAGCGGCGACAGCAAGGCTAAAGACACTCAGAGGCTCGACGCTCGCAGCACAACAACTAAACTTGGTCCTCGCACCTGGCGGACTGCAACGCAAATTTCGAGGCTCGTTCGCATTGCAGCCCAGACTCGCTGGATGGAGTGCAGGTGCTGGGAGAATGGCAGCCAGCGAGCACCGCTGCCATCCCGCGCATGAGCTTGATTGCGGTCCGCAAACGGTAGAGTGAGTATCGATCGCTTGGTCCGTCCTGCCACCTGTTCGGCGCACATCCTGCAGTTGCAGTGAACTAACGTTTGTAACTCGGGCTCCATGACATCTTGACGCGCAACACCCTCAATAGCATAGAGCTCCTCAGCGTGAAAAGACTTGGAGGAATCGCGATGGACGGCTGTCTTCCAGGATGGCAACGGTTGCAGTGGAGATTGGACTGGTAGAAGAGCAAACGTCGCTCGCCGATTTGCACGGGCTTCATATCTTTCTGCTCCCCCGCCTCAATGCGACCAGAGGCCTGGTCTGTGGGATACATGCGTCGTTATCCTTGCAGCAAGAGTGAGCTTCATGGCGGCGTTTGTGTTGCTGCAACTTCACGATTGTTTTGAATCGTGTGTGGAGGTTTGGGCCGAGTTCGACGGGCTGCGAACCCTTCGGACGATAGCATGCGGACCACGAGCAGAGAACGCTCTTCACTCCGGTTACCTTCCCAACAACATACACGACACGGGCAAGTCTTGCTGAAGCTTGAGTCGATCGATCAACCGTTGCCAAGCCTGTCCAAGGCCCTCTCTCACCGACCAAACAACGTTATCGATCCGTTCTCTTTGCGCTGCCCTAGATCTCCCGAATGGGATCGTGGCGTGGTGTAGCGATTCGATGCATGTATTAACTACATGTACTAGCAACGCGTGCTTGCTCTGTTCGCTGCAGTTATAAAAATCGTCTTTGCTATGAATGCTGCGGTCCGCCACCTACCGACTGCAGCACGGTGCCTTCTGTGCGTCCTGGGATCCTGCAATCGACGACGTTGTTGCCTTACGCAAGGACACCTCGTTGGAAAACTTGTGTTTTCGTTGCTGTGTACCAACTCAAACGGCTGGACAACTGGGATGGCGTGACAACCCGAGAGCTTTGAGATGGGGAAGCTCGTTGCTTTCGCGATGCAGGCGCTCACCGCCGGTCGGACCTCTACTCGCAGCACTCGCCAGTGACTTGGTCGTTCATTCTGCAATTTACTTTGTTCAGCTCGCTCAAAAACTACTCCACCTCCAACCGACTATAACCATGAAGGGCCTTTTCGCTGGTGTCATCGCTGCTGCTGCTTTCGCGGTTGCCTCCGCCGGAGACTACTGCGGTCAATGGGACTCGGCCAAGAGCACCAACTACATTGTGTACAACAACATGTGGAACAAGAACTCGGCCACCTCTGGCAGTCAGTGCACGGGCGTCGACAAGGTGAGCGGCTCCACCATCGCCTGGCACACCTCGTGGAACTGGGCGGGTGCCCCCACCCAAGTCAAGTCGTACGCGAACGCTGCTTTGATCTTCACCCCCAAGCAGGTCAAGAACATCAAGTCGATTCCGACCACCATGAAATACTCGTACAAGTACTCGGGCAAGGCCGTGATCGATGTGTCGTACGACCTCTTCACGAGCTCCAGCGCCACTGGCAGCAACGAGTACGAGATCATGATCTGGCTGGCTGCGTACAACGGTGCCGGCCCCATCTCCAGCACCGGCAAGGCCATCGCCACGGTCACCATTGGCAGCAACAGCTTCAAGCTGTACAAGGGCCCCAACGGAAGCACCACCGTCTACTCGTTCGTCGCCACCAAGACCATCACCAACTTCTCGGCCGACCTGCAGAAGTTCCTCAACTACCTTGTCAAGAACCAAGCCTTCCCTTCCAGCCAGTACCTCATCACGCTCGAGGCCGGCACGGAGCCGTTCACGGGCTCGAACGCCAAGATGACGGTCTCGTCGTACTCGGCCGTTGTCAACTAGAAACGTCCTCCACCATCGCTATCAGCGATACCTCACATACACATACATACGTAGCAGTGCAGTAACAGTCAAAATGTGAACGGTTGGTAAACGACTGGAAGTTGCCTTTTTCAGAGTGTTGGGCGTTGAGACTGCAACCGCCGGCGTCGTCACTCCATCTAACTGTTCCAATGAAGCGTAGAACTCGACCACCCGTTGTAAGACAAGCTCCACTACCTTCGTCATCCGTCTATCTTTCCGTCTTGGAGCAATCGCAATCTCGAGCTGCAGCACTGGCAAGCGGCTCAAGGGGTTTTCGCAAGCTACTCAACGATGAAGGTGACGCTGTTCCAGACGAAAACACTGGAGCCGTGCACTCTGCATCGTACGGCGACGAGCTGATGGACGCCTTTAAACGGAAGACACAGGAGCTCTGTGACGAAACGCGCGAGCAGTACGAGCAGAAGCTCGAGCGCCAGGAAGCGCAGCATGAACGGCAGATACAGAACCTTCAACGTCAACTTCGAGACGTGGTGGGCACCAGTGTGTCGCTCGTAGAGCACGAGCAGATTTTAGCCACGACCACGAAAGAGCAGCAACGACAGCTCGAGGAGATCCGGCGACGGTATCAGTCAGAGATGCGGGAGCTGGAGCAGCGGAGCGAGCAAAAGTGGCAAGCGAGGGTGGCTGCAGTGAAGAAGCAGCACGAGAAAGAAAAGTCTGCACTGATGCAACGGATCGAGGAGCTCGAGCGGCAAAAGACCGACGCAGCAGCAGAAGCGAAGGAGCGCGAGTTGTCGGAGCTGCGGTGGGGAGAGAAGTTGGAGGTGGCTGGGCGAGCGAAAGCGGACGTGGAGAAACGAGTTGATGAATTGAAGAAGCGTCTGGAGGACGCTTGCCGTATCATAGTCGCCTTGAAGACCCGCCTGCGCCATCATGCGCGACTTGCACGCGACTTGGAATCGCAGCGAGAGAAGGCAATTAAGACGCGTGATGAAGTCATGAAGTGCAAACTAGCGTATGCAGAACTGAAGGGCGACATGGACACTCGAGTTGCTAGTCTGGAGAAGGAGTTGGTGCATGCACAGCGTGCAGTGGCGGATGAAAAGACCAACACGTGCTCGCTTCAGGTACACAATATCTGCAACAATAGCCGTATAGGAGAAGAAAGCTAACGGTATGGGGCTCGTGTGTTGATAGAGCGAAGTTGTTGAGCTGCGTGGTCAGTTGCAGTGGCAGCAGTGCACCGCGGTGGAGCTCACCACCAAAGGCGAGTTGAGTGCCGAACATTACGCAACCGAGCGCAAGCAGCTTCACCACGAGCTGGAGACGCTGCGTCACGCTCTACAGCACGAAACACTTGTAGTCAAAGCTGCTAATACGCGAATGGACAAGATGCAGCAGAAGTTCACGGAGTCACAACTCCAGCAGCAGGTAAGAGGTACAGCGTCTCATAACCGATGGAATGCACTCGCATCTAACTCTGACACATTCGCAGACACTGGTGCAAGATCTGCGGACGCGTCTGGAGCTGCAGAAAACCTCGGGGACCTCTTTAAAGCGACAGACGCAGCGTCTCAAGCAGCGCGTGGAGCAGTTTAAGGCGGTGGTGGAGAAGTTGCACGATGAGAACAAGAAGCTCAGCCAGGAGGTTCACAACCGAGACGCGTCTACGGAGGCCTGGGCCAAGAAGCTCTTTGGGCGGCAATGAAGGAGCCCCGTCTTGTGCACAAAGACAAACTAAAGCCGAGACACTTTTGCGATTGGGGGCACCTTGAAAGGGCAACCAGCAGCATCTGCGTTCGAGAACCTTCTGGACACGTAGGCACCTCCCCAATTAAACTATCTGGTAGTCTGCAAGACTACGGCAACGCACTGCGTTTCCTGTGCGACCGCATGCTGCAGTATTAGTGCACGTACGCCTCGGCCATCGTAGCGAGCACTTGGCTACATTCGGCGACGGCGAAATTGAGTGGCTGCCAATCGAAGCAACGTGCCCAAGCCTTCGAGGTAACTGATGTGACATGTAGTAGGTATATTCTATTGAATAGGTCCGTCAGCATACAAACGTCGGTTTTCCATCATGGCCTAGCGTAGGCTATGCCATGTGACCGGTTTCCGCCTAGGTGCGTTCTCGAATCGCCTGGTCGTTGTATGGCTCCCCCCGACCCACACACACGCGAGCCACTTTCGTTTCGTCGGCTCCGGCAGAAGCTAGCAAGCCCCTCTTTCCCTCTCTCCTAAAGTGACTTGACCATGTCGGTGATCGGCGTGGACTTTGGCAACGTGGATTGCGTCATCGGCCAGGCCAAGCGCGGCGGCATCGACATCATCCTCAATGAGAACTCCAACAGAAAGAACCCGTACGTTAGTATACTAACTAGCTAGTATACATGCCTCCCAACGTGTATTCCTGTCCACTAACATGTATACGCTCCTGTGTATACCTCTCAGCAACATGGTGTGCGTGCAGGGCAAGCAGCGCTTCATCGGCGAGGCGGCCATCAGCATGGCCCGCATGCACTACAAGAACACGGCCACGGACATCAAGCGCCTCATCGGCCGCAAGTTCAAGCACCCGGAAGTGCAGCAGGAGATCGCCCAGCTCGCCTACAAGTGCGTGGAGCTCGCCAGCGGGGACGTGGGCGTCGTGCTCAACTACAACGACGAGCCCGTGACCTTCTCGTGCGAACAGGTGGTGGCCATGATCCTCAACAAGATGCAGAACATCGCGGCCGCTGCCAACGAAGGCGTCAACCCCGCCTACTGCGTGCTCTCGTGCCCCGGATTCTACACGGACGTGCAGCGTCGTGCTCTGCTCAACGCCACCAAGATCGCCGGCCTCAACTGCCTGCGTCTCATCAACGAGCACACGGCCATCGCTCTTGCTTACGGTATCTACAAGTCGGCGCGCAACCTCTTCCACGAGACGGAGCCCCAGCACGTCATGTTCATTGACCTGGGCCACGCCAGCTACACTGTGTCCATTGTGGCCTTCGTGCAGTGCCGCCTCACGGTCAAGTCGGCCGCTTTCGACCGCTTCCTCGGCGGTCGCGACTTCGACATGGTCATCGCCAAGGATGTGGCCGCCAAGTTCGCCGAGAAGTACAAGACGAACCCGCTCGAGAACCCCAAGTCCCGCATTAAGCTGCTCTCGGCCTGCGAGAAGGCCAAGAAGAACCTCAGCCCGTACGGTGTGACTGCCACGCACCTCAACATCGAGTGCCTGGCCGATGACCGCGACTACCACTCGCAGGTGACGCTGGAGGAGTTCGAGACGCTTATTGCGCCGCTTTTGGAGCGTCTAGATGGCCCCATTGAGCGTGCTCTCAAGGACGCTGGCATTGAAAAGCCCCAGCTGGTGAACGTGGAGATCATTGGCGGCGGTACCCGTGTCACGAGCGTGAAGCGCCACCTCGCGGAGGTACTGGGCTTGGACAAGGAGCAGCAGAACTTCGGCCTGAGCACGACGCTGAACGCCGACGAGTCGGTGGCTCGCGGTTGCGCCCTGAACTGCGCTATCCTGTCGCCCATGTTCAAGGTGAAGGAGTTCAGCGTCACGGACAGCGTGCACCTACCTGTGCGTGTGTCGTGGGACGGCAGCGCTTCGACGGCTACGGACGCCGCGGACGACGAGGAGGACGTCAACATGGAGGCCCCCGCTTCGGAGGACAGCTCGCTGGTGATCTTCAAGCGCCAGGACGAGTACCCCAAGACCAAGCGCATTACCTTCCGTCGCGACAAGCCTTTCTCGATTGACGCCGTGTACGACGAGTCTGCCACGCCCTACCTTCCCCCTGACTACGTGATGGACATTGGCAAGTACACAATCTCCGGCATGCCCGCCCAGGAGGCCGGTGCTGAGGTGCCCAAGATCCGCGTTAACGTGCAGCAGGACATGAACGGTTTGTTCTCGGTGGCGTCGTCGCAGCTGATGCAGGAGATCAAGGAGGAGGAGAAGCCCGCTGATGCCGAGGGTGACGAGAAGAAGGAGGGCGAGGAGAAGAAGGAGGACAAGCCCGTCGAGCCTAAGAAGAAGCGCTTCCGCAAGATCGAGCTGACCGTGCAGTCGCAGGTTGGTGGCCTGTCGGCCGCCGATGTGTCTACGGCCACTGAGCAGGAGCTGAAGATGGCCCAGCAGGACCGCGTGATTGAGGAGACTTTCAACAAGCGTAACGAGCTGGAGAGCTTCGTGTACGAGATGCGCAACCAAATCACGGACAAGCTGGCTGGTTTCATCACGGGCGAGGAGAAGGGTAACCTGGAGGCCAAGCTCAATGAGACGGAGGACTGGCTGTACACTGACGAGGGCTTCGACAGCACCAAGTCGGTGTACCAGCAGAAGCTGGACGACATGCGCAAGCTGTCTTCGCCTGTGGAGTTCCGTTTAACGGAGAGCACGGAGCGTGGCGTGGCTCAGGCTGAGCTCACCGCCGTGCTGGAGGAGTACAAGCGCATGGTGAACTCTGGCGACGATGCGTACTCGCACTGGACTGAGGAGGAGAAGACCAAGCTCCGCCAGACGTGCGTGGACGCTGAGACGTGGCTGTTCGACGGCCTGACGAAGCAGGCGGACTTGAGCCCGACGGACGCCCCGGTGATCACCTCGGCCTCCATCCGCGCCAAGATCGTGGCTGTGCGCGCCGTGGCTCTGCCGATCACGACGAAGCCCAAGCCGCTTCCTAAGGTGGAGACGCCCGCTTCCCCCGAGCCGACGGAGTCTGCTCCTGGTGACGAGAAGGACGAGGCCGAGAAGATGGACCTGGACTAAGCGGTCCTTCCAGCGATCGAGAAACAGGCATTTTGCATATGACGGGTGCTGCACGCGGCCTCGCGCTCGAAGTAGACGCGCTCGGAGGCCAGCAAAGTTAGGCAGGCAGAACTCGTGCTTTCGTAGTCCTTCTGGTAGAACCATCCATACAAACACAATCTTTTTCGTCGAACTCGTATTGCGAGGGAGTCTTTTCAGCAGCTCCACCATGTTCTTATCGTAGAGGTTCGCATTCTCCTTTAAGTACGATTTCAAAAGCTCCATTCATCTTTTCCAAAGCGGCGGGGAAGCTTAGTACATTTAGGACGGACACCATGGCCAGGTACGTCGCTGCTGCTGGGTCTAGAAGACCTCACTGAATGCGGCCTTCTTGCCAGCCGGATGGCCATGTATCTGACCTATCTAACCGTGTTTGTGCGACTCGCAACCGCTGCGTGTAGCACTGGAGAGGGCGAGTTCAAGCGCGTGCAGGAGGACGAGGAGGAGTTCCAGAAGGGCCCGCTGTCGGTGCTCATGCACAGCGTCAAGAACAACTCGCAGGTGCTCATTAACGTGCGTAACAACCACAAGCTGCTGGCTCGTGTTAAGGCCTTCGACCGCCATTGCAACATGGTGCTGGAAAACGTCAAGGAGATGTGGACGGAGGTGCCCAAGTCCGGCAAGGGCAAGAAGGCGGCCAAACCCGTCAACAAGGACCGCTTCGTGAGCAAAATGTTCCTGCGTGGAGACTCAGTCATCATCGTCATGCGGAACCCACACGCCTAGAGGAGAAGGGGGTGCCCGTACCGGTATTCACAGCAGGTTGACAAGAGTTCGGAATAGACGTCAGCCTCAGGGTTTTGCTATGATACAGGCACTTTGTCATGTGGTGGGGCATTTCTATTCCTTTGTCGACTCTGCCGAGGGCAGTTGAGTGTCGTTGTGTGTCATTCCAGTTCAGAATTGAAGAGGAAAATGGCGTCGTTGTTGCAGCTGCCGTCGGAGCTTCTCGAGCATCGAGTGTGCCAGTATCTGGATGTCAAGAGTATCACGCAGCTTAGTCTTGTCAATCGCCGGCTACAGAACGATGTCACCCAATGCTCGGAGCTGTGGGTGGCGCTGGTGGCAAGACACTTTGGCTATGTCAACAACGAACCGCTGACCAGACGAGCTAGAAGCGCCAGTGAGGAGCAGGCTACAATAACAACGATGAGGTGGAAAACAGTGTTCGTTGCTGCCTGGAAGGATGCGCTAGCACTAGCAGTGGCAACCTTGCAGGAGAATGACGTGCTACCGGTTTACCACTTCAAAGTTTACCCGATGCAGCTTCATCCCCGAGAAGACCAAGTCCGACAGGAAATTGTACTCATGCAAGGACTGCGGCGTCTTCCGACGAGTGTCAAGCTTATTCATCTCTACGCTGAAGTCATTCGACAAGCGCATTTTGTTCCTCGTGTGGGTGCCGCTAGCACTGCAAAAGATCTACGCAGATTGGCGTTGTAGTTGCTGCTACATGTAGCTAGCAACGCAGATACCTAAACGATCTCACGCTACAACATGATTCATGTTTTGAATGTATCCCCCACAACTTACGAAGCTCACTCTGTTCGCTTCGATCTCGACGGCAAAAGCAAGTTCACAGATGAACGAGCGAGAACAACGCAATTTAGCTCGTATTAAAGCTATGGCACACAAGCATTCAGTTCGTTTATTCAGTTCTCCAACTTCCACTAAGGCTTCTTATCGCCATTGTCAAGCGTGCGCTCTTAGCACACATCTGACAAGCCCGAAAGTCGTGCATATACGGAGGCGCGCGTGGTGAAAACACACGTAGTTGGCGCGGTTCCGTGTACTTCATGCTCTAGTGGCCAGTGCCATCCCCTTCGTGCAAAGAATGACGAGCAAGAGCGAAGCTCTTACTTGACCACGGCGGTGGTTTCACCTTCTTGGGCTTGGACTCTCACACCACAGACGATGGCGTAAGGAGAGACTTGGGCTGCTGCAGCGATTGCTTCTTCGGTGAACTCGACAGATCAATTTCGCCTTCTGACCCCTCTGCATCTGCGATTTCACGCTCGCCATCACTGCCACTTCCACTGCTGCTGGTGCTTGTGCTGTCTGGTGCGTCGTGGTCGGTGGTACCATTTTCATCGACCGCGGGGGCTTCTGTTACTGATACATTGTGAATGGGGGTGCTTCCGATATCATCCAGCGATACCTCCGCTGCTGCTTCATCCGGAGCCACCTCCGTAATGTGAGCAGGCGTCTGCATGATCTCGATAGCAACTTCCGCTTGGGCACTTCCTTCGTGCACAGGCGCAGACGTCGGTACCGTCTCAATTGGCTCAACTGATACAGTTGGCATCGGCGGCATTGCCATAGGCAATGATGCTGGGGCCGTCATTGGTGCTGTCAATGTTTCTGGGGTGGATGGGGATGGCAATTCGTTGGGAACTGTTTCTGAAAGTCGGGCTACTGCATTTGGAGACAGCAATACCGCTGGTGAGGGTCGTGCCTGGACTGGGGGTAGCTGGGACTCGTCAACAACGAGGTTCTTCTGCACCGAGGGTAGCAGACTTGCCGGTGCAACTAAAGAAACCGGAGTAGGCGGTACGGCCACTGATGTAGCTATTGCAGATGTAGCAGGCGGTGCAGAAGCAGGAGCTGACACGGGCGCATTGGTTCTGTTAGAAGATGACGTCGAAGCGGAATCAGCTCTAGACAGGCCGTGAGCTCGGCTCGGAGCACTGTTCACAGCAGAAGTCGTCGGTACTACCGGGTCGGGAATGCGCGCATCTGGGTGGAACGCGCATACATCCTCGAAAATGAGTTCCTGCAGCTTCTGCTTCGTCAGATCGGTATTCTCAAAAGCAAAGTCGAAAGGTGTGGGGCAAGTCTTCTCCACAGATCGGTCACGCACCAAACTCAGGTAAGGGTGCGCTAGAGCCTCCTGAATCGTGATTCGCTTTCGCGGGTCAAACACCAGCATCTTCTCTAGCAAATCCAGGCACTGTGGCGTCGCACGGGGATACACAGACGAAAGCGGCACCTTCGGTTTCTTGGGCTGGCGTAAAATGAATCGCTTCGCTTTTGGATTGGTAATAAAGTCCAGCGAGTCTTCTGACGGTGATCCCACAACGTCCATAATAATTTTCAGCTGATGTAAGTAGTCATGTCCTGGGAAAAGAGGTCTCCGTCCCAGCATCTCAGCAAGAATGCACCCAATAGCCCACACATCCATTTGCTTGTCGTACTTGGATGAAAGCAGCAGCTCCGGAGCGCGGTACCATCGAGTAACAACGTATTCGGTTAGGCCCGAATCCATACCCTGGATTCCACGCGCAAGGCCAAAATCGCACAGCTTCAGATCGCAGTCCGAGTTCACCAAAATGTTGGAGGGTTTCAAGTCGCGGTGCAATACTTCAGCGGAGTGGACGTAGTTGATAGCCACCAGCATCTGATACAAAAAGTATTGCACGTGATCATCACTGATTGACTGGTTCGAGTGAATAACACGGTGAAGATCAGTCTCCATGAGATCCGTCACAATATACACGTCATTGAACTCTTGCAGAGTAGGCGGGCGAAGCAAATCCAGCAGGTTTACCAGATTCGGGTGATTCAGGTGGCGCATGAGGCGGATCTCACGAAGAATACGCTTGGCATCGATGAGATCGTTGAAAGCGTTCGGAATATTCTTAATGGCAAGAGCTTGACCCGTCTCAGTGTCGCTGGCGGCGATCACACAGCCGTATGCGCCTTGCCCGACAGCCTTGATCATCTGGTAGCGCTTTGGAACATCAAAATTTGTGTTTCCAACTCGGAACTGGTGGTTATCCCGCTTTGTATCGCGGAAGGAGCAGCCACGCGCCAATGCCACACGATGGCTCATCGACTGCACCACAGCTCCCGGCGGACGCACCTGTGGAGTCGGAGCGTTGGGGTCGAGGCTCGGCGAGTTTTCGTCAATGCCATTTCTCGCACTGGCAAGATTAGACCGCGACATCGCAGCGAACGAGGACATGGAGGCTTCAAAACTGATGCTGAGCTGCACTCGTCCACACGTAAACTTAGTCTCGTTCGCAGACAACAGCGTGTACCATTGCGGCACGGCGCCACGAGCAATGTCGGAGTGGATCACGCTCTCTCGAACAGTTCGCGATGTACTGGCCAGAGCCAGGAAAGGCGCAAGGTTGACCTTGGCCACACCAATAACATGCTCCGAGGCCTCACCTGTGCCATCCGTGTCCTTGACTTCCCACGCTTCAATGAGGATAAAGCACGGTTTACCTCGCGACGACCCAGCAAACGAAATCTCGTGCTTCGAGTTCCATTTGGGGTCCCGCGCCTCATCTGGATCGCAAGTTCGAGTCCGAGCCACGCAGTTTGCGGACGACGTAGGCGCATACACATTCGTCTTGCCATCCGTCACCAAGCGCAGCCCCAAAAACACTCGCCGGTTTGACGACCGCTTGTCATCGTCTCCTTCCGATCCCTCCTGCTCTTCATCGTCGATAAAGCCTTGGTCCGAAATCTGCTCGCCGCGGAACACAACGACGTGAAGTTTCCCCGCCGGGTTGTCGTGGACAGTGTTGCCAACGACCGCAGCCATGGGGAGCGATAAACTGGATGTGGCGCTGCAGCCAAACACCGCGGAAGCCGCGATGGGGTCGGCGCAAATGGTGAGACTCTTGACGCGTCCGTCGGGCGCGAACTCGATCGTGTGCTGCCATTGCTGCGTGAATTTGCGTCCGTTGTCTCGGTTCTTCATGGTCTCTCTTCCGGCCACGACGGCCGTGCAGCCTTCCTTGGCCTGCGCAATGTCCGTCACGAAGAAGGCCGTGATCTCCACCGTCTCGTACAGGATGGAGAAGAAATGCAGCACGCCATCCAGACCGTGATACTCGCCCCAGAAGGGGACAGTGGGGGCGTAATTGGACGTGAGCACCACATCTCTCGACAGTTTGGGGAAGAATTGAGGCGACGACGAGTGCGAGATGAGCAGCTGTCGGAAGGCGAAGTAGAAGCCTCGTAAGTCCACTTGTGTGGGGGACGTCTGCATCTGCAGCGCCTCCATGCCCTCCATGGACATGCTGCTCTGTGTATGTCGTACTCCCTCCTCAATGGCGGCCTGCATCATCTCAACCCACATGTCCTTCTCCAGTTCAGTAGCACAACACAAGTGGAAATGTTTGTGTCCCTGTGTCTCAATGAGGAACCCGTGGGCTTTGCCGTAGTTCTCGGGGCGCACTTTACTGATGATCATGCGGCCGCGTAGGTTCCGAGCACTGCGCGCCTCCTCCTTCGAGTTGTAGTACGTGAGCGTCGCTCCGTCCAGAATGAGGTAGCGCTCCTCCCAGCGAGGCAGCCAGTCCCCTTTCTTGCGGACGTACCCTTCCCAATGGACCTCGTGCGTGATGGCGGCGGGTGTGGACGCCCCCGTGGACGAGTCCACGAGCAGGTCGTCCATGTTGTTGCTGTGGTGCGTGCTGTCGCCGCTCGAGAGCGCGCCCAGCAGCAGGTCGCGCCCTTGGGCCGGGAGCTCCGCCGCAGACACGGAGGATGCGGAAGCCTCCATCGCCAGAGTGATTGTCACGACCGCAAACGCCTTGCCTTGCCTTGCTTGACTGACGGACTGAATCGAACTCCTCCCTGTTTCTTCCCGGCCGTGCTATAAATAGATCACGACGACACAATCCCGAACGGCGCCATCTTTCCGATACGCAAGGGAAACAGAAACGACCGAAAGCCGTGTGCGCGACAGAACACGTAGACCGATTCGCTCGTTTTGCTGCAATTGGAGGCGCTCAACTGGTCGGTTGCATGCTGTTGGTAGGATGCAGCCAGCGTATTTCAGCTGCGTTGCTGGCGAAAGTATCGTTGACTCTGTGTGTGGAGCGTGGTGGGCAGCTATCGCCTTATAGCCTGCAGTGGGACTTGCGATATCGACAATTAGGGAAACATCGTTCCTGGCTTTTTGTAGCTGGAGAAGACGCTCACAAGGTGGAGAAGAGCACTCATCTGCTCGGCTTACTATGCTGGTATGTCATAGCGGCAAGGGCGTTCAACTAAGCAATGCATGCACATCTTACCCAGGTGTACTGTACAAACCCGTATTCAGAAAATACCCCTATCCTCCTTTGTATTTTTAGCTCGCATACGCTATCTGTCATTGAAGTCTGTTACGAAAAAGGCAACTTGCATCGCCATGGACGCGCTGCTGCAGCTGGAGCTGCCGGACACGGAGCTCGAGAGGGACGACGTCTTCGAGGCGCTGGTGGCTGTGAACCACCGCTGGCTGGGACGCTATGCGCGGCTGCACCCGAGCTTCAGCGTGGAGCCGACGCTGCTGGAGCGCAACAGTCTCTGGATGAACGCCTACTTCCAGAAGAACCGCATGATCACGTCCACTGCGTCTCTGCAGGCCAAGAACCTCATCAAGAAACACCGAGATGCGATCGTAGAGAGGCTGCGCTCGGCCCCAGTGCCACACTCTGAGTCGCCCTTCTCCACGAGCATCGTTGACCCCATGGCCGCACTCATGTTCGCTGCATCCATCGACCGATGCCCCCATAACAATTTGGTACGCCGCATACAAAGACTAGTAGGCCCACTGCTTTGTGGGAAAACTGACTGTGAAGTTGTTGCATCCCATTAGGAAGATCTGCTAGCAGAGGCCTGGGAGCTGCTGCAGTGTGCGTCCATCCGCGCACACGCACTTCGATCAGGTAGGTCTGTCTGTGCGAGGTGTTTTCGTTCCCTGTAAGCGTGGCTGATGTGTTTTATTGCAGGCTTTGCGGGGTGCATTTTCCGGTTCCTCACCGAGTTCACGGAGCCTCAAAAGCGTGTATGACGCCGCACTGTCTGTAGAGATGCACATTTACTAACAAGTGACGATTTCTTCCTGTTGCTGCGTTGTGTAGATCCCGTGTTTGCGTCTTCTGGTGCTGCTGGCAGAAGAAAACAGCTCCGCAGTGGTGAATTCATGCAAAGTTGCTGCCCAAGGGCAATTCTGGCAGCCCAACATGTTTGTGTTTTCGCTGCAGAAGCGCCACCAAGACAATTCGACGCTGTGTGAGCTCGCAGTGAGATTGCTCGAGTGTTTTTCGGAGGAAATGCCGATCCCGCCGCCGATCGTACTAGACCAGTCCTATGAAGAAGACCGACAATTGTACGCAGACCTTGCAGAAGAAATTAGCCCACTACAAATTGCCACGTCGCCATCACGGGGCGGCACGGCACTTCCGCTGCTGACAGGGAATCACCGAGCCCAAAGTCCATATCGCCCACCTTTCTCACCAACGACGACGATATCCAGGCTGTACCAGGAAGCGCCTTCTCCTTACTGCCCCACCATGAAGCTTCCATTGACACGTCCGCCAACATCACCAGTCGAACAGTGCCGGCGCTCCAAGATATTTAGCATGCCAAGGCTTGCCGCAGTTGAAGGGCAGCGTCAATACCGTTGCAACACACCTAACGGCCCGCAGTCTCGCGTAGAGCGAAGTATCGACGTCGAGGCCACCCGGACGCTTGACCCACTTTTTGGTTCACCTCCGCAAAGTCCGAGCGCTACCAGTCCCAGTAAGCCTCGGGCTGCCGTCTCCGAAAAATACTCGTGGAATCCGGAATGCATCAACTCTGTCAGTGGGTTTGAGTGGTGGTGGCGCTCACTACCTCAAAATCACGCTTGTCTAGAGCCAACCCAGAAGCTGAAAATGGTCACGAAGGCTGCCGTACGCTTACACTCGAAAGGTGAGCTACAGCGTGCTATCGAGTTGTATTTGCTAGCGCTCTCGTCGGAAGCAAACGACGAAGTGAGCTTCAGGTTGCGAATCAACCTTGCTTGTGCGTATGAAGCAGCTGAAGACTTGCTGTCAAGTATTGACGAGTTTCGCCTCGCGCTAGAGCTCAACCCCCACGATCTCTACGCCAACTACAAACTTGGCTGCGTGCTCACCATGGTTGGCGAGTTTGATGAAGCACGAATGCACTTTGAATCAATTTTGAACGAGTATCCTCCAGCTGCAGAAGGTCTAGCCAATCTTGAGAAAGCGATCGAGGCTCACAAACGAGAAGAAGAAGCGAGAAAAGCCGCAGTTGCTGCTGCTAAAGAACGCCGCTCTCCGCTGAAAGTTGTATCTCCGAGATACAGGACTCCTCGAGAGCCTATTGCTCCGTCCGCACCGTTGGTGCAACCTCCTGCTCCCCATCGAAAGAAAATTCCCACAACAAAACGGGTGTCAAGGATCGAGCCACGAGGAAAACGTGAAAATGAAGAACCCTCGATTGCGATAACCCCTGAAATTCCTTCCAAGCCCGAGACTGCTACTGTTGCCACGCTAACAGACGATCATCTATCGTCGTCAAGTCTGCTGGAGCTACTGGTATGGAGGTGCCAGGAAGCACGAATCAACATGCTGGATGTTCTGCATCAACTAGACCCTCAACAGCGCGGCTTGGTCCACAAGGAGAGTTTCATTAACTTCGTTCGAATTGTCACTGGTGTCTGCGCTTTAGACGACGATGCCCGAATGGCTCTCAATATTTCTCCATCTGACTGGGTATCAAGCGAGAACCAAGTCTTTTTGAAGTATAGTGGATTTGTGGAGGCGTACAGGGAACAACATCAAGTGGAGGCCGCACTTTTAAGCTCAGGTGAAGTTGTACGGATAAAGCTACTGATCGATGAACTCGTTCGACACGACATGGCACACTTTTCGCATCACTGCGTCTCTGAGTGGATGCATGAAGGAAGTGTGCGAGCTGCTGCAGAACTACACAAAGATTTGACTTCTGCTGGGCTTACTCCTAACGGAAACGAAGCTGCTGAAGAGCCTGATTCTCGCAAACATAACAACGGCACTGATCGTACTAGCAGCGCCCCAGATTTATTTGACGGGGGAAATATCATCACGCCTCGCACACGCGTTAGGAAGGATCGGGCTCGTGAGGAATGGCTCTTGACGGCGGAAAAGGCTCGCGTTCTTGCGAGGAGACAGCAGCACTGCATGAAATCTCTACGAGACATCGCGGTACGCGCGAAAGCACATATTATATCTCGACGCAAAGCTATGGCGTTCATGTTGGTGGTGGCCCAGAATGCACAAGAAGAGTTACGAGCACGAAAGTTGCGATGTATAACAGCAAGGCAAGATGAGCGCACGCATTACAATGGTGAATCTGGGTATTTAGTAGTTCCGCCACTAGTGCTACCAACACTTAGTGATTCAAGAGAAGCGCAGCCGAGTGCTGTTAAAGTGCTCTCGGAAGAAACGTACGACTCCAGCCTCCAAGCCGCAATGGCTAGGTTACGTGAAAATGCTGACCATGAAGGCGTCAAAGGGCTTTCGGGAGAAATTTATGACGCCGCCGTCCGGACTGCAATGGTTCGGGTACGTCAAAGTGCCGAGCTTGAAGACGTGAAAGCAGTCGCTGCTCGCTTTGCTGAGTTCTGTCAAGTGCCATCCTACCTCTCGTAAAGCTTCGCGACTTTTACTCTGGTGTCGGATTAACAGAGTTTGCAGCACTCGGTTAGAAAGCGATAAATTCAAGTCAGCTTCCTGTGATTCCTTTGCTTGTTTGCAGAATGCTTGCAACGCAATAACCTGTCAGCGACAAATCACTGTTTTCAAGTAAACTGCGAGGGGAACGCCTTGGTAAGTGATAATACGGATGCATTTTTGAGAATACAATACACGCTGCACTTTCGGAGCAGCTACAACATGACTTTCGCGCAGTCCTTCCGTTCCCTAGACAGATGACCGTTCCCTTGACAGACGACCACGCACAATCAGTGCTCACGGGTTGTACATGAAATCACGGAGGTATTGGGCCAGGTTCTCTGGCTTCGGGACCGTAGCGAAGCCCTGCTCATAACCGTACTCCGCCACAGCCTCGGCAATCTTCAGCGATACTTCCCGGATGCTAGACAGTGGCGGGTAGACGCATCCAGTCTCCAGGTCGGCAGGCGTCGTAAGATTTGCAAGCGTCTTCGCAGCGATGATCATGATCTCGTCATTCACGTGAGTCAGTCCTGCAGCGACCACACCAAGGCCAACGCCAGGGAAAATGTACGAGTTGTTGCCCTGGCCAGGAACACAGAGCTTGCCGTTGATCTCCACAGGGTCGAATGGGCTGCCACTGGCGAAGATGCACTTGCCGTCCGTGAACGTGTAGGCCTCCTCGGCAGTGCACTCAGCCTTAGACGTGGGGTTGCTCAGCGCGAAGATGATCGGACGTTCGTTCAGCTCACTCATTTTCTTGCAGACCTCCTCGTTGAAAGCCTTGGCGATGGTGCACACACCGATGAGGGCCGTGGGCTTGATACGGTCGAGAGTTTCCACCAGGTTCGGGCACTCGGGGGCATCGTGCGCATACGGAAGCTTGTGCGGCTGCAAGGACTCCTTACGAGACTCCACAATGAGACCACGCGAGTCCACGAGCCAAATCTGCTTGCGGGACTCCTCCACCGTCTTACCAGTCTCGCGTGAAATCGCCATCGCGATCAAGTCTGCGATGCCCGTACCGGCAGTGCCAGCACCTAGGAAAACGAACTTCTGCTCGGAGATAGGTTTGCCGGAGAGCGGCACAGCAGCCAACAGACCAGCAAGCACAACCGATGCCGTGCCTTGGATGTCGTCGTTGAAAGTGCAGTGCGTGTTCTGGTACTTGCGCAGCAAAGGTTGAATGCCGTTGAATTGCCAAAGTCCTCGAACTGCAGCAGCACATTATCACCGTACTTGGCCTTGGCAGCATTCATGAACTCGTCCACAAGCTGCTCGAACTTCTCGCCACGGACGCGCTTCTGGCGCAGACCAATGTAGAACGGGTCGGCCAGATACTCCTCGTTGTTGGTACCACAGTCCAGCACAACGGGCAGACACATCTGAGGCGGGACACCAGCGCAAGCCGTGTACAGGGACAGCTTGCCGACCGGAATGCCCATGCCGTTGGCACCCTGATCACCCAGACCAAGAATGCGTTCACCGTCCGTGAAGCAAATGGCGCGAATGTCCTTCTCCGGCCAGTTGTCGAGGATCTCGGCGACGTGGCCGATGTCGTTGGTGGAAATGTACAAACCCCGTGGGGTTTGACGGTAGATGTGGCTGAACTCCTGACACGCTTGGCCGACGGTCGGTGTGTACACGATCGGCAGCAGCTCGACCGTGTTCTCCATGAGCATGCGGTAGTACACGTCCTCGTTGGTGTCCTGCATGTTCTGCAGGAAAATGTACTTCTCAATGGGGGACGTCTTGCGGCGCAACTGCATCATGGCGCGCTCCGTCTCGAGCTCGATAGAGGTGACGGCCACAGGTAGAAGGCCCCGGAGCTTGAACGCCGCGCGCTCCTCCGTGGTGAAGGCTTGGCCCTTGTTGGCGATGGGTGTGCGCATGAGCGCGAAGCCGGGCTGAGACTGTACGGAAGACGAGGCGTTAGTGGGTCCGACAGCCAAGAGGAGACTGTCAAAGTGACGTACCATGGAGAACTCTTCACCTTCGACATCGTCCAGAGCGACGGCAGCTTCGGCCGCCGCGGAGCTGGCCGGGCGCTTGTTGGCGAGTTTCTTGAGCGCCGTCGACGGCCGCTCGGACGTGACGTACGAGATGGCGGCGCGGGCGGCGAACGTTTGATTTCGCCGGAAAACGGAGGAGCGGAGCGTGGAGATCATCGTGGCCGGCGCGGGTCAAATCGAAAAGTGAGCGGCGTGTTGGGCCCGAGAGATCGGCCATATCTGCGGTGGGATCCCAACTTCGACATTGACGTGGTGCACGACGTGAGACAGACGATCTCTGCGGGGTTGGCTCGTGCACTTGCGTCCATCGAAAGTGCAGCGGCAGAAACACGGGCGAGTTCTGCTTGGTCTCGAGGCGCACAGCCCGGCTTTGGCGGCGCCGCTGTTTGCGCGGTCGCCCGCGGCTCAGGAGAAAAAGCTCGTGGCAGGCGAGCGCCCACGTGGGGACCCATTGGGGCAGCGCGTTAACCGTCCAGGGACACCCGGCACGTCTCCGCCTGTCGTTCCCGATCCGGAGCTCGTGACTCGGCAGCGTGGCGAGCAGCCCCGGGCTTCAAGCCGTGCGAGCGCCACAAGAAGCACGACGCGCCTTCTGTTAAACGCTCGCCACCGTTTCCATCCTTCTCGTCGGCACCACCTCGACTTGTCCTCACGTAGCACACGTCGTGATTCTGGAGCGACGTTTGAACGGGCGACCACCGAGGTCGCCGTCAAGTGTAGCCATGTCTTCTGGGCGGGCACTATAGTATTAGCCCGGCATGCAGGAAGCTCCCACACGCTACAGCAGTTGCTAGGGAACACTGACATGCACTGCGTCACACTGGACGACGTCGTACTCCAGCTCTGCAGGCAGTGAGCGGGACCAAGTCGAAGCGCACGCTGCAGACCAACCTTCACGACGAGAGCATTTCAACATGGTTGTGACCTCATAACGTTACCTCATTGTAAGTGAGGGGTGATCGGCCTTCTTGATGGCACGCCGAGCAGGGCCTCGACCTTGTTCAGCGAGCCAATTGAACTCTTCGTTCTCGGCCACGCTTTTGAGTTCCAAGCGACACAAGACTCCTGGGTGCTGCTCTGGAAATCAACCGTGCTACATTCAGCTTGAGGCGATGCTTGGCAACGTAGGTAGGCTACAGTCAGCGAACACGCACGCAACGCTTGAAGAGGGCATTCCCAACAGGTCCTGATCGCCAGGTTCACAGACACAACCATTCTCCCGTTGGCCCGAAAGTCGCAACAGCTTTCACTCTCGCTGTCATTTCGATAATCGCTCAGCGTCTGCGCCGCGCGCAAGCCACGAAGCATACATACTCGGCAGCCGAGCCCACACGAGTCAGCCGCTCGGGCAGGTTGCCACTCCGTCTTCAAATTCCAGTGTGTGTGCTTCAGTATCACGAACTGGACTGGAACCGCGGCGCAAGCAAGCAACGTCCTGAGCGAATGGAAGAACCGCCGGAGACACGCAGGCAGGATGGCAAGTTTGGCAATGGATGGGGCACGATTTGCCATAGCAGTCTTGCATGCGAGTGGATTTGCACGTCCGGATCGCTTTTGTCGCGAATCTCCTCAGCAGCACGTATCGTGGAGTTGACAACGGCATCAAGTGAGCACGATGCATTCGCGGCGTGGCGCATCAACGCCTCGGCAACCGCTGAGAGTCCTGACCACCGGTAGTTAATTCTCCAACTGGGCTGGTCCTGCCGCGGCCATCGCACCGTCTCGGGGCCGGTGGACATTTGCCGCTGCTCGTTGGGGACGTTTTCGGCTGCTGGTTTTGCACACGATTTGAGCACACTCGGCAAAGATACGAGCCCGTTGCCTGCTTGTCTCGGGCTGCTTGGGCGTGTGGGGCACTCGTTGCACTCGTCGTCGCCACTCCGGCGCGATCTGCAGCGTCAGGATTGACCGGAATAAGTGGGCGGTAGCCATCTGTAGACGACGTTTGCGGTGGTGGCGGACCTCAAGCCGCGCGGTCTGCGATGGCAGCTCGGCGAGCATGTCACGCATGCATTTCTGCCTGAAGCAAGTCACTACATATTATTAGTGCAATCGTTCGGACGACGGACGACCATCCCAGCCGACTTTTTTCTGCTTGGAGAAGCCGTAACCGTCGAGCTTCAGACTGTACCGGACGGAGCCCAAGCAGTGTGTGATGGCGGTCCAATTCCTGCCCCCTTCGGGACCACCAACTTGCGCGTCTGCAGGAAGGCCATCAAGTGCGCGTGGAGCTCGGCGAGTTCCAGTGCGTGACGTCCCGCGCGTGTACTTGAAGCTAGCGCGCATTGCGCAAATCGCCGGCCCGCAATAAGTGCGCCATTGGGTCGGGCGGCGTCGCGCTCCAACTCGTCTCACGAGTTGCTAAACGGCGTTGCTGCATTGCCAACAACGCTGATGGAATGCAAAGATCTGCTAGGGGCGAGGCTGGGCGGGTCGGCGCCACGGCCACTTCAAGCGATTGCTCACCGACTGCCGCACCAGAGAAACACACACGTGGCCTGCCACACCACCTTGCCACCACTTTTCCATACAAAAAGCAAGTCGGCCCACTTATTGTGGATCGCGCCCCCATCCTCTTGGATCCACGCCGCGAATCCAAGCGATGTGCTACGTACCCCCATTGCCCAACTTGCTCTCCACCCCTGCACCTCTGCCCCAATGCTCGCTCCGTCGCTCACCAGCGCCATGACCGGCTCCGTCGCGTGGCAGAAGAACCGCTCGACGCCCGCGTTCCACCCGCTGGCGCTCAGCGCGTACCGTAGCCCCGTGCTGGCGCTGAGCGCCAAGAAGGAGCCCAAGCCCGAGAAGGCCGGCGTCAAGCTGCTCGTGGGCGCCGGCGTGTGCCTCTCGTACGAGTTCGCGCTGGGCCACTACCTCGAGTTCATCAAAATCATGAAGCAGACCAAGCCGCAGTTCTCGTACGCGCATTTGACCAAAGAGATCATGCACGCCAAGGGCCTCGTTGGCATCTGGGACGGATTCTTCCCCTGGGGAGCACTGCAGGGCGTGGCCAAGGGCTCCGTCTTCGCCTGGGGACACTCCGTCGCACGGACGGCGCTCACCCCCATGGTCAAGAGCGACAAGATGAGCAAGGGCACGTCCGAAGTCATTGCCGGCGGTATTGGCGGCGGCGTCCAGGGATTCGTGCTCAGCCCCACGCTGCTGCTCAAGACCCGCGTGATGACGGACCCCGTCTTCCGTGAGCACATGACCCCCCTGGAGACCATGTCGCGCTCTATGCGCATCGGTGTCAAGGTCATCCACAAGGAGGGCGTGGCGGCGCTCATGAAGGGCTCCGGCATGTTCTCGCTCAAGCGTGTGGCCGACTGGTCCACGCGCTTCTTCTTCTCGGTGCAGGCCGAGAACATCGTGTACAAGCGCAACAACCCGGACCGCAAACTCACCACGAGCCAGCAGGTCATCTCGTCGCTGCTCGGCGGTGTCTTCAGCGCGGCGCTCACGCTGCCCATGGACGTCATGGTTGCGCAGATCCAGCAGGCGTCCAAGGCCGGCGTCAAGGTTTCCGTGGTCGAGCTGTTCCGGCAACAGTACCGTGCCGGCGGTATGAACCAGGTGCTGTCGTTCGGCACCACGGGCTTCGTGGCGCGTCTCGTCCACGCAAGTTTCACGACCATGATCATGAAGACGGCGACGAGCGTTGTGTACGACATGGTCGAGGGCCGGAATTAGACCGTCCTCTGCTTACCTACTCAACCAGCTCCTCATCCTGTCCCGACGAGTGCCCGAGCTCCAGCCTGGCACGCGAGCTTGGTGCACCGATAGAAGGAGACACCACTTCTTGCCAATAATCAAACTATTGTTGCGTTCATCTCTTCGCTGCTTACGTTGAAGTCGCACCGCATGGCAGCGATAGCTTTACGATGACTCTCCATCAGTCGCACCGCATGGCAGCGAATGCTTTACGATGACTCTCCATCAGTTGCAGGGGTTGGTGTGCTGTCCGGGGCGAAAGCAGGCGGGAGAAACTGCGGGTAGCGCTTGAGGATGTAGTCTTCGGCCTTCTGCATGCGCTCGTAGTCGTCGTCCTGTTCGTGGTCGTATCTGTACAGCCAAGCCAACAATCTACTTGTCAGTTGAATAGCAACACGATAGCCCAACCCGTTTGCTGCTCTCACCCCATCAAGTGGCAGAGTCCGTGAGCCATCAGCACCGGAAGTCGCTCCTCCAGCGTCGTGACCTCTTCCAGCTCCGGGTCTTCACACTGGCGTCGTACGTATGCTGGACTGATGTAAATGTCGCCCAGATAGCGTTCTTCCTTCGTCTTGACGCGGGGAAACCGCCCAGGCGCTCGCACCTACCGTCACCACAGCATCGTCAACACCAAAACGCAATGAGATCCTCAAACACTCGTCCATTGCAGCTCCTACTTTGTGGAATGGGAAGGACAAGATGTCGGTGGGGTTGTCCTTCTTACGGAACCGCCGATTGAGCTTCTGCACGTGGTCGTCCGTCGTGAGCATCACGCCCACGTCCCTAGTACCAGGCACAGACACAGTCACAGCCAGTCAATGGGCGAATCCAGCAGAGGAGAGCGACAGACCTCTCGGACGTGGCCAATTCGTATCGGTTGCTGCTCGTACCAGGGTCCGCCGGGGCAGTTGAGGCAGCACACCATGGCCTGCACTTGCGCCCGCAGTTTGACCAGCGCCCGCGGCGACAGCGCCGCGCTTGTGCCGGCGAGCGCCTTGGCCACCTGCACCATTGTCGAAATTGGCGAAATGAATTAAATTGGGCATACTTTAATCAAGTCAAGCGGCGAAAATGGTCTGTGGGCTGGAGTGAGACCACGACGCCATCGGAACCACACTGGAAGAGATAGAAGAGCTGCCAAGGGGGCCAAGGCGAAAGCATTGAGCTCGGCAGGAGTGATAGAACTTCACTCACGCAGCCTGCGGACCAGTTCAGCTTCCTCTGCTCACTCAACGCTGCTCACGTGATTTGGCTCGGCTTTTTGCGAAGCGAGCGCCGTGGCAATGCCTCGTCGGTGGTGGCCCGGCTCCGAGTCGCGCTGCGAGACTGCAGCGCGCAGCGCGAGCTCAGGCACGAAGCATTTGGGCGGCATGTCGGTTCGGAACCAGCGGCGTTTGTTAAACCAAAGAGCTTCAACCTGCCACGTACTAGCGGCGGTAGCGGCTCTCAGCGAGCGACTGCTGTGTCGTGTCTTCTGCGTCTATCTAACCTTGTCAAACGTGAAGAAGATATGCTCTAGCATCGAGATCAGCGCTATAATACCGAGCCAGCTACGCGCGCCATCCTGCTGCTCTGAGCGTCCGTTGGTTGTCTCGTTCCACTCGACTGACGAAATGGTGCTTGTGCGTCTCGCACAGGAGCAATAATGCGCAAGGAGGAGTGGTGGCTGCTTCCTGCACTCTTGTCGCCGAGCTTCCTGCAGACTTCACGGCGAACGCAACGTGGCGGCTTCAACCCTGCCTCGCGCAAACGGCCTCGAGCGTGGTGATCTTGTCGTGCTTGCGTTTCGCTTCTCGCAGCCCTAGACCAGAACCTGCTGGCGGCCGAGCTCACGACGCAATCCGCCGCGGTTTCCACGTGCTTGGGTCTCCGGCGCCTTGGCCACGAGAATGCGCGGCGCCGCTTGAAGCCGCCGTACCGTACCGTAGCGCACGTTGTCGAGCAAAATGCTCGTGGCGACGACCTGTTCACTCCTCTCAGTTGACGCGCAGAGCCGGGCCGGGCCACGTCGCCGCTGTCACGGGGCCCGTTTCGCGCGCGGACCAAATCGCCACAATCGCGGACCAAATCATAGTTGGGCCAACTCGTTGAAGTCACCGGCCCCAAGCAGCAAAGCAGCCCGAGCCCGACGCCTTCACGCCCGTATTCTGCGCTTGGCTTTGCCGGGCCACTCCACGTGTCGTGGAGAGACCCGCTTTTCGACGTCACCGCGCCGCAATTCGCCTCGCGAGTCTGCGTAAGCTCTCGAGTTGACGACCATCGAGGCTGCCGCCGGCACCAACCATTCTTGCAGCAAAGCCCTTTAATCGCAGCAAGGTCCAGCAACCCTTGGCAGCAAAAACCGCGAGTGATCTGAGTTGGCTGCTTACGTTGCGCGAGCCGCTTACGTCGGTCGACCGCCAACGTGGGGCAGCAACTCGCATGAACGCAGCCAGCAAGCGAAAGTGGCGGCCGGCGCGGCCTGGAAACGCGGCACGATTATCAAGACCAAGCAGCCTGGGCGCACAGAGCCGGGGCGTTTGTGACATGCTCACAAAACCCGGCGCTATGCACGCGCGTCCCTCCCTCCTTTTGACGCCGCATTGCACCGTGTTCTGCAAATGAACTGTTTGAGCAAATGTGACGGAGCACTTGCGTTTTGTATGGCATACAGTTCCCAAGTGGTTCCCGTCTCGCCCCTTCACACGTGAACGGGCAGAAACGGTCTCGGGATCAAACTGACGTGGCCTCAAGCTCCTTTCATTCTGGTATTTGCCGGCTCGTGCGTACGTCGACTCCACCAAGCCTCCAAGCCCCCACACCCTCCCGCCAAGATGTCCACGCCCGGATACACCGCCATGCGCACGCCCATCGCCAACAAGGGCCTGGCCTACTCGGAGGAGGAGCGCGCGCAGCTCGGTCTGCGCGGTCTGCTGCCGGTCGCCGTCTCGTCCATCGAGTTCGAGACGGAGCGCGCCATGATGCAGATCCGCCGCAAGACGTCGCCCATTGAGAAGTACATTTTCATGCAGAACATGCAGAACTCGAACGAGGACGTGTACTACCGCATGCTCATCGACCACACGCCCGAGCTCATGCCCGTCGTGTACACGCCCACGGTCGGCCAGGGCTGCCAGGAGTTCAGCCACAACTACTCGCAGCAGCCGCGCGGCCTCTTCATCTCGGTGAACGACATTGGCCATGTCGCCGAGATCCTCGACAACTGGCCGGAGAAGGGACATCCGCGCCATTTGCTTCACGGACGGTGAACGCATCCTTGGTCTGGGTGACCAGGGTGCCAACGGCATGGGCATCCCCATTGGCAAGCTGTCTCTGTACACGGCTTGCGCTGGTGTCCCGCCTCAGATGTGCCTGCCCGTCGTGCTGGACTGTGGTACCAACAACGAGGAGTATCTGGCCGACCCGTTCTACATCGGTCTGCGCCAGAAGCGCGTCCGTGGCGAGAAGTTCGAGCAGCTTGTGGACGAGTTCATGAATGCTGCCAAGGCCAAGTACGGCGATAAGGTGCTGCTGCAGTTCGAGGACTTCGGCAACTCGACTGCCTTCAACCTGCTGCGCAAGTACCAGAACACGCACTGCACGTTCAACGACGACATCCAGGGCACGGCCTCGGTTGTCCTCGGTGGCCTCATGGCCGCTGTACCGCTCTCGGGCAAGCCCATCTCGGAGCAGACCTTCCTGTTCCTCGGCGCCGGTGAGGCCGGTACGGGCATTGCTGACCTGATTGCCCAGGCCATTGCTCAGGAGACTGGCAAGACTGTGGAGGAGTCCCGCAAGCAGATTTGGCTCGTGGACTCGCGTGGTCTCATTGTGGAGTCCCGTAAGGAGTCGCTGCAGCACCACAAGCTGCTGTTCGCCCACGATGCCCCTGCGTGCCCGGACCTCCTGTCCGCCATTAACCAAATCAAGCCCACGGCCCTCATCGGTGTGTGCACCATCGCCAAGGCCTTCAGCAAGGAGGTGTGCCAGAAGATGTGCGAGATCAACGAGCGCCCGATCATCTTCGCGCTGAGCAACCCCACGTCCAAGGCCGAGTGCACGGCCGAGGAGTCCTACACGTTCACGGACGGCAAGTGCATCTTCGCCAGTGGCAGCCCGTTCGACCCCGTCGTGTACAACGGCAAGCGGTTCGTGCCTGGCCAGGGCAACAACTCGTACGTGTTCCCGGGCATTGGCCTCGGCATTGTAGCGGCCGGTCTCACCCACGTCGACGACGAGATCATGATCATCGCCGCCAAGACGCTCGCGAGCCTGACCACCCCTGCTGACCTGGAGACTGGCTGCGTCTACCCGCCGCTCTCCACGATCCGCAACGTCTCGCTCAAGATCGCTGAGGCTGTTGCCGAGTACGCCTACGAGAAGGGCTTTGCTACGGTCCCCAAGCCGGAGAACCTGACCCAGTTCCTGAGCGAGTTCATGTACAACCCCTAAGTGCTCGGTACGTGCACTGCAGTAGTTCGCAGCACACCAGCACCGTGGAGAGCCGACCCAGCCGTTGCGTTGGCTCTTTCCGGTGGTAATTAGCGTCGGTGTTTTGAAAGTTGAATGCACTATCCATATTGAAGACCAACTCCTGCGTTTCTTCGGTTTTCTTGGTTTCTGATGTTGTGCTTTCTTCAGAGATCGGCATAGTTTCCTGTGCAGCTTAGGTAAAAGTGCGTCTTGCGCACTTCAGGTTTTGCTAACGTCTCATGATCCACGAGACTTCGGTAGATGAGTCACGAACCCTGAGTGTCTATCCCTGCTCACTATCTTCTCTAACTTGGAAGCTCACGAACCCTGAGTGTCTATCCTTGCTCACTATCTTGTGTAGCTTTGACCAAGAACGTTCAATTTGCATGGATATTTCTCATCAGCTTAGCACCCTGTGCCGCCAGCCACGCCAAGACATGAAGTCGGCTGGTAGACTGACAACGCGTGGACTACAACTACGAACGCTATACTCAACACCATCAACACGAGCAATCCTGTGCCCCAAACTGCCGATGTCCCGCTCCGAACCTGAACCGCGCGAGCCTCGTTCGCATTTTTTGGCAAAGCAAGCAGCCACAGCAACGAAACGAGCTGCATCCCGTACGCGATGAAGAACGTCACCATGATCTGACCACGCACAGACGTCGTGTCCGTCATGATGTCCTCGTTCGACACGTCAAACTGAGCGTCGATGTGCTTGGACACCGCGAGACCGAGCGGGCCCGCCAAGAACGACACACTCGTCACCAACGACTTCATCGTCGCGTGCGCGCTCGGGTCTGCCACCTCGCTCAAGACCACCGTGGAAATGGTGTAGTCCAGCGCCGACGGAATGGCCTCCATCACGGGCAAACCGATCCAGAACCATTGACTGCGAATAACCCCCCAGATCGTGAAGAGCGTGGCGCCACAGTCCAACGCAAGCGTAATGATTGTGCTCGCGATGATCACGGAACGGTAGTTCACGTCCCAACCCTTCTTGTCGACCCAGCTCAGACCCCACAGCACCACGCACATGGCTACGAAGGACACGACCGTGTCGTTCAGAGGCTGCACGCCGGCGTAGTAGAACGCGACAGGATTTACGGCCGTGGCACTCACGCCAGCACACGCGCCGCCCACGAAGCGACAGAAGAGCACGTTGCTCAGACCGCAATTGTGCACGAGTGACCAGATCTCACGCAGCGACTGCCTCAATGACTGACGCTCTCGTGGGGTCTCGCTCACACTGAAGCTCAGCAACAGCACTGGAAGAAACGACACGAAGCCCACCACCAGCATCACTTGCGTGTACTCGAGAGAGAAGTCGAAGTCGCCACCGTAGTCCCAGCCACTCATACCAATGCCCATGAACAAGAAGCAGCACAGCATCGCAATGACTCGATACTTGGTCATCACCGGCTCGAACACGCCGTCTTCGTCGTGCGGAGACTCGGACACACCAAAGTGGTGCGTCGCCACATCACGGATAAGCTCGTCCGCCGCTACGTCCGCCAATACATAGCCCACACAGGCCACGCACATGAGCATAACGTAGTAAGCGCCGTGTGACGGAGCGTCGAAGGTGATCGTCTTCAGCTGCTGCGCCGACAGCTCCACAATGGGCGTACCGACCAGTTCTCGGTCCTGGAAGTAGGGCGTCGGCTGGTCCCGGAAGTAGATGGCGATCAACGCAGCCGATGTGATGGCCCAACCTAGCATCATCACACTGCGGAAACGAAATCCTCTTGGCAACGGAGAGCAGTGGATGAACAACGCAAAGATCGGCTTGAGCGCCCACGGCAGTCCCAGTAGCGTGCGTGCCGAGAGGGTCTGCGTGCCTTCCATATTGAGGTTGCAGGTGAGGAAGGGGTAGACACATAGCGGCAGGATAGTGCTGACAATGCCGACCACGACGCTGTGTAGTAGGAGTCCGCACCACCGTCGGTCCCAGATACCCACGATAGGTTGGTCAACTAACTTCTTAGACTTTTGAAGCTCGCTCCGGGTTCGTTGTCCTGTGTGAAGTGGCGATCCTAGCACGGTGAAAGCGCTTTCAGGAGTAATTTTCGTTGGTTCTGGGGGTGAGTTCGTCGTCTGCTCGGCATCATCAAGGACACTTCTCGCGTGCTCATGTTGTGAGAGACTCCAGCGCGATAACCTTTCAATGAGGTCTTTCCCGGATGGATCGATAAATGGACCCATGACTTGGTGCTCTCAGAGCAATGAGTACTTGGTCAGCTTAGAATTGTTGGCCCGCGCTGGCGTCTGTCGCCTTCTGCCGATAAATCGTGAAATGAGAGGTGTCGGGAGCCCACACTCTTCTACGAACGCAGCCCAAGAAAACAAATCGAGAGGAAAATCTTGCCGCACGCCTCACCTGCTGCTTTATCGTATACCCACGCAACATGCGAGTAGAACTCCAGCTGCTTCCATTGGTTCAGTGCCATCAAGACCAAGGCTCCGCAGATTACGGGGCCGAACGCTTACGGTACACAGGCAAACGCGCGATTGTGCTCTTTGGATAACCTACGACGAGAACACGAGCACGAAGTCACCTCGAGCCCCAGAACTCTTCTAGCAATTTATCCGTTCGTCTTGCTCAAAGGCTTGAATCCAGCAACTCAACTGCGAACTCGTTTAGTCACGCAAGCAAAAGCTTTGTCATCATGCTGCACATTGAGGCTCACGTTAGTCGATTGGATTTTGAATATTGCGCTCGAGTGATCAGGGCCCGTCTCAAGCATGCACAGCAACAACAAACTGAGACCGTCAACCATCCATCGTTCAGCACCCGCCACCCCCCGTCAACCACAGACACGATGTTGGCTCGTACACTGAGAGGACGTGCACTGCAACCACGAAAAGAAAACTCAAGCCCAGCAGCAGCAGTAGAGAAGCGCCTCGAATGGCTGACGTGCCGCTGCGGAGCTTTATTTCTCGAGCATCCCGTTCGTGCTTGGGCAAAGCAAGCAGCCACAGCAACGAAACGAGCTGCATCCCGTACGCGATGAAGAACGTCACCATGATCTGACCACGCACAGACGTCGTGTCCGTCATGATGTCCTCGTTCGACACGTCAAACTGAGCGTCGATGTGCTTGGACACCGCGAGACCGAGCGGGCCCGCCAAGAACGACACACTCGTCACCAACGACTTCATCGTCGCGTGCGCGCTCGGGTCTGCCACCTCGCTCAAGACCACCGTGGAAATGGTGTAGTCCAGCGCCGACGGAATGGCCTCCATCACGGGCAAACCGATCCAGAACCATTGACTGCGAATAACCCCCAGATCGTGAAGAGCGTGGCGCCACAGTCCAACGCAAGCGTAATGATTGTGCTCGCGATGATCACGGAACGGTAGTTCACGTCCCAACCCTTCTTGTCGACCCAGCTCAGACCCCACAGCACCACGCACATGGCTACGAAGGACACGACCGTGTCGTTCAGAGGCTGCACGCCGGCGTAGTAGAACGCGACAGGATTTACGGCCGTGGCACTCACGCCAGCACACGCGCCGCCCACGAAGCGACAGAAGAGCACGTTGCTCAGACCGCAATTGTGCACGAGTGACCAGATCTCACGCAGCGACTGCCTCAATGACTGACGCTCTCGTGGGGTCTCGCTCACACTGAAGCTCAGCAACAGCACTGGAAGAAACGACACGAAGCCCACCACCAGCATCACTTGCGTGTACTCGAGAGAGAAGTCGAAGTCGCCACCGTAGTCCCAGCCACTCATACCAATGCCCATGAACAAGAAGCAGCACAGCATCGCAATGACTCGATACTTGGTCATCACCGGCTCGAACACGCCGTCTTCGTCGTGCGGAGACTCGGACACACCAAAGTGGTGCGTCGCCACATCACGGATAAGCTCGTCCGCCGCTACGTCCGCCAATACATAGCCCACACAGGCCACGCACATGAGCATAACGTAGTAAGCGCCGTGTGACGGAGCGTCGAAGGTGATCGTCTTCAGCTGCTGCGCCGACAGCTCCACAATGGGCGTACCGACCAGTTCTCGGTCCTGGAAGTAGGGCGTCGGCTGGTCCCGGAAGTAGATGGCGATCAACGCAGCCGATGTGATGGCCCAACCTAGCATCATCACACTGCGGAAACGAAATCCTCTTGGCAGCGGAGAGCAGTGGATGAACAACGCAAAGATCGGCTTGAGCGCCCACGGCAGTCCCAGTAGCGTGCGTGCCGAGAGGGTCTGCGTGCCTTCCATATTGAGGTTGCAGGTGAGGAAGGGGTAGACACATAGCGGCAGGATAGTGCTGACAATGCCGACCACGACGCTGTGTAGTAGGAGTCCGCACCACCGTCGGTCCCAGATATCCACGATAGGTTGGCCAGGCTCTACTTCAACGCTGTCCAAATGACTCAGTTGTAGTAGTTGCTGCTGCGATCCACCATGAGGCGATACAACACCGACAAAATCGGCTCCTGGAACCGCTTTGTTGCTTTGTTCTTGACGCTGAGTGCCGCTCTCCATTTCATGCTCACGATGCGAAAAACTCGAGCGCGAGAGTCTTAGTCCGATATCCATAACTAACGGATCACTGAGTCGATTCATCCTTCGCTGTTCACTTCAGGCTTCGCTTGAAAATCGGCTTGTCGTGCTGTTTCCAGAAGGTTTGTACCGTATTCAATCCAAACGTAATCGCTCGAAAGAGGAGTTTTCACAAGTGAGCCTTTGCGTCCGGTTTGCTGCAGGCTGTCCGAGTTCAACGGAAATACGCGTGAGAAGGGGAGGCTGAACCCACTTGCCATCATCAGTTTTGCTCTTGCCGCAGTTTGCTCTCCACATAAGCGAAAGCAAAATCATAAACACGAGCGTGGAATTCCACGCCGTAATAATGTTGACTCCCGTCGTCTTGCCATGTCAATCGTCTCAGCTTTACTGTGAGCACGAGAATATACTGCGCCGGGCAATTTGCACTGCTAGTGCGTCCGCTAAAAGAGCGGCTCCAATCGCCTCGTGCTCCGCTCGCTTGCAGGCTGAGTGCCATCGGAAGACTGCTCTAGCTTCGCGTACTCTCCAATGAGGAATCGCGCATTTTCCTGTGCCATCTCCAGCATTCCGGCGTCCATGAACTCAGTGTAGTGATGCATGTGCGCCTTGCGGCTGTAAAGCTTGTGAAAACGCGCATTCAGGCGCTCGAACGTGTCCCGAATACAGCAGTTGTTTGACAAACACAGCAGCGATGACTTCTGCCCCACTGGCGGCACCGAGCACACGCCCACCTTGAACCCTTCTTGATTCCAGTGGATCATGCGGACCTCGGACTGCAGGCGCTGGATATTGGCATTGATGTCCGAGACTTCGACGTTTCCTCGCATCAGCAGCCCGCACGCCAAGTACACGCTAGCGCGAGGGTTTGCCTTGATCAACTGGTGGTCCCTGTCGTAGTTGCGCAACAACAATCGGTGATGTGAGTTTCTCCTTGTTATGAGTAATGGGGTTGCCACTCTTACCTTTGAAATGCCTCGGAGAACATTTGATTCAATCGACGAGGTTGCTGTCTCGGGTCGGACGTGGCGAACACAGGACTCATGCTCGACAACAGGAAGTGGAGCTTGGGGAACGGCACCAAGTTGGTCGTGATCTCGTTCAGATCGACATTCAACGAGCCTTCGAAGCGCATGGAGCTGGTCAGGTTGGTCAACAAGCGCGCCACGATGTTGTTCATTTCCCCAAATGCACTGGACTTGGCGGACGCTTTCACCTGTCCAGCAGGACGAGCCGTGGCGCTCTTCTTCGGCAACTTCTTAGCCGGGGGCGCTTTGCCGCTCTTGTACAAATGCTCCAACTCCCTCAAGTCCACACTGTCCGTCAACCTCGAACCATTGACCACACGCGTGGAGCGCTCGTCCCCCGCCGTCACCTGTGTAAACCCCACGGCTGACGTCGTGCCTCTGTCGATCTTGGCACACAAGTCCATCAACGCTTCATTCTCAATGGGGAGCACGCAATCTGCATGCTCCGTGAGCTCTCTCAACGCCAACATACTGTTGTATGGGGACGTGACCACATCGTCGTCTTCCGACGGGAACACGACGGTCGCGAACCGATAGACGTCCGGGTACTGGTCTTCCAGTAGCCCCAAGATGTACGTGCCCAGTCCGGAGCCCGTGCCGCCACCCATCGAGTGCATCACAAAGAACGACTGCAACGAGTCGCAGAGTTCCACGGCCCGATGCAGTTTGTCTTGTAGTTGATCTCTGTACTTGGGGCCGTAGACACAATGGCCGTGGGCCCAATTGTTGCCCGAGCCGGACACGTCCGTGAGTAGCTGCTGCTGGTCGAAGAGTTCTCCTAAAGGTCCGGTCATGGTCTCCGCTACGGGGCCTTGCTCCATATCCACGAGGATGGCTCGGGCCTTGAGCGACTTGATGGCCGCTTGGCCGTTATTGAACGGCACGTCCGCCGAGTCCCGAGTGTCGACGTTCCGGAAGAAGCTGCTCATGCTCTCGTCAAAGACGGCGCGCTTGGCGTGTTGCGCGTGCTCCTCCAGAGCCAATTGCCAGAACTGACGTCCGATCTGGTTGCCACATTGGCCCACCTGCAGCGTGATGAGTTCGCGCGGCATGAGCGCCGATTGAGGAGTGAGTGGCAAGGGAGGGACATGACCAGTGGATCACTGACAAAACCGGGCTAGTCTCTGATGCTAGAGAGCTAAGAAGGTGACGGCTTCCAGTGCTGCGTATATTTTCATTCGATTCAGCGATGGAGGAGCATTTCAAAGCAGCATCATAGCAATTTCTGCTGATACCTTTAAAGGACCAAGCGAACGAGCCACAGTTCTGCACTGTAGCGAACCAACTGCGTTGATATTTGCATAGCGCCTGGTTGATCGTCACCTTCAAACACGCAACAGCTCTGATTCCAACGCAGCAAACCAACTCTGTCGATGCGCGTGCAGCCTGGTGATCGTCACCTTCACGATCGTCACCTCTCCTTCAGAAGCGGGGCGGCAGAAGGAGCTGCTGCAGATGGAGGTGAGTCAGGAAGGTCCTCTTGTTGCCACTCCTCGTTGAACTCTCGTTCACAGGCAGGCAGTTCTCACACGTGCACGAGGCACATTTTCGGTGGCGCCGTCGCGCACAGACCTCTACGAAATAACGCGGAGTCGGGGCGGCGATGGGCATGAGTATGCAGGGTCGGAAGCCCAAATCGCGGCGATACAGCGGCGACTTAGTGGCGACTTACGCGGCGGTACATTTCTTGATCACCGCGACAGCAGGGTCGGACCTACATGCACAGGACGGCCTCTCACAGCCGAATGACGCTATCGCGTGCCGACTACTGGAACCTCGACCGACGTCGTCTTGAGCGCCATCCTCCGTGGGTCTTGCTTCGGTGCGAACTACTCGACTGCCCGCTTCCGCAACTTGGTCTCGATCGAACGTGTTGCAGGCTGTCGAGACGAACGCCGCCAACTCTGCGAAAAATTCGTCTCGCGGTCGCTGGGCAAGTCCTTGTGGCACCCGAGCGGATGCAATTCAAGGTTACTCACCGGCCCATCCGAGGCAGGATGCAGATGATTGTGTCTGTCTCTGGCATGTGACCAGGCCGAGTTGAGGCGCTCGAGGCTCGAAGCGAAGCGTGACTGCAACTTGGGAACACCCTGGGCTCGCGCGGAGGACTACTCGCGTGATGTCCTTCGCCCGCAATGCAGCGATGGCATCGCGATGCCCGCAGCGCTCTTTTACCGACGGCGTTCGGGCGTGTGCGGTAAACACTCTTGCGAAAAAGGATCTGCACCTGCACCGGTCAAGTATCCAAGGCACCGGCAAAGCTCAGTAACCAGGCTCGAGCATCCCCGCGTGTCACCGACTGCAGAGTCGACTGTGATCCTAGACAGCGAGCGGCGGTCACCTGCGGCGTGCTCGCTGCTGTGGCTGTCGTGCCTGCCGAAGGCCAACGCTGCTTGAACGACCTGATTGAAGTTGCCCCGAGCGGATTTGCGTCGCGACACCCGGTTTAACACGCTTCGGGTCAACAAGTCGAAGCGCGGCGGACATCCAAACATGGGCGATGCTCGCCTGACATCATGCACGCTTACGATACGTGCGCGCTCTCTCGCCCTGCTCCTGCGTTGCAGTCCGATAGACGAGCCCGGGGAGAACCAGCTGACGGCGCTCTCGTATCGAATTCTGGTGCACGGCCTCCGTTCTGGTGCGAGTCAACTTGAAGTGGAGGAAAAGAGCAGGACAAACAGGGAGCTTTAACTTCGATTTGTGTCTTGCAGTTCAAGCCCGCCCTGGCGCTGCCGTTGCAGTTTTGCCAGGTGCTTATGCCGGCGGTGTCCGGAGCGTGTGATAGCGCGGGCCCTCGCAATGGCGTGGTTGAAGTGCTCGCGCTCCGGCGCGTGACGTGTCTGCCCAGGATCGATCGATCGCGACGCGAACGCGTTGCACGCGCGGCAACGCCCAGCGTTAGCGCAGCTGGCAATGGAATGGAACACTACATGGCATGGTTGCAGGGTCAAGAAGTCTACATGTACTAGCAATATACGGGAAAAAATACTACTCAAATAACCTACACCACTCAGACGTTCTTGGTGAGCTCGAACTCGATCACCTCGTCCAGCACGCTCATGCTGCACCGCGCAATGTCGCCCACCGCAGACTCGACCATGCTGTCGGTGGCAATGGTAGTGGGGGCCATATCCCGGGGCCTTGTGGTCATAAAGGGCTGCGCGTGCGGCTCGCAGGCCATTTGGAACGCCGACAGCTCGTCTTGGAACGACGACAGCTCCACTGAGTCCGGCGAGAAGACCGGCGGCACGGACTCGAGCTTGGGCATCGGCTCGACCGCCGCCACCATGTGAGGCGACGCGACCTCCGACAGGAGCTGCGAGTGCAGGTCGGTCTGCGGCGCCGCAGCCGGCTGGTGCACGGGCGTGTGCCGGCCAAAGTGGTAGGACGGGAACGAGCTGGCGCGCACGAGCTCCGGGTGCCGGTTCTTGATGTGGCGCGTGAGGTTGCCGGCCGTACTGAAGGTCTTGGTGCAGCCGGCCACGCGACACATGTGCGTCCTCCGGCCCGTGTGGATCTTGATGTGGTGGTCCAGCTTCTCCTGGCTCGGGAACGAGCGCTTGCAGCCGTTGATGTCGCACTCGAAAGGCTTGAGCGACGCGTGCAGGCGCTTGTGGCGCGCCAGGTTGCCCGACGTGCTGAAGCGGCGGCTGCACTCGGCCAGCGGGCACACGTACGGCTTCTCGCCCGTGTGGGTCTTCTTGTGCTCGCTGAGCGTGAACTTGCGGTTGAAGCGCCGGCCGCAGCCGGGCTCCTCGCACACGAACGGCCGGTCCTTGGGCGTCTGCGGGGGCGACGCGAACGTGTCGAACACCAGGCGACTGCTGTCGGCGGGCGACAGCGGCTGGGCGAGTAGCGACATCATGGCGGCGGTGGTGGCGGGGACGGAGTTGACTCACTGCTGCCTGTGCGCCGCGCGGTCAATCGAGAAATGATCCGATCCGAGGCCTGATGTGGTCCGGACAGCCGTCGCGCTTGGCCCGAGATGGGTCGGCTGTGACGGACGAGGCATGGGGACCAATATTCGTCTCGCGCCGCGCTGGCCCGGCCACGCCGCCGCGCGCAGGTGAAGGTGAAGGCGAGCGTGAGCGAGGAACCGGATGTCGCTGCCGCCGGCGGCAGCACTGGAGACCATGGCCCGAAGCCATCGGCTCCCATAGAGCCCAAGGTGTCGGAACCGTCTACTGCTGGGACCATGGGAGGCGCATCCTCGAGGCCCGCGGCCAAATCCGAGCGGAGCCACGCGCGACGCGGAGGATCCCAGGCGGCAACGATGACCGAGGCGCTGTTGAAGCTCAGCCCGTTGGCGTCGAGAGGGCTGGCCGCGGTGGCGTGGAGGCCCGGCCGGCCATCGCCGCCTCCATTGTCGTTGCGGCGTTAAACCGCGCAAGACGTTGGCAAGGTCAGTCGACAGACGGAAGCCATCACCATCATCATCGGCGAGTGTCCCGCAGAGTGTCCTCCGCAGCGAGGCGCAACTTGCTCCGATCACTGCGCGCTATCCCGGCCGGTATCACACGTGTCCAGGAACGCTGACCGGCGAGCTGCGTGAGCTGCTACAGCCAGTGCCTCTACAGGACTCCTGCGAGCTGCTCCAGCCAGCGCCTCTGCAGGAGCTGGCTACGCTTGCGGCGCACACCTCGACCATCGCCGCCGAGCTCGTTTCCATCGTATCAAACGATTGCGCAAAGACTAGTCGAACACTGCGAGCGAGCGTACGGAGCCGGCGACGTGTATCGCCCGCAGCTAGTCAAAGGCCCCTGACGCGCACCACATCATGCCGCTGTCCTTTTGCTGCATTGCGCTGGGCATCCGGGCCTGCGGCGGCTTCCTCCATCGACCAGCGACGTCGGAAGGCGACACCACCAAGCGAGTCGGCCGTAAACGGTCTCCTCAAGTCCGCCAGCCTGGTCACATGTGGTGTAGCTCTTCGATTGCCCGGATGTGCTGCACGGCGCTGAGCCCCATCCGGCGTTCGTCTGCAGCATTCGTCTGCAATGTTGGAACACGAACCAGCGGAACGCGGCGGCGGACAAGCTGACACCTGGAGCGGACGTCGATGGCCAAGTACATTGGCACAATCGTGTGCAGAGAGAGTTGCCCTTTGTGCCACGCATTGCCACTGCATGCAAATTAAAGGGTGCGTCTGCTCTGTTGAACATGACAAAGCAGTAGCAGCACCCGAGAACATCAGCACTCCGCAGCAACGACGGCGAATAATGCGCAGCGAGAGCTGTACCGAACATGGCTACATACAGGTCAACATGGCTACACACAGGTCATGGCATATGATAGGTCCGAATATCCCAGACCCCAGGTCACGTGTGTACAGTTGGTGTACCACTTCATCTTCTGACTCATGGGGGGCAGAGTTCGCCTCCATGCGCTGCTGCTGGCTGCGGCCCTGCTGAGCATCGCACTCCTCTCCTCAGCTGACGACACTGTGTTACCTGTGACGCCTGCTGTGCGTGGCCAGGAGCATCACGAACCGGAGCCCCAACACCCCAACGCAGAGCACGCCGGCCATGACCACGACCATGATCATGACCACGATCATCATGACCACGATCATCATGACCACGACCACGACCACGAGCTTATCGCCAAGCCCAGTAAGACCGGCAGATTCTCTCCAATTATTTGGGGCCAAGCGTTGTTCGCTACGGCGTTGGTGGGTGCTGCGCCAGTCTTGGTGCTGCTTGTGGTGCCGCTGGGGGTTGGCAACCAGGAGAAGCAGCAGCCGCTGCTGCGCGTGTTCCTGAGCTTCGCAGCCGGAGGACTCTTGGGCGACGCGCTGCTGCATTTGCTGCCGCATTCGCTTCCTGAGGGGGCTGGCCATGATGCTCACGATCATGAACACGACCACGACCATGAAGGCCATGATCATTCCCATTCCATGGCGGATCTGTACGTGTGGCTCTGGACGCTTGCCGGTATGCTGGCCTTCCTTATGCTGGAGAAGTTTGTGCGCGCGCAAACTGGTGGCGGTCATGGCCATTCTCACGGACACACGCACCCGTCAGCGTCGGTGCAGGATGGCGGCGCATCGTCCGTGGCTGGTACCGCGACCACGGCGAGGAAGCGCGCGGTGTTCAAGGAGGGCAAGGACGACGCAGAAGTGCCTGAGGACGAGCCACTGAACACCCCGGAGCCAGGAAAGAAGCCCATTGCTGCTGCAGGCTACTTGAACCTGGCGGCAGACTTTTCACACAACTTCACGGATGGTTTGGCGATTGGTGCCACGTTCCTGCGCGGCACGGGCTGGACCACGACAGTGGCGATGCTGCTTCATGAACTGCCCCATGAAATCGGCGACTTCGCCATCCTCATTCAGTCGGGTTTCACACGACGCGAAGCTATGGTGACGCAATTGCTGACGGCCATTGGAGCTTTGATTGGCTCGGTCATTGGTCTGCTGATGGAAGGCGCCGGGGACTCGAGCTCGGTGTGGATCTCCCCGTTCACGGCTGGTGGCTTCATCTACATTGCGTGCACCAGCGTGATGCCAGAGCTGCTGGAGGATTGCTCCCTCGGCCAGTCACTGAAGGAGGCGGCGGCGATGTGTGCTGGCATCGGACTTATGGCTCTCATCGCCCTCAGCGAGTAGAAAGAGAGCAACTGCGTTAGATCTGATGAGCAACGAAGAATAAACCAAAGTGCCAATGCTGTGTTTGTTTGCTTTTATCGCTATTGGTGGCATTGCTCGATATACAAATGCATGACAAGCAGACTAACAAGCGCTGAGCACTCGCTGCCCGCACCTCTTTCAGTTGTTACGCCTTTCATCACTTGCTAGGACTACCGGTAGCTTGCTACTTCTCGGCTGTTTTTCGTAATGCACATCCTCGCTTGCCTTGGTCTACCACACACACACGCGCTCAACTTGCTCACTTCGCGTCATCCTCTTCCTTCTTCTCGTCAGCATCAGTTGGGCTGTAGCCACTTGCAGTCGGGTTGTAGCCCTCCGTGGGGTTGTACTCCGGCGACGCTGGACTGTAACTAGGCGATGTCGGGCTATACGCTGGAGATGTCGGTGAGTAAGCTGGGGACGTCGGACTATATGCAGGCGACGTCGGTGAATACGCAGGAGACGTGGGCGAATATGCAGGCGATGTCGGCGAGTAAGCAGGCGACGTCGGGGAATAAGCCGGTGATGTCGGGCTGTACGCCGGGGACGTCGGCGAGTACGCTGGCGTGTACGCCGGAGAAGTGGGGCTGTAGGCCGGACTCGTCGGGCTGTACGCCGGGGATGTCGGGCTGTACGCTGGAGACGTCGGGCTGTAAGCCGGTGACGTCGGGCTGTACGCGGGTGAGGTTGGGCTGTACGCAGGCGACGTCGGAGAATAAGCCGGCGAAGTCGGACTGTACGCCGGTGACGTCGGTGAGTACGCCGGCGACGTTGGACTGTACGCTGGTGAAGTTGGACTGTATGCCGGAGACGTCGGCGAGTACGCTGGCGATGTCGGGCTGTAAGCCGGTGAAGTCGGGCTGTACGCGGGTGAGGTTGGGCTGTAGGCAGGCGACGTCGGCGAGTACGCAGGCGATGTCGGGCTGTAAGCGGGAGACGTCGGGCTGTACGCCGGAGATGTTGGCGAGTAAGCAGGAGACGTCGGGCTGTACGCTGGCGACATCGGACTGTAAGCAGGTGACGCTGGGTTCAGTGGGGACGCGGGGCTGTGGGCCGGCGAAGCAGCCATGAAACCAGGAGAGGCTGGGCTTGCCATAGGTGAGAAAGCACCGGCCGCAGGTGAGAACGAACCACCGCCGGGGCTGAACGGAGACGATGCCGAAAAGCCGGGCGTCGATGCAAACGGAGTAGCCATCGGCGTGCCCGGTCCCTGGTCCGGGCTTCTCCATTCGTTATCAAGGCCCTGCATCACTTGCTGAATCTCCGAAGCCTCGTACTCAATAGCGTTCGCTAGCTTCTTTGCATCCAGCACCAAGTCCATAATACCCGTGCCAAGAGGAGCCAACTGGCCCAACATCACGTTCTCCGACACACCTGTCAACGGGTCTCCTTCTGAGAACATAGCAGCATCCATCAGAATTTCCACCGTCTCCTCGAACGAGCATCGGACAAGCGGGCCCGAATCATCACGGTTAATACCGTGACGTGTAATAGCCATCAGGTGACCACGGAACGTCATCACGTCGCACAAGCAAGCCAAATGACGGTAGTTCACATAAGCACCATCGAAAGAAATAACCTGTCGAATTTCGTTCAGAAGCGCGCGACGAACAGCCTCAATACCAAGAACCTGGATAATCTCCACAATGTCGTTCGAAATCGTCCGGGTGGAGTCAACTTGCGGGTAGCACATTACATCAAGCAAGTTCGTACCATCAGTATCAAGCATCCACTCGTTCATCATTTTGAAACCAACGTCGTCAAACCAGTGTGTCGATGGACCCTCGCGAATGTAAACCTTCTTCACGCCTTCAATGCCACGCAGCTTCATCTGCGTCAGCATATTGTGTTCCACTCGCTTCAGGAATGTATCATCTTCCTGTCCTACTGCAGTATCGCCCGAGCGCTGAAGCTTCTCTTCCTCATCGCTCATAATACGAATGCGCAGCACGAGGCGGTCAGCGTTATCATCCGTGAAAATACACGAGAGATCCTGGCCATACTCGGACTCTACTTGAGCAGCGATTTCACCCATCGTTAGCTTCTTATCTGCCATCATCTTCGGGTTCAACTCAATACGCAGAAGCCAGGGCGAACGGGCAATCGGAGTATCTTCATCCGGCATTTCGTAGTACGATGCCACAAACTCCTGGTCCTCCTCAACCACCGTGTTCATCGGGTCAGGATCGTAGTAGATAGAAGTGTTTGCTGTCACGTCAGCAAGCGTTGTGTACTCGAGCTGCGACTGGATGAATTTCGCCTTATCAGCATCGTGCGCGCAATCGGGTGTCAAGAAGATACGCAGCGACGGGGTTCGGACATCCTTAGCAATATTCATAATTTCTTTCAGGCGGGGCACACCAAGTGTCACATTCTTCGCGGACACACCGGCGTAGTGGAATGTGTTCAGCGTCATCTGCGTCGCCGGCTCACCAATGGACTGCGCACCCACAACACCAGCCATTTCACCAGCAGACACCAATGCACTCGTGAACTTCGATTCGATTTCACCCATCAGCCATTCAAATGCCGTCTCCGTGAGGCGGTGCTCAAGCGTGACAGATTTCGACGCCAATGTTGACCGCAACAAGATCTGAAAGAACAAAGTTGCGTTCTCTTGGGCCTCAATACTCAGACTGTCGTCACCCTGCACAACAATAATCTTTTTGCACAGCTCCTTCACCCCTTCGATAATGCGGGAAGGGTGTAGACTCGACGGCTTCCGCATGTCAATGCTAAACAGCTGTTGCGCGTTCTCCACCAAACGACGGATATTGACTGGGATCTGGGCAGCGTTATCAGACTCCTGTCCCTGACCACGACTTGCCAAAATCACACGCAAGTTGACACGATCTTTTTGCAACTGTGTCAACTCTTCGCGCAAAATCTGCTGGGTACGCTGATTCGTCCGAATGTCCTTAATAATATCAGGCTCGAGATAAAGCTGATCCGGGCAGTTAGGCACGCAACCAAGATCTTCATCAGATGGGTCGAAGACGTATTTCTTTTCAAACTGGACCTTGTTCAGTTTGTGCGACTCGAACCGCTGCTTCTCAACCCAAACGGCATCCATACCATCCTCACCATACAGGAACTGAATAATCTCACCCTGCGCGTTTCGGACAGTTCCATCGTATCGCGTCATAACCGACTCCATTGCCTTCACGAGCCGACGCTGAATGTAACCTGTCTCCGCTGTCTTCACAGCCGTATCAATCAGTCCTTCACGACCACCCATGGCGTGGAAGAAGAACTCTTGCGGGGTCAGACCCTTCAGGTACGAGTTCTCGACGAAACCACGACTCTCAGGACCCAGATCATCCTTGCCGTAGTGAGGCAGTGTGCGATGGTTAAATCCGTACGGGATTCGCTTACCTTCGACATTTTGCTGACCCACACAAGCGATAATCTGCGAGATATTAATGAAAGAACCCTTGGAACCGGATGTCACGGTAGCCTTAATGTTGTTCGTTTCATCCAGACTTCCTTGTGCCTCGCGACCAGCTTGATCACGTGCTGTGTTAAGCACAATGTTGACCAAACCTTCAAACGACTCGACCATGGTTCGGCCAGGCTGCGTTTCCAGCTTGCCCTTTTGACCACGCACCACCAAATCGTGCACTTGCACCTTAGCTTGTGTAATGATATCGACAATAGTCTTCAAGGTGGATACATCGGCAATTGTGTCACTCACACCAACAGTAAAACTGCGACCAACCAGCCAGTTGTTCACCAACTGCTGAATTGCACCGAGAAGGCGCTTAGTTTCATCGGGGCCCTTTTCAAGCATTGTGATATGAATCAAACCGCCAGCTGAAGAACCAATGATCTTCTTGTCAATAATACCAGCCAGCAGTTCACCTTGTTGGATAATCACACGAGAATCGATCGGAGACAGGTCCGAAAATTTCTCGCTGCTTTTGTGTGTGGACGAAAACCCAGTAAAGTTAATTGCAGGGATAATCTTGGAGAAAAGCTGTTTGCCCGTCCAAATCGGTGTGTACTTGCCCAGTTCTCCCTTCTTTGGCACCAGAATTGCTGGAGTAGGCACCTTGCCATCCCAGTTAGAAACCCACATAAGCAGGTTCATCACCCAATCCTTGCTCACGAAAATATCTCGCTTGGTAAACTTTTGAGCACCCAGCAAGGAATCTTGCACAATACCCATGACGGGGCGGTTGCTCTGCGGTGTAATAATCACCTTGTGCACCATCATCAGCTCCTGCGCGTCAGCACGAGCAGTCATGGACTGCGGTACGTGCAAGTTCATTTCATCACCATCAAAATCGGCATTGTACGGGGATGTAACAGACAGATTCAGACGGAACGTCGACCAGTCAAACACCTTCACACGGTGGGACATAATTGACATCTTGTGCAAAGAAGGCTGACGGTTGAAAAGCACCAAATCATCGTCACGCAGATGCCGCTCCACAATCCACCCGCACTTCAGTGCAAGATCCGATTTGTTTTTGATGTATCGCAAATCGATACGGTTGCCATCTTCGCGGATAATGTACTTGGCGCCAGGGTGCTCCAGTGGGCCGTTGGCAATCAACTGGTGCATATAGTTCATATTGAACGGTGTAACACGTTCTGGCACGGTGAGGTTCATCGCGATCGATCGCGGGACACCAACTTGGTCAATCTCAATGTTCGGGTCAGCAGTAATGACCGTACGTGCCGAGAAATCAACACGCTTTCCCATCAGGTTGCCACGAATACGGCCTTCCTTGCCTCGCAATCGCTGCCGTAGCGTTTTCAGCGGCTTTCCTGATCGCTGCTGGGCTTGTGGGAGACCAGGCTGCTCATTGTTGAGGAAGGTTGCCAAGTGGAACTGCAGCAGTTGTTCAAACTGCTCAATAATATGCGAAGGTTCACCCTTGCGGACACAGTTGAGCAAGGCAAGGTTGGCCTTCACAATGGACGCCAAGTTGTGCGTCAGATCATCTTCACCACGCGCCATACCATCAATCGCGACAGACGGGCGAACGTGCGGAGGTGGCACTGGCATAAGCGTCATGATGAGCCAGTCAGGACGAGCCCAGCGCGGGTCCAGACCCAGCGCGTAGCAGTCCTCGTCCGAGATGTTCTTGAAGATCGACATAACCTTCGCCGCCGGCAAGTTCTGCTTGCGATCGCCCGATCCAGGCACGTCCTCCATCTGCTCGGGGAATTCCACCAACAGCTTGATGCCCTGCTTGCGGTACTTAGGCTGCAGGCCACCACAACCGCCGTGGCCGCCCTCCTTGGGCTTTGACTTGTCGTCAAGTCCGCCCTGCAGACCGATGTTGAGGTCCTCGCGCATCTTCTCCATGTCGGCCTCCTCGCCGTACTCGCACATGCTCTTGTTGCTGCAAATCTCGTACACGGCCTTGAGTCGGCGCTTGCCGTTTTTAATCTTCATGGCAGAGCGGAAGCGATGGTCGCGCTCGTCACTCAGCACCTTGGAGCAGTGGAAACACACTGAGCGTAGGATCTTCAGCACCTCCTTGATGAATCCCATGTGGTACATGGGTCTGGCCAGTTCAATGTGGCCGAAGTGTCCTGGACAGTCATTCACTTTGCCTCCGCTGCCGCTGTACGTGCCTGTAAGTCAAAAGAGAACGGAGGATATTAGTATTCAAGTAACGGAAGATCTCAACGCGTCCCCTTATAGAGAGGGTCGCTAAAAACACAAAATGATGTCCCCTCCGTCTAATCTTCTTGTACAAGAACTCGCCACATACAATCGCAGGTTTTGCAGCGCGCGCGGAAGTCGCACGTGCCCATGCGCGGGTCTCCGATGCCGCCGATGACGGGGTGTCCGTTTAAGTACGTTTCCGGGCGCGAGATGCCGTCGGGGATGATGCGGTCGTTCACCTTGGTCTGTTTGGTCACAGACATGGCGCGGATCTCCTCGGGGCTGAACACGCCGAACTGCAGGTACTTGACGCGACGCAGACGCGCGCTCGAGTACGAGAACTGCGTGGAGGACATGGCTGACGAGCTCTTTGGCCGCGGACTCTGCTGTGTGGGGACCTGACGGCGCCTCGAAGTGGGGGACGCGGAGGAGCTGGGCGGGTTTCCCTGACCAACACTCTGCTCGCCCTTTCGCGCTTTCACCACCAAGCGGAGAGTTCGCAAGTGAGTGGGGGGCAGGAGGGCGAAAGGGGGCGTGCTAGACTAAGTACGACGCGGTCACTGGCGGAAAAGATGGATGAATACACACTGTGATTGGACAAAATGATTATCCGGATAATCTATGGTATCCGGACTCGAACACTTCATCCCGCCGGACACCAAGACGTTGCGAGCGGCTACCGACCGGCGAACTCGCCGCAGTCTGTGAACGAGTACTTGGGCAGGCCGTGCGCGCCTTCGTGGTCCGACCCGATTGAATGGAACTCCGGTGACAGTTCCCCAGCCAGCGCCTGAAGGTCCAGAGCGCTGTACAGTTGCGTCAGCAGCTCCTCCGTGTCCAGTTCGCGTCGCTGTGAAGATGAAGAAGCGACGGAGCAGTCGAGACAGTGCGCCAGACTGTCTGTGGCTGAAGCTTCGTCTTGCTGGTTCGACAGTCGGCGAGCTGCGGCCAAGTACTTTGGTGGGCGTGCTGTGATGCGAGGCTTGAAGGTGCATTCCTCCAGCTGCCGCTCCTGGGTCGCCTTCTTTTCGCGAGCCACTTGCCTGTCGCGCTTCTCGGCCCACAGCATACACCGTTTGAAGAACGCAGCGTCTGTGGCTTTACTACCTTCGTCGGCCGGCCGGTCGAGTGTATTCCACGCCTTCTGGTAGAACGGGTTCCGAAAGGTGCACTCGGTAAGTGCCAGCGCCTCCTTCAGCTGCCGTTGCTGGGAATGCCGTGTCTCGTTGGCATTTTTCCATCGCAGCTGCCGCTCGTAGATGTCAGCGGCGTGTTTTGAGCTGACTCGAGGCTCGATCGTGCAGCCGCACTTCCCCTCTGTGTCCTCCTTTCCCCCGCAGCATCCGCACCGAAGAGGACTTTTCGGCGCCGGGTTCTTCTTCCGCTTTGCTGCCAACTTGCGGCTTCGAGCACTCATCTTCGGCGCTTTCTGGCGATGCACAAGAAGAAGGGGTATCAGTTAGAAAAATGTGGATCCTTGCAACCTCGAACATCCTCACCCTCAAGTTCTCGAAATGCTGCGTCCGTTCTTCGCTCAAGACAAACTGCTTTTGCTTGTATTCCTCGCCCAAATCGTAGAGCCGCTGCACTGTGTCTGGAATACACTCGTCGTTTGTCTTCCGCTCTCGTCGCGCAGTCTTGGCAGCACAATGGTCTCGGTTATTGTTTGGTTTCCCCTTGGATAGTTGGTAAAGACGTTCATGCACTGAAAAGCGCCTCCTACGCTGAGCGTTCGCAGAATGAGGAGCCAACCGAGGCTGCACAGTCGAGCTCGCTTGTCTTTCTTCTTCGCGCTTTCGCTCCTCCTGCTGATACTGGTAAATAAGACCAAGCAAATGCAGTCGATCTTCTACCTTGCAGTGTGCGACTTCATCTTGCCTTCTCGAGAATAGGGACACAGAGCGCTTACTTATCGAGGGCTTTCCATGGCAAGTTGCCTCTTGCTTCGCTGATTCAGCGTCCCTCAACCGTGCAAGTTTGTTTTCCTTCTCATGGTTCCACGCTAGGAGGTGTGAAATATTTCGCGGAATACACTTTGATCTCTGTGGAAAGCAGACACCATAAGAATCGGCTGTAAACGACAGGGAGCGTAAAGCGAGTTGGACATGTCAAACCTTACCCGATTAATACGCGGCATCGGAATCACTTCTGGATCTTCGTGCACCGCCAAAGACTGGCGAATTCTCTCTTTCTTCTGCTGATTTTTCACCAAGAACTGCTTCATGCGGGTTTGGAAGTCCGGCTCAAAAGTCGCGCTTCTCCTTAGCAGCTCCTCTGATGTCTTATTGACGTGTGTTCTGAAGAAGCGCTCGTTTTGCTGGGGGCTGCCTTCATCTACGAACTGCGTCTCACTCAACAACTCCTCTTCCGTATCGACACAATCTTCGTCATTCATCGCAGCGGGAGGCTCTAGCACTTTAGACCCACGATGATGTTGCTGCAGATACAATCGGGGAGACAGAATTTGCAGTGGTGCCACTGCAGTGGGTCGTTCGTCCTCCAGCGAGTACGCTGAATACCCTGCACTGGAACTAGTTTCTGACGTCGAGACCCCCATCAATTCAAGCAGACGGTCGTTCCGGACCACCCCTTCCCTGGCGCCGGCAGCGACGGCTCATTTTCTCCGTCCTGGTCTGCAAGCAGCATTCCCTACACAGAAAATATTACACGATGCCAGCAGCTCGCAACAGTAGAAAGACAGACCTGCAAGAACTGCTTGAGCGCGAGCACCTCGTCGCACGTCCCTACTCTCAATCAACCACTATCAGCCCACAGCAACGAAGGAAGCGCAGGCCTCACAGCTCTCACCTCCGTCTTGCATCTCCATTCACCAAGTCGGCAATAGCGTCAGCAAGTTGAAGTTACGACCAGCTAAAAATAACGGTCGCTATAAATATCCGCCAATCACAAGCTGCTACGTTCACTTCAGAAGTGCAGTGCAAGATACCATGGCGGGCAATGGCAACGTGAGCTGGGAGCGCTTCGAGGAGAAGACCAAGCTGGCGTTCGTGGGGGACCCGCTCAACTCGCGCTTCTTCCTCAAGACGTGCGTGACGGCCGGCAAGGGCGTGAAGATAGTGGCGCGCGTCACGCACCAGGGAGCGGCCAAGGCAACGCCCGCGTCCCCTCGCAGTGCTGGCGGCCGCGATGAGGCGGTCAAGTACGCGACAGTGGACACGACCAACCTGGCGCGAGTGACGCGACTGCTGCGCTTCGTGATGCAGGAAGTGCTGGGCCCGATGAAGGCGCTGCCGACGCAGGCCACTCCAGTGTCACCTGCATTGAAAGCTGCAGAGCCAGCGAGTCAAGCTGCAAAGAAGAAATCCAAGAAGAAAAAGAAATCTGCTGCCAAGAAGTAGATGAGATGAGGTGGCATCAATTGTGTGTGTTGCTTCCATTGCAGTACAGTCAGTAGGTCAGTGCTTTCATAATAAATCACGAACGTACACGGCTGTCTTGATGCCGCACGTGTAGCCCTCGTTGAACTTGTACCGCACCATCGAGTGCGAGTGGGCATCGTTGGTGCGCTGCTGCTTGAACTTCGCGTTTAACTCCTCGTCGCGTTTGCGCTTGGCCTCACGGTGCGCGAAGGCGAACGGGTTCCGCTTGCGCAAGGCCTCGTCCTTCTTGGCCAACTCGGCATCTGTAGCATGGAACAGCGTTAAAGTGAGCAAGATGAGTGATGCAGAGGAGATAGACTTTAGGGACGTACCGCTGAGTTCTGGGAGAGCGTACACGGCCTTGGCAGCCTTCTCTTCTATTGTAGCCTCGCTCGACTTTTCGACAGGCGCGGATGCTACCTTGATGCTGTTACCATTTTGATGCTTTGACGCCGCCGAACTTTCATTACGACGCATTTGTTCGAGCTCAACTTCGCGGGCGATCATCTTTCGAACGGTAAGAGGTAACATCGATTGATACGCAGCACCACCTTCATTGCTTCGAAACTCAACGAGTTCGTGAAGAGCCCTGCACAAACAACACAGACGGCGAGGTAAGAAGTCATCACCAAGACATGAGCGAACGTATCAGTCCTTAGTACGTACGGCTCTAACGCGTAGTCTTCGCTGCCATCGGGCAAGTACTTATGACGAAAGGAGAGTCCCAGCGACGCCATGAGCTGAATGAGCCGCTCGATCATAACCTTTTCTTCCTTCGTCTGTAGTGACGGGTTGATGCGCCGAATGTTCGGCGACAGGCTTGCAATAAGCCACGGCACCACATCCACGATAAGCACGTTGGTGCTCATTCGCAATATTGGTTGCAACTGTGCCCCCTCTGTTAGGGCCACCAGGATGTTTTCAGACCGATCACGCCGCTTTTGTGCTTCAAATTGCGCTCGAGGGTATTCCACGCGACGCCTAGAGCTCGTGCAGCACGATGCGTGTGTGGCAATTGCGGCAAACGGAATGTATGACTGAAAAACGAACTGCTGTTCGGAGCGAGCGAGAGTATCCCATTCATCTGCAAGCCCAAGCCACTCGAAGACGTCACAAATCTTGTTCATGGTAGGATCGTTAAAAATCATCTTTGGTACGTTTTCGTCCAAACCGTTTATCAGCAGAGGGAAGTTCCCCAGCGAGGCGACGGCCTCAGTGATCTTCTCAGCAACAGGAACTTGCCCCTTTGCCGATTTTGAGCGTGCCTCGTAGAATACCAGATCCAGAGCCTCAAACATGCCGTGAACGTGATCTTTACGAGCAACCAGCCCAGTAGTAAGAGTCACGGCGGAGGAATCGGCTTTAGCAGCTCCACGTGACTGGGTGGTTTGGAACTGCAGGGTGTTCAAGCAGTATCGAATGTCATTGTCAGCGCTTGAGCACAGAGCAGCTAGTACACCAGTCGAAGCTTTAATGCCTTCATTCCGGCAAATGTACTTCAGACGGCTGACAAGACGTTGCTGATGGGGCGTGTCCAGCATGAAAATCTTGGACATCTGGCGCAATGGACGCAGTACTGACGCGTACAGATCGTTGCAAATGCAGATAAGTGGGCGGGTCAGCGGGTGGCGATTCTTAGCCGCAGTTTTCGCCCCTGTTTTCTTCCTTTGCAGCGGCGCATTAGCTATTTCTTGAATGACTTCAATCGCCGACTTTCCGTCGGAACCATTCATCGCACCATCGATCTCGTCCAAAATGATGCAGTTGGGTTTGCGATCACCCCAGATAGACTGCATCTCCATCGCACTAATAAGCTTGTTGCGCAGTACCGAAGCTGTGCGGTCATCACTAGCATTCACCTCAATGGGGTTGTAGCCTGCGTGACGGGCAACAATATTGGCCAGCGTGGTTTTACCTGCTCCAGGTGGGCCACAGATCAGAATAATCTTATTGAAAGGCCTCTTGTCTTCCTCGTCTTCACCTTCCGCGTTGTTGCCGCCTTGGTTGTTTGAGGACCCTTGCTTCCATGGAGACTTACTACTGAATGGGTTTGTCTTGGCAGGAGAAACCGGGTGTGCGCTGGTCGGACGATTTTTCTTGGGGAACACGAACCGATCCCACGCCTTAATCCAAGTGAGCACTTCTCGATTCGTTCGCTCATCGCTCAGTAAATCCAGAAAGCTCTGCGGTCTGTACTTGTCAAGCCACAGCACATCATTAACTACAGCAGGTAATTCGTCACTGGGTTGTCCAAGCTCCTTCATCATTGCCTTGTCCTCCTTTGCCGCAGCTTCCTCGATTTCCATCTGCACGTACACACATCTCGTAAGGTCCCTCAATTCAATAGAAACCATAACATCCAACAGTAACCCACCCGCTCAATTGCCTCCATCATTTCCTTCATAGGGACAAGTGACGACGCCGCACTGCGAACGGAACTGGAGGTGACACGCTTGGAACTCGGGCGTTTCTTGCGCAGGAACATCCGCTTGCCATCGTTCAGCACAACAGGCAGCGAGTCTACGTCAATAGGGGGGCGACTGTACAGATACTCGGCTGTAGTAGTGTCCACCGCTGACGCTGCAGTCTGTTTCCCATTGTGTTCGAGTCGGGACGCAGCATTCTCCATGGGGACGTCGTCTGCATCTTCGTCTTCGCCCAATAGCGTGGCACAGCGAGCGAGCACTCGGTCCAATCGACTCTGCGCCTTCTCAATGCCGTCGTCTTCTCCCTCAGCAGCGTTTTCATTGCTCGGAGCTTGTTGAGAGATCGGAACTGAGGCAACCGACGGCTGCTGACTCCCCTGGCGCTGCTCGAAGGCCTCCATCGCGAGCATCTCCTCCTCCGCAGCCTCCATCTCGTGCGCGTGCATGGCTTCCCACTCATCTTCCGCTTCGAACGCCTGCTCGTACGCGTAGATGTCCGCGTCCGTCATGGCTCTACCGGATCCTCCTCACTGTTGGAGCTTTAGTCGCGCGCAATGACTTCGAAAAAGCGCGAACGACTGCGATTGGACAAAAACAAATGTACTGTTTTAAGGACGATATTGTTGAAGTCGGGACGATGGTCGCTACCAATAAATACTCGTCACTCTGCTAGCAGAACAATGCCGGCTGTTCAGGGCTCTCGGGAGGTGGAGATTGTCTCCGCTCCAGTGTTCGCGCGAGGTCCTTGAACTCGTCCATGGTGGTCTGAAGTTCGTTCTCGCACGCTGCCAAAATCTCCGACCGCCGACGCTCTACTTCGCTCGTGACGGCGAGAGTGTCCAAACGAGCAAGCCCTTGCTCCATCAACATGTCGCCGAGCAACGCTTCGGTCTGCTTGAGAACGTCGGTGCTCTTTGAAACCGTGTACGGGATTGCCACAGGGTCGTGTAGATCGAAGGAGCGAGCGTACAGGTCGTTCGACAGCTCCTCAGCGACTTGCTGGAGCTTGAGCACGTGCGCCTCGTACACTTTGTTTCGATACTCCAACTCAGCAATATGTTCGTTGGCGCGAAGTAGCTGCCAAACATCGTGAATGAGTCGTCATTTTTGTCAAGAGCAGCCCTTTGCATCGCCGACCGTACCTGCTGTGTCAGCTTTTCATTTGCATAGCGCTACACAAGAACATTCGCAATGAATGCATCAGCGACAACATACAGCCTTCAACCTTCAACCACAGCCGTGACAACACATACCATGGCAGCTAATCGACTTTTCGTCAGGAGACTCTCGTTCAGCGCCTTGGGCAGCCCAGTGGATCGAACAAGCATTCGTTCTCGCTTCCACCGGCGCTGACGTACTCTAGCATTCATTGTCTGCTCACTGCGAACACAGGAAACAATGAGGACTCACACGTGCTATCAACCAACTACCAATTACCCACCTACCTCCAATGTAACTGATTAATGTCACGTAGCTGTTCCCAAGACGCTGCATATGTCCACCCGCTTTCGTCCGTGTGGGCGTGCACATCACAGCGCCAATCGGACACCCACTCCCAGTTCGGCGACGGCAGCTCCACCTGATGCCACACAACGACTCCAAGTAAACAAACTGTCCATACACTTCTACCCCTTCACTACCAGCACTACCTCACTGAACCGCGCCTCCTCTCCATTGGATCTACACAGCACAGGCAGCTCGGCCCTCGAGACGCGCATGGCAGAGCCCCGCATCGCCAGGTTCTGGTTCTCGAAGAGCTCCTCCTCCACACGATGAAGGTCCGGAACATTCTTTACATTACAGCGGAAACTATCGACGCTCTTGACAGCGCTGAGCTCCTCCTGATACCGCTGCAGCAACTGCTCCATCGCCTGCAGTTCGCTATGTGACAAACAAATCGCAACAACAACTGAGCCACTGTCAGCTTCCCGTACGCAATTCAGCGGCGCCTTGTACCTTCGCAGCTCCTCGCACTCGGCTTCCAGCTCCTCCTCCCGCTTGCTCATGGCCGATGGGATGGCAGGATACCGCGCGAGACGAGGCTCCCAGCTTCCGCAAGCATTCTGGGTATATCCGCTGGCTTGAAGTGCTCGCCGCTTTTCGGCCAATCCGCGGATAGGATGTGTCTGATTCGTTGAAATTGGCATTGTACGTAATTACGGGTACATAGTTTTTACGATTCTTTTTGACCAGTGAGCTAGCGGCACCACGCGACCAACCGATTGGCGGCGCAAGTTCAGACTCCAATACTTCGATCATTCGACAACTTTCCAAGGCCAGCAACAGGAAGCGCAGCAAGCGAAGGAAGTGGGGGCTTGTACGAGGTTTTCTCAAGTGATTACACAATCAGATGACGAGTCTGAGGATGAAGAGCGTCTTATTGCATTGCGTTCTGCCGTGCTCCTAGACGTCTCGGACTCCCAATGTGAAGAGCATTTCGAGGCATTTGTATGATGAGACCTACCATTGCATTTGTGTATTGTGTGTAGAGCCTGTCGATGATGTATCAAAAATATTTGCTACTCTCGATATACCTTCGGGTATTGTGACGACATTTATTTATCACCAAGATCACTGAGACGGCTTGCAACCAGAGTTTTTATTTCCAACGAAAGGCAGTGACGAATGCTATAGGGACATCTGAGACGTGGTGGGGATGTAGTGTCCTCTCCGCCTGAAGATAGTTTATAGTGGAATCTCATTACCTGAGCCTTTCAACCACTTTATTGTTTGTGTCTGCATCAACCAAAGTGTCAAATTCTCGCCGTTCATTCCCCGTGAGCAGTAGAAGCCGAATCTTTGGGACACCAACTTCGCGCGGGGACGCTTTTGGCGTGTAGATCCTTCTCCTCAGGAAGAAGGCGGCAGCAGAAATGTTGTGGAGCAGGCTCAAGTCTCTGTGTGTACATACCATTCAACTTTTACTAGTAGTAATGTTTATTGCTTGTAAGCAAGTTGCATGTTGCCGTGCTGGCGTCAACCGACTTGAAATACGCAGCTAGATTGAAACTTGAGCACCTGTAAGAGGAACCACTCGTTAGCAAAAGAAAAAACGTCGTGAAACGTGGCAATTCCGTTCGAACCTCGTTTCCTACGCTGGTCCAATGCGGCCGCAGTTCACGTGCAAAAGCTCGATCTTCTTGTCTGACTTGGAAACAATGTTCTCATCGAAGAAACATTCGGGTGGCGGCTTCCATGAGTGGCGCAAGGGAATGCTAAGAACAATCCGCATCTGCTCGCCAAGCTTTTGTTGCAGTTGCCGCTCGTGGTGTGGGTCCTTTGCGCGGTACGCCACGACCAAAGTTTCAACAGGCAGGCAATGCGTGGAGTCCAGCGGGGTCACAAGCTCGCCGTTCTTGCTGAGCTTCAGCCAATACCAGCACGCATGAAACGTGAAGCCCCACAAAGGCAGAGTCTTTTCACGAAGATACGCCATGTAGCGCGGCCGGTTGGTCACCCACACCGCTAGGATGCATTTGTCCAAATCCGCAATGTGATTCACGTCAATCTTGAGCAGCTCTGTGTGATCAAACATGTCGTAGCGCTTCCCACGCGCCACACTTTTGTTCTGCCACGGCGGGTCCATCACAATGAGTTTGTGCCTTCCAATCTCAAGTTGCTGGAGTTCGCGCACGTCTCGCTGGGCAAATGTACACCCAGCTGGCAGAACAACCTTGGCTCCATTCACAACAGCAGCCCGGACTTGGTCCGTCTTGTTGCATTGCACGTCACCATCATCAAGCGTTTGAGCGTTCGGCATCTCGGGCATCAAATCCAGCGCAGCTTGAAGGTTTTCCTCGGTCGTCTTCGCACTGTCATCTCCAAACCTCGGCAGGAGATTTCTCAGCACGAATCTGGCCCCTCCGAAGCGCTCGTAGGCCTCCTGCAACGCTTTCCGAAGTCGATCACTGAGCGGTACGAACTTGCCTTGCTCTGTGAGCTCTTCCAGTCGCTCTGCCCGCCGCCGAGCAGCCGTCTGTCGCTTACGCTGGCGACGCGCTGCAGTTGCCGTCAATTCCTGTGGGGGCTGGGCATTAGACGAAGACCTAATGAACGCAGTGGATGGGATCTGCAGCGAATCCTCTCGTACACGTAGCAGTCCTCTGTAGTAGCCATTCACGAGCGCCGCATGGTTGACACACGACACCTTGGGCTCCATTGGTTTCGTTTGCACAATGGTACATTGTACCAGCGACCACTTCAACTTGTTTGTAGACACGGATTGAGGACTTGTTTATCGCATTTATACATCCTTTCCGGATTAGATACTCAACTAATTATCTGGGATCTCCATGTGGGGAAAGTGAGTGTGCTGTCCGTGTAGTCGGCTTCGTAGTAGATGGCTTGGCCCTCGACCACAATCATGCAGCGACCAGCGTTGCGTTCGTCCTCGATGGCTCGGACGAAGGCGCGGGTGACGGTCTCCACTGGGACGAGGCCACACCGCCCTCGCATGGCACCTGGAACGCGTTGGTGATGAAGTGGCCGACTGCCGTATCGACAAACCCCGGACACAGCGCCATGACGCGGATGTTGCGGCAGGCTTGGAGCGGGTACATGGACTTGGTGAACTCTAGCACCCCTGCCTTGGCCGCCGCGTACGCTGGCCAGAAGGGCATGTCGACGAGCCCACCCACCATTGCCAAGTTGATGATCACACCCTGCTCGGTGTCTGCCAGAGCTGCCTCCATTTATTCCGCAGCTTCGAGCGTCGTGCGCATGAGAGCGATCGAGTCCACAGTCACGGAGCTTTCCCAACTGTGCGGGGTGTTGCAGTCGAAGTGAGAAATATGCTTGGAGATCCCGGCGTCGTTCACCACCACGTTGACCGCAGAGTCAAAGGCGACGGCTGCAACGTCGAACGCACGGATAAATGATCCGGGCGTTGCTGTGTCTTGCACCATCGAGCAGACTCGAGACGCCCCGTACATGGCGTGCAAATCTGCTGCTGTACGTTGCAACTCGAATGCGTCGGCGTCCATGATAACGACCTTGCCACCGTGTGCGAGCAGCGCTTCGGCGAACGCCCTCCCCAACCCAGTAGCCCCACCGGTCACCAGCGCCGTCACGTTCATGAGCTTCATTGTGTCCTTGCGGTCGAGTGAAAGCAAACGAGTGAGCTGGACAACAACTGCTGGTGGAGAGGCAGACTGTCCGAGAAACGCGAGCACGACGACATGGTACAAGTGCTTTACGATTGCACACCAAGACTTGGCAAGCATTGTCTCGTGCGTGGTTGTACCGCTCGAGGCATACGGACAGGCCATGCAGCTCTGGAGCTTAAAGTCGACGCAGCTGCGTTCACGATGGCTACGCTTTCATTACCGATTTGCACCAAACACCGAGTCAAATTCGTCAAGTACATGTACATGCACCAGCGCACAAGCTTGTTACACTACACTTGAGAAGGCTTTCGACCTGGAGAAGGTTGGAAAGGCAACTGCAACTCGACTCCGATTGATGCTGCGTGGCAAGTCGTTCGCTCAGTTGGCGGAGAAGCGCGAGATGGCTGCGTACCACCATTCCAACCGGCAGCAGTCTGCTCCAAGAGCTCGTCTCAGTAATTGTCGCTGGCACTTCCGCTGCTGCGGTCTCATCGACGTGCACTTGGCTCAACTCATCAAGGCAACCAGTAGATGCCAACTTGCTGAACCACTTGGCGGACGGGCGAGGAATACGCTGCAAGTCGCTCGGTTTGGGCTTTCCAAAATCGGGAGAACCGGTCTCCTCGGTGAAGTTCACATAGTAGAGTCCGAAGCGCGGGCCGTATGACCCCCATTCATAGTTGTCCAGCATTGACCACGCTTCGATTTTAAACACGTTTGATCAGAGACGCAGATAGCAAACAGGAAAGCAGAGAGGACAGTCACGTACCAGTATACCCGATCACGGGGATCTTCTCCTCCACGACGGCCTTGTAGACTTGCTCCACGTACGACTGGAAGAACCAAAGCTGGTCCAAGTTCTCCACCTCGTCGTTGCCGCACCAGCCGTTCTCGGTCAGCAGGATGTCCGCCGACGGATCTTTAGAGTGCATCCACTTGATCGTGTCCAAGTAGCCGGGAGGGTACGCCGTATACGACTTGCAGTAGTTGTTGCCTTGGCTGTCCTTCAGACCCGGACGCGATCCAGGAACGACGTGGGTGTCATCCACACCCTTGTCCTGGCCGAAACCCACGTGGAGTGTCGAGCACGGGGTGTTGGACGCCTCGGAGTCGCAGTCCGTGATCGCACGCGAGAAATAATGATTGAGCATAACGAACCCTTGAGGATGGCAGCCTGATCAGGCGTGAACCGCGGCAGACGCTCACCGACGCGCTCGCGCATGACGGGAGGGTAGTCTCCCGACGTGAGAGGCAGCAACCACCAGCCAAACTCAAAGTTCATCGCGCGTTCCGAAGCCTCGACGTCGTTCGGGTTGCTTGCGTCCAAGGGGTAGAATTGGTTGGCGTTCAGAACGATTCCAATGCGTGCCTTGGATTGAATGACCCCGCTGGCCTTGAGCTCGCGGAACCTTTGTACAGCATACGCGTGCGAGAGCAGCACTTTGTGTGCCACCTCGTAGACCAGCGTGGGGGAGTCGTGGAATCTCGGCGGATGCAGCCCAGTATTGTAGCCGTACAACACGAAAGACAGAGGCTCGTTGAACGTCGTCCAGAAGTCCACCTTGTCATCGAACTCTTGGTAGAGCAATGTCGAGTACTGCACGAAATGGCTGATAATGTCCGGTTTTAACCAGCCCTGTGGACTCAGTTCGTTGTGGAGCTCGGTGGGCAGGTCCCAGTGGTAGATGGTGAGAATGGGGGAAATGCCGTTTTCGACCAGCTTGTCGAGGAGTGCGTGGTAGAAGACGAGTCCGGGAGGGTTGGGCTGCATGCGTCGCGTCTCCGGGTCCCAGTTCATGACGCGCGACCACGAGACGGAGAAGCGGAAGGACTGCAGCCCCGTTTCCACCATGAGCTTGACGTCGTCCGCATAGCGGTGATAAAAGTCGTCAGCGACGTTGGCACACTCGAAGCCCGGTTGTTGGCGACAAAAGTCGTCCCAGATGCTGGGCGTGCGGCCGTCCTCGTTCCAAGCTCCCTCTACCTGGTACGACGCAGTAGCCGATCCAAAGAGGAAGTCGTCGGGGAAGCAGCGCGGCTCAGAAGCGGATGCGTCAGTGGAGAGCAGAGCAACAGCGCAACCGGCAGCAGCAATCCCAAAGCGATGCAGCAGCCACATGGCAATTGTGTCGGAAGGTAGCAACTTCACAAATGAGAGCTCTCGGAAGTTGAACAAACCGGATCGCAACACTTGAAGTGCATCCACACATCAACAGCGATCGATTCTGGGAGTTTGGAGAGCGTTCACAAAATTGACTCAAGCTGTGAATACTATCGATTCAAAATACTATCGATTCAAAGCACTATAAACCCAACCACAGTGCAAAGTGTCAATTTTGCGATTTCAGCGTTGAAGTGCAAAACATTTTTTTTAGTATTTTCATTTTACTCATGTCTTACGATCCAAACCCCGTCAAAATTGTTCAAAAACTATTAACACAGCACCGTTGACCCATGTCGGGTGCCGCGCTGCTCGCCGTGTACCATGGACTGTGGAAGGTGTCGATGCCTTTTGTGTCGTGGTATGTACGACGAAAGGACCTGCGACGACTTGTACCGAGCGTCGTCACTGCCGAACGCTTTGGTCGCTGCGAATTACCAGGTAGAAAAGTGTCAAGGAGCTGAGACTTTGAGTGGACGTTGACGTTTGGCCTGTTGCAGCGCATTGGCACAAGAACGAGAGCGGTGCAAACGGCAGAAATGACTTCATTACACTGTGGATCCATGGAGCGTCGGTGGGGGAGTGTCTGTCGGCGTTACCATTGGTGGAGTTGGCGCTGAGCCACAAACTAGACCGAGCTTTGGTTCCGTCCAATGGAGGGGGCAAGAGGAAGGTGCGCGTGGTGCTGTCGACAACCACAACTGCAGCAAGAAGTGTTGCCAACGCACGACTGAAAGAGGTGCAGATTGTTGGGGTTGGGAGTTTGGGGATTCGGCTTTGACTTTTAATTTCTTTTGATGTTGCAATTGCTGACAGAATGCAGACGCCGTGTGCGTCCTGGCGCCACTGGATCATGTTGACTGTGTGAGGCGCTTCTACGACGTCTGGCAACCAGAGTACGATTGACTTCTGTCGAGTTTTAGAGTGATGCGAGTCCTGACGGGTTTTGTGTGTTTGGTAGTGTGGGGGTCTGGATCGAGTCGGAGATATGGCCCACGCTAATCACCGAAGCAGCTCGACGGGGTATTCGTATTGGACTTCTTAATGGCCGGATGTCGTCCCAGTCGTTCCGTTTGTGGAGTATGCCCGGCCTGCATGCGTTTGCGAAAAGAGTCGTAAGTTTATTCTCGATCGTGCTTTGTCAAGACGAACAAGTGAGTCTTCTCCTATTCTACGGATTGTCTGCGTATGAACTATATTCACAACCTGGTCTGTCATTCCTCTGTGTTCTGTAGAACCGAAAGCGATTCGAGTATCTTGGTGCTCGGGATCCCCACGCTGTGCTAAATCTCAAGTTTGGTACGATCGTCTCGTCATGATCTTGAAGTTGATCAATCTCATGACTTAGCTACCTTTGCTTGTTTGCAGCTTCTCAACGTCTATATGGCAACGACGTGGAAGCTACAGAACTGCAGCAGGCAATCGGGTCACGGTTTGCGTGGGTTGCAGCCAGTACTCACGACGGCGAAGAGGTGATGATGGCTGAAGTGCACACCGAACTTTCAAAACGTATCGGCAGAGATCATGAACTACTCACTGTGATCATTCCTCGGCATCCGACTCGAGCATCTACGATCGTTTCACAACTTCGACGCAAGGTACACCCGAGCGCATATCATTCCTGACTGATTCTGGTTAGCATGTTTTCACTTGTTAATGTTCAGTTCCCTGAACTAGCAATCGGCTTGCGCTCACGCGATGGTTTACCTGCGAGCACAGACAATGTGTTTATTGTGGACACGATGGTGAGTGCAGTGTGTATGAAGCACCTTGGTCAGTGAATGATCTTTTGCAACACGTTTTTCTTTCTCACAGGGCGAAACAAGTTTGGTTTACGACGTCATTTCGACCGCAGTGATAGGAGGTATGAAGTACAGATTAATATGTCAAAGTCAACGATAACCACTCACGAACGAGTGTTTTCTGCATTGGTACAGGCACCTTAGTGAAGCGCGGAGGTCACAACCCAATTGAGCCATTGCGAGCAGGGTAAGTGCAGCTTTGTCGATTGCCTTTAATGCATTAGACTGACCAGATTGTCTACAGTTGCCATGTGCTGATGGGACCCCACATGGAAAACTTCACTGACATTCTCCAGCAGCTTCATCGGCAGCCTCCAGTATCCGAAGCGCTTGCGTCAGTAAGTGGTCCGAGGGAGCTTGTTGCAGCGTTAGAAGCTCGTTTCAAATCTTCCGACGGCACCGCAGTATCGAATCCAGACCCGAGGACGCAACTCACGCGAGCGATGACCGACCTCGCAGTATCGACACTTTCGACGCACGAGTTACGCCTCGTCGATTGGTTAGCACGTGACAAGTTGTAGAAGGCCGGACAACGACAGCAAGTATCACGAACAAAACACGGCGGCAGGTGAAAAAAGTATTGATTTGATAGCAACAGGATACGATCTGGAGATGGCGAAGGCCGAAGCAGCTGGTTCGAAAAGGCAAGCAGCCATCATAGCCGGGATGTGGGCTGAGGGCTGGTTTGCATACGAGGCCCAATGTACGAGGCTGGGACCGACCCCACAGCCTTCGCTTTCTCGACGCGTAAATGCTTAGTACGGGCGGTATCGATCCGATCGTCCACCTGAACCTCCTTGAGCACCACTCGCACCACCTCCCGGGCGGTAGCCGCCACCGTAGCCGTATCCCGCAGCAGCCCCCTGGCCACTCTGAGCAGCTCCTCCTTGACCTGCTGCTTCCTCGCCATATCCACCTTCTTCCCCACCTGCACCGCCTTCGCGGGCGGCGCCTGCACCTTCACCGCTAGCTCCATAGCCGCCGTAGCCTCCATATCCAGCGAAACCACCACGACCACCATAGCCGCCGCCATAGCCACCGTAGCCATATCCAGCGTATGACTGAGGGTATCCTGCATAGGCACCAGCACTGTACGCGGCAGCAGCACCAGCACCATATCCACCACCGTAGCCGCCACCATAGCCACCGCCATAGCCACCACCATAGCCACCACCGTAGCCGCCACCGTAGCCACCTCCATAGCCACCGCCGCCTCCACCACGGCCTCCCCCTCGCCAGCTTCCACCGCGTCCACGGCCTCCACCGTAGCCGTAGCCACCACCACCGCCACCAGCAGCACGCGCCTCCTTGGGCTCGGCACGCTTAATCTCCACAACCTTGCCGTGAATTTCATGACTCTTGCTAATTACTTCAGCGACGGATGCCTGCACAAAATGCCATATAATGCAAATTAGATGCTTTGTTGCCGCACGCGAACCGAACCAACGCACCTCGTCCTCAAAAGTGATAAACCCAAAGCCTCGCGAGCGCTGCGTGTCACGGTCGATCATCACAACAGCGTCCGTGATCTTGCCGTACTCCTCAAAGTAGTGACGGAAGTCCTGCTCAGCCACAGTAGGGGCAAGTCCGCCAACGAAGATTTTCTTCTGCTCCGTAAAGCCACCAGCGCCGCCGCTGGCACCGCCACCGAATCCGCCGCGGGCGCCGCCTCGGAGGTCGCTACATAACATCACATCCACGAAGCAGGAGTAGTGCAGGTTAGTCTACGCTGTTATCTCTCAAGCAGGACAAGACCCCTCGCTGGAAACTATTTCAACGCCAGAGCCCTTTCCACGGGAGTGGACGGAGAAGGGCTGGATGGAGAGAGCGAGGGTCGCGCGAGGTGAGCCAGAATGATGCGAGCAAACGTGTTGGGTGGGATTTCTCTTCTTCTCGTCCTGCTCCTTGTGTTGCTTTTGCTCTCCCTGCCTTCCTTCCTGCCCTTCTTCTGTCTGTCTCCCTCCTCTTTTCCAATAAATAGATATACGGTGGTCCTGCCCCTCGGCTCGGCGTGCGTCATCAAGTACTAACCTCGAGCCTGGTTGCGTCCTCTCCCTCGGGATCGCGCGCTTCACTTCCACGGACCGTCCGTCCAGCGTGTGCGTCTCGTCCAGCACGCGGTCAATTGCTGCATGCACGACACCGACGGTCAGAACCTGCTGTGCACTCCTCTCCCTCTAGCAATGAATATCAGCATCTACCTGATGCATCAGCGAACGTAACGAAGCCAAAGCCGCGCGGTTGCCCCGTGTACTTGTCCTTCATCAATGCGGCGTCCGTGAGCTCTCCGTACTTGCCGAAATGTTGACGCAGCGTGTCCTCCGTGGTCTCCCACGACACGCCGCCAATGAAGAGTTTGCCGGGCTGCGGGCCGTCGCGCGGGCCGCCTCCGTGGTGCTCCATCTGCTGCTGCGGGTGCTGGCCGCTGCTCTGTCCGTAGTCTCCGTAGCCTTCGTGGTGATGCTGCGGCTGCTGCTGCACTGGTAGCTGCTGCTGCTGCTGTTGCACGTCCAAGTCGTCCGGATTGCCGGCCAGCGCGCGGATTTCCTCGTCGTCCTCGGCCTCGTGGGTCGTCGGCGCCGTCTGGTTGTCGCCCGCGGGCGTCTGCTGGTGCTCGGCCACGTCCACCGCCGGCTCCTCCTGCTCGTAAACGACGCCCAGCCCCTCCATGACGATGTCTACGCTCCGTCGGCCTATTCGCGAAATGTACTGGGCTTGACTATCCCCCTTGCGCTTCCCTCCACTCCCTCGCGGACAGAAGCGCGTCGTCGATTGGCCGAAATGAGGATTATTTCCGCCAATCAGACATCGCGTCAACACTGCAAGTTGCACATTCACTCCTGGTCCCATGGCGGACGACTGCAGCGGCGAGTGGCTCGCGGTCGTGGAGCGCCAGCAGCGCGAGATCGAGCGCCTGCGACGGGAGCTGCGCTACGACACCGACGCTGCGTCGCCAGGGAGACGAGGCAGCGACGCCAGCCTCGCCAGCAGCGCGGCGTCGCTGGCCTTCTCCGTCATGTCCGCGCGAGACGACGCGCTGCCCATGGACAGCGAGCGCTACGCCGCCATGTGCCTCAAGATGGAGAAGATGCGGTCGGAGCTGGTCAAGAGACACGCCAAGCTGCGGGAGGCGCGCGCGCGCAGTCGAGAGGCGCAGGCGACGGCGCAGGAGCTGCGAAACTCGGTGCAGACGCTGCGGACGCAGGTGGAGACGCAGCGCGCGCAGCTCGCACGGGAACGCGTCGCGTCTCAGAGCAAAGTGGACCAGGCGGTGGACTCGGCGGCGCAGACGCTCGTGAAGAACGATCTGCTGGTGGCGGAGTTGGGCAAGTTGAGGGAGGAGGAGGCGGTGAGACGGGAAGATGTTCGTGTGCGGAGCAACGCGCTGAAGAAGGCGGAAGCAGCGCGAGACGAGATGCAGAAGCAGGTGGTGGAAGCTAGAGGGGAGGCGTCGAGGCTTGCGAATGATGTGCGTGCACTGCAGAAGGAGATGAGCGTCTTGCAGAACGCACTGCAGAGCGCTCAAGAAGAGCTCGCGCTGAAACGGACGTGCGATTTCGAGTGGAAGGAGCTTCAGATGCAAAATCAGTTGCTGATGCAGCGAGTGAACGAGTTATGCGGCGTTATACAGCAGCAAACAGCACAACTACACCAACAGGTCAGTGCGATCGAGCAGCAAAATCAGCAGATCCAGCATCTCAACCAGGAAGTGGTCTCATGTAAACAAAGCGCTGCTGTCGAGCGCGCGGAAAATCAGAGGCATGCAGCACACTTATTGAAGCATACCATTGCACTGGAGCACGAATTGGATGTTGAACAGAGTCGGAGTCGAAGGCTAGAGCAGCGAGTAAGCGAAGCTTCAGAAACAGCTCAGCTACTTGCCGAAGAATTACTACAGACCAGGATTGTGGTCACAGAGCGCGATCGAGTATTGCGCCAGCGCGGCGAAAAGTACTGTGAACTTGCTAATGCCTATCGAGGACTGGGGCGACATGCTCAAGTATTAGAGTCGTCTGAGCGTGAGCTAGTGTCTGTGCTCATTCCGACCAAGAAGCGACTTGCGCTTCTGCAGGACACTTTGGCGAGGTTTTGCTTCGAGTTGGAGGGTGTCACCAAGCAAATGGTGGCAAGTCGCAATCGGTTGGTGATATTAAATTCTGTCTTGAGCTATTTGACTGGGTGGAGTTGATTCAGGTGTTGCTGCGTATTCGTAGTGAGATTTCTCTGGGACGGGCATTGCGTGAGTATGGGAAGCGCAATCGTGAACTTCAAGCAACTGTGCTTGCTGCACGACAACAGGTATGCGCTTCACAATTAAGGCTGTGTGGCCTCGGCGAGATGTTACCTTACAGCTTGTGTTTGTTGCAGCTCCACAACGTTGCCAGTGCATTTCGTAGTAGCGAGAAGCGAAAGGAGCAAGCAGTTTCCGCGAACTGGAATCTCAAACGCGACCTGGTAATCGAACGCTGCCAACGAACAGAGTGCGTTTGAGTTAAACGCAAGGTAGTTTGCACCGGCACTGACTCAGCGTTGTTGCTCCCTCGTATTATTTGCTTCAGTCTTGTTCAACAGTGCAAGGAGCTGGAAACTTGTTTAGATTCCTGCCAGACCTCTGCATCCGACTCTCAAATGCGCGCTGAAGGACTCGAAAAGGACAACGGTGTACTGCAGCATGCCGTCACACAACTCGTGGCGTACGCTCGGGAGCTTATGAATTCTCAGCAGTCACTGCAGCGAGAACTTACCAAGCTCGAAATTACAGGCAGACGACAGCCAGCCGTGTACGGATAGACAACGATTAAAGGCTTCAAACGGCGTGAAGTTCTCCGCGAAATTTAATTGATGAAGACTCGCGATGCCAATCTAGACACTCTCCATGACGATGTTGGGCGGGTACGCGCTGCCTCCCTTCATTAGTCGAATGGAGTGTTGCAGGTTCCTCAGTCGGTCAATCAGATCCTTCATCACCAAATTCCTCTCGTAAACCTCCTGCTCACCAGACCACACCACACACAGAACGTCAACTCACGTCCACACACACCAAAAGTTATACAGGAAGAGCATCTCACCTTGCGCAGTTGATTCCTCCTCTGTTCAAGTTTTGCGGTAGCGTCCTGCAGCATTCACCAACATTTTCAGAGTACTGCCCCATCACCCAACCCTACACGAATAAGCACCTTATCGTCCTGCTCCGGGTCCGCCTTCTTCTCCACCTCCTTCACGGCGTCCAGCAGCTCTGCACTGATCTTAATGTACTGGGTCTTGAGCGCCGCGATCTTCGTGTACGTGTCCTGGATCTCCTCGAACGAGTACGGGAGCACGACGGGGTGGCCCTGGCCGCCTGCGTGGGCGTGGGATCCTGCGAATCCTGCGGCGGCCAATCCGTTAACGTCGGACTGGGCCTCGTCCTGCGGCGTTTCGGCCTCCGACGGGGGCGAACTGGGCGGGGCCACGTCGGCTGCGAACAGTTTGGAGCTCGGCCGGAGCGGAGGCTTCAGGTTCATGTACTTGGTCTCCTCCAGCACGTGGTAGGCGATGGCCAGCAAGTGCGACAGCATCTGCTGCCCATTCTTGGGGACCTGGTGGCCGACCTGCTCCTCCATTATTGTGAAAATGGACGACTGTGTGCGTCACACTAATGTCGTGTTGCGATACATAATGTAGCCATGTTCCAAGTTGAAGTAGCCGGTAACGGACGAGCTCCATTGTCATTTTAGCTTTGAAGCCCGCCGACGATGACGATCGACTCGACGTCTGCGTCCAAGGCGCACGCCGACCCGTCCACTGAAGCGAGCGACCGCGAGGTCCGCGTGAACGTTCGCAGACAGCGCATCGACGCCAGGAATGCGTCAAAAGACGACGCCTCGCGCAAGAAGCAGCTGCAAGTGGGGGACTCGCAGCGCATGAGTCGCGGCCAGCAGCAGGTCGCAGAGAGTTTGAACCAGTTGGACCGCCGCAAATTGGCAGGTATCCGCCATGTCACCAGCGTCCGAGTGGAAGCGGACGACGCCGAGAATCGCCGCCGAGTTGAGGAGGAAGAGCGACGACACAAACGCGTTGAGAAGCTGCAGCAAGAAGCGATCGATAGTGGAGCCAAAAACGCCGCTGTGGAGATGCGCTGGGCCGACCTTTTCGAGTACAGCATGCCGCAGGAATTGCACAATGAGCTGGAGCTGCAGAACCGAGCGTGTACAGAGATCTTGGCGTCGAAAGACGCGGTGATCAAAGAGTTTCAGACCCAACTGAAGGCCAAGGACGAAGAGTACGTGACAGCACTCAAGGTGCAGGCGGAGGAAGTTGAGAAACTGGTAGACCGTATGAGTCAGCAATATCGAGAAATGCAGGACGAATATGAGCTGGAACTTGAGCAGATGGAGGACGCCTTCATGAAGGAACGCGATGAACTCATCGCCAACAACAAACTCGAAATCGATTCGTTGTTTGAACGCCGTCGAGAGATGGAAATGGTATTCATGGAAGCGAAGCAAACACGAGATGAACAATATTTGCAGGAGATTGAAGACTTGCGTGTTCGCGATGCTGAAGACTACAACGAGCTCAAGATTAAACTGGAAACCAACATTCAAACTTTGGAACAGCAGCTTGAAGAGATGCGCGCAACGTATCAGCTCAATACAGAGAAACTGGAGTATAACTACCGAGTGCTAACGGAGCGAGATATGGAAAACTCGGCAACGCTGAGCCAGCAGAAGCGCAAACTTGCCCGGCTGAAAGACGCATTAGCCACTCTCATCACGAAATACAACCAAACAGATTCGCGAGATCGGCACCAAAACGAGGAACTAACAGAGGAGTATCGGCGTCTCACTAAGCAGTATCGCGACTTGCAAAAGAAGTACGCGCACTTTGAAACAAGCGATAGCAGCAAATATGACGATGTCTGGCGGATGCACGAGGAGGATGCTATTCGCAAAATCGAAAAGCTGCTGGATGCTGATCGCATCATTCACGAGCAGCAACTTGGTCTTGCCTGGCGCCCACCGACTCAGTCCATCCGGAACTGGAGTCGCTCTACGAAGGCAGGTGATGCTGCTTCTTTGCAAAAGCAGTTCGAGAACGGCGATGAGTCGTTCCCGGCTTCTACTGAGAGTGAAAAAGGTGGCAACAGAAGAGATGACGATCCGCATGATCAGGATGACTTTGACGATGAATCCGTTGAAGCATATACACCTCCAGTCAAGAAGATTTCGGGTGCCAAGCTGAAGTATATGCTGAAAATGCTTGCCTCCGAAGCTGGGTTCTTGGTGAATGGTAGCGTACAACAGGCACTTGATAACCTTCCAGACGATGAGGCCGAACTCGTCAAAGCAGATATGATCATGCGGACACTCGGAGTAGACAACGAAGAAGACATGGAGAAATTGATGGGGTACTTTTTTGAAGACCCTCGACAGGAGGTCCCAGTCGAGTCGCGAGGTACAGACAATAACAAGGATGGCAGTTCACCTGGCAAGGACTCGAGCGCAAACGGGTCAATGGCGTCGTGGGGGCTGGTCGTCGGACCCGAGGACGTGATTCGCGTCATCAAACGCTTCGTCGAGGTTCATTACTGCACCTTTCTGCTATGTTTTGTTCTCCCGAACTAACTTTTGTTGTTTTATTGGTAACAGGAGATGAACGAGCAGAAGCGTGCAGCTCCAGTCGCGCGTATCCTACACAGGTCAGCTACCGGTGAGCCCGAACCGGGCAAGAAAAGCTCCAAAGGCAGCAGTTCAGCAGCACTCAAAGCCAAAGCTCGGAAGGCAGAGAAAGAGTACTGGCTGAACATCGTCAAGGTGTTCCCTCCACAGAAGATCCGCGCCATGGCCACTTTGGAGAAAGGTCTGACGCACCACAACACGGCACTTTTGCGACGTAAGGAATTGATCGACGACGTGACGGCCATGAAGGCGCAGAATGCAGAGCTGAAAAACCTACTCAAGCAATACCTAGCCGCCCCCATCAACGAAGACCTCATCGTGCCACCCACGCAAATGCAGCTCTACCAGTAAAGTTGTAGTTGAAGTGGCTTTATCTTTCGTACTTAGTCGAAATCCAGGAACTTGAAACTCATTTTTCAGAACGCTACATAGTGAGGAATGGCTCGCGTCGGCTACGTCGCGCTCTTCTTCGTGAGCGCTGCGGGCGCTGGTCTGCTACGTACCTTCGGGCAAAGTACGACCGTCATCTGCTGCTGTAGTTGGTTTTTGTATGGAGTAAATTTGATTGACGGTTGGCGTAATTTATTCTGAAGATGTTCTGTCGAGACTCGGCGTCCTTTGATGAATGCGAAGACTCAACGTACCCCAACAATTGCGTGGGTAACCAGTTGGTGTACAGGTGTGAAAACTATTATTTTGTAAAATATGGAGATGTGGAATAGCTAATCAGAAGTTTGGGGTCGAGGGAATCAGGATCAGCTTCAGTTTGGGCTGCTTCTTCACACTGACGGCGCTGCTGAGCTGTGCAGTGGCCAAGGGGTGCGAGAATGTGTGCTGTATGATACTCTTCCAATTGCCATTCTACTTGGGGATGCTCGTGGTGTCGCTCTTTATCCCAAATGGTACGTTCAAATGCAGAGAGGGTATTATTTGTATCTCATTTACGTTGTTTTTTATTCTTCTTAGATTTTTTTGATGGCTACGTTGACATTGCACGCGTGGCGTCGGCACTGTTCATCATTTTGCAGATCATCATTATCCTGGACTCGGCTTGTATGTACTGTTATTTGTCACGTATCAGAAGAGGAAGCTACTGAGTGCGATTGCAACCTGTTGCAGACAGCCTCCGTGACTATATGCTGGACAAAATGGATGAGGCGGATCGGGATGACGATGCTCGGCATGCGTTGCTAGGCGGCAGTTTTGACTCGACGCAGGGAGGTGGTACGAAGACGATGTGGTAAGACAGGTGCCTTGTGAATTTCATATGCAGAGCACTAAATGTTGCTGCCAACGTCCAGGGAGGGAGCGTACCTAGCACTGGTTTTCATTTGCATGGCGCTATCAATTGTGGGGTTAGCTATGATGTATCTACGCTACGCAGCATGCGATCTGAATGTCGTGTTCATCTCGATTACACTGCTATCGGCCATCATTCTCACAGCGTTGAGTGGTAAGTGCTGTCGTGTGCAAGCAGCACAATTTTAATTCGACCTTCTAACCTCTTTATGACAGTGGTAACGTGGGTAAACGTGGGGCTTCTGCCATCAACTGCAGTCTCCCTTTACCTCGTGTTCCTGTGCTACCAGACTGTTCGGGCGAATCCAAGCGCTTCGTGTGCGCCATTGCATCTTACTACTGAAGAGAAGCAACAAGAACAATCCGGCCTGATTTTGAACTCCTTGGTCGCCGCATTCACGATTACTTGGACGAGCTGGCGAACGTCAGCAACCAGCACAGCGTTTTTCGGTTCTTCTTCTTCTCAAGGGCAGCCTGAAGATGCCGGTGATGAAGATGATGAAGAACTGGCGAGTATTGGTTTGACTTCAGAGCGACTGGCGAAGGAAGCTCAACGGGAGATAGAAGTGGTACCCGAATACCAATTTCATGTGCTCATGATATTGGCATCGCTTTACATGGCAATGGTACTTACCAACTGGGGCAGCTTCGATGGGTAAGTCTCAAGCGCCATGCGCGGATTGTTTTTCGAGACATCTAACGTTTGTGATATATTAGGTCGTCGACAAAGGATGATGAGATTGTTACCATGTGGGTCAAGGCAATCTCGCAGTGGGTGGCGTCTGGACTATTCCTCTGGACGCTCGTGGCCCCCGCGGTCTTTCCTGGTCGGGATTTTTTGTAAACGTGCAAGGAAACGAGTGCAATCAGTTCAAAGTTGGTACTACGCGTTGAAAGGCAATCTGAAGTTCATGAAGTCCGTTTTACTGTACGCAAAATGATTTTTTCCTAATAGTACTGCTGCAAATCGAGTTCTTCGGAATTACTGTTGTGTGGGTGAGCAGCACCTTCAGCAGACGACAGATAGAGTTCCATACAGTATGCGGTTGACAGACTTTCCTGTGGTGCTGATATACAAGTACTCAATTGCAAAACGAGCCATACTCGCAAGCTACACGTACTTGCCGTAACTACATGTAGATGATTTTTAAAATATTTTTCATCACCTTCCACATCCTATACCAGAGAAGTTCATGTATGAGCGAATTCACACCATCTCGTTCACTTTTTCATTTCCGACTCCGCGGGTCGACACGTTGCCGTTTTCGACGCCCGGAACCTGAGCGGCCTTTACCACCACCGATGCCTCGCTGCTTCATTGACGTCGACTTCATAACTTGAAGCTTTTGCCCCCCACATGCTACACCATCTAGTTTTCGTACTGCCTCAAGTGCTTGCGCTTCGTTAGAGAAATCCACCGTGTACCCAGTCAACTCCACTCCGCCAGTAACACTCTTAGCGAATGCCAGAACGCCAGGACAGTCCTGAAGGGCATTGACCAGCGTCACAAGCTCCAAAGGCTCGCTGGTCGACACTCGAATTGAAGAAGACGTCTGGCTACTGCAGATACTGCTGCCTTCCTCGATATCCATTTGCTCCGAGGACGAACGCGAAGAACGCGGCTTGGGTGCCACGGTATTGAGATCGGCATTAATTGCCATGCCGTTGCTTTGGTCGACAACAGGGAACACCATCTCTTGTTCTGGCGCGCATGAGAACGGGTACTGCTCATTTTGATAGTATGGTGACGTTTCCATCCACCCTGACACACCTCCGAAATGTTGGCGCTGCTGATAGTTCGCTGGGCCAGCAAAGCTTGCGTATGGCTGGAATGGTTGCTGCGGAGGTGGTGGTGGGTACGCCACAAGCTGCATCGGATAATATTCCATACCTCCCGACAAGCCCATCGGAGTGTGAAACCCGGTTGAGTGAGGAGGCGGATACATACCAGCCGACATTGGTAGTTGATGGCCCGGATCACTCGGCGCAGCTTCGCTCGGTGAGGACATCGAAGAGTATGGGGGGAAACTTGAATGTTGTTGCTCCGTGCTTCGCATCAAGTGGGCAAAGCGCGCCTCCACCGCACGGAGATCAACATCATCCGACGACCCCGTTACAACGCGTTCGCCAGCTGAGCGATCTAGACGCATGGACTCATTGTTACTGATTGAATTGCTTCCGTGGGTAGTGGTAAACAGACTTGGTGCCAAAATCACAATCGCTTGCAAAAACTTCCCGGAGCCGAGTGGTAGCTCCATTTGGTGAAGTTGGAGTGCAGCCTGCGTAGCGTTCGTTTCGCTGTCAAACTTTACGAACGCTACCCCCTGTGCCTCTCCAGTGCTCTTGACAACCTTGATATCCATAAATTCCATTCCGGAAAGTGACGATACCACTGATGAAAGCATATGAGTCGCCAAAAACCGATCGTAAAGCAGCAGTACCCAAAGACGATCTTTCCCGCCAGAATGCATAATTGTCGCTGTGGACGACGCTGATACGCTTGCTGGCGGGAGCCTTTGATCAAAGTTAGAAGAGCCAAACGATGTTTCTGGAAAATGTGCTATCCGCGCGTGCTGTTGCAGTTGAAGGCCGTTTGTTTCATGTGCAAACGAAAGCTATTCATCGAAGAAGCAGCAGTAACTAGTCGTTAGACGTGAGCGAATGTGTTAATAGGGAACGTTCATTCACGTACCGTCATAAATTCAGATTTTTCAGGACTTTCATCTCCCTCGGACGATTCTTCTCGAAATGATTTGACAACGAACGCTGCAGTCGAAGACTGTCACAAGACAAACAAGACAGAACAACATTAGCCAAAAGTGCCCAGACAACACCCCATCATCTTTGCATACCTTTGAATATCGGACGTATGCCATTGTTTTCACGCGACCAAAGCTTTTGACGAGATCAACTGACTCAAAATCACCATACACCGCAAACATTGCTTCTAGCTCCTGCTCTGTAAACTGTGGAATAGTCCAGGGTGGTTAGAAAAGAGTTCCGAAAAATTAAGCAGAGTCGATCCTACAAATGCTCGCACCTTGTATGTCGAGGTGAAAAACAGCTTCGTTCGTTCCGGTTCAATCGGCTCCGTTTTGGGCTCGATCTTTATCGCGCGGTCCTTTTCGTAGCTACTATCTACATGGACAGTGGTTGGTCGAACAAGCCCACGATCTACCATGTTTCCACCGTGGTCACGTCTCTCTTGAGTGACTTGCTGCTTTGCTAGCCGATAGGATTCCTCTATCCTATTGTCGGAAGACTGTCGTTTGCCTACCTTTTTCGATATTATTTCAGCTTTCACTGCCTCAGTAGACAAGCTAATATCACTTCGATCGGAATTCTTTCTCAATGGAGATAGTGGTTGGCGCAGCTGAGCTTTCAATGTCGGCGGAGGCGATGTGGTTGTGTTGCTTCGCTTACGACGGGTACCACTGCCACCAGTTCCATCATCTGTACTGGAACCGCTATCCAGGCTCTGTCGCCGTCTCCGAAGGTGAAGCTTCGGACGGGGTAGTATCGTTTCGCCATCTCGAGATTCTCTGGGGGTGCGAAGTAATTCAAACCGTGAACCTCGCGTCGTCATTGGTGTTGAGGCTAGTGACACGGAGCGGATACTGGACGCGAGCGAATCCGTGCTGCTTTCTTCTTCCAACGCTCCAGGAACCACGACCATCAGCTTTTTACCGCGCTTTTGCTTCCCTTTCTGATCAGATGCCGAGATCACTTGCTGGTATGCCGCGAAAAGATCATTACTCGGCTTGCTCTGCGAGTTGTGTTTCTCTATCACCATCACCATAGCACTCAAAACATGCTGCACTTGTTTCTCGTCGCCGTCAGCTTCCATCAATTCATCCTGGCAGGCGTCCGAGGCCGCCAGTCCGTTCTTCACCTGCACTTCAGTCTTTATCTCCACAGCATCAGCTCCAAACCTCTCGAGTCGGTGCGTCTCCAGCAGAAACGCTGGCGACACTCGACTCGGCCCCAACGGCAGCGCAGCAACAGGTGGACTTGATCGCTGTCGCTTGCCCGGCAGCCTTGCATCAGTGCCTCCACCCTCTTCGTCCCCAAGTCTGCCCTCTGCTTTCTCGTCCTGGTCTTGTCTGGCGTGCTGGTCCCGCTTCAGTTTGCCATGGCCACCCACTGGTCTCTCCTTGGCCACCGTCACCTGCAGTAAATACGTTTCAGCAACTAAAAATTCAGCATTTCTCCTTGTTGCAACAATATTTAAGCACCGAAAACTGTCCACCTTGAGGATATGTCCATCGCCCAGCTTCAAATGGTCCAGCTTCTTAATGGCCACTGCCGCATTGGCTGGGTCTTCGTACTGCAAAAAGGCAAAACCCTGTTTCAACATATCAGAACGCAATAAAAGCGTTACAAACGTCGCAACCACCATACTCAAGTCCAGTGTAACGTTGAAACAGTGCGCACTCGAGACTTTTTGCTCCTGTCCAGCGCCAAATGCAGGTGTTTAATCGCTCCACACGTCGAAAAGAGCGCGCGCAACTCGTCCACTTTGCGGCCTCGTCCGCACACGATAAAGAGCCGCGAGAGCTCGGAAAGCCGCGGATCGGGGGCAGCAGGCGCAGGCGCAGACTGCGTCTTGGTGGCCGCTGGCTGGGACGCGCTGGAGGCTGCGCTGGGAGTTGCCGCGCGGCCGCCACCTTGGTCGTCCATGCGAGTTTTTGTTGTGACGTGGTGACGATTTATGCGACGAATAAGAAGTAGTACGATTTAGCGACCACTGCGAAGTGGCATACAAGAATGGGGAATATGCTGTTCGATAGGTATTTCCCGCCGGTCGTAAGGCAACTTTATTGACTATCTGATCGCATGTGTATTTTGGATCGCTCAGCTTCAGTTTTGAGGGTATTCTTACGTGGCATTACGTGGCACAACAATCAGCAGCACCCAAGTTCACAGTTTCGAGGACGAACCAATCTGGTCGTTCGGTTAGGAGGTTGACTCCCTGCTGTTCTTGGGAGGAGAATCAGTGTTGTGAGCACAATTGCAGTCACTTTTAGTTCGACTTGAACGATTAAAGGAGTAAATCGAGCGACTGAATATCAAGTGTCTGTGCCAACCGATTCATCATGAAGCCGCGCGTGCAGCCGGGGACCAGGAAGGGACCCAGAGTTAGCTCGGTGGACTCGACGGCGGTAACCCACGAGGGCGAGTTCATCGCAGTTCATTTCAAGGGCAAGAAGAACGAATGGAAATGGCAGTTTTTCAACATCGTGCGTCGACTTGGGGCGATTGTGTCGTGTTGCATCTACGTCTACGCTTCCATGACAGCTACGTGGTGGGCGATTCAAATACTCTACGGTGTTCACAACCCAACTGAGACGCTCCGAGTGTTCCCGTCCTCATTGATCGGGGAATACATGGCGAATGGCTTGGTCCGTGATAGTCCGCTAGTTCAGGATGTGCTGGGTGGAGATACTACGCCACGAGACTACGCGCTTTTCCTGGAATCTAGCACAAAGACTTCCACCGACGGCTGCTCTGGGCTGCCACTTTTCGATTCAGCAATTTACAGCTACGACTACTTGAGCAAGGGATATCTTGGAATGGTTGCCAGTACCCAGTACAATTTTACCATACTGAATAGTCTGGAGCTCGTACTTCCGGTGGTTGATTGCTCTTTTAGCCAACTGAAGGCGGGCGATCCGTCGGAAGTACGAGTCTACAACTTGATGCGGTCATATGAAGACCATTCCGACCTGTACTTGATGACGGTGTCGCTCTCTGTCCAGGAATATGAGATTCCTGACCGCTATAAAGAAGGACCAGCGGTGTTGGGCATGCTCAGTCTAGTCCAAAACATGCACGATACTGATGTGAAACATTACTACATGGTGGCGCTGACGTATCCTTACCAAAGATTGCCAGAATTCCAAGCGTACGAGGTGGTGGGGATAACGGACGAGAGCTTCCTATTCTTACGCAGCATTCCGCGAGACCCCGAGACGGAGCCAGTCAAGCAATTGATCACCGCGCGGAGGCGTGGATTTTTTAATGGTGACAGCCAGTGTAATGTTCGTACGATGTACTCGTCGCCGGTTGGAGTAAACGCAACGGCTGCAGTGACCCGTTGGGAATGGGTGGGTGAGGCTGTTACTCTGGATTCCTGGGCATGGGCACATTGTATTCATTTTTTCTTCGGGCTACAGATGATCTACTCGTTGATAGTGCTGTTTCTCGTCACCTACCAAAAAATTCGATCAGGCAAAGTGTGGCTAGGCGATCCCTTCGCATCGATATCAACAGCGACACTCGTCATGAGAGGAATTTTGGTCCTCCTCTCGTGGATCGTCGATTCGTTTTGGTCCATTAACGAATTCGCCATGTCAAGGGCCGCAATGATTGCAGGTTCGGCTCCTGTACTCGTTCATAAGGAGTTGATGCACGCAGACTTGTTTTCCGTGTACTTTGCACTGGTGGGATTTCTGAGCTCCGTGTTTCGAGAGCGAATCGATCCGTCAATCGCTACCTTCATTTTTGAGATGGTTCACCAAAACCGGCAGAAGATAATTCGACTCTCATCAGCGGTGATCAATGAAGTTGTAACGTACTCTGAAGCGCAGTACAACATTGGAATCGCAAAAGTAACACCTGCACTTGCCGAAATGTCTCCGTTACGGCTGTGGTCGTCATTCCAGTTCCCAGAAAAGAGTGCAACATTTATCGCGGCATCCTTCACTCCGATGATTTTCCTGATGTCGACTATCACGGTCTTTGCGGTTTTGCGCAAAATCTACCGGTTCTTTAGACCCGATAAAATCCGTCAAAGATCGAGTGTTAGCACCGATACCTCTTCGAACGAGAGAGCCGCGCTAATCCAGCGAGGTGTCGTGACAAACTTTGAGATCTCGACAGGTGCCATGCTGCAGGCACGTTTTGGCCTGATCTCTGACTACAACAATTACGTGTTCTTCAAAGGTATGAAATTCGCATCTGCCGATGGAGTGTACTGCTCTGGGTACGTGATTGTGAACGAGAAGTATCTGGTAAGTATGAAGGACCTGCTGAAGATTGCAATGATCAAACTGACCCGCGCTCGATTCACGAACGTGTACGTGTACGAGGTGCACGGGCATACTGTGAAAGACGCAGCTCGACTAGTGTATCCTGCAACGTTTTTGTGGTCCGATCTGTGGCGCCTCAACGTCACAGTCCTGCTCTAACGAAGAAGAACTTTTGCTTTGATGGTGGCGTGGACATGCTATATGAAATGTAGATTTTGCAGGTTTCCGTGCCCAAAGCGCGCACAGCAATAGTAGGCTAAGAACAAAGAATACTTTTATCAACGCTTCCATGTTCACAGCTTGAGCTTTTCAATTTATCGTTGTTTTAACGTCAACGTATTACATTGGTACAGTGAGATGCTGCTTGATGCCCATGAATACAACAGAAGTGTGGACTAGCGAAGCAATATGGGACACCAATCACTATATCAACTATCTGCTACTGTCGTAGAGAACACCGAACACGGGCTGGCACAACTTGCCTCAAAGGTGTATGCAGTGGACCGCTATTACAGTTGTGCCAAGTTGGCTCTCTGAAAGACTTACCGTGGCGGATAACGATGGGGATCCGCGCAATCATTTCCGACCGTAATCACGATATCACTTGTAATTTGTATGTGGCAACTTGAAGCACCGTTTGCCCAGGTTCGCTGCGCTGGCACCGCTATACGTCCCCCACACAGTGCCTCTCGCCACTGAAGACTCCAATCTAGCGCCTCTCATGACCTCAACAACCCCCGCCGCAAGCGCGAACGTCTAGCAAAAGCCGTCGTGTACTCATCTGATGAGTGCGACGTCGACGCAATCCCCGGCGTGAAAGACACGGAGACCGACGTACACCGACAATTCTATTGCGGCTGCTTCGCTTGCTCACTGCGCCGCAAGTCATTCACCAATTCACTTTGTCCCGCATAAGCAGAAGCTATTTCTCCACCTCTTCGTCATGGCCGCCGTCCGCCACCCTGTTGTCGCCGTCTCGCACGGCCCCGGACCGCTGTGGCTGCTCTCGTCGGGCTTCGCCGGCATGAGCAACAGCAGCCTCCCCGCGCGCACGCTCACCACCACGTTCGAGAAGCTGTATCCGGACGGCAAGAACCTCCCCAAGCGCATCCTCTTCGTGTCGGCGCACTGGGAGTCCGAGAGCAGCGGCTTCGAGATCTCCAACGCGGCCAAGCCAGACATGATCTACGACTACTACGGGTTCCCTAGTGAAGCCTACAACGTCGTGTACCCCGCCAAGGGTGACCCGGCGTTCGCAGAGAAGGTCAAGAAGCAGCTCGAGAGCCACAACATCAAGGCCAAGCTCGTGGGCCGCGGCTTCGACCACGGCGTGTACGTCCCGATGCTGCTGATCCGCCCGGAGGCCGACATCCCCATCGTCACCATTTTCATCAACTCGCGCTTGAGCAACCAGGCTCACTTCGACCTGGGCAAGGCCATCGCGCCGTTCCGGGACGAGGACACGCTGATCTTCTGCTCCGGCCAGGCCACGCACAACATGCGCGCGAGTCGCGACCCGCGCAACCCGCTCATGGACTGGGCTACGGCGTTCCAAGGGTGGCTCGACAACACGTTCACTTACGAGTCCAAGCTGAGCTACAGCCAGCGCGGAGAGCAGGTGGTCAACTGGCCTGCCGCCCCGGCCGCGAGACTCGCGCACCCGACGCCCGACCACTTCGTCCCGTTCGTCACTGCCGCTGGCGCAGAGCATGGAGGAGAACCGACCCGAGGGGAGAAACTCTTTGGCGGGTGGGGCATGGGCCACATGTCGTTCGCGAGCTACGCCTGGGGCGTGCAGCATCAATAGGCACCTGTACGATTGATAACTAGCAACGAAGAACACGTCATATCTTGCATCTATTACATTGTGGCAGTTGAATCAGTTGGTATTGCGATCGCCTAGCGCTGCTAGACGATTCAAAAGGCAGCAGCAACACGTACGTGTGCATGATTCAAAGCAAGACGTTTATCTGATCTGATCCAGCATTGCCAAGGGTGCCGTCAAGATCAAGGGTTCCTTCAGTGTGCAATCTGCGAATCGCGTGAGCCCCTCAATAAAACTCCGAGGCCCATCGCTAAGGAGTGGGTGTCCACCCAGGCCCATAAATTCTATCAGTGCCGAACGACCTCCACACATCATTTACGAATTCGCCGTGCCCATGCGCCGACAAACTCCTCCTTCACTCCCTCCAAAGAAACGTCCGCCTGATCGTGATCCAGAGCCTACCGCTACCAAGCGCTGTAGGCGGGTTGTATCCCTTCGCATCAAGGCAAGTAAGAATATGGATCTAGTCGCGCGGAAACTTACGCTGCAGTCGTTCTGCGAGTGTGAGGCATTGTCACTTCACTGGGACGACACTATCCTCACGATGATCATGATCACTATGGAGGCCTGGCTTCTCGCCAATTACTATGTACTGCGGACTATCGAAGCGTCGGATGAAAGTGTGGAGCTACTCGTACTCGACCAAACGTTTTTTCGCCGGTGCATGAGCTCTATTGCTAACTCGGCAGGAGCTTCGAAGTCGTGCGAAGACATGTATGATGTGTACAAGACTGCAATGAAGAGGAAGCACAAGGAGGGGGTACCAATCGACAAGTGGAAATGGGTGGATTTTGAGCGAGCAGTCGACACGTACCTACCAAGCGAGGTGGGGCGCGAAGCATCAACGCTCAGTACCTCTGCGCAGGCTGGTTTGCCGAGGCAGCAACACAGATGGCTACCAACGTCAAAAACAGTATGTGGATGAACCTTGGTCGGCGCTTGCGACAGTTCGTGAAGGTTAAGTACGGCAAGAACTACTCAGACGTGAAGACTATAGTGAAGTGCATCCTGGACACGTCGTACAAACGTGGGCGTTGCTCAAACTGCCGGAAATGGAAGCGCAAAAAGCAAACGCTTTTGGACACTTGTACCGCGTGTATGTCCATTGAGGAGATTGCGCTAGACCTCCGCGACTATATTCCACGCAAGCAAAACGGGAAAATTGCATGGAGATCGACTCGCATTTTACGTCTCTTCCACACGTGGTTAAATGCGGTCGAGAAGTTCAACAAGGCCAACAAGGGTGACCGGAAAGTCCGCCTCGAACGAGTGTACAGCGTTCTCCCAACCAAGCAGGGATTCACGAGTAGTTACTTCACAATGACTAGCACAGGCCTTAGAGATTTACTTCGTCGTAGCCGCGACGATCTCAAGCTGGAGATGACTGTGACGGATTCAAATGGCGGAGTAATTTCGTTGGAGGATAGTCTGAAGGAAAAGAATTGGTCTGCTCCCGTGGCGGATTTGTGGTGGCGAAAACTATTTAAGGTGCAGGGCCTGGAGTGCTTCGATTCACGGACTGGATTAAAGAGTTTAAGCTTTCACCATCGAATTTCAACGGATGGAAAAGGTGTGAGCGTTATCCTCCACAAGACGAAGGCGGTGCCAGCAGCCAAACGAACACAGAAAGTAGAAGACTACGACTGTGTTAGAGGTGTAGATCCTGGCTACACGGGCATGTTCGTGGCGAGCAGCTACGACACGCAAACACAGTGTATTAGCGATGAGTTCTTCAGTTACCCATCCAAGCAATTCTACAGCAACTCTGGATATTCCTCCAGCAATCGCCGTGTGCGTCGACAGATTGGCCACAACGCTGAAGTGAAGTTTATTTTATCGGGCATGCCTTCAAAAAAGACTGCCTCGATTTCCAACCTCCAAGCCTACGTCGAATACGCTGTGCCCAAGATGGAGATGCTGTTCTCATTCTTCATGACTAAGGTTTTTCGCAATTTGCGCTTTCGACGTCGAATGTTGGCCGAAAGAAATCTTCGCTTTGCATGTCGAGAGCTGGCCGGACCGCCTGGTCAGCGCACTCTTGTCGCTTTCGGCAACATGCCGATGTCCAACAAGAATGGGGTAATCAAGAAGAAGACGCCTAGGCCGGTGATCAAGCTACGACGCCTTCTCAGCGAGTACTGCGATGTCATGGTGGTAGATGTATACCTAACCAGCAAGATACACCATGACTGCAATTCACCAGAGCGGATGGAGAACCAGCAGGTCCACCGTCGTTTCCAAGATGGCAAAATGCATGCGGTTGGCGTGCACAAGGTGTTTCATTGCTTAAAGCGTAACGGAGGATGTGGGTCAACCGTCGATCGGGACGTCAACGCCTCCAAGAACATGGTGGAAATAGTGCTGACTGAGCTGAGAGTGGGTGTCGGTACTCGCCCCGAGCGATTGAAAAGGAAACAAGCTCGCGATGACGATGCAGAATGAAGCACTCTTAATCGACATTACAGGTAGCTCCCAAGGTTTCCACGGAGGGTGTGGGCTGTGTAGCTGCAACGGAGGAGGGCAGCTACACCAATTGGATGCCAATTCGCACAACTAAATGCGTCTTGGTAACTAGTACTTGCTGCAGATAGGCCGTTTAGTACTTCAACAGATCTAAATATCCACTGGGATTCCCAGTTAAGCGAAGCAATCTAGTCTGATCCAGAGACCATCATTCCTGCTGCCCATCCTCTCCTGCCGTTTCGTGCGCAAAGATCCCTCTCAGTTGGGATTTTTTGCGGACTGCAGGACGCAAGTGAGACGATGACGGACGTGCAGTTCGCCGTTCGGCTGCTGGGAGACGCCACCGAGCGCGTCGTGTGTCTCCTGGGCAGCGCTGATGAGATCGGCGCCTGGGATGTGGAGAAAGCAGGTACGCGGTGACTCGTGACTTGTGTATGGGACCCAACGACTGAGCGTTCTGTGTGCAGTGCCCATGGAGATCGTCCAGCAGCAAGAGGGCGAGAGCGTGTGGCGCGCGACCGTCGCGTTCGCTCCTGCTACCGACACGCTCGAGTACAAGTACGTGGTGAAGCACGCGCAGACCCGCGAGCTGGCCTCCTGGGAGGGACTGCCAGGCAACCGGACACTCACGATCGCTCGAGGCTCCAACGTCGCGCTGTAAGTGGCTGACTTAGGACGTAACGCTGCAGGAGATGACTCACGTGTACTTGTGATGCTCCAGAGGAGCGCCTTCCTCTCAGTCCTCGACGTACACGACGTCGCGGGCACCGGCGCCAGGACCTCGAGATGCCAAACTGGGGAACAACGGGAACACCAACGGGTTCCAGGAGTGGCGCTGCTGCAGGACCAATAAAGAGGACAATCCGTGGTGGGAAGTCGATCTCGGCAAGAATTACACCATCTCCAGTATTCACTTGTGGAATGCGATGACGTACCATGAACAGCCTCGACACCCAGAGGGACGACCACCCATCACGTCCAAGGCGTCGACGTCGTCTCCTGCCCCTCCGTTGTGGCTATTTGTCTCCAAGGACCCGCTAGATGGTGCAGGAAAATCATTTGATCAAGCACAGGCAAATGCCTCTGCCGATTCGTCTTCTGTGCGAGCGATTCAAGTGGAGAACTCTTTCGGCAGCCGCGTCCGTTCTATGAACTTTTCTGTTGGCAATGCCGTTAATTCGACAACGTCGGAGCTTCCATCAGTTGTGGGCCGATACGTACGACTGCAGTATGCTGGATCATCATGTGCTCTGCAGTTTGCTGAGCTCGAGGTGTTTACACAAGACCCCATCGTGACTGTGGGAGGCAAAGAAACACCGCAGACAAGTTTGTCATTCGTCAAACACGACGACGGATTCTATGGTGTTCCCAAAGCGCTTGATTCAGACCTACTCGAATACGTGGAAACTGGTTGGCTGAACCCGGCTGCTGATACGGCGGAGTTACAGCTATGGATTGGAAGTTTTGACTCTACCAAGCCAGCTATTCAATGGCTGGATGGAGGATCAGACCGAACCCGAGTGGCAATCGAAATGCGGCATGAGAGACAAACGAAAACGAGCAACCAAACAGAGTCGCAGGAGAGCAAGTCTTGTAGTGATTTGGGGGTCGTGTGGGAGTCGCTACCAGTGGAATCTAAGAGTGCAGCGCTGCTAGACAAAGAGTCGTCGGAGATGCGTCAGCTCCTGCAAGCGCATCAACAGCAGACTGGAACGGATCTTCCAGTATACCTGAACAACGACCCAAGCGCGGCATCTTCGTTAAAGGCACTCTGGTTATCCAGGTTAGCTTTCATCCAATCACTGGAACCATCCGACGCGGATGCCTTGGCAGAAAAGGTTACTACACGAACATACGCCAAGGGGGACATTATCCTGAACTACGCTGAGCAAAAGCGCGCTGTGTTTTATGTTGAATCGGGCGACGTTGAGCTACTTGGACCGGAATCCTCGACAGGATCAAATATCATTGGTACGCTGGAACAGGATACGTTCTTCAATGAGATGGGCCTTTTCAGTCGGTGGTCCAGACAGCCTGCTTTTTTCAAGGCGAAACGAGAAGTGATCTGCCAAGTGTTGGAGCTGGAAACGCTTCTTGCAACTCTGGGAAAGAGCAAGGTAGCATCAATTCGCGACGATTACATCCGCAAGAGACACAAGGCATTGTATTCGTCTGACGGTAAGAAAGTTCATTACACTGACAGCACGCACGCTCAAGTTTTCCGTGTTAAGGTACCAGCAGCAGTAGTGGACGGAAGTGGGAGCTATAACTCCGGACTCTCTCACAGATGGATGTTTGATCTTTACAATTACCGTGAAGACACAAAGTCCGGTGCCTTTGCCAAAAAGGAGCTCCTGGGGTCGGCGTATCTTCTTCCGTCCCAGATTGACAAGCACGGAGAAGCAGATTTAACGGTCCCAATCTTCTCGTCGGCCATGGGTATCATTGGGCAAATCACGTTGTCATACTTGGTATTAACCAGTTTCGCCCACCCCATAAACAACATTGCACACGTTTGGCGCTCCTACTGGCGAGAACGTCCGCCGCTCACTATCGGGCATAGAGGCATGGGGCGATCGTACTATCAAGTCGACGGATATCGCCTTGCGCTGACGCGAGAAAACACCCTAGCGTCATTTATTCTAGCTGGTCGAAGTGGTGCAGACTTCGTGGAATTTGATGTGCAGCTCACGAAGGACCGGGTTCCAGTGATCTATCACGATTTCCTGGTGAACGTTGGCTTGGAGGACAAGGGTGCAGGATCGTTCCGCACAAAACCCGAAGCATACGAGATCGGAATCCACGACATGTCATTCCGCCAGCTCACGCAGTCCTACACGACCCCTGTGCCACACAAGGGTGGGAAGAGCCAAATGCTGCAAAACCGAGTGAAGAAGCACTGGGCACGTCTTCAAGGAGACAAGCAGGTCCCGTCTCCGAAGCATAAGCCCCTAACGCAGGGTGATGATAATGCAAACGAAGAGGGTCATCTCGTGGACTTCTTCCCTCGCCTGGAGGATCTTCTCAAGCACGTGCCTGCAGAAGTTGGCTTGAATATTGAGATCAAGTACCCCGACAATTTCTTCCGTGCTGCAATGCGAAGCTTGAGCTGTTTCGCGATCAACGCGTACATCGATCGAGTTCTCCAGTGCGTCTTTGACTACGCTGGTTCACGCCGCATCTTCTTTTCGTGTTTTGACCCGAGCGTTTGTATCGCACTGCGTGCTAAGCAGGCCAAGTACCCGGTGCTGTTTTTGACGTATGGATCCATGGCTCCACATTCGATGGATGCGCGCATGACGCTTCAATTTGCCACGAGCCTCGCCAAGATGGAGAAAATGCAGGGTATTGTGTCCAACTCCAACGCGTTCCTCGAGACGCCGGAGCTTGCACCACTGGTGAAACGAGACCTGGGCAGCGTCCTCATTACGTGGGGTGACCAAAACACCAACCACGAAATGGTGCAGTTGCAGAAGCGCTACGCAATCGACGGAGTGATCAGCGACAATGTGATCGACCTCATCAACCAAGACAAGAGGCTTCAGGCTCAGGCCAAGTAGATCGTTGCCCGAACTCAACGAAGTGCATATTGTGATGTTTTGCTTCAAAATGACCAATGACCATACCACTGACTGAGCATTCAAAAAGCAAAAGTTGGTATCATATATTTAGTGCCTCGTCGAGGTTGCTAGGTGCTACCAGCTACAATATCGTCGTCTAGGTGGAATGGAATGTTGTATATGGACTGCGATGTCGTCGCCGTGTCCCGTTGTCGATCACTCTGGGCAGTCCGGGAACTTGCAGCAATCCTTCGGGTCGCGAGACTGCACTTGCTTCAGGGACGCGCACCACCTGGCGTCCTCCACACAGCCGCGCATCCGCTTCTCGCAGTGGCCTTTGCCATTTCCTTTGCCCGTGTCCAGAGTGCCGAAGAGCATGTCGTCGTCCACCATCCCGGCTTCGTCCGTGCCGTCTTCACTCCCATGCGATGCGTCCATTGACGCTGACGCGCTGACGTTGCACTCCGTCGCCGTCGCAATTGCAATCAACGCTGCAGTCACCACCACCAAACACCGAAATTGAAGGCCAACCATTCGAAAACTTGAGGGCACTTGTCACTCTTGATGCTTTTCCAGAAATGACTATGCGTACGTCTCTTGAAGCTCAAAGTGCGACGACGAGCCTTTATAACGTCATAAACCTATCTATCATCATATGTAAATCTGGTATGCCCAGTAAAAACGCCTTACACTGAGCCATAATCCTACCCAACCGCATACCAGCTGGATTTACATACACTTGAAGACCACAGAATAGCACGTTTCCAACGGCACGCTGTATGCGGTTCCTAGGAGCTCCTTACCCGTCGTAACTGTCCTCATGGCGCGGAACCCACGCGCGCCCGCGGGCCTGTCGCCGCTGGAGCAGCAGAAGCGACGCGCGTTGCTGGCCAAGATCGCGCAGTTCGAGACGCGCGGCGCCATCCTCCCGACCGACGCGCGGACGCTGCGGAGTCAGCTGCACGACAGCACGAGCGGCCAATGGAAAGCCGTGGAGGTGCGACTGCAGCAACTCGCGCGCAGCTGGAACCCGTACCAGGACGCAGAGACGTCCATCGCGTCTAGGAAGAGTAAAGAGAAGAAGAAACTCGACTTTTATCAGCTTCTGCAGCTCTCCAGAGACGACTCTGTCACTGCGGACGACGTCAAGCGGCAGTTCCGTAAACTGGCGCTGCTCCTGCATCCAGACAAGCAACGGGCGAGTCGCAAGAGGGATCGGGAGGGAGCTACAGAGCAGGAGGAGCAGGATTTGGATGCAGACGAGGGGAGAGAAGTGGACTCGACGCACTTTGCGCGGCTTCGGCTCGCGTACGAGACGCTGAGCGACGCCGAGAGACGCGCGGCGTACGATGCCAAGCTGGCGGAGGCGGCCAATCCGCAGCAGACGCAGCAGGTCGGCCAAGTGGTCAAAGACCAAGTGAAGCTCGAGGCGTCCACAGACTTTGCATCCCTGGAGTGGATGGCGCGAGTCAAGCACAAAATGGACGTCATGGCGCGGATCGCCGAGTGGGCGAAGCTACTGGCGTTGGATGCGACCGAGCTACGCTTTGAGACGGGGGAGCCATGTACGGGGAAGACGTGCGGCAAAATCGTGAGCATGGACCGAGATTTAGAGTGCTTAGGGTCGCCTCGCCGTCGTGTGTACATATGTCTGCTGCACAAGTACATTCACGCGTGCGATGAAAGTTGCACGAGTACATTTGGAGATGCAGAGCTGGATCGCCGCGTGTGCTCGATGCGAGCGTACTGGCTGATTCAAAACTGGTTGTTCGACCAGTTGCAAGTCAAAGCTGTGTATCGCCAGCAAGTGCAGCTACATGTTAATTCTACACTTAAGGGGGAGGAGGACGTGCAACCCGCACCCAAAAAAGTGAAGCAAGAAGCTGATTGCGATTCGTCGGTGGTGACGGAAGATTCGAAGTGCGATTCTCCTGCTTCTCCCATCGAACCAGGTAGAAATCCCGTGCTGTGTGGGTTTGAACCATCTGAAATTCATCTAGGCGACCAGTACACGCGGTTTCAAGTCGAGAAAGTTGCAGAGTGCAATAGTGCGCTGTGTAGAAGCAACTTCCAGTTTTTGGAAGAAGGTTTGTATGCTTGTCGACGTCACGGTACGCCCCACATCTGCACGTTTGAGCAGTGTGATCGACAGGAGCTACACATGGGTAGCTATATTTGTTGGATAAGCGGGAAATTCTGTGGTCGCGAACGAGAGCAAGCAGGCACAGATGTCAGAATGCGTCGCATCGTCTACTCAGATTCACATGGAGATGAGAGTTCTGTCGAAATGGAGGTTCCTGTCATGTTACCCCTAGGAAAGACGACGGGGTATTTGCTGGAAGGAGACCCCGCTCTGCAGCACCCAGGCGATGTGTCTTCACTGTCTCCGCCACCACCGGACGAAAAGGCTTGGAATAAGCGACAACGCGTTAATTCAGACGAAGGTTCTGACGATGTTGGCTCGCCAAGGCGCGAGACTCGAAAGAAGTGTAAGCGCGACCAAGACCAAGGCCAAGGCCGAGAAACGTCTCCGGTGAAAAAACGACTACATCAGCGCTTGGTGACGAAAATTCGGCGGTTGGAGACAACCTCCTTCCACATTTTCTTGAAGCTGCCTCGTGCGGTTGCCATTTTGCCCAAGGTAGCCCTGGAACTGGAAGATGCTGATGACAGCAGCTCAGACGACGAAGATACCCCTTCCAAATCCGCTGATAACAATAAGGAGAGATTGCTGCAGATTTTTGTGAACTCACATCACACGGTCAACTACATCAAGAACTGGATGGAGGAACTGACGGAGCAACAACTCTCAATTTGGGACCAGCAAATCTACTGGGGTGATACCCTCATCGGCGAAGAAACAAATGTGATGGTCTTAGAGGACCATGGTATCTCGGCGGGCTGCATACTCGAACTACGACTCCACGATGACTGCCCGCTGCTGGTGTCTACTTGGAACGGCAAGAGCGCAGTGGCTGGTGGATGTGGTGGAGCTCCGGTCGAGTACAACACTGTCCAGATTTCGAAGGAAGCCGAGGAAGACTTGGATGATCTTCAAGAAGAATGGGAAAACGTTGTAGCCGCTGAAGAGCAGGCTTTCGAATTGTCGCGGCTGAAACGGAAGCGAGAGAAGTTGGAGCTGCGAGGTGCTATTGAGCACACGGAGGTACTCCGATACGACAATGCTACCTCGGAACCGCGACTGCTTGGTGTGATCCAGAAGCGGGCTCTTGGTGAAAGCAGCAACGGAAAGCGAAAGAAGCAACTCGTTCCGCCTGTGACTCGTGTGTCGGCTGAAAAAGCTGAGGAGCAAACTGCAGTGGTGGCGATCAAAAGTGAGGTGCTAGTGAAGGAGGAGCAAGAAAAGGTTCCGAAGGGAGTTCAAGCGATGAGATCATTATCTAACGATGCCCAGTCGGTGAAAAGAACCAAGAAGACGCAACCACAGAAGAAGTGAGTCTGCTATTTGCATGCGTTTAGGCATCGAGAAGGTTGGCAAAGACCCGTCTACAGCTCTCGAAAAGTGACATCGTAATCGCAGTCGATGGCGCATGAAAAGCAACACGCGCGCCTGCTCCTTTGTACAGTGCCAGCACGCCCTCCGTTCTGTTGCATCAATAGGCATTCCATGAGATTCAAGTTTCCACTACGGAAATCGAAATTAATACAGAAGCACAGCACTTTACCTGATCACTTGCGTAAGTCCATCAACGATACCGCGGTACGCTGCAGGCGATCCTTCCGTCGCGTAGGCTCGTTGAACCTGTTGTTGTCATCGATAGTTAAATTACGAAGTATTGGCTGTAAGCCGCACTATGAAGCCTACCTGAAGCCGGAGTTTAATGAGGTCCAGTGGGTTCGTGAGAAATGACGCCGTAGCGCCAGCAACCGCCGCACTGGCGAGCGTGTACTGCGCCGGCAGCTCCTTCACTTCGAGCCGCTTTTGAGCAAATGCCTTGGCCTTCTCGTAAAACATAAAGTACAGCGCCGAGAACGGTCCAAACGAAAGCAGCGTAGCGACGTAACCTTTGTACAGTCCTCCAAGACGTTCTGTACGAGCAATTATCTGCACGGCGTCAAGCGTGTTGCGGTAGTAGATTTTACGAGCAGCCCCTGACGCGGCGGAGGGCTGCACTTGCACCTGCATGCGCTCCTTGATGACATCAATGGGCACCCACAGCACGCAGCTTAGTGCTTCAGCCGCCATCCCTGCTCCAAGATACAGCAGTGAAGGGCTGACTTGAAAGCTCTCGACTCCCATCAGTGCGTCCTTCGACAGCTCGTACGACGTCATGTAGAGACACGTCGCGGGCGCCGAGCCGAGCATGCTCACTCCGATTCCGCGATAGAGACCTCGTAAATGCTGCAAACTACATCGAACACGGTAGTCCAATGAATAACATGTAGCAGTAGACTGCAGGAACCAGCAGAAACTTCACCTGAAAGCGCGTAAGTTGAGCTGCGACGCGATGGTGTTCCCTGACGCGGTACTGGCCTGCAGTCGAGCTTTGACAGTGTCCAGTGGGTGGCAAAAGACGCGGCCAATCATCCCAGCCGCTGCGCTCCCCTACGAACAATAAATGGCACGTTAGAAGCAGGTTAGAGGACTGGGGAGTGAAAGGGAGACCAACGATGAACGTACCAACAGGGTGGGGAGCTGGTTTGAAGGCTACAGCGCATGCCAGGAAGCGAAAAGCAGTGCAAAACGAGCGTTAGCATGTGGGTGTTCATATGCAACCTTTTGCATTGATATATCCTCTCTGTGTCGCGAGGTGTGAGGGGCACACGCACCGTGGAGCTTGCATCGCCTCTCATGAGGATGATCGCTGATTCATCTGCGTCGTCATTCGCTGAAATCTTATTCTATTTCAACCAATCATGTCGCACTTACCCATCTCCTCTGACTTGTCGTCACGTCGCGACGAGCTCAGCTAATAAGGAGCTAGCTGGTCATTGCCCAAGCAGCCCAAAATGACGCGCGTGTATCTCGACTATAACGCCACGACGCCCGTGGAGCCCTCCGTGCTGCAAACGCTGCTGCCGTTCCTGGGGCCGCATTTCGGCAACGCGTCGTCGTCCTATGCGCTCGGCCAGCAAGCCAAGAAGGCGGTGGCGGTGGCTCGCACTCAAGTGGCGTCCATGCTGGGCGCCTCCGACTCGGACGAGGTCGTCTTCCTCTCGGGTGGCACCGAGTCCATCAACTACGCAATCAAGGGCGCGGCGCTGGCTGCCAAGCGCCAGAGCGGACGCAATCACATTGTCACGTCCTGCGTGGAGCACGTGGCTGTGCTGGAGACGTGCAAGTGGCTCGAGACGCAGGACTTCCAGGTCACGTACCTGCCCGTGGACCGCTTCGGCTGCGTCCGCGTACAGGACGTGCTGGACACACTCACTTCTCAGACGTGCGTGGTCTCCATCATGCTCGCGAACAACGAGGTGGGCTCGTTGCAGCCGGTGGCGGACATCTCCCGAGCGGTCAGAAGATTCGTGGACGAAGAGGACGACCGACTGCCTATTGCCGTGCACACGGACGCCAGTCAGGCCATTGGTAAAGTGCGCGTAAACGTCCAGGATCTAGGAGTCGACTTGTTGACGGTGGCGGGCCACAAGCTCTACGCGCCCAAGGGGGTTGGCGCTCTCTACATTCGTGAAGGCACGGTGCTCGACACGATCATCCACGGCGCCTCGCAGGAGAACGGACGCCGCGGCGGCACGGAAAACGTGGCCTTGGTGGCAGCGCTCGGTCAGGCCTGTGCACTCGTGGAGAAGAACCTGCACGAGTACGCGGTCATCATGCAGGAGAGCAGGACTTTCCTCCTGGAACAGATCCAGAAGCACTGCAGTCTTACCAACGTCAGCTACCTGGTAAACGGCCACCCAGAGCTCTCGCTGCCCAACACGCTCAGCATCAGCTTCGAGAACATCAGCGCCCCACGTATCCTCGACTGTAAGTGATTTCAGACACTCAATCATCTCAATGTGATCTAACGTTGCTTTGCTTCGTAGTGATCGAGGCCGACGGAGTCTACGCGAGCGCTGGATCGGCCTGCCATAGCCACCAGCAGGACAGCGCTTCAGAGAAGCAAAAGAACCCCGAAGGACAAGACGAACACATTACCATCTCGCACGTGCTTGCTGCTATGCATGTCGCCCCCGAGTTCGCGAAGGGCACGCTCCGTCTGTCTGTGGGTCGCTCCACCACGCAGGAGGATCTGCTCCACGCTGCCAACGCTATCCACAAGGCCATCCAGCAGCTACTGTAGGCTCGGCCGGAACTATGCACGACTTCTATAACGTCGCATGAAGTGGCCGCGCTCCTTGTTTGCTATCTCCACGTGTCTGAACAACTGAAGTAGTACTAATCAAACAAACTCCAAGCAAAAATATAGACACGTTTTACTTACTGCTCGCCGTCATGGCGAGTACACGTTTCCTGGCAACATATCCTGCCGACTTTGTTCATTCATTCATTCGTCGTCTATCTCTCAATAGCGCTTCGAGATCCACGCCAGAAGCCACTTGAGGTGCGTGAGCATGTACTTGAGCGCTCGGGTCCATTGCTCATCATTGCCGAGCGAAATGGGCAGACCACCGATCTTACCACGTTCCACCTTGTAAGGGAACTTCAGCGACGGCTCCTCTTTCATGGCACGACGACCAGCGTCTTCCACGCACTCAAGGAAGAGTATCATGGCCTGATTGAATCCGCGACGGCGAAACATACCGCCATCGCTGTACAAACTGTACTCCTTGCCGTACATATTAACAACACGCGAGAAGCTGCCACGAGGTACAAGACGGTTGCGTGAGAACTCAAAATTCGCACGGTCGGCAATCGTTGCAAGCAGCAGCACCGCCTGGCCAAGTGCGGCATTAATTTCCACCCACTCCACTGGTTTGGACGGCAAACGTCCGAGCCGCAGTCCGTTAATCGTACCGAAAAGCCCGTCGTGCCAAATGTGGAAAACATCATTGCAAACATTGTAGCGCTGCAAGCGTCGCAACATGTCCGAAGCATGCACAGCAAAAACGCTCACTGATTGACGCTCATCGCGACTGAGTCCCAGCAAATGTTGTAGGAAAGCGCCCTCGGCGAATGTGCCGTGTATCAACTGCTCGAGGTCCGTTCCTGTTGACCAGAGTTCGCGCCTCTTTGCTGTCACTTGCGCTGTTTCATCTTCGATAGCTTCCAGCTCTTCTTGCAGTCGCCGTTCTACCTCTTCAAGTGCACGCAGCTCTGGGTCGTCATGCCACTCATCGCCATCATAATCTCCATCCTCGCTAAAAGCCCGCGCTGATGCTCGCTCTTCATCCGTAAACTGAGTCATAAATCCCTCGTACTGAGCTCGATCCTCCTCCAGCTCGTCAAGTGCCCTAGTATACCACACAAAGTCAGTCACACTCAGTATAACAGCATGGAGATACAACAGTCTGCTATACACTCACTGACTAAACCGCGACAGCACCGTAGTTTCGCAATCATGGCAAGTCGGCAACCTCTTTTTCAAAAGAAGTGTGCTGCGGGAAACAACAACAAAGCCTCGTTAGTGAATGATCTGTCCGTGTCTGCCACGCATAGCTAACCAACCTGCAGTCAAGCAGTTCCTGGAACCAGCTGAGGTCGCTACCATCGATGCGTCGCCTACGAATTAGACGCCGACGCCGCACAAGACGGTCCTGTGGGGTTTCATCTGGTTGCTCTGCCGTATCTCCTTCAGGCCTGGGCTCTACTCCCTCTTCTCCCGAGACAAGAGGTTCCTCCATCTTGCCAAAGTCAGTGTACGAAGCTGCGTACACCCATCCTTCCTCGTCGCAGTGGGGGAGGGAGTGGTCCACCTCCCAGTCCGAAACCCACAGGTGAGGCTTGTTCAGTAGGCGCGCCGGCACGACCTCTGCGATATTCTGACCGATATCTCCGCGATTACAGCTCGTGAATGCTGCCACTCCATGCATGAGGTCGAACTCCGCCGGCACCCAGACGTCGACGTCGCTGCTGCTGTCGATCCGCTGTCGTTCCCACACAATTTCAGGTACCACCGCGGGTGTTTTCTGCTGTTGCTGCTGACTCAGTGAGGACCTGGCTGTCTGGATCGCCTCTTCCTCTTCATCTGCGTCTGTAGTCTCTCCGTTGTCCGTTCCTTCCGTGAGTCTCGGCATCTGGTCTTCTTCGTCTGCATTGCCGTCTCCTTTACTGTCTCGCTGCTCACACTGCTCCATTGGGTGCTCGTACGCCACCGGTCGCAGCTTCATGATCTTCTCCTCGATAGACACGGGGTTGTACTGGAATTTCAGCAGCGCGCCGCATTGGTGACACGTAAACAGGCTCTTGCCCTCCATGGCGACGCGTCGCGCGTTGGGTGCGAGACTGCGCGCGTACGGGGAGAAGGACGCGCTGGCAGAGGACGGAGCTGGAGACGAAGACGCGATGGACGCTCCTGGGGTTACGATGGCGCTCCCCGTGGTGGCTGGCGGTCGTGGGAGCGCCGTAATGATCAGTGGCGGCTGCAGAGACCCATTGCTGCTCATGACGACGGCGTTTCTCGGTCTCTAGAGCGATTTGGAGCTCGACGAGGGCGTCAAAATGGAGACGATCGCGTGGAGAACGTGTGGGAGGAAGGTGGGAGCGTCCGGCGCCGCGTGGACAGAGAGGTGGAGCGGCGCAGCAGGTCGCACGGCGTGCTCCGGACCCTGCACGAGATGGAGTAACGCCACCTTCTTATCGCAATCGAACGATGTTATTGGCGGATTCTGATTGGGTAAAAATAGAATGGGGTACATACGGTTACGCTCGAGGGTACGCATTTCACCAGGTGGACAGAATTGTCCGCCGCTACGTTGAAGTGTTCGTGGATCACATGACCACGCAGGATCCGCCAGTCTTGGCTGCTGCGTCTTGCTGTGTTGCTTCCTCCTCCTCCTCTTCCTCTTCGACTGGTGGAGCAATTGTCTGCTTGGAGCTGCTACTTGCAACTGGCGACGCACGCTTCTGCCCACCGCGACCCACCATCTTGGCGAACGGGTCGTCGGCTTCGTCCTCGTGCTGCAATTGCTGCTGCGTGGCCGCCACCACTTCCAGCGGGACGCCCATCTTGGTGGCCTCCAGCTTCATCTGTTCCCGCAGCACCGCCTTCTTCACTGCATCGTTCTTGAACGGCACTGCAGCAACCATAACCCAATTAAATCCCTTCCGCACCCCTTCTACGTAGCAACACCGTAACCCAATTGCAGCCCACTGTAACCCGTACCGAAGGCGTCTTCCGCCGCGTCGGCGTCCAAGTCCGCGGGTTTATCCCATCGGTCCTCGCCCGTCTCCGAGTTGTGGTAGTACGTCCTTCCGCGCTTGGACGTGAGCACCGCCCAGCGCTTCCTCGTCGCCTTCTTCTCTGCCACTGGGGCCGCATCGAACGCCACCGTCTCCACCTTCGTCTCCGCGGCCGCGTACGGCCGCCCACAGACGGTGCACTGGCCCAGCGCCAGCATGTCCTCCTTGGGCACGTTCACGCGGCATCCCTCGCACTTGATGAAGCGCGCGTTCAGCGTCCCGCTCGCCGCGCCGTTCACTCCGTGCGTCGCCATACTTATTAATGTACTGTAGTGGATATGTGCGAAGCGCCCCTTCAAAACAGAATAGCCTATGCGATATGCCAGACTTATCGCACCACGCAGGCGGCAGACGAGGCGATGCTCGGAATTTCGAAGCGACGCCGTCACCAGGTCAATTGATAATTCGAGGTCCACGGCTCAGGAAGCGCTCGCTCACTTATCCCGTTGCCGAGATGCTCGTGGACGCCGTGCGGTGCGTTGCCTTTTGCGATGGATTCTCTGTATACTTTGCACTCATGCTGCTGCTTCTGTAGGTGGGCGAGCCAAACGGTGGACCAGGCGGTCGTGAACCCCGTGGCGTCGAGACTGGCCGAGTCGGTGGCCAATCCGGCCGTGCTCAGCTTCCTGCTGTGGGACCGACTCAAGACGCTCACGCCGCAGCGCGCGCGCGACCTCACGCGGCTGCTGGCCAGCACACTGGCCAATGCGCTGGGCGTGTTCGGCGCCGAGCGCGGCCAGCAGCTCCGAGCCAGCACCAGACAACTGCAGGAGGATGTCGTGCGCGCCGCCAGCTCCCGCAGCGGCCGAGACGTGGTCGTGAACGGCGTGGCCACGGTGGCCAAAGTGGCGCAGGCGCTCAACACGCCGGAGAGCAAGGCGGCCACGCAGCAGCTCTTCCAGACGCTGCAGTCCGTGGTGGACTTCTTCGCCAGCGACGACGGACGGCGCATCATCTCCGGCACGGGGAGTATATTTCCAGTGCCACGGACATGGCCGCGTCTCCTGAAGCCTCCATCTTCTTGGCGGAACTGGCCACCAACCTTTTGCACGCACTGGAGAGCGAGGAGAGGCGCAGTCAAAGTCCGCAGCAGCAGGAGAAAGTTCACGTGAAGAAGGAAGAAGAACAGGAACAGGAGAGGGTGCTGCATCACGAGGTGGACACTGAGCGGGAGGAGGACGAGAAGCATCCGTACTCGCCTACATCTTCGATGGCCGACACGCGGTGGAGCTTCGACACGGAGTCCATGCTGTCGTCGGCTCCGGGGACGCCCATGACAGGCATGTACGCAGCTGGAGCTTCGATGGATGGACCCATGCCGATGTCGTCACCAGAGCGACCCGGCTCGCGACGACGAGTGTCAATATCGTCACCAGCAGAGAAGAACAGCGGGTACCGCTCGGCGCGCATCGAAAAGGAGGTTCTGCTCAAGATGGGCGTCGATCCGTCGATGCTCAGCGAGATTCAACGCGTTCTTGATGTCATCGTGGCGGACGAAGAGGAAAAGGAGCGTGTGGAAACGCAGCGTCGCCGCGAAGAAGCTGAGTACGTGGCCAGTTTGGTGGTGCCAGAGCCAACGGAGGATGATCCAGCTGTAGTCGTTGCGAACGCTGGTATTGCGCACGCTTTCGGTAATGATGAGGACGAGGAGAAGACTGATGAAGTCGTCGATGGAAACGAAGAAGTAGTGCCTCCGACACCGGTGCTGCTCCCTGAGTGGCACGAAGGGCCTTTGCGCGAGGCACTTCGCCGTCGCCACGCTCACGCTGAAGCAGTGACAGAGCAGCGCGACCCAGCTGAACGTCGGGCGCGCGAAATGGCAGCAGTGCTGGCCCAGCGTCATATTAAGCACGGCGAACTTCAACCTGCAGACGTGGTGGCATGCCGCATCATCGCCAAAATGATTGTCTATGGTGTGGCACTGCTACTGCTGCTTTCGGGCTACGTGCTTCTTCGCAGCCTCTTCTGATTAAGAGGCATCGCGTAGTTCTTCTGATTTTCCTGTATCACTAATTTACCAGTTTACCCTCAGCATTTCTCTCAAAAGTGTTGTAACTTACTTGGATTTGGTGGGCTGTGCCTCGTTCAATGTTGCAATAGCATCCAGGACATCACGGACGGGCTCAAAACGCTGGTCGAGTTCACGCTGGATAACAGCAGCAGAGTTCCCCATGCGCGTCCAGATACGCACCTGGCGGAAGTAGTCATCGTAAATCTCCGCAGCGCACACAGGGTGAAACTCTTCACCGGCATCTTCAGCCAGCTCATCCAAGTGTTCTAGACCGAAGGGCTGGTTAATCAGGACGCAGCATCGTTTAGGATCCGATACGCCATCCCCGGACGTCAAAGTCGCATGAACAGCGTTGATTGTTGCAGCTGTTGTCGGGTAGTACAGCAGTCGAGGAAGTTTTTCGGGTCTCTTACCCCTCCTTGCAGCAGGAGCATCGTCTTTCTTCGACTGAGCGTTTTCTTTTTCCTTATCAGTGTCCCCCGTCGATGCAGGTTGACCCTTCTCACGGGTACTGCCAGAATCTTTGGCATTTACCGAGTTGGTGCCATTTTCCGCGTCCTGAGGATTTTCGTTATTTTTCTGCTTACCATCGACAGCAAGGTCGCTTTGTTTCCCACTAAGCCACAAAGCGCCGGCCAATGCGAGTTCTTGCTCCTCTAGCTCTTGTCGATGACGTCGGTCTTGTTCCTCTGCTTCCGCCTTTGCTTTTGCCTCTGCAACCAGTTCAGCTCGTTCACGCTCTTCAAATTCAACCGCCTCTGTTGGGGTAAGCACAGCATAACCATGGTGCTCCAGAAACAATCGAAGAGGGGTAAAGTTGTGAGGCGTGACATCCAACACCAGTGTTTTTCGATCATCCACGAATCGGCCACACCATTTCAGCACTTCCAGCAGCAAGGGCGCTTTGGAGTCAATCAGCACATTCACCTCCTGCTTCAGCCGTGTACGCTCACGTAGCGTGACGAACGACTCTCCACCGAGATCACACGGTTGTCGTGAGTCTCCTAAAAGCACACAGAGACTGCGAAATGGCCGTTGAAGGGCCAAAGCAGTCTGCCGTTCCACTAGTCGGTAAGCCTGGGACGCATCCTCCACCGAGAGCTCTTCGTCTTTCGGTAGTGGCGCCTTGGGCATCACATTCAACTCGAACGCTCGATCTTTCAGCGTAGCGTCGGCCTCAATACACAGAATGTACTTGCCCGTTGTCGTTCGCAGCAAAAAAGACTCGTCGATATGCAGACCTGTCCACGAGTGCCGAAAGCCGTATTGGCCTTTTGGCACGCACCACACGCAAGGAACGCGTCCATTCATCGACCACTGCGCCACCAAATGTCGGTGCTGTTCTGGGCCCTCAAACACGGGCAGGATATGTGCGCCGTAGCGTGCCATGGACACTTCCGTGACGTCGCTTCCTTTGCCTGCAAGTCGGATGATGCGTTCGTTAATCCCCTGCAATGGGGGTTCCCGACCACTGTAGACGTTGTCGAGATAGCCCAAAGCCGCCGTTCCGCTGGCTCGGACAATGTTCAGCAGCTGCGTGACCACCATGAAACCCGCCAGCATGGCTCTGGTAGTGAACACACTCATGATTCTGAGCTGCAGCGCCGCGTCGACACTGGACGTCGCCGGGTGAAAAGTCCGTAGCAATTGCGTTGGGTCCAGCCCCAGCGACTGCGCCACCAGCTCGGGCGCTCGCGTCTCCCAGATGCAACTGGCTAAGAAGTTGTGCGTCGCGTACTTGTACATGAAGAGCAGCGAGTCCACCGTCGTGGGCTGCAGTGGGTCCACCAGCAAATGCGCTTCGTACGCCGAGAGACCGAGCACGCCACTGGAACACACGCCCAGCAGCGCCAAGCGCGCCGGCTGCGCGATGCTCTGCAGCGACACGTGAGCGATGCGCTGCAACACTTGCAGCTCCCTGGACAAATTCACAGCATTGTGGTCAATGACAGAGCGGCCAGGGAACTCCTGCGCCGGTTTCCACACGACGTCTCCCAGTCGCTGCTCGTTGGGGAGATTCGCTGCGGACTTGGACTCGTCCGTCTTGGGCAGTGGAGGCAGCGAGCTGGGGAGCAGCTGCAGCCGACGCAGCGACGGGTCCAGGCCGCGACTGCCGAGCCACACGCGGCGGAGCGAGCGCAGCAAGCCGCTCATCTGGTCGACGTTGAAGCCGAGGCTATCCGAAGAGGTTGTGTAGAAGTGGTGTGCAACATGTGTAGAAGTGGTGTGCAACGTGTGTTGTTTGATGTGCTGATTGTGCGACTTTCCTATTGTGAATGTTGCCATTGCGCTGAAAGTGGCATGAACGCGTTCTGTCGAGACCGTAAAGAAGACAACCAACGTGATACGGAACAAGGTCGATCGATAACGGCTCCGTGCAGTTATTTCCCAGAGCATTGTTGCCTCGACGACGTCCAGTTTCGCACATGCTTTTCTCGTTTCAACGCGGATGAAAAGCCACCGATTTGTCCTCGACCGCACCGAACCCAGCCATGTTTCATCCAATTCCACGATCTTCACTGCATCCCAGGCGGCACCACACAACATGGTTTTCTAGCGCAGCCACTGCACCCAGATCAGACTTTTGGCCATCTTCAGCGCTGCTCGGAATTACACTGAAAACACTTCAAAAGTCAAATGTCTGCATGCAATTTGCCCCGAAAAAGGTCGATGGCGGTGCTGCTCCCTTCGCCGAGCGCACATGTTGGGGTCATTTTTCGCTGCAAAGCTCAATTCCTTTCATGACTGTCAATCGGTGGACATAATCGACGCATTTTCAACATTTCCAACGCGCTCGAGAGGTATTCGGTTCAAATCCAGTCCACTGTTGCGCTGGGTCTCCGCTACGGCGGAGCAGTGTTCGACCTGCCAGCATTCGTCCGCACCAAGTTGCGCTTTCCACCCCAACTACTTGTCAATAATGGACTCGACTCAGCTGCTGCGCTTCCTTCGCACGGCGTGTCCTCTGGGCGCCTCGCTCAGTGTCCTCGTGACGCTCGTGAGCTGTGTCATCATCGTCAAGGTGAACCACATTTGGGTCAGCGGACTCACGTGGCCGTTCCTCTCGGACATGGGGCGAGGTGCGTCACCACTGCACTCTCAATGGCACAAGAACGTTGTCTGACACAGCTGCTGTATTTTGCTGCAGACTATCCCGCCTACTACGTGTTCGCCACAGGTCTCACGCTGGTTGCGGTGCTGCTAGTGTTCACGTGGACGTTCAACTGGCGCTACCACTTCTCGGCACTCCCCCAAGGAGCCAAAGCCTACCGAGTCATTTCCACCATCAGCTTCATTGCCGGCGTGGTGGCCAACCCCGGGCTCCCCGTTCTGGTAGGTGACAGAAAACTCGACTACCAAAGAGAATTCGTCACCTGACCCGCGACTTGTGTGCTTTTGTGCCAGGCCTTCTTTGACACGTCCAAGCACTCTGCGCTCCATGCTGCCGGTGCCGAGTGGTTCTTCTACTTTGAGGCAATCGCGGTCTTCCTCAACGCACGTGGACAATTTTTTAGAGCGGAGTTTAGGTGACAGCAACTCTAATTCTTGGATGTTGGACAGACCATCGTGAGTTACAAGCTATACAAGTCCCTCACGGGCTTGCAGACGGACCTGGAAAACGCGTGCTCGACCGTGGGCGCCAAGCTGCAGAGGCGGAAAAAGACGCTGACCATTCAGGTGATTTTCTTCTCGCTGTTTTTCGTTGCCTTCCTTATCTACATGCCGATCGGAACATCGGTGGCGCCGCAATCGCAGCGTCTCTCAATTGACGACTGCATTGACAATGGTCTTGGAGAAACGTACTGCGAAGTGACCATGCGCCTCAACTCGACCTCCACCACACTTTACGACGACGAGAAAACGTTCGGCACGAGCCAAATGCGCGCTGCGGCTCAGCTCGGCTGCATCCTGACACTCGTCGGGTACTCGACTTCCTTCATCACCAATGACTATGATGACGAGGAGGGCCAGAACTTCACCCCGGATGCCAAAATCGCCGTGCTGCAGTAAAATGGCATCATTCATACAGCACTGATAGGTTTATCTGGAACTGGGAGCAGTATTGCGTGCAGTTATTTGGTGAATAATAGGAATGGTAAGCTAGAGCATGTTGTCCGACTTGTCTGAGTGAAGTGCTACAAGTAATGTTTGGTGTTTGCTGATACCGCATCTGGTGCTGACTCAATTTCGCTTCGCCGTGGTCAGCTCCTTTCTACTGGTACGTAGTAAGTTTCTTCGCTCAGGACGAATGCAGATAATGCGCGTGCTTCGAATCGCGTGTCTTCTTGACGCCTCGTTCTGCATCCTCATGACAATTGCGGCCTGCGTCGTGATTGTTAAAGTGAAGCAGATATGGGTCAGCGGACTTGTCTGGCCGTTTCTCTCGGAAATGGGGCGAGGTAAAGCTCTTTATGAAGGTAGCAAGAGCTAACCCCTACACTTCCATTAACGAAACTCGATCTTCGTGGCAACGACAGATCCACCTGCCTACTACGTCTTCTGCGCTGGTCTCACACTCGTTGCAGTGCTGCTCGTACTCACTTGGACATTCAATTGGCAATACCACAAGTCAGCACTACCGGAAGACGCCACCCACCCCCATCGGATCGCGCTATGTTGTTTTGTAGCAGGTGTGGTGGCGAATGGATCCGACATTGGTTGGTGATCGCCACCAGAATTTCTCTACAATCGGCCCGTACTAACCAGCACTCCTCCTTTCGTGTATGTTAGGCGTTTTTCGACACTTCCAGCTTCCCACTCGTTCACGTAGCAGGCACCCTCTGGTTCTTTTGCTTCGAGACTCTTGCTATCGTCTTGAACGTAAGTTCATGCATACCCAGTGTTGTATTTGGCAATGAACTTTTGTGCTTACAGCGTTGAATTCAGACCATCTTGAGCTACAAATTGTACAAACTTACAAGGGCCCAATGCAGTGACGAGGAAGGTGGTGGCGGCAGGAGGTCACTCGTTCAAAAAGCCCACAAGCGAAAGAAAACGCTGGCAATCCAACTCGTCTTTTCAACGTGCTTCTTGATAGCGTTCACGATTTACATCCCAGTCGGGATGTCCCTCGCTCCCGAATCAAAGCGGCTTTCCGTCGCCGATTGCCTCAAAGAAAACCTGGGCGCGACCTACTGCACGAAGACCGAGAGACTGAATGCCACGATGACCAAGCTCTACGACGACCATACGTCCGAAGTTTAGAGCTGAGTGCGAAGTAGTTGTCACCTTAACATGTACCCCAGGGGGTTCTTTTGCTGTGAGCCAAATGAGTGCGGCGGCGCAACTCGCCTGTGTTCTCTCGTTGGCAGGGTACTCGCTTTCATTCGCTACGAACGACTATGCTGACGCAGACATCTCCTCTGAAGGTACTGAGACTCGCCACTCCATTCATGAAAGTCTGCTAGGATGACATTATATCTTAGTCGACAAGATAACTGTGGCAAACAGAAGCTCGCATGTTGAAGTTGTTTGTGGCGGAATATGCTCATACCCGCCGTCGGAAAATGTCCGACGAACTCGCGTATTCAGCATCGTCGGCAAAGGTTTAGGCCCTAGTTCAAGTAAAAGAGTGTATTCTCGTTCTGAGTGAGGGGCAGGTACCTGTTGAGGTGTGTCGAAATTTTGTGCCATTTCCGAATCCATGCCGGAGCTAGTCCAAGTGCGTTCTGAAAATCTGCCACGTATTTATGTCTCGTAGGGGGAATCATTTCGCAAACGGACGGCATGGAAGAAGAAAGGTCTCTGTCTGCTACAACAGCGACTGCCGCCGCCTCGGAGGCTGGCACCGAGAGCTCGAGTCGCGTGGAGGAAGGCATCTGTACCATTGCCAACTCAGTCTCCAGCGTGGCCGAGGACACTGTCGCTGAACCGAAGCAGCCAAAGGCATCTGCGCGCCCCCGCCCCTCTTTCAAGCGAACCAAAGGGAGAGGGAAATCAAAAGCCAAGGAAAAACAGCCTCGCTTGAAGTGGACCAACGACATGGTCTCCAAGCTCTTGGAGCTTCGCTTCATGAAAGATGGCGAGGTGAAGCGCAAGATCGAAATGGCGGACACCAACGTTAAGAAGGCGTTGGCGTGGCAATATTTTGCCACGGTGCTGTCGGAGGAATTGCACACCGTCGTGACGAGTGAACAGGTAATTGTTGTGGCCATTAGACATGCAGAGAAGCTGTGCAATATTGCTTAACGATGCTCGTATGCTGTGCTTTTAGTTGACATCCAAGTATAGGAAGATGAAGTGTGAATACAGAACGAGAAAAAGAGACCTCCAAGCAACAGGAAATAACCCCCTTGAACCCATGGACGATGCCTACTGGGATATTCTTAACGACGCGTTTGTCCCGCATACTGGAATTAGTGGCGAGGTGATATTTGACTCAAACCTGGACGACGCCCCCACCGAGGAAGGAGAGGACTTGGACGAGGAGGAAACGAGTACTTCAAGAGACGAAAAGAAACCTCCAATTGTTCAGCTAGCAACGGCCATGCAGGCCGGAATGGAAGCTATAGCTTCGTCAATGTCGGCCAGCTCGGGAAAAGACGGTAAGCTTGAATCGCTTATCGAAATTTTGAACGCTCAGCATGATGAAACACGACGTTTTCAAGAGCAGCAAATTGAATTGCTAAAGTTGTTGGCGAGCAAGTTGCATTAGCATAGAGATCAGATACGTTACTTATATTTCATAAATAACGCTGCAATGTCATCGCGCTTAGCTTCTCCTATTGCATGTGATGCTGATGTTTCTGTGGCAATCTCGTCCTCAGCTACATATTCAGGTGCTTCGTTGAGAAGAGGGTTGCTTCCGTGAACAGAATGTTTGTCATGAAGTACTGTCAGAAAATTGTGAAGTACTGCACAAGAAACTATAACTTTGACGATGTGGTCCTTCGATTTCTGTTCGATCTTTCCCAGAAGAATTCGAAAACGGTTTTTGATGCGACCGAAGGCGCACTCAACTACAATTCTCGTTCTGGAGTGTCTGTAGTTGTATCTTCGCATTCGTTTGCTTGCAGCAGCAGCAGCCTCAGAATATGGAGCCAACAAATGATGCCACACTTTGTATCCAGCGTCACCAAGCAAGTGCTTGCCCTGTGGCACATACGACGACATTCTAGAGTTAAATGTAAGATAATGATGAATGTTAGTAAAACAAAATAAACGGATTAAAAACCAAACCTCTTTTTGACACCGGAGCCGTTCCAGAGCGATTGATCGTTGGTCGAGCCTGCTCTAATTGACAGCGACCGGAACACCCCGCGATGATCAACTATGGCTTGCACATTTACTGCAGGGAACCCCTTTCTGCAGTACCAGCCCTCAAAATCGGACGGGCGAGAAATGCGAACGAGTGTGCCATCAATTGCCCCCACGACTCCAGGAAAGTCAGCCAGCGCATAAAACCCGTCCTCCACCGCAGCTAATTCCTCCCCTCTTGGCATCACAATAGCTGAGCTGGCCATGCTTGTAAGGACGTCTAGTGTTTGATTTATATATACCACCGCTCGCGTGTGAGAAATCCCCATGATTGTAGCAGCATTCTCCATGCTACTTCCTTGTGCCAGATAGATCATTGTCAGTGCTAGTCGTTTGATGATGGGGTTCTTAGCATTAGGTCGAGGCTTGATTTTCCACGCAGAGTACACTGTTTTGTGGAGAAGTAGGAATGATGTCCTTGTGCAGCGAAGATGCGTCTCGAACCAGCGTGTTCTTGGCGCCTGAAGTGCGTCCTCGAAGGCGTGGGATGGGAAGGTGGAGATGTTGACTCGTGCGGAGCCATGGGAGCGTCCGTCTGCTGTCGCAGCTACAACAGCCCCGACGCACGCGCAGACGACGGCAATGACGGCTACTTGACTTCTCTCCATCAGAGGTAGAACAAAATTCTGAGTTCAGAATGCCGGCGAGCGGTGTTCTGAAAAACAGCATTCTCGGAATGTGAATCATAAAAATGGCACACTGTACCACAATCAACTGACCAATCAAATGCATGTAATGAGGAGGTCCAGAATGCATTCCGGCACTTGGACTAGGGCCTTAGCCGACGGCGGATCTGAAAGAGATGAAGGGCTTTACGCTCGCATCGAGGGCCATACCCTTTTGCACCAAAGCACGCTTCACGAACCCGTTCCGACGGCGGTCACCACAAGTGGCGAACAACTACAGATCGATTCGATTTAGCTCGGGTCGGTTTGGTACCTTGCCGAGTTGTGGCAAAGGGTTTAGCAGTTGCCATTCTCAATTTCGCATTCGTTCACACACTCGAACACTTTTCAACCTTCGCCTCGGCAACGACCGCGATGTCCAAGCGCTCTCTCACTCCATCAAAGCTCCCCGTGACAATCCTCACAGGTTTCCTTGGTAGTGGCAAAACAACGCTATTGAACCACCTACTGACGGAAAACCACGGCAAAAAGTTCGCCATCATTGAGAACGAGTTCGGTGAAGTGGGCGTCGACGACCAACTGATCCGGCAAGTCACGAGCCCCAGTGACATCGGTGGAGGCAACTCCCGGAGCCGTAAATTCAACATGGGCGAGGAGGTGCTCACCATGAACAACGGCTGCATCTGCTGCTCAGTCAGAGGCGACCTCGTCCGCCTGATCGCGCAGATCCTCAAGCGTAATGGAGACCGCAACCAGTTGGACGGGATCATCATCGAGACCACTGGCATGGCGGACCCCGGGCCCGTTGTGCAGACCTTCTTCGCAGAGCCGCTGGTTGCGGCGACGTGCGAGCTGGACGGGATCATTACCGTCGTCGACGCAAAGCATATCCTGCAGCACTTGCGTCCGGGTGCCGGCGTTGAGCACGAGTGCCAGGAGCAAATCGCTTTTGCCGACCGCGTGCTGCTCAACAAGACGGATCTAGTGACCTCGACCGAGCTTCAGGAAGTCCGGACTCGCATCCGCGACATCAACGGCGCGGTATCAATCACCGAGTGCCAGCATTGCCGAGTGGATCCTGCGACGCTGCTGAATGTCCAGACGTTCGACCTGGACTCCATCTTGAAGAGACAGCCCGATTTCCTCAAAACCGAGAAGGACAGCCACGAACACGCCCGCGACCACGTGGACAAGAAGAATGGCAGTAGTGATCATGAGCACAAACACGAGCACAAACACGAAGGTGACCACCACGGTGGGCACCAGCACAAGCACTCGTTGGTGTCGTCGGTGGGGTTGAGTGTCCCCGATCCGATTCTCGTCGCGCTACTAGAAGAGTGGATCGACGACCTGCTGGAGACAGAAGGCGAAGACCTGCTACGCTACAAGGGGGTCGTGAATGTTGCCGGCATTGACCGCAAATACGTTTTCCAGGGAGTGCACACGCTTTTCAACGGGCGGTTTGGTGACAATTGGGCTCCGGGTGAGACTCGCGAGACGCGGTTCGTTTTCATCGGCAAGAACCTCGACCGAGCCGCGCTCACCGAAGGGTTCCTCGCCTGCAGAGCAACCAAGGACTTGCGGTTCCGAGTGGGAGACAGGATCATGGCCAACACAGGCGACGAAGGCTTCCATCAGGGAACGATCCTGCAGCTCTGGGACCAGGGCAACCCATACGCGATCGAGCTTGACAGCGGCCGCAAAATTTGGGCACCGGTGGACGAGGTGGGGCTCGTGCGAGCACTGGAGACGAAGCAGGAAGCCAAGACCACGCACCCTCTCGCCATGGTTCACATACTCGCGTGATAAGGTGACTACATGTAGAGCGGTAATACACACGGTAGTGTTCATGATTTTTATTTTATTTTTTTTTGTTGGGGGGGGGCAACATTCACTGTCAAGGAAAGCTACGGAAATTCTTCTGTTGCAACGCCGCAATACGGGGACTAACGATTTCAAGACTGTCCACAAAAACAACCCACAGCGCACAACAACAACTGGAAGTTTGGATCCCAACTTCATGTTGCAACAACTCGGCGTCGTCCACTCAAACAAACAACGTCGAAGCTGTAACCATTTCTCTTCCGTGCTGCATTTTGCATTTTTTCAAACAGACAAATAAGAAAAGACAAGGCCTCAAATCTCGACTAAGCTCTTGGCCCACGTTCTCCAAGCAGACGCCGCTCTTTTGTCGATCGCTGTCCGTATGGTGTCGGAAGCTCGACGAAGTTGAAGCGAGCGCACGAGTTCCTGGCCCAAACGAGAGCCACGAAAACGCTCGCTTCGACGGGGCAACGGTGGCACGTCCATCGTGGCGTCGCGGGGCTCCGACGACGAGCTCCGAAACTCAAATCAGGTGCTCGTCCGCTGGTTGGTGCATGCGCGCCGGTAATGACAAGTTGTTATCAGCTTACAACAGATCGAAACTCGGGGCAACATGTTATGGCTCCGTTAATGAACCTGCACCTCTGCTTCGAGCCGACAATGCGGCGTGGCAGTTGAAGTCGTCGCCCCATTGAACAGACCGTCGACTACTCGAAGGCAAGGCAACGCGTTGCCGAGCAGCAGCTGTGGACGATAAAGTCGCCACGAGGCCGAAAACGTCCGGAGGCGCTGGCGTGCGCCGCTGTCGCATCCGAGAGAAGAGATGGCATTGAAACGGCGGGTGCGCGGCCCAGAAGCGCTTCCTATATGGCGTCGATGGCAAGAAGGAGACTTCCTCCTCGAGAGAAGATAAGAAATCGCGCTCGGGGACATGATGGACCCTTGCAGGAATCCTTGCAATCGGTGGCAGCAGCCTCGCAGTCGGTGGCAGCAGTCGTCGTGGATTTTCTTCTCGTCATAATCTCGCCCGGCTCTGCACTTCTGTAACGGCTCGGCATAGTGAAAGCAAGTGAGCGCGCGCTCTTCTACCGAGCCCTTCCATTTCAGGGCTCGGGCTCGGCTTCACACGCAATCTTACTGGCTGGCGCCTATAATGGAGTTCGACCCGGCCGAGTGCCGGTCCAGCGTGGGCCGCCTCGCCGCTTTCTGGACGCAGCAGGCCAATCGAGAAACTGCGAGACAGGCGCGCAGTCGAAGCGAACCGCCGAGACCGACCACACGCTCCCATCGAGGCGTGGCCCCAGTGCAAGTGCTACCGGCGCCCCCCAGCAGCAGACGCAGAACCCGAGAGCGAGGAAGACGCCACACGCGTCAGTGAAGCCGACAGCATGGCCGGATACAATGAAGAGTGGGTCGACGTGCAGAAGAACACGTTCACGCGAGTACGTAGGGCGGCAGAACAGTAGGGGGGAGTAGCTAAACTAAACTAACGTCTTGTGTATCTATCCATTGACTGCAGTGGGCCAACACGTACCTCTCGCGCAAACGCATGACCATCGACGACCTGTACGAAGACCTGAAGGACGGCATCCGCCTCATCTCGCTGCTGCAGATCATCTGCCGCGAGAAGGTGTGCCGCAAATTCAACAAGAAGCCGCGCATGCGCATCCAGAAGATGGAGAACCTCAACTTCGCCTTCGCCTTCATGCAGAAGAAGAACGTCAACGTGACCAACATCGGCTCGTCCGACATCCTGGACGGCAACAACAAGCTCGTGCTCGGACTCATGTGGACGCTCATCAAGGCCTTCCAGGTGGCCGAGATCGACGTCGAGGGCGTCTCCGGCAAGGACGGACTGCTGCTCTGGGTCAACCGCTCGCTGGCCGACTACCCGACCGTCCAGGTCAAGAACTTTTCTAGCAGCTGGGCCGACGGCATGGCCTTCTGTGCGCTCATCCACCGCTACGCGCCCACGCTCATTGACTTCAACCAGCTGAACCCCAAGGACCCGCAGACGAACGTCAAGCTCGCGTTCGACATTGCGCGCGAAAAGTTCCGCATCCCGCAGCTGCTCGAGGTGGAGAACGTCGCCGGACAGCTCAAGCCCGACGAAAAGAGTATCACCACGTACGTGTCGCTTCTCTTCAAGGAGTTCGCCTCGGGCGTGCAGAGGAAGAAGGCCGTGACGACCATCTCCAAGGCGCTGAACATCGCACAGCGCCACCAGGAGCTGGCGGCCGAGTTCAACCAGAACGCGTCGGGCCTGCTCGAGTGGCTGAACATTCAGACGCAGCGTTTCCAGACGCTCAGTCAGCCGCGCCACATCCCGGACATCAAGGAGGCGCTCGCTCGCCACTTGGACTACAAGAAGAACGAGAAGCCACCGCGCGAGGCGCAGTTCGTGGCTGTGGAAGGGTGCGCCGGCCGCTGGATTGCCAGTTGCAAGAACAATGGACGCGCTGTGCCCAACCTGGACCCGCCTATTGAGAAGCTGCAGGCGCTCAAGGCCCAGCTGGATGAGCTTGAGACCGCTTTTGAGCTCAAGCTGCGTCAGAACCTGGAGAGCTACCAGAAAACGGAAATCTTCTTGACCAAGGTGGTGAAGGACCTGGAAAAGGTTGAGGGCTGGGCTAAGGAGAAGGAGGCGCTGTCTCTCTTTGCCGAGGACCTGGTGGTTGTTTCCACGGCCGACGCAGAGGAGAAACTTGAGAGTGTTGCTTTCCTGCAAGACATTGAACTTCCCCGCTACAAGCAGCTTCTGGCTACGGTTGTTAGCGAGGCTGATGGACTCTCGGAGGAACACTCGGACACCAAGGCCACGCTTGATCGTGTTGAGGCAATGAAGAGCTTCGTGGGCATGGCGGAGAACAAGATTGAGGGCGTGAAGACGAGATTGGAGGAGAGCCTGCGCTTGCAGCAGAGCGTGGACGCGGTGGCCAAGGATGCCAAGGCGCTGATGCGCAACCTTAAGTACGTCATCGAGGAGATGGACGAAGAAATTGAGGCGGCCATTAAGCTCCAGGATGTGTCCAAGGCCGGCGTGGTTGCTGCCAAGCACAAGTTCGACACCGTTTTGGTCCCGAAGGTGCAGAACGCTGTTGTGAGTGAAAACGAGAAGCTGATCGAGAAGAAGCAAATCCTCGCGGACGCTAACCGTGCTAACGACGTGGTGCTCATCGAGAAGACCAACACTCGCGTGCAGAAGCTACTGGACTCACTGGCTGAAAAGCGTGGCTACTACGAAGAGGAACTTGCGAACGTGGAGAAGCGCGATGAGGTCTGCCGCGAGTTCGCGACACTGTCCGCTCGCATCAAGGAGCGCTGCGCTCAGAGCACGCAGTCTATCAATGTCGTGGAGGGCTCTCTCAAGGATCAGTTCCACTCGATGGTAAAGCTCCGTTACCGCCTCTTCCGAGCGAACACGGGCGTCGCGCTGGAGGAAGAAATTGAGGGAAAGCCTGAAGACCCTGAAATCACTGGCGTCGAGACGACTGTCGCTGATGCAGTTGTGAAGCCTGGTCTCAAGGCGGAAACCGCTCCGGAGAGTGAAGAGGGTGACAAATCCACGGAGGTGGCTGCTGAAGTGGAGGAGACCAAGGCGCAGAAGGTTGAGGAGGCCAAGGCAAAGGCTGTGGAAATTATGGCTCCTTTGACTGAGGACATGGAAAAGCTGGAGCGCATCAACGAGGAGTTGGAGCGGCTGCAGGTGCACACCAACCCATTTACCACGGACACGATCCACGGACTGCGTGCGCAGTTCACGTCGCTTGAGACCGCTGTGCGCGACAAGGTCAAGTCGCTCGAGAAGGAGCTGGCTCTGCGCGAGGTGGGCAGTTTGACCCCTCAGCAGGCGAAGGAGATCAAGGAGGTCTTCGACCACTTTGACCTTGACAACGACGGTGTCCTCGCTCGCGACGAGTTCATCATGGCGTGCAAGGGTCTTGGTCTGAGCCTGAGCGAGGACGACTGCCACGACTACTTCGATAAAATCGACGAGGAGGACAACGACGAAATCAAGTTCGAACAGTTCTCTACCTTCTGCACGGAGCAGCTCCAGAGTGGTTCCACAAAGGACGACGTGCACGAGGCGCTGGAAATCCTTACTGGCGAGGAGCTGACCATGGAGCAGATCGAGGAGCGTTTCGACGCGTCTCAGGTTGAATTTATCAAGAAGTACGCCCCGGAGCTCCTGGAAGCCGACGGAAAGTCGGTGGACACAGAGAAGTTCACGGACTTTATCTTCAGCGTGTAGGCGGCCATGATTCAAGAGCCCAGCCCTACGTCGGATCAGGTGGTATACTTCGTTTCCCTGTTCCTCTCCGCTTCGTGAGCCTTACTTTCAAGTCGCCTAATTTTTTATGGCTCGAATTTTTAGATGAAAACAATTTTTACTATGACAAATCAAACGTGTAGGAGACGATGGCCGGTTGATTGTCGTCTTCTTCGACCGCTTTGCCCTCTTTTGCGTCGTCTTCGTAGTGTCTGGAACGGCGGCTCTTGGCAGCTTCTTTGGCTTCGGCGCGCTTGGCATCGTCGATGGTGTACACGTGACCACGGCGTAGTCCAGTGAAGAAAGTGGTGACTCGTGGTGGATTGGTGCCTCGTGTCTTTTGTGTTTGGCAGCCAACCTCTGCAGGCAAATAGACCTGCGTATCGACTTCGCGACGGAAGCTGCTGAGTGTTGTCTGCGCACCAACGGTCCGACAGTGTCGAAGGTTGGCGATTTTGATGGCCTTCCGGCGGAGACTCCATTCGTTCCAGTCGTAGTTGTAGTCGATTCGTTTCTCCACGAAGTGTGTCGGCGTAGCGGTGCTGGCGTCCACTTTTTGCGATGGAGGAGGTGCCAACAATGGATGAACCCCGCGAGCTCCTTCAGCACGGAAGCGGTGACACATTTTGAGCAGAGAGGACAGTGTGATGTTTGGGAACGATTCCTGGAGACGCAGCAGATAAATCAACGCTGGCTGACGAGCTGCGCGATGCAGCACCCCTTGAACGTATCGACGCGGGTGGATCATGAACTCGCCAAGTGCACGCTCATTGACGAAGACATGGTAAGCGTTGCGATACTGTACAACACCTAGCGACGGATCACCAGGTAGCAGAAGTCCTCCACGCTCCACCACCGTCCATGGACAGAACCCCTGGTACTCAAGTGGCAGCTGCATGAACTCCGGTGTCGATTCAACTGGCATTCGGATAGGGAAACCAGAGCCTTCTTCCTCGTTCGGGTTGCTGTCGTCCTCGTCGCCGTCGAGCTCGTCACCTTCCAGGCCAAAGCTTCGAGTCTTGCCATCAGCCGTGAGTTGTCTCTCTGCTGGGAATGTTTCGACATGGGAGAAAAGGTCTTCGGTCGGAATGGAGCCCCCGCGTCGTGCTTGACGCACGATTGATGAATCCGGCGACAATGTACGTGTGAAGGTTTCCTTGAAACGCAGCAACGATCGCATCGCTCGAGCCCGAGCTTGAAGTAATTGGTGCTCTTGGTGCAGCTCGGCCCAAGACCGCGAGACTGCCTCAAAGAGAGGATATACGTGCGACTTTGGCAGCGACGTACGCGCTCCAACGAGGTTCTGCAGCGCACTCATGTCGGCCTGGAACATTTGAAGCCGTGTATCAACCTTTTCGTGCGAGAACGCAATGTCTTCCTCAAGACTCTGCAGATACGACAAGAATTGACGCCGGTTGCTCAGCTCGTCTTGCCATCGCGCGATTTCATCAGGACTCGGAGCCGGATCGGAGAATTTTGCGTCGTCTCCTTTATCGCCTAGTTGGTGGTGCACGTGTAGCAGCACCTCGGTGTATTGAGTACAGACTTCGTTGGCGTCGCGCACTTCGTCGCGCACAAGCTTGGCGAGCGCAGCAATGTTGTCTTGGATGTCCCGAGCGCTAGCGGGGATGCCCGCGCCGCCTTTGCCCAGCTCCTTGTTAAATAGGCGAATGCCTTCGACAATCCGCATGAGCTCGTCCAACTGGAAGCGCTTGTCGTCGGGCGACATCGTGGCGAACGACTTCAAACCAATCCGCGGGAAGACGCTCTCGAGAGCTGCAGCTACTTCTTTCTCCATCGAGCGGCGCTCCGCCTGTTGCTTACTGGAGTTGTTATGGTGCTTCCCGTTGTTGTCTCCGTCTTCGTCGTTGCTGTTGGTTCCAAGTCCGTCAGCGTCCAGCATGAGCAATGTGAAGATGTGTTTGTAGAGCGCCGAGAGCGTCTCAAAGTCTGTCGCCTTGTCTGGCACGAGCGAGGAAATTGTCCGCTGCAGCTTGGCAACCGCCTGCTCTTTGCGTTCCTTCCGAGCACGCAGTTCCTCTTCCAAGTTCGCGTAGGTAAAGTCGAACTCGAGCTGCATCTTGACGGTCTCCATTGCCGGGTCGTCGTCGCGCAGCAACGCTTTCTCGCATTGTTCAGTCAGGTACAGCTCGTCTTCGGGAGACATGGGCTGCTCCAGTACGAGATGACGTCGACTGCGATGCACCACGAGCCGCGCCGTGAACGCAGCCAACGTCTCGGACACTTCCACGCCTCTGTACCTGCATCTGGCCACAATATCTGCTACCACACGCTGCGCGTTCTCCATCTTCCGTCGAGTTTTGCACCGAGACTGCAAATAACCAACTGCCAAGGAACGGAGTAATGGCCACGGAGATGCGATGTGCTGCGTCTATTTCCAAGCGATTGCATTTTGCTCCTAACGTTGCCTACTGAATAAATAGCGGAAACCACCACTGGAAGAGTGCAAAGAGTGCAACTTGACCGCGATCCGCCACGTCAGCGTCCCACTATACACATGGCTACACCTTTACCACACTTCTATTGGCTTGAACCCACTGCTCCTTTCAACCAATCACAATGCCGTCTAAACTGAAGCAGTATCTACACGCAGTGTCTCCCACATACAAACTGCTCTCCTTTTCTATCTACAGTGTCTACCGCCACAGCCCAGTGCAACCGCTGCTGACTATCGTGCCATTTTGGGAACAATTGACCGTGGAGGAAGCCGTCGTCGCCGCTCCGCTCCGCTCCCACCCTGGCGCTCCCCGTGCGCTTCAGCAGGTGGTTCGATACGCATCTCGTAGCTCTCTTCCCCGCGCACCCGTCGGCTGCTCTCCGGTCTCGTAGCGCGCTCTGCAGCCTCCGCAATCGGCCTCCGACCGCAAGATTCCTTTGGATTCGGGCGTCTGCTCTTCCTCCGCCATGGCCTCAAGCGCCAGCGACGTGGAGATCGCAGTGAACGAGGCGGACGCGTCCTCGCCACCCTCCGGACTGTCGCTCAGCAATGGCCAAGCGCTGTCGCTGACGCTCCTGAGCATGGAAGGAGGCGTGCTGAGCCAGGCGTCGTCCCGTTCGCACGACGAAGTGACGCGCGAGCTGCGCGTGGACGCCAACTACGGACTGAACGAGCTGTCGGTGCGCGAACGGCAGCGCGAGTGCGGCCTCAACGAGCTGGCGGGCGAGGAGGACGAGTCCATCCTCATTAAGTTCCTGGGTCAGTTCAAAGACCCGCTTATCATGCTGCTTATGGCGTCGGGAGTCGTCAGCGTGGCCATGGGACACACGGACGACGCAGTTTCGATTGCGGTGGCCATCACCATTGTGGTTACGGTGGCTTTTGTGCAGGAATACCGATCGGAGAAGACACTGGAAGCCCTGAAGGAGCTCGTACCCCCTCGGTGCAAGGCGTTGAGAGACGGAGCAGTCGTGGATATGCTGGCTCAAGAACTCGTGCCTGGAGATATTGTGGTCGTGGATGTGGGAGACCGCGTCCCGGCAGACGCGAGACTCGTGGAAGCAGTGGATCTAGAGGTCGACGAGTCCAATCTCACGGGTGAAAACGCCCCTGTGGCCAAGATCACAGAGGCCATCGCAGACAGCCACTTGCACCCGGTCGCAGAGAGGAAGAACGTCATTTACATGGGCACGTTAGTGCGCGCAGGGCGTGGACGAGCTGTGGTGGTCGGTACGGGATCCCGCACCGAGTTCGGACAGGTCTTTGATGTCGTGCACAAGGTGGAGGAGCGCAAGACGCCGCTGCAGAACAGCATGGACACATTGGGCAAACACCTCAGCATGTTCTCGCTTAGCGTGATTGCAGTGATCGTGGTTATCGGTGTGATCCAACACAAAGGAATGCTCACCATGCTGCAAATTGGCGTTTCGTTGGCTGTGGCTGCCATCCCTGAGGGTCTGCCGATCTGCGTGACTGTGACACTGGCTTTCGGTGTGATGAAGATGGCCAAGCGCCATGCTATTGTGAAAAAGCTTCCTGCCGTCGAGGCATTGGGCTGCATCAACGTGGTCTGCGTGGACAAGACCGGCACGATCACGACAAACAAGATGGAGGTTATTGAGATCTTCGTCCCGTTTGAGAGTGTGGCTGCTGAGGTGAACGGTGTTGGCGAGCGAGAGCGGTCCGCGTCGCAGGTATCTGCCCTAGAGATGTCTAAGAAGAGCGCTCGTTCGGCTGTAACTATGCGTGGTGAACCTGTTACAGAGGAATCGCACCCCCACGTCTATCACTGCCTTCTTTCCGGTGCGCTGTGCAATAACGCAACTATAGTGGACCGAGAAATTATTGGACAAGCTACGGAGGGTGCTGTTCTTCTGTGTGCACAAAAGGTGGGGATTACCCCATCCGTCATTCAGGAATTCCACCGTGTTAGTGAAGTTCCCTTTAGCTCGGAGAAGAAGTGGATGGCTGTGTGCTGCGAGCCACCAGCGGGCGGCCCCTCTCGCTGGTACTTGAAGGGTATGACGGAGGCGATCTTGTCGCGCTGTGATAAGATTGAAGACAACTGCGGTCGCGAAAAGGAGATGACACCGAGTGACCGTGAACGTATATTCGTGGCATCCCAGCAAATGGCGGCACGTGGGCTTCGTGTGTTGGCTTTATCGTTTGGTGAGCACTCAGATCGTGGTATGGTCTTTGCTGGACTTGTGGGAATCTCAGACCCGCCTCGTGCTGAGGTTGAGAAGTCTGTGCTGGAGCTTTCTCTGAGCGGTGTCAAAACCATCATGCTCACGGGCGATTCAAAGGAAACGGCCGTTGCAATTGCCACCAAGGTGGGCATCATTTCAAACGATCATTTTGGAACCGTCGAGTGCGACGATGAGAGAATGAAGGCCGTCGACGAACTAGTCATTTCTGGGCAGGAGCTTGAGATCATGGACATGATGGAGCTGGAGCAACGCATCCTGAAGACATGTGTGTTTTATCGTACGTCCCCGCACCACAAACTGAAGATCGTTCGCGCCTTTCAAGAGGCAGGGCTGATGGTAGCTATGACTGGTGACGGTGTAAATGACGCACCCGCGCTGAAGGCGGCAGACATTGGCATCGCAATGGGCACCAATGGCACAGATGTGTCGAAAGAGGCTGCTGACATGATTTTGCTGGATGACAACTTCAGTACGATCCTGTGCGCCATGGAAGAGGGCAAGTCGATCTACCACAACATCAAGCACTTCCTTCGTTTCCAGCTTAGCACAAGTATCTCTGCTCTGTGCCTCATTGCGTTCTCTACGCTGTTCAACCTGCCGTCGCCGCTGAATGCCATGCAGATTCTGTGGATTAACATTATCATGGATGGACCTCCAGCTCAGAGTCTGGGTGTAGAGCCCGTGGACCACGACGTGATGAAAGAGGGCCCGCGCTCCAAGGACGCGAGCATTATCACACGCACTATGATTCGACGCGTGCTTACGTCGGCTTGCTTTATCGTGACCGGCACTCTGTACGTGTTCTGGGTAGAGTTAAGTGATGACGGTATCATTAGCAAGCGCGACCGCACTTTGAGCTTCACGACGTTCGTCATGTTCGACATGTTCAATGCGCTCTCGTGCCGGTCAGACGACAAGTCCATTTTCGAGATTGGCATCCTGTCCAACACCGTTTTCGTGTACGCCGTGGGCGCCTCGCTACTGGGTCAGTTGCTGGTGATTTACTTCCCTCCGCTGCAGGCCACCTTCCAAACCGAGGCGCTGACGCTGGGTGACTTGGGATATGTTTGCTGTATCGCGTCGAGCGTGCTTATCTTCGACGAGATCCGCAAATGGTGGCAAGTACGCAAGCTTCGTGGAGCAATGCGCTCTGCGTCCATCGCCGCCGGCATTAAACAAAAGAAGAGGAAACACTCGTGGGACAACGATGGGAAGGCTTACAATACCGTGTAGATCAGAGAAACCGCGGAGCCTTGTGTATTATGTTGATCCCTGCCGCACAGACGAACGTGTAGGAGCGAGCTGAATAGACAGAAATGCCCGCAGTACGCGTCTTGTCAATAACTTATCGTTGCTCTATCAAATCGCTAGTTCGATGACGCCCAGATCTGCTGGATGGCCACTTCAACAGCCTGAAAGATGTCAACCCCTACCAGCGCGAGTGCACACGGGACATTTGCAGGAAACACCGCTTCGCTGCAGTCTGCGTAGTAGCCACGAGCTGCCGCAAGATCCTGCGGAACGCCGTCGCCGGTCAGCAGCATCAAACCGCAATTGTAACCAGCCTGAGCGTCGCCTAGCTCCGCTGCAAGCTGGTAACGCTCAAGTGCACGCGTATGGTTGCTCTGGCACACACCGTCCCAAGGCTCATGAGAACACGCACCAGTCTTTCTAACAGCTTCAGAATCGTTCAGCGCCGCTGCTTGTGAATACAAAGCAAAAGCTTCGTGCAGTGGAGGGTTACTCGAGTTCTTGGCAGATTCCGCAAGTCCCAACCAACGCCACTTTAGAATACTGTCACCGTGGCGCTCCAACAAGAAAGCTGCATTGCACTGTGCGTCTTCGTCGCCCAACTCGGCAACTAAGCGGTAGTGCAGGTAAGCCCGCAAGAAATCACCCTTCTTGTAACACTCGTACGCTTTGATGAGCGAGAACGGAAGTGATGATAAGAGATCTGGATGCAGAGCCACCGTACGGAATAGCGGCAAGGCTGCGGAACACGACGGCGGAGTGCCGACACCTTGGGAGTGCATGACACCTAGGTTGAATAAAGCTTGACTGGACTGACCATTTGTACCATCCACAGCAGCCTGGAAGTGAGAGAAAGCCTTTTCGAGGTCAATCGGAATCCCACCGTCCCCATGTAGATAAGCCGATCCCAAGAAAGAGTGTGACTCAGCGTAGCCCCGCGCGATGGACTTCTCAAAGTATTCGAGAGCGAGCGTCACATTTTGCCGAACACCGGTGCCGGTGAAGTAGAGCACGCCGAGGCCATGGAATGCAAACGCTTCGTTCTGCCGAACAGCACGGTCGAAATACACAAGCGCTTGAGGAATGTCTTGCTGGACGCCCATGCCGTTAGCCAGGAGCATACCGTAATTGGCCTGGGCCAATGGGTCACCAGCATCCGCTGCTTGGCGGAAGTACTGCGCGGCAAGCCCGTGATCGGCTGCAACGTGCACTGCTGGGTTTCCGAAAAAGTAGATTTCTCCAAGGCGCTGCATAGCCTGTGGATACTGCTCATCCATCGGATTGTTTGCAATGGCGCGGTAGTACTCCAACTCCTGCATCGCTTGGTTTTCATCGCGAAGTGGATCAGCACCACCAAAACCATACTCGTCAAAGAAGCCACCTCCGTTGGGATCCAGCAGCTCATCCGAAAGGCGCACTACATCCACAGGACGCTCCCCACCTTCGTCCACGATGACGTGCACGTTTTCCTCCGCACAACTGTGGAAGCGTGGCAATGCTGCTTCGCAAACAGCATCAGATCCAGTAACAGCACTAATGATTTCATACTTCAAAGGCACCGGAATCCTCCCAGACAGAGTTCCGTACCCCACCGCCAAGGTCGCCATGAAGTCGTGCGCATCTGACAACCCCACAAGCGCTTGGTCTGCACGGGTTCGTTTTTCCTGCAGCGACAGCGGGGTTATACTTGGGTCCTCCAGCTCTTCGGGTGCTGGGACCCCCACCAGATCCAGCATCGCCAACACACCAAGAGCAGATTGCACTCCTGCATCTGCCGCAACGTTGAGGTTATGGATTGCATCAATAAAAGCCTGTTCGTCTGTTGCCTCCGCATCAGGCTCAAAGAGCTGCATGTACGAGAGTTTCGTGACTGCGAACGCCCAGTCCTCCGACGTCTCCACATCTCCAGCAGCTTCACGAGTGTCTGCGATCCGTATCAACTCGTCCACCAGCTCTGCAGTGTATCCATCCTCTGCAAGTCGGTCTTCCAGCGCCAGGAAAGTCTCGGACGCCTCCACAAACAGCGACGACGTATTCTCCTCTGTATGCTCGTCACTTCTCTCTTCTTCTACGTCTAAGAGCTCCTGAGCATCTGTTGCTGTCTGTGGTTGCTGATTCTTGGAGGAGGACGCGCGTCCGTCGATGTGGACGCCGTCGTCCTCGCCGTTCACGACGATTCTCCACGTACCGTCGTCGTCTCGTTGGATCGGCGTCTTGTGGCCTGTAGAGGGAGTCGGAGCCTGCAATTTGCTGGAGACTGAGCCGTCCGCTTTGACTTCCCAGGAGACCACTTTCTGGGCCTTGAGAGCGTCTGTAGCGGCAGCTGGAGCGGAAGTGGTGGACTCTTCGGCGTTGAGAGCTTGCTCCTGCTGGTTCTTGGCTTCTGGGGCGGTTGTGGAGACGGCGGAGGTCGCGATGGCGACTACAGACAGCAGTGCTACTGAGTAGCGGAGGAGATGGACCATGGACGCGTCTTGGGGAGAGCACGCGGAGCCTCGAGACGCAGCGACGAAGCGATCGGAGACGGCAGATCTGCCAAACGTAGGAATGACTTGTAATCAATATGAAAGGATTGACGGGATGGTATTGGTGGAAATGGAGGCAAATAGGGATAGTGTCCCAAGATATAGCATGAAAAAAAGTTTTTCCCAAAGTGGAAAACTAGGATACAGAGTGCAGCCTACCGTAGGGCATGGTTTGCTGTAGCTTACCAAATGCCTACAAAATGCATAGTTCAGACAGACCCGAGCATGTTTAAGTAATGCCTCATCACTAAGAAAAGTATCATGCCGTTTTTACTTCGTTATGTCGTTAATGTATTGAGTAATGACCCGTCCAGACGAGCATACCCTACTGTAGGCTGCATTCTGTATCCTAGTTTCCCTGTACACGCTTGGGAAAAACGTATTTTTCATGCAAATAGCCATAAACTGTAGCCTCAAATTAAAAATTGTGTTCAGCCACACAGCCTTAAATTAGCCCCAGCAAAAACAGGCCGTTTTCACCTTGGTTGGTAAAAGTTGCAAGTAGTCCGGGAAATGGTGTAGTGTCGGAGTGAAGTTTTGGATACAACGATTAGACCATTCTATTTCTTATTTTTTAGAAATTTATTTTTTAACTGTGCCGTTCAGGCGGAAAACGGACATAATTCGTAGGTCGGTCAAAATTGAATTCTTTCAAAACTGCAAATAGCAAAAACATTTTTATAGACTTGTTTTGACACAGTTTTCTAAGCATAGTGGTGGGGGTCTGGCGGCGAGCTCACATGTAGTTGCCGAGCTATCGTTTGTCAAAGATGTAGTAGCCCCAGATACAACTTGACGAATTTCCTTCTCTTAGTTTCTTTTCGAAGCTAATCGTCAAATTACACATCAAAAAGCATATGTTCAATTCGTTAATCCATAGTGTACGTCACATGAAAAAGTTACTGGTTACATTGTACCCCATTTTTTCGATCACAACATGACAACAAATTGACAAAATAGGAGATGTGCAGGTTACCTTGAACAGGAGCACCTCTTATTTGACGGCATATCCTGCTTGCTAGGCTTCACTTGAGCACAAGGATAGATAGTCATAATGAAGATCATAACGTGTAGATTATTTTGAAATAATTTTAGGTACTTAGTCATATGGGAACACTGTAAATTTGTGTGGACTTGTGCTCACTTTTTGGCCGAGACGGCTGAGCCAAAAACTTAACCCTTAATGTAGCGATCGGTTGTCCACTAACGAGACAATCGCCTAGTTCACTTTACTATTAATTTGTTTAAGATATGATACTAGTACCTTTAATTCCTCCATTAGCTGTGTATCAAGCGCCAATTTGGCGTGACCTCCGAAAACCCCGCCTGTTAAAGAGAGATGTGCTATGTTAAAAAAATGAAGTGGTCGAAAAAAATAAAAATTAGGGCTACACGAGGCTGGGATAGAAAATGTAAGAAACATCGTCTGAATATGCAAAGCCCTCGGACGTCGTTACATCGTGACCTAGTTAATATTTGGTTTTGAACTGCAAATCGCATCGCCTGCGCCTGCTTCGCAGCCGCAGCATCTGCGCTGAGAACATTCATTTGCAGGGATGACCTTCTATCCAATCATGTCACTGTTTCAAATTAAAAACAAATGCAATGCAATTACACAAGGAATTCCTCTACATTTGATGCGGTAGATAAGCGTTACATCCTCGAGACTCTGCAACTTAACACCGGTTGCGGAACCGGTGTGGCCACCCCGTCGAATTAATCTTTGTTGGGCTGTCCTATCGCTGATATCCATTATCCAGCCCAAAACTAACGAGCGGGATCATTAGCTAGTCAGATCGCAGTAATCCAACCTAATGCTATCTGGGAGGACCCAGTATCGCACATGGATTCAAGATTTGACCTCGTACAAGTGGATGCGGTCCAAGATGCGATGATGGTACAGGCGGCGGAGTATGCCCAGGATCCAGCCTCATGGAAGAAGATTTGGGTCCAGGTCCCCATTTGGATTGAGCAGAATGATGGCAAGGTAACACAAGCATTTGATTACGCCAGACGGATGGGCTGACCTGACACGACGATAGCCGGGGAGATGGGAAGAGTGCAGACGGGACGTAGAGTCGGATGAGTGTACAGTTGTGCACCTCGTTTTCGGCGGGGTGGACCTTATACAGTCTGCCAACAACGAAAATTTGCACAGGAACGCAGACGCGGACAACGTAATGTTTTTTATTACATTAATTCAGAACAAAACGAAGATCAACGAGGAAGAGCATAACCGCTTTCGGAGGGCGTGGGTGTCAGGGATGTCTTCGTAATCCCGTTTGCGTTTGAGAATTCCTTGGAGAGTGGAGCGTTGCATCGGGGCCTTAAATTCTTGTGTAGCCCATTGGGCTAGCTAGGCCAGTGTCCATTACGGCTCGCCCATGGCCTTGTTACACAAGATCTTCTTCTCGACGAGACCCAACGTAGAATAGGAGGACGGGCAACGTGCCATTGTAGTTTGTGGTGAAAATTAAAGTGTGACTTTGTCTCCTCCCACGAAGCTAGGTGGCGGGAAAGTGCCGTGTCATCCCTCTTTTAGGAGGGGAAAACCATTGAGGTTAATTGTGCCAAAGGGGATGCGAAATTGATTTGCTCAATGCATCGGCCATAATCATTAAATTTGGCAGGTTATAGGTACATACCGGGGCCGAGAACGAGGTGCACAACTGTACTGATCTAGTGGCTGCAGTGTTGAGAGAAAAGGAGCGATAGGACATAACATAAATCAGAACATAGTTTGCTTTGGAAACCACAAGTGCCTTGCTCCTTCGAACTGGGAAGTACATTGACCCCAGGAAGCGCCAGCCGCGTTAGAGTAGTTGATCTAGTTGTTAGGTAAATCTGGATAATATATTTGCCAGATTGACCTACACTAGTGACCTACCTTTAAGTGCATACATAAATTCTAAGGGAGTAATTACTTCGCCCGAAGAACCTCTGATTCTCTTCCCCACACAACGATCCCGCTACAGGAAGCGACAAGAAACGACTGGAAAGGACCAACAACAAGATTAAACACCGGATCAAGACCGGACCTCTAGATCCGAGCTCGATTTAATCACTCTGGATCTCGATCCAATAACGGCTGCAGATCGAAGCCTTCCGTGAGACCAAGTTCACCAGACCACAGATCATTGGGGGACCCCTCCGTTAGTCGGTAGTCTGAGCGCTGTGGTAACTGGATCGGCCTCAACCAGATTTTGTCTGATCCCGCTACACGTGATTATCTTCGACCAGGGAACGACACCAGTTGACCTTCAACCCTTAATTTCAAGGTAGTATAGTAGCCAGAAATGAGAGCTGGATTCGAGCGGACAGATCGCCGTCCAGCGCGTTCTTTACTCAGAAAAACTCAACAACAGCGCGACGAGCACGCTGTTCTTATCATAGCAGCCGAACCATGTAATATAGTGTTCAAATGCATACAACACCCGTCCAAAATGATTCTGAAGAGTTTGGACAGCTCAGCGGTGGTCTTACGCCAGCGGTTTTCATCAGGCCTGTAGTACTCGCTAGTGGTCAGTTCACCATGTTGTGGTGGTAAAATCCCCGGCCCCCGCGAAACGACTCATTCGAAATGGGTTCCATTTTGGTGCATCTGAGTAAACTCAGCAACAACTAGAATTAGAAGTAGTATCAGAATCAGAATAACGACAATATAAGTTTTATTTTTCACCGTCTTGCAACACCATTCTCACGGAAAGACCTGGGGATACTATAAAATCAACAGTTCTATCATTTTGGTGTAGAGGTTCTGGGATGAGTGCGCACGAAGTCGACCAAGGAGCCGGTATCTGCCGTCGCACGTTATGTATGGCGGGTTCGTGCCGGAATGCTGTCGTAGCTGTGACATAGCGCCTCGGGATATTCCCTAGACGGCCCCGACCGCTTGGGGCCAAGAGTTCCCGGAAGACCCAAGCTCCCGGAACCCCAAGAGTGTCCGTCCCCAGGAGCGGACCCAAAGATGTGATTGCCATCCCCAGGAGGTCGATCCAAGAGGGTCCCCCGGGAGTGGCCTCGCTCATGACGACGGGCGGCTAATTCCCAGGAGGTCCAAGCCTCCCTGGTCGAGTTGAAGCCATCCCCAAGGAACCAGCCTCGGAGAGTCTGTCCGTCACGATTCACAACCACAAGCGTACGACCCATAGTGTACCCAAGGCAGACCATAGTGAAATCAAGTAGTTAGCCGGTCCACGGCCCGTCCTGGGATCGCCATATGCTTAGGTTCCCTTGCAGGAAGATGCCTCGGGAAGCAACGTAATTCAGTCTTACTTTTCACCTCAAGCGCGCAGAACTCTCACCCGAGGAAAACGGGCGAAGGAGAAGGTCGTGGCCCCGGGGAACCGCGTTCGGAGACTAATCCCCCGAGGTAACTCTATATCAACTTTGCCAGGGGTTCCCTAGGAATCCCCAGGAATTTCATATCTGCTTCTCCCGGAGTGCGGTCCAGCCGGCACGTATCTGGATATGAATTTCAAAGACGTAGTTCATTCCTCTCGTAGGCATTAGTCATACTTCACAATTGGAGTATCGCTGATCGGGGTTACGATATCCTTTGACCTCAATTTCGGCGTGACTACGCGAGTACATCGATATATCTGCTGAGTAAACTTAAACGCCAGAGACAATTCTCCTTTCTATCGCATGTGAACATACTACAGCAGGAGTTGCAGCTTTGTTGTGTGTCAACCGAGGTGATAGCACTGATATTGGGCATTGCTGGCAGCGTACGTGACCGCCTTGCTTTTCTTCCACTGGAACACCACAGAAAGGGTGATTGCGGTTGCCGCACAAGTCGCAAGTATTTGAGACGCTTGGTGTATCCTCGTGACAACCACTGCAAGTATGTGGCATCTCCGAAATCGTGCTCGTGAGCTTTATAGCAACTGCTGAAGTGAAATGAAGGCATAGCTGCCGTATACCTGCCCTTCGTAGATGCGGAGAGCTGTTCAACCAACCATCCAAGAGCTCAGAAGCTCTCTACCACAAACAACCATCTTGGGGCAGGATAAAGCTGGTGGCCAATGCGCTAGTGGAGTCGGATTTGGTGTGGGTGCAAAATTAATGTGGGCTCGTCAGCCCAGCTCAAAATGCAGAAATAGTGTGGGCTATACTATTTGCGCGCCCACACTAATGATTCACCCACACTATATACACTTTTTGCTGTTGTATAATTAGTTATGAAATAATTCATTTAGGTCAACAATACCAGCAGAATAACCATACATGTTTGATTTTAATATTGCCTCGGGGCTGCGAACGCGGAACTGAATGTTGTACTTCCGCATTTAAATTTTGAAGTGATTATCAAATTCGCTTTAAGACGAAATAATGTTTTTTTTTTTTGGGGGGGGGGGGTGAATGGAAGAACGGCATTCACGATCTCATCATCACTGTTGTTCATTGCATAGACCTCATCCCAGATGTGTGTATTGGAGACCTTTTTAAGGTCTGTGGCCAGCAGGAACTGGTCCAGGCCGCCCAGGTCCGCGTCCATGGCGGCGTCCACGCCCACGAGCGCCGGGAAGTTGTCGAGCGTCTCCTCCCACTCGCGCCACTCGGAGCTGGCGCTGCGGCGCATCGGGAAGAACGTGGCGGTGGGCGCTGCGGCAGGCGCGGAGGAAGAAGAAGCGGAGGCCAGCGGGTGCAGAGGCGACGATGCGCGCATGGTGAAGAGGGAGCTCCTTCCTCCTCGGGGCAAGTTCAGGAATGGCACCTTTGGCCGCTAGTATGCCAGTATGCGAGCTCTCCACTTCAAGGTTTTGCGGTGACGCGCCCTGGGTGGCAGGCTACCGCGTGTTCCGGCGCAGTCTGCCTGTTGACTTCGTTTCGGTTGTAGAGTGACATGTGTTCTCACAGGTTGTGGTAGTGCGTAGATGGGGGATGAAGGGGATATGATCGTGCAGGGTATGAACGTACACCGACGCACAAATTGATAGCGAGCCCGGTTGCATATATCGTGCCCTGGCTATGCGTCTACCGGTGGTTTACGAAGCGTCCAAGCGGCGATGGACTTGGGGGAAACGCTCTGACCCCCGTTGCACGGCGGTGGAGAGGCCGGGCTCACACGAAAATGTGCTCGACCGCAGTCAACGCTCGGAGGCGGAAGCGGATCCGTGGCGGATGCAAGACGCAGCGGTTCGCCGTATGTAGCGTTGCGGACAACTTCAACGTAAAATCCGTCTTCATAGACACGGTTTAACAGAGACCGCACATACTGGGCCGAAGTGATTCCGAAACCTATCACGCGGAATGGTATCCAGTAGGACAGTTTTATCAGCAAGCAGCCACTCGTTCGACTTCAGCACTTGACAAGCGCGCGTCAGAAATGGCTACAGCCGAGGACGGGTGTTGCAGACTGCAGGGCTTCCTTCCAGGCAGTTCATGCTGCCGTTGCCGTCTTCGGTACCTCCGCGTAAGCATTACACCGAGTGGGAGCGCGCGGTCTGGTTGACCAACCTCAACGTGCTCCGGTTACGCCACTTTCCTTTTGCGACGTCGCGACGAGTGTTGGCCCTACAGTTTTGGGTTTAGAGGTAATTGCCTCATGTTGGATTGCTACTTTTCGTGCGTCGGCGTTTCGAATCCTGCGACCACCTAAGGACGTTTCGCTTCAGCTTATTCGTCAGATGCGATCTCGAGCGAGGACGCTTGCTTGCCCACGCGTTTCGCGCTGGGTAGGACGCCAGCAGCACCCTACCGTCCATATCGGAGACTATTGTATAGAGTGCGCCAAATGCCTTCAGGTGCTCGACATGCTGTTTGAACTAGCGGCAAGTGTTGCCATCAACTTGTCGCTTACAACTGTTGTGGTCTTAAGTCGCTGGCCTATGACAGACGCGTTGCCGACCCGTTTTCCGGCGGTTGAAATGCTCTAAGCACCAGACAGAAAGAAGTGGTGCGAGCGTTTGGTAGTCTCTTCGCGTTTCGGTCACTCCCCGTATACACCTAGTCAATTAGCAATTTTCTATTATAGCGCTTGGAAGCTACTACTGTACAAAACAGTTGTTCTCTGTCAGAGAGGATTGCGATCTCAACTTACGTTGTAATTGGTCAATTATCTCCCGTCATTTCCGATTGTGTACCCCATTGCGATCGCAATCTAAATGGTCGCACGGTCATTTAACTTTCGCAAATGCGTTTAAAGTGTATGCGGTGGGAAAGTACATATCGTCCTCTATGCATATCAGACCAATCAGTATGGTTGTACGTGTCTATTCGTTCGCACATAGCAGCTCGTACAGAATCTAAATAAAAGTGCATTCACCAAAGACACGTTGCTTGAGAGGTGCCTCGGGTCGCGATCCCTATCGTCACAGTTAAGAACGGCATTAACGAGTGATTCCAAATGCAGTCCCTTTTACGATGATCGAATACACAGAAAATTTAGATAAGGCCATCCGAACAAATTCGACAGGTTTGCTAACAAATGTATAAGGTAAATTGCCAATTTAGTAGCCCTTGCGCACAGCCGCCTCATTTTGTCGGTATCTCCAAAACGAACGATCCGATTGACGAGCTACTTGCGCCATCAGAAAGAGGAGATACTGACGTATTTTTGTGATGTTTTACGCCTTGAGCGCTGAAATTGTCTCGTGTCTGCTGGGCTGAGAGTGCGGCTGTTCGGTTTTACGCGTTTGCCAGTTTAGTAGCCCTTTTTGACTTAGTTTCACTATGTACTGCTGCTTGTTCGATCCGGCAGCGATGCCCCGCGGTTAGGGAAACCGAATCCTGTCAAGCGTCATATTTGTAGAACCTAAGCATTCAAGAGAGTTTAGTTTATCGATTGTTGTAGGCAGCCTCCGTAAGTCGAAAAGAGGGGGGAGGACGATGAATCCGCTCGCGCTGCCGCACGAAGCTCAGGTGGAAGTGCATCTTGACATCCTTGTGATACATACATTCTTCCTGCTATCACCTGCCTGTGCTCTTTTGTCTTCTCTCGATAGCCGTTTCGTCAACATTGAACACGCGGTATGCTCCAATGTGTTGCTCTATCATGACCTTTGCCAACGATGAGAGCAGCTCTGAAAGATCTAGCTCTGTCACCTCGTTTCGAGACTTGGACACAGACTGTGAACTCCTCAAGGTAAGGATAGGGCGGCGCGCCATGAAGCGGCGCAACCAGCCTTCCTCCATGGACACGCCGCACAACAACTGCGCAACGTGCTGTGCCTTCTCCAGAAGCTCATGACGGCTGACAGGGTGCCCAACCTGCTGTCGCCCAAGAACCCAGTTTCGGATGCTTTCTTCTGTCTCCCGTGGCAAAATTGGCGGCGGGCCACGGCGTTTTGGTTCGTTGGGGGTGCCTTTGCGTGCAGCAACCACGTAATTCTTGAGCGTGCTGTACGGGATCTTGGTCTCTTTGCTGGTCCTCTTCATGCTAGCCCCGTCAAGCACCGACCGGACGGCGGCATCCCGTTCTGCGTTGGTGTGGTCACTGCACTGTAGTGTGCACGCGGCGTCGCCATTGCTGTCGGTCTGGAGTGCTCAGGTGGCTCGGAATTGGTGGGAACTGGACTGGCGCTGGATATTAACTACTGCAGGCTTTCGCCCAAAAGCAACTGGTTTACTTTTGGCGATTCAAATCTGTAAAAAAATGGCTACATCATCGGTACTGGCTGAAAATCGAGAGGCTACTACACTGGCTGGGGCTACGAAATTGGTAATTTACTTTAGTATTACAGTGAGTATTAGAGCATATCCAGCGGTAGGTCTTATCCTAAGTCTTAACGGGGGCCTTTGAGACCTCACACTTTAAAATAAGACTCTGGCAAAGCTCTTCGCTCCAACGGTAGTTTTAAAGCAAGTCATAACGTATCATATTTACCAATCAAAACGTCCCTATCCCATTTTCGCAATGCAATTCGTCGCCGAAGAGTCGTTTGTACCCATTTGACACTAAAAACTCGGGTCTTATTTTACGACTCCAGTTCCATCGAATAGACCCCTCTGAAGTTAAAACCGGCAATAGGACCTACCGCTGTGAGCGTTAAAACTCCACCGAGTCTTTAGTGCGCTACTTTTGCAATAAGACTGCCTTTAAAACCTCCCGCTGGAGATGCTCTTACATGTATATGCAGCGCACCTGACAAGACGTGACATCGCAATTCGAAAAAGCAAAAAAAAAAACAGGTGCCAACTATACTTAAGAGATACATCACTGTGTTGCTTAATTCGAGTGAAGGTGACCATGCGCACTTTGTTAACCTCGCTTTCCAAACCCGATACGCCACAATACAGCGAAGAAACAAGGTGATACGTGCTTACTACAACGAACATCGGGGAACTACAGTATCGCGGGAGGCTAAGCAAGAGTGTTCGTGCGTACAAATATGCCACGCCCGCTTCCCCTGCAAGCACCAGCAAATAGTATGCTCACAGACTTTCTACAACATTGGAGAAAGCCAATGTAACCGAATACGAACAGCAGGGACAACGACTCCATTGGCAATATAAACTAACCCCGTGAAAATATGGGTTTGTTCACAGTTGACATCATACACTACAGGAGTCTAGCCATGCAGCTCGAGAAGTCTTAGATGAGCGAGCGCTGGAGTCGCATAAAAATCCAGAATACGTTATAGAGTACGACGACGGGTTGTACATTGACACTGCACATTTCGGTAATAGAGACTTTTCACAGCCGTCTTTATTGCCACTTTGTCCGCACAACGCAACGGGCAAAGATAATGTGCGGACAACGCTTCTCTAATTTTCGCACATGTGCGTATCTCCACGCTAAAACCCTTCCAAATATGATTGAGCGGAGCACCACCAATTCCACCTCTCACTTTCCATTCCGGGTGGAGCTGCTTCTCCCGCTCCACAAGCTTCTTGGTGATAAGGATACCGCTGCTAAGGCAGCTATATATCTTACGATTGAGCTGCCAGAGCGTCCGATCATTCGAGACGTGTGGTTCTTGGTCACAACGCTTCTGGTGAGGGCTGTAGGCAACAGTTTCGCTTCGATGTAGCCGGCTTCACCCGCATCACGCAGATCTTCGCGATTCCCGAGCTCGTAACCACGTTCGCACGCGACAAAGTGCCCACCACTGAAACAGTTTGCATCCTGCCGCGCCGTTTGGGCTATCATTCGCGCCACTTCGGCATGATACCAAGGTTTGGACGCTATCAGAGCGCGCTGTGTCGAATTTTCATTCATATTGGCATGTAGTGAGCATGTATCATTGTACGGCAAAAATTATTGGCTCTAACTCTCCAACATTACTGTATTTGTTCAATATATACGACCACATTATCTACTGCCATGAAGCCATCGCGGCCGAGCGCATCGGTGCATACACACAAACCGTTCACGGCTCCTTCAGCTCCGTCTCCTTGCGCTTCTTAACAGACGTGCTGTCATCGCTGCTCTCCTTCAGGGGGCTCCATGTCTAGCCGACGCGCAGCACGAGCAACCTCCTCTTTGCGTTCACGTTTTTAAGGATCGCCCTCCTTCTTAGAAGCAGCACCAGCTGCATGGTCGTCGACCAGGGCAACCAGCTCGTCCAGCAGAACAATCTTCTCCGACCCGTCCTTGTCAACTCCCAAAACCTTGAGCGACTACGCCGCAACGGTGCGGTTTGTCTCAACGAGTTTGTCGAAGTGTGGCAATGTGGTCCTATGGATATTGCTGGTCGCTGGGGTCCTCTTGCACACTGCGCCAGAACTGCCCACTAACAGAGGGGGTACTCCGACCTTCCGTGCAGTTGTGTGGTTCACCTTGTGTACCCGTCGTTGGGCGATTCGCGCTTTGGATGATCCCTTGTGGAGACGCGGTAGCTTGATCTCAGGCTGTTGGCAGACAACGGGAGGTTGGTGGCGATAACGGGGAAACTTCTATTCGTTACGCTGGGAGTTAATCGAGTCGCCAATCTTGAGGGTCGAGATCAGGGACTCTTCGGCCAGTATTAATCTGAGTCGTGGGGTGGGGGGCTCTTGACGTCGACGCACTGCCTTCCTTCTTTGTTCCTTTTCGTCCTTGTCACTTCCTTTTGCGAGGGAATTGAGCGAGAAGTCGACGGACGCCTAGGCCAAGTAAATCCTAGGCGGCCGAGCCTCGATCTTGCGTGATACCCCGGTAGCTTGTCGTCGGGTGGGTCAAAAGTCGTTCCCGTGCTCAGTATACTGAAGTGAAGGCCACTTGATTCAGAAGGAAGCATATTCAACTCTGCGTAATGTGTTAGGTTACATCCACTACTAAGTACGAATACTTTCCCTAAGTGCGATTACGCCATGAGGTTGACTCACGATCCTTCAGGACTGATACCTCGTGGGTACAATCAGCTTTGACAGGTTTTTGAAGATTGGGCAGTGACATTCTTTAGCCCTTTCACTACCAGCAATATGAGGTCCCTTTGTAGGTCCATATGGACCAGTAAGGCCATGATAGACGGATGCAATTGGCCGAAAAGCAGTTTGACGAACCGACAACAAAACACTGTACAGCGTTACAGGTCCCCATGAACCCGTAAGCGTGGGGTACCGAAGCAGCCACAAACGATTCAGTTGACCTGGCATATTCGTTCTCCCCTCCATTTCTGCAGCGCCCCCGCCCCCGGCAGAAGCGCTGCTGCATGCGGCTGGTAACGATACAGGTGACTGGGAAGTGGATAGCGACACTGAGCCCGAAGAGACAATGCAGCCGCCACGAGGAAGCAGCGATAGCAGGAGAAGAACGACGCAGAAGAATCCCCCCCTCTTTGTACGCCTCTTCCCGCTTCAAATGAAAGGATTGAGAGCGCCTACATCGCCAGCATCATCAATGAGAGCGGCCAGTTCATCGTGCACGAGGCCCAGGTGCGCCGTGCATTTGCAGAACGCCAAGAAGCGGGCCTATTTGCACATTTCTTCAGTGCTACATACCGACAAATTCTCCGGGGTTGGACGAATGAGCGGTTGCGTCAACAATTCAAACCTGAGGTGTCGATGGCGGAGTTTGATGCTTTCATCGGCCTCGAGATCGCAATGGGGATACTCCCGTTAACGGAAATCAAAGAGTTTTGGTCAGAGAAGAGATTTTGGGGGCAGAGGGATGTTGCGGAGACAATGCCGTGGAACCGATTCGAATGCTTACGGGCTAACCTTCAATTGCATGCTCCTAACAGCGCAACGGAAGCTTACAAGCTTTTGGATCCCCTCTGGCATAGCAGAGACTGCTGCGTCATATTCAAGGTAGATTCGCTGAAATTGCTGTCCCTGTTGGCGCTGCTAGTCTTGATGAAAACACTGTGCGAACGAAAGCGCGTTCGTCAGCTAGAACTTACTTACCATCGAAGCAAGACAAGTATGGTATCCGATTCTACGCTGTGGTGGGGTGGGATAGTTTACATATTCATACTATCAATGACAATGGATCCGGCAATACTGAGCCGAGGAACCCAGCAGAGCGATATTGCAGTATGTTTCCGGAGCTACGGAGGCCGCTTGCAAGGACGCTAGCACGGGAAAATATTTCTGTGAAACGGGATTCAGCTTCGGCACTTTGGGTGGCCATGATTGGACACATGGCCCAAACGCATGAAGCGCCAAGTCATCGTCGTCTTTTAATTTGTGATAACTTTTACACGAGGCATGAATTGGCAAAAGCTGTTTTGGAATTTACGGATGGAGAGGTGCGAATGGTTGGAACCTGCAAGCTCAATCAAATGGGGAAATGGAATGAGATAGAAATTGCTCTTTCGGTTGGACGTGTAATGAATGTGGAGCGAGGTAACTGGGAGCTAGTAGCCGCTGTCGGCGTTCAACCCGACTGGAGTAGTGCTCAAGCAGCTCACAACCGCATAAAAGAAAAACTACCCACTTCAAAGCAAACGCCGTTCACACCTACGATGATAATTGCAGATCACGCTGGGTTCGTCATCTTCATGGATATAAAAAACCGTGGTCTTCTACACAAATGACCATACCGCAACTCCTTCCCAGCGTGCACTAAGTGGGGCATCGCCGGAGGCTATCGATTTGTGTCACGGCCTCTCTCCAATCCGTAGATGGACGGGTGAACAGAGCTTGCACCGCAAGATACTGCAGGCTCCAGCAGTAGTAGCGGTCTACAACAAGTTCATGAATGCAGTCGACCGAGTGGATCAGCTCAGGAGTACCAATCCAACACGACCCAAAGAATCCCAACTGGAGATGAGTATATTTACCTTGGCCATGGATCTATCGTTTTTGAGTGAGGTACATTGATGTCACTTAGGCTATGCTAACGACTTCCTATGTCCGTTCTAGCGACTGTCTTTATGCCATCCGCTAGCTTTTTATTAATCCCAGCACTCCTCCAGTGCTGCTCCCCACCCCAGAGCCCGAAGACTCCTCCGTTGCGGCATTCGACCCTTGACTAAGTCCTCAGGGCGATACCTCCTCAGATCGTCCAATGACCACATGGCGCAATCCACGCTGACTGCAGTTTGCATCTACCGCGGGCGTCACTCCGCGAGCAGAATGAAGGCCTCTCGCCAGGCGAGAATCTTCATGGCGACTGAACGCCTTCGTGGCCATCATAAGCTGGACCGCGGTTGTCACGCGCGAGCTTAAACCTTGACAGCGACTCCCCTAGGGGAGCCGCCCATATTGACCGTAGAGCTGGATCGCGGCTGTCATATCGCGAGCTTCAGTTTTAGTAGTGAGAGAAACGTATCTCCATCATCACCATCGGCAGTGGGTAGTTGTACACCACCAAGTTGCCTTCGAGAGGCTGACTGTTGAATTTGATCGCGGGCGTCACTTCGCGACCTTGCATGTATAAGTGAGAGGCTAAACCTCATCACCATCGACGACGGACGCGCTTGCCCCTCCAGGCCCCGCCGAGATGCCGCGAGGCGGCCGCAAGGCAGGGGATCTCCAATTTCGGAGGGGGTCAGCCACCCGTTGGTGGACTGTCTCTGCGCTTGGCCACTTGTGGGGTCCGGTGGATTTTGAAGAGTGCCATGGATCTATCGCTGATCAACGCTTTCTGCTTGATGAAAAAAATTACCCCAGCTGACTGCAGACAGTTATCGCTGCGGGAATTTAAATGTAGGGTTGCTGAAACAATGACAGCAGCGCACTTCCGGCAAGTCCGAAAGAAGCGCCAAGCAACACCTGAACGGGAAGCTGTGCAAAACGTAGTGGGCGCTGACACAAGTCAGCATATTCTGACACCAAACTCCACAAAGAACTCGAACGGCAAATTGGAATGCTATCTGTGCTCGCTGTGGAGACTTTCAAAAAAGCAAAGTTTGGATGCACTGCATGCCTGCGCGGCTATCATGTTCAGTGCTTAGCTGCATTTCATTACCGAGATGCGTTTTTCGTCACGGTCGCTGACTGTTCGGTCCGCTCTGGATGAAGTTATTGCTGCCTCGGACGGGGTTGCCACAGGCCGCACTAGATTGAAAAAGAACAAAACCATAACCAAACTAGATGAGCTCACGCTACCAGAGGCATAGAGAACTCCGCAATACAACCACCTTTGTGTCGTCAGGAGTGGAAGCTGCTTGCTGATGCAGCCTGGAAACGGCCGTGTGGGCTCTTTTTGCGAGCGTTCCGTGCTTCAGATAATGATAGATCTGGTAGAGTGCCGTGTCCAGCTCGCAAGGGCCGCGTTCTCGCTACACAGACGCCAGCATCCGTAGTCGGCTCGCCGTGATATCGTCGCCGAACTGCTCCCACTCGCACGGGGCGTCGCCACAGTACCTGCATCACTGATCGCCTCCAATCGACTGCATGCTGCTCGAACTCCCAGATTTTGAGACTGAAGTACCGTGGAGCCCAGAACATTTCTAGGCGGGTGGCCACGTGCACATACCTGCGATGATAATTGGGTGATTTTTGTGTATGTTGACTGCTCATTGGATGGCTAATGGGTCGCAGTAGTCCTTTGTAGACGTTAATTAGTTTGACGTGACTCACGCCATCCACAAACAAAGAACTATCGTTTTCGGTATAGAGAATGGTCAAATGCATTTGACATGTGACAAAATTTTCTACGCTGTCGCTGCTCATATCATAGATCTACTATCCATTGTATGGTCAATCTTATCCCCTAATGCATGTGCTCAACGAGCGTTCAACCCCTCAATACTTCGAGCCACTTTCGATTTTGCGCTCTCGCCAATCAACTCCTCACCGTCCGCCTCCCAGTGACCAACGATGCCGTCCCGCACTGCTTCTTCCCGCTCTTCGCCTCGCACTGCGCGCACCCCAACGTCCCCAGGACCACGTACGCCGTCGTCAATATCAAGAACACCGCGTCGAGGAGTACCCTCTCCGCGAAGAAAACGGCTCTGACTATCGCCGGTACCATAACCGACTTCTTGCAATTGGGGCAGCAATCCGCAAGAATCGCCGCCTAACACAGGAAAGATACCGCCGCAACCAACGTCTCCGCCACCAAATGGATCTAGATGACCACCAAACCACGACAGCCAAGACAGCTTCCACGACTTGAGTGACGCGGACTCGGAGATCACGTAGATGTCGTTTTAAACGGCTGCTATATCTCCTAACAACGTACGCAGTAGCATATCAAGATGTTTATCTTTTTTGTTTTACTTGATAGCATTGTCAATGGAAGCGGTACATTCGAATCTTGCGGGTCGCTAAGTACAATTCTTTATTGTAACAAATGCTGCCAATTTCTTGGTGTTGGTCAAGCGACTGTCAGGTCACTCATAAACTTTTTTTGAGATCTGGTGGACCTGTACGACACTTCTGGTAGCCAAAGGGTTAGGGAAGGGGGTCACTCGGGCCATCCAACACTGATCCAACTGTGGAGATCAAAATTGGCCACGCGAGTGTTGCTGGAAGATTTCTTTCTCGCCACTTTTCCACAGAAGTGGTACCTGGCCGTCTTTCCGCTCAGTTTGTTGCGTCCGTAACAAGCTTAGCGGTACGAGCATCCCACGCTGCCGCGCTGATGGAAGAATGGGTGGTCGGCGTGGATCTGGCGGAGCAGAGACAAGTCCTCGTTGTCCATGATGTTCTTGCGGCGCGGTGCTCCTATCATGGTTGTTGTTGGTGATTTGAACGTGGGGCATCAGTGGAGGTGGCTTTGTGGACCAACCGATTTGTGTGGAGCATTCTTTCGCTATAATTGCGTTATCCTTGGATTCAATTTCACAGACTCGCCAATATGGAACCGTCGCCCGGCTAGTTTGGCTTCTGTGGAGATAATGTGCGGGTGGCGACAGTTGCGACAACTCTCCTAAGAGTCCATATTTATAAACCACAGTTATGAGTCAAACTGTTGTGTGCAAAATTAGACAGTCAACGAGGTTTATAGAACCGACAACATCGTCTTGAGGAAATCAATGCTGTCGAAGAAATAACCAGTGACTGCAGTTTCCTGATGTCAGTTTTCCACGGCTCATATGTGTCGCCTGCAAACGTGCAAGAATCTAGATGGGCAGCAATTGCAGCTATTCAAGCCGATTATATAGCGACACCCCCGTACAGGTTTTCTTACCTAATTGTGAGCACTAAGTGGCACCGCGGTATGTTGTTAAAATACGCTTCTAACGCGAAAAGGCATCACCTTCGATAGGTAATGAATTCTGTGTTGTGCAACATCCAACACTAAATTAATTGCACTTAACAATGAGGGAAACGATACACGTAGGTTTACCATTTTTTTGATTTGTAAAATACGCCTGATATAGCTATTTATAATACTCACTGTAATACTATACATTTGTTAGCAAACCTGTCGAATTTGTTCGGATAACCTTATCTAAATTTTCTGTGTATTCGATCATCGTAAAAGGGACTGCATTTGGAATCACTCGTTAATGCCGTTCTTAACTGTGACGATAGGGATCGCGACCCGAGGCACCTCTCAAGCAACGTGTCTTTGGTGAATGCACTTTTATTTAGATTCTGTACGAGCTGCTATGTGCGAACGAATAGACACGTACAACCATACTGATTGGTCTAATATGCATAGAGGACGATATGTACTTTCCCACCGCATACACTTTAAACGCATTTGCGAAAGTTAAATGACCGTGCGACCATTTAGATTGCGATCGCAATGGGGTACACAATCGGAAATGACGGGAGATAATTGACCAATTACAACGTAAGTTGAGATCGCAATCCTCTCTGACAGAGAACAACTGTTTTGTACAGTAGTAGCTTCCAAACGCTATAATAGAAAATTGCTAATTGACTAGGTGGATACGGGGAGTGACCGAAACGCGAAGAGACTACCAAACGCTCGCACCACTTCTTTCTGTCTGGTGCTTAGAGCATTTCAACCGCCGGAAAACAGGTCGGCAACGCGTCTGTCATAGGCCAGCGACTTAAGACCACAACAGTTGTAAGCGACAAGTTGATGGCAACACTTGCCGCTAGTTCAAACAGCATGTCGAGCACCTGAAGGCATTTGGCGCACTCTATACAATGGTCTCCGATATGGACGGTAGGGTGCTGCTGGCGTCCTACCCAGCGCGAAACGCGTGGGCAAGCAAGCGTCCTCGCTCGAGATCGCATCTGACGAATAAGCTGAAGCGAAACGTCCTTAGGTGGTCGCAGGATTCGAAACGCCGACGCACGAAAAGTAGCAATCCAACATGAGGCAATTACCTCTAAACCCAAAACTGTAGGGCCGACACTCGTCGCGACGTCGCAAAAGGAAAGTGGCGTAACCGGAGCACGTTGAGGTTGGTCAACCAGACCGCGCGCTCCCACTCGGTGTAATGCTTACGCGGAGGTACCGAAGACGGCAACGGCAGCATGAACTGCCTGGAAGGAAGCCCTGCAGTCTGCAACACCCGTCCTCGGCTGTAGCCATTTCTGACGCGCGCTTGTCAAGTGCTGAAGTCGAACGAGTGGCTGCTTGCTGATAAAACTGTCCTACTGGATACCATTCCGCGTGATAGGTTTCGGAATCACTTCGGCCCAGTATGTGCGGTCTCTGTTAAACCGTGTCTATGAAGACGGATTTTACGTTGAAGTTGTCCGCAACGCTACATACGGCGAACCGCTGCGTCTTGCATCCGCCACGGATCCGCTTCCGCCTCCGAGCGTTGACTGCGGTCGAGCACATTTTCGTGTGAGCCCGGCCTCTCCACCGCCGTGCAACGGGGGTCAGAGCGTTTCCCCCAAGTCCATCGCCGCTTGGACGCTTCGTAAACCACCGGTAGACGCATAGCCAGGGCACGATATATGCAACCGGGCTCGCTATCAATTTGTGCGTCGGTGTACGTTCATACCCTGCACGATCATATCCCCTTCATCCCCCATCTACGCACTACCACAACCTGTGAGAACACATGTCACTCTACAACCGAAACGAAGTCAACAGGCAGACTGCGCCGGAACACGCGGTAGCCTGCCACCCAGGGCGCGTCACCGCAAAACCTTGAAGTGGAGAGCTCGCATACTGGCATACTAGCGGCCAAAGGTGCCATTCCTGAACTTGCCCCGAGGAGGAAGGAGCTCCCTCTTCACCATGCGCGCATCGTCGCCTCTGCACCCGCTGGCCTCCGCTTCTTCTTCCTCCGCGCCTGCCGCAGCGCCCACCGCCACGTTCTTCCCGATGCGCCGCAGCGCCAGCTCCGAGTGGCGCGAGTGGGAGGAGACGCTCGACAACTTCCCGGCGCTCGTGGGCGTGGACGCCGCCATGGACGCGGACCTGGGCGGCCTGGACCAGTTCCTGCTGGCCACGGCCGACGACTTCCTCGAGCCGTTCGCGGCCCCCGACTCGCCCATCTTCGACCAGGACTTCTTCTACGGCCAGGAGCAGGACCTCACGATGTTACAGGACGCGGGCTTCGACACGGACTTGGGCGGCCGCGCAGATGAGCTCCAGAGCCTTGTGGCGTGCAAACTGGAGCCGCAGTCGTTTCCCATGACGCCGCACCGCCACCGCAAACGCAAGACGGCGGAGCTGCATCGACTGCGAGGACAAGCCGACCGACTCGCGGACGAGAACGTGCACCTGGGCAAGAAGATGAAGAGACAGGACCACCACAGCAAGGCCGAGATCGCTGCCATGAAGAGGGAGATGGAGGCCAACGAGCAGGCCGAGAAGGCGTTCCGACGGAGATACGACATCCTGCACGGCATCCTAGAAGCCTGGAACACGGGCGGCATCGAGGACCTCGAGGAGATCGCCGACAACGTGTACGACCACGACGTGACACTCATCAGCCCCGAGTCCTCGGAAGGACTGCACGGCGTCGAGGCCGTGATGTCCCATTGGAACATGCTGCTGGACGCGTTCCCGGATGGCATCATGGAGGAGTACGTCATCCAGCGCGAAGAGGGCGAAAGGATGAAGGCCACGTGGACCTTCAGCGGCACTCAGATCTACCCCATCTTGGGCGTGGAGCCGCGCCACAAGAAGGTCTGCATCAGTGGCAACTCATTCTTCACGTTCAAGGGCGACCGGATTCGGCAGATGGTGGTCTCGTGGAACCACCGCGAGACGCTGCTCAAGCTCATGGGCGTGCAGCCTGACAAGGCCAACAACGTCGTGCTCAGTGCAGGCTCTGTCGCGGCACAACCATAAACACTTCCGGTGGTCTGGTTGATTGTACGTTATAAAGTTAGCGCTAGGACCGGCGCGCACCAGCAACGACGTGCTCGCTCGAAGCCTCGAAAGAAAGCAGCGCAGCAGTCAAAACACTAACCAAATAATTATCTATCGCCTCTGTGGTGGGCACTGAAACGACAGCGCATTGCACTGTTCGAACCTCCGCTTAGTCATTGTCACTCACGCTTCGCAATGGCTCGCTGCAAGAGGTAGATGCGACCGGGAATGGGCTCGCCGCTCTCCTTGCGTACGCTTATGTCTTCCTGCACAGCGACTGCGAAGCCATAGTGACTAGCGAGAGAGAAGATGTACTCGTGCGAGTGCTGAAACCTGCCCGACGGAGCCAAGCGAAAGCCCACTGAAGTTTCGTTCGCGTCGGAATTTCCGGTGATACCGGGCGGCAAGAGCTCGATTGAGAACACCATCCAACCCGTAGCAGCACGGAGCTTGTGCGCGCTCAGTTCGAACACTTTCTCCAACGCACCCACGTAGATCCACACATCAGCCGAGATGATCAGATCGAGCGAATCATCACGGCGAGACTCCAAGAATGGCACAATATCTGCCGCTGTAAAGTGAAGAAGCATGAACAAACAGTTAGCCGCTAGAACATGACGAACAATCAAAGCGCATCCTACTTTCGAGCTCGTCGTAACTGCCCTCTGCACGCGTCTTCTCGATCATCAACGGGGAGATATCGACCTACAGTGCACAACGACGGCGTCAATAGCAGCTCAAAGCAGGTGATAGAAGGTAAGTTCTCCTCACTCCAGTGATATGCTTCACGTGTGGACGTAAGAGCCGACCGCAGAGGCCAGTACCACAACCGACATCCGCCACAGCCCAACTTGGCTCCAAGGTAGAGTCTTTCGGGATAAACCCAGGCGGCGAAAGCTTTTGCAAGGCCTGAACGAGCTGCCATGGAACACGGTACTCTAGGTGCGCCACCAGCTTCTCCTCAAAGCTGTCCGCTAGCTCGTCAAAGACCTCCGCAACGTATGCAGGAGCTGCAGTCCTGGTTGTCGTGGCCCCTTCCAGCGTTGCGAGCGAATGCACCGCTCGAACATGGCTATCGCGATTCTCGGCCAGTATTGAGTGATACCCCGCCAAAACCTGGTCCGGTTCTTCCTGATAGTACACAGATCTGTTCACACGGCAGCATTTGCGACAGGTTAGCCATTCTGTCAGGTTGCATGACCAGCTCGTGTGAAAGGTACTGTAGCTACCGAAGCACCGTGTGTGCGATTGAGTCACTGTCGTCTAAAGCCACGACACGCAGCATGCAAGACACAGCAAAGTACGTTTCACCTGCAGACAGCAACGTGTTCATAACGAGATTCTAACATCTCAATACAAGGATAGACGCAGCACTCCTCTTACCAATCGTCTGCAGAATGACAGCGAGGTTGAAGCTGGACTTGGTGCACGAAGGACACCGCAGCAATACATTCGCAAAACTCGACGCAGCAGGTAGGAATTGCCCCGCTTCAAACAGCCCCAATGCCTCCTCCCGCATCTTGACAAGTACAGGGTCATCGACTGGTAGGGGCGACGGCATTTCTGCAACATCGTCCACTTGCCACAGCGGCTGCACCGCTTGCCACGCAGCACTTGGGGCTCCACTATCCTTCAGCAGCTCGCCAAGTACTTCCCCTAAGGCCATCAAACAAATTATTAGTTGCGAGTTGTGCGTTATTTCATGATTCCACAGCTGCCAGTCACGTACACGACTTGCTGGAACACGTCGAGGACGGCTCGCCCGTGTCGTCCTCGTGAAGTTGACGCAATTCCGTCTGCGCTCACAGCAACCAATTGCACCTCCGTCAGAAAGCTGCAACAGCTTCAACTTAAACCAAATAAGTTCGTCACCCCCAGAGCTTTGAGTGATCCCTGCGTCAACGCTTGGCCCTGAGCGTCCAGCAGCACACACGCCGGCAGATCCGTCACCTGGAAGTGTTTGCACAGCGCCTTTGAACGTTCTGCAACGCGGCAGTAGCGTCAGCCACAGTTTTTCTACTGTAAACATTGCAATACGCAGCGTACGAAGGTTCCAGTTGCTGCATTTTGGCGTCTCCTTGGCCTTGCGCGTCTTCCTGGCGTCGAACTTCCAGCAGCCCAATCAGCGGCAGCTCCGTGTTCACCGTGTTGACGTCATCCAGCAATGCGCGCAGTCGCGGCAGCACGAGCGCGTCCACAGGCGCCACCCAGGCGCTCGAGAAGTAGGCCAGCGTATACAGCGCAGCGGCGTCGCCCAGCCCGAAGTTCGCCATGGCGACTTTGAGCGTGTCTACATAGTGTACCAAATCGTCCTCCGTAAGTACGCTCCATCCGCCCTGCGATTGGCTGAAATTCGCACTGGTGCGCGCTCCTTTTGAGCCGCTCGATCTCCAGTCACCACCACGAGCTCCGAGCGAGACGAGCGCCGCCTGTCCGTCCCCTTCTTCTCTGCGTCCGTCCGTCGCCATGGGAGGAGCCCCGAGCAAGTCCGAGGCCGCCAAGCGCTCGGCCGGTACGCGGTACCCCGTGCTGGCCACCAGCGCGGCTCCCGTACGTGCTCTACGGCCCGAGAACAATCAATTTGAGTCAGTTCTAACTTGGTTCTACCTCGTTCTACCTCGTTCTACCTCGTTCTACCTGCAGGAGGGAGACCTTCCCGTGTTCATGCAGCAGGTGGAGGAGATCGAGAAGGAGCGCGCCAAGTTGCCCAACCCCGGACTCTACGAGAACGCGCCCAATGAGCTCAAAGGCCCCGTGAGTCCCGACGCCTTCGACGGCTTCCGCTTCGACTTCACGCGCATCTTGGGCGCGCGCTGCTCCACGTCGCACTCGTTCCTGTTGGGCACGCCCATGATCCCTGGAGGCCTCTACCAGTTCGGCGCCAACGTCGTCATGGGGGACCCCATGGACCCGTCCACGTTCCTCATGAGCAAGATCACACCGGACGGCTACTTGGACGCGCGGTGGAACCAGAGGCTCTCGGACAATTGGAAAATGCGCGTCAAGTCGCAGCTCAAGAACGAGGAACACGGATCCCAGGCGCTCGCTGACTTTGATTACACTGGAGAGGACTTTACGTGGAACATGAAGATCTCCAATGGCCCGCTGCTCGGTGTCAGCTACCTGCAGAGCGTCACGCAGAACCTCGCCCTCGGTGGCGAGGCCTACTACCACGGCAAGCACCGTAAGGTCATTTCAGCGTACGGCGGCAAGTGGAGTGACCGCGACTGGGTGGGTATGGCCACCTACGGTGCCATGGGCACGTTCCAGCTGGCCTACCTGCGCAAGGTGGGCAACCGGATCCGCTACGGTTCTGAACTTGTGTACAACCACTCTTCGGGCGAGGCACAGACGACCTGTGGTGTCGAGATGGACCTGGGACAGACACGATTCGTGTCCAGCGTGGATTCGACGTTCCGCGTAGCGACGAGCATCGAGTCGCGCGTGCTGCCTAACTTCGTGCTCACGCTGTCGGCCGAGGGCTTCCCGCTCAAGGACGACTTCAAGTTTGGTTACGGCGCGCAGCTTTCATTCTAGATTAGAGTCGCAGCGCAGCTCGAGTCGGAGGACAGCAACCTACCTACCAGCCAACTGATTAGCACAGAGCAGGCAGGGAGGGGCGAGATAGGAAACGCCGCGTGGATCAGAAGTATCGGAGCTCGAAGGACCCGGGTTGGCTCAGCTCAGCTCAGCTCAGCTCAGCTCAGCTCAGCTCAGCTCAACTCAGCTCAGCTCAGCTCAGCTCGCATCCCGTGGTGCAGCTCTCCTGTTGACCCCGCTTTGTTAGTTCCCGGTCTAGAGAACACATGGAGCTCGGTTTCTGCAACTCTTCCAATTGACTGTTTCGTTTGCCTATATGAGCGCTGACGTTGTGTGTTTCCTCGCCTAGTGCTCGCTGCCATGTTTTGATTCGTATACGCTGACGTACGAGCAACTCATCCGAGTTGGTGCCAACAATATTTACTCCGGTGATTTGACAATGGTGGCTTGCGTTGAAGTGTTTGTTGGTGGGAGCAATCTCCAGTACATGCGCGACCACAATGCCCACTATAACAGTGATTCATTTCTCATTTTTCCAACCGAAACCATTCTACCAGACTGGTTCAATCTCGTTTATGATTTGTTTGTAACTAGGTATCCAAACCAAACCAAACCTTAGGACATCCCGCACAGAGCTGCTTGAATCGTAGCTGCATTAAAATGGCCAGTCACCCGCTGGCTTGTTGTTTCCGCGGTATCCACCATTCGAGCCCGACGAATACGAGTTACCACCGCCCTGCGAGAATCCGCCACCAGTCCCACCTTCGACGTTCCTAAAGACACGTGATCAAGTAGAGAAGCTCTGTTAGCAGAGCTATCTGGCAAAAAAATATGGGGTTGCGCCTTACAGAGGTCCTTCCAGCACCGAGTGGAAGCCGAACAAGCGGGGAAGCGAGTAGGTCAGCAGTTCCTATCAACCACGAGCATCATCTGTCAAGCATATCTACAAAAACTATTGCCACCAAATGTGCAGTTTGCTCACCTTGAAGACACGAGCTTCGCCCACGTTGAGCGTAACCACAGACTCTCCCTCGTGGTTGACTTTGATCAGCACCCTGGGGTTTCCATCGGGCCCCTCCGTACGTGCAATCTGCAGAGTCTTGCTGTTCTTGTCGTCCTCAGACGCGTTCATGTTGGGCGAGTGGGTGAACGACAGCTCCGGGATGCGGTGGTCCAGCAGCTCCAGCACCAGTCCTACCTCGGACGGACTGAGAGAGAAGAACTGCTCCAATAACAGACTCCACAGTCAGTCACAGCGTCTCAGCTGTCATTACATTTAAGATTGCAACAACGGACCGTCTTGCTCTGGTAGTTGTAGCCGTTGTTGGTGGCCTTGGCCCACGACAACATGATGGCACCCTGTCCAAAGCGTCAAAAGCTCATTTAGCACCGAATTAATGGGAGATTAACCCATTTTAGCACTGATACTACTCACCACACGCTTAGTCTTCAAGTAGCTACCGGCGCTGGTGTACTGCGGGGCGCTGGGGGCCACCTGGAAGGCAGAATCGCCGCCGTACACCGAGAAGTTGGGGAACACGCGCTCTGAAGCTGTAGAACAGGCGATAGAGAGCGAATTAGAGCGCAAAAAGAAGTCAGGAGTAAGTCAAGAGTCTTTTCGGCACGTACAGTAGAGTGCAGCGTTGCGAGGAGCTACGCGGAGCTCGCGGCTCGCCGTCTTCCGGAGCGTCTGCAGTAGCGCCATGTAGTCCGGAGCAAATGGAGCGATTGGGCTCACTTGTGCACTACTAAGTACGATGTAGCCATCTGTACTGTATGTAGCCATTTAATAGTGTAGCCATCTGTACTGTATCTAGCCATTTAATAGTGTAGCCATGTTCGGTCGAGACTTGAAACGACGCGAGCACTTGGGCTCCTTCCCCGGCACATTACGCGCCGGAGCTCTCTCCACGCTTAGTAGAGAGTGCGTTATCACCCTCTGTAGCATTATTTGAACCTGTGGTGGTCATTTCGATTGGCTGCTGCAAGTTCTGGACTTGTGCACGCGATGTTCCTGTGCTGTGCGGCCGGACCGGTGGTCAAGACCTTCGAGGTGACTTCAGAGGCCATCACACACCAGCGAACACTGAACTCGCTGAATACCGACGTCACGTGCGTTCGATTCAATCACAATGGCAGGATCTTGGCGAGTAGCAGCGTGGAAGGAGGGATTTATCTGGATGTGGCTTCGTCCGGAGAGCTGCTCTCGAGGTTCTTCTACCCTGGAGATACACCTGCCAACCGCGTACGTCCAGTGGATCGAGGCCTTAAGCTGCAGCGATTAACTTTGATCGGTGGTGTGGAAACGGTTGTGTAGCGTGTGAATGCAGTGCAGTTTAGCAGCGGTTCGAGGTTTCTAGCCTCCGGTGGCAGCGACGGCTTTGTTCGAGTACGTTTCGAGGAGTGGATTGTGCACGCTGAGCTAGTGACAACTAATTCGCTTTTGATGGTTGCAGTTATGGGATCTGAAGACGCAGGAAATAATGCAGACGTACAACATCAGTGCGAGTGCTGTCACGTGTGTCGCCTTTAGTGGTTACAAGGATGAATACATTGTCGGAGGCAGCGCCAGGTACGCTTCTTATCGAATTTGCCAACCATTTCAATAGCTCACGAGTACATTCGCTTGCAGTGGTGCTATCTCGGTTTGCGACGTCCAAACTGCAGAGACTGCTGGATTCTTGACCGTTGATCCGGCTCACGGGGTATGGTAGATGCTTGTTTGCATAGCTGTGTTGCGAATCGAGATCTAACCTCTGCTCTTCATTGCGCAGGTCCACAAGGTGATGGCAATCCAAGCGTCTCCACATCCGTATGCTCGTCATGCACTTGGCGCCACGTACTCGGACGGCTCGGTGCGAGTATGGGATTTGAGCACAGGGCAACTGACGGCCGAGTTTGTTCGACAACACGAGGCGCCAACCACATCACTAACGCTCTCTCCTGTAAGCAAAGTCTTGCTGGCAACGGGTGGGCTTGACGGTCGAGTGATCTTTTATGATACCCTTCAGCGCAAGTAAGCTTAGCACCTCGTCGATGTTGTTGTACTCGTTCAATGTGATGAACATTAACTGACTTCTCATTGCGCTGTGAACAGAGAACTTCGCTCTTTAGATTTAGAGCAGCCGGTGTCATCGTTGGCACTTTGTGCAGATGGAAAGACACTTGCAGTTGGAACCACGACCGGAGAAATTATCGTGTACGATCTTCGGGGTGCGATCACACCCCTCTTTTCCACCCTCGTCCACGAAACCTCAGCTGTTCAATCATTGCAGTTTTCTCCGCCCGTAGCTGATGTCGCTACTACTGGGATGATTCCAGAGGGGGTCCCCGTAGTGTCAGCCGAACATGTATCACCCTGCAAAGGAGAAACGCTACAAGAGATCGCGCTCCGAAAGCTAGAGACGCTGGGAATGGGAAGTCCGACGAGAAAGCCCCAAGGACAGCAAGGCGAAGCTTCATCACCGCCACCTTCTCCAACGCGCTTTGCAACACGATCAGGTGTGTACCATACCCCCACTGGCATAGCGAATGTGTAGTCTCTGACGAAAATGCGCGTACTCTGTCATCATCTCCAGCGGAGCTTGCGGAACCCGTCTCCCTACACAATCAATCGAATGGATATCCGTCACCTCAGCAGCCTTCTAGTCGGCCGTTTGTAAATCGAAGTCCTCAGCGCTCAGAACTCACAACACTCCTAGAATCCACAGAGGAGAGGCGTCAATCCGAGCCTTCACTCGTGTCATTCTTATCTTCGATGTCTCGACACGCGCCCGACAAGGCAGACAACGGCTATCAAGGAAGAAGCTCTCTTTCAACTCCAGCAGAATTAGGCAAAAGCACCATGCGCGCCGAGATCCAACGTCTTCGACAGGAGATGGAACTGCGACGTCATGAAGAGGTAGACCAGCTTTCAAGCTTACTCGAGACGCTGATGGACCGCTATGATGCCGTGGTGGAGGAAAATCGATCGTTACGTCAGGAGAATGAATGGCTAAAGTCGCATGTGCCGGCATCATAATCCTTAGAACGAACTCGCCGACGAAATCTAAGCTTGTTCAATTCAACAAGTTGTCCACATATCTACACCGCCTTGCAGTCCCATTGTGCGTCTGCAAATTGAAGTTTCCCTCCTTGAGCAATCGTAATACGATCATGAAATGGGTCGGCAGCAATACACGTTGCAGCATCATCGATAAAGCCACAATTAACAGCAGAACCATCGCTCGTTCGATATAACGAGAGATCATGTCCACGAGCAGCGACCACGGCCTGACCATTTCGAACAAAAATCGGGTGAAAGATTGCTTTACTGTCGTCCTTGGAATGAGGTGGCTTGAGAAAAGTACACACTGGGCTCGCTGCCTTTCGTAAGTCGAACATGTAAAAGTTCGGATCGAAACCTGCTGACAGCAGCAAGTTTCCATTGGTTGGATGAAACTGAACACTGTTAATCGCGCGCAAATGAAAACCCTTAATGCTCAAAACCAGTGGGTTCGGAGCAACCCGTACATCATACACTCGCAGCTCTCGGTCATTGCCACCGGATGCAAATAATTGGGAGTTGCTTGGAGAGAATCGTACACATTTCACGACTCCATTGTGGTCTTCGAAGCGTTGGTTCACCAGAAGTGCGCCTGTGTCCGGACAAAACTTTGAGAGTACAATGGTGGCGTCCTTGGAGCACGTCAAAACGGAGTCGCCGCACACATCCAACCCAAAAATGCCCTTTTCGTGTAAGCTCGTGCTGGCAAAAATCTCCTTAGGTGTTCGCAGCATGGTTGAGCTGTGATTCAAGTCCCAGAGCTTGACAGAAGCATCGTTAGACGCCGTCAGCAATAAGTTCGACTTCCCGCGAATACTTTTGGCAAGATTAACCGCGGAAATCCACCCACTGTGCGCTTTGAATGCCATAAGTGGTGCATGTGCGTCTACCTCATCAGCAGCAGCCACTTCAGGTTGGTGGTAAGAGCTCGAAAACGGGAATATGGCCACCCGACCGTTAGTACCTCCAGCTGCCACCAGTCCATTCTCCTGGTAGGTAGAAAAACTTATACTGTATGCCTTCTTGAGCTCACGATCGGCGAGATAGGCTTTCGGGTCTAAGTGGAACCCCATCAGTTCTCGACCGGTACTATCCTCGCTGGATGACGTGGGTGGCTTTTGTACGCCTTCATCCCCAGTGACTGAGTAGCGAAGTACACTTGAGTCAGCAAAAGATGCTTCGACTGCGAGCTCATCCGGTTCATCCGAGTGGTCGCTTTCCTCTGCATTTTCTCTTCGTTGCTGCGTTGACCCTGGAGCTGTTTCGCCACGCAAGCGTCTGGATCGCCGCACAGGTAGCACCTCCTCTGGGAATCTCTTGGGCTTTGGGCGCTTCTTGGTGATAATTGCTTTGTGGCGCTGCTCCCGTTGCAATTGTCGTGTAACTTCCAACTGAGCGGATGACATGCCCAACTCCTCTAAGAACTTGGCGTTGGCTGCCATCTTCGCTTGCCGCTTCTTCTCATATTCCGAGAGCCCATGGGTTCGTTCTGGCGATTTAATTGGTGCTACAGCAGAATTCGTATCTTGGGTCTTGGTGTGTGTCGTTTCCACGGTCTGGGGTTGGCTATGAGACTCAGAATCACTGGAAATGGGTGGTGTCTTAGCAGTTGCAGTGGACTTCTTGGCATATTTGTTTCTTGGCTTGTCGTGCGTCTCCAGAGACGAATGATGCGGCGTTAGCACCACAACAGAGGATTCTTTCTTCGTTTGCCCCTTTGTGTCCTCCTCGCGTGGACGTTTCTCCTTGCGGACAGGCTTGAAGAAGTCCAAGATGCTCTGCATTTTTGTCGTCGTCTCCCGCCAAAATATAAGTGGTGTAACTTACTCAATGTATCCATCTTTAAAAGTTGAAATACTTGTTGCTCGATCTGCTTGTCAGTGAGTTCATGAAGCACCACATACCCAGCAACATTCTGCTCCAATCGACTACACGTATCACTGCCTTAGCCAGCACGTTGCAAACCTCAATTATCCGACTCATCGCAGATTGATTGCAAGTAGATATTTGATTGAAAGTGTTCCTTCTTGCTGAAAAATACTGGCACGAAGCAGCGTTAATGGCTATGACCTCTATCCTCCGCTCTACGACCTCGCTCCTTTGCAGCAGCAGCAGCTTCTTGTTCTCTTTTCCTTCTCGCCGTCCAAAAGCGTCTCTTCCTGACTGCAACGTCGTTGATCTCCTGTTTCCTCTTCTCCTCTTGGCGTCGCTCCCTCTCAGCCGCCGCAATTCTCATCGGCTCTTTCCTCAGTCGAGACGACCGTCGCATCGGTTCCGCAGTCGCCGCCGCCACTTTCTTGGGCTTGGAGCTCTTTTGCGTCTTCTTGGGCTTCCTGCAGCTGCAGATTCAGCTCCAATTGCGTCCGTCGCACGCCCAAAGTCTGCAGGAACTTGACGTTCTGCTGCATCTTGTTGCGGCGCTTCAGCTCGTACGCTGATAGGCCAGAACTTCCATTTGCACTGCTCCTTAACGTTTTCTTGCGGAGTTCCGACATTTTAACGCGCCGCGAAACTCAAACACGTCGCTTGTGATTGGCTGAAATTATCGCTATAATTCAAACTCGTCTCAGTTTCCGAGATCTCGACATCTGGACGTAGGAGATGGCGGAGAACCCGCTCCCGATGGTGCTGAGCGCCGTGCAAGCGCTCTACGGCATGGTACGCCGTCTTGCGTTGCTAGCCATGCAACCCCCACCTCTTACTTCGCTCTGTAGCCGTCGATATCTAGCTTTCAAAAGCTCACTCTCTTACTGCTGCTGTGTATCAGGAAGGAGCGGCGCGACAGCGAGAAGCCAACGAGTTTCTCAACAATTTTGCAGAGTCCGAGGCGGCCTGGGGCGTAGGGTTCCAGTTGGTGCAAGATGAGACGCTCGCGCTGCCCCCCGAAGCGCTCTTCTTCGCTGCCAACATGTTGCACACCAAGGTGCGCAAGGAATGGGTCCTACTGCCAGCAGAGCGGAAGGCAGCCATGACGGCGTCGCTGCAGACGCTGATGCAAGTGCTACGAGCTGGTACCAGACCAGGTTTCCACCAGGGACCGCTGGCCAGCAAGTTGTGCGCCATCTACGCGGTGGTTATGATTTCGTCCCCTGACGACTGTAGAAACCTGTTGACGCAGTTACTGGCGAGCTGCTCGGCGTCTGGAGATGCAGGAGAAATCACGTTTCTTCTGGCGTTCTCGCGCTGTGTGTGTGAGGAGATGGAGGATGCAGAGTTGGCGTTTGCGGCCAAGGACGCGATGGATGTGAATTTAGCCGCTTTGAGTGGAGACGTTGTGACATTGATTGGAAAGATTATTCTCACGCGTGAAGATCAAGATGCTCGGGTGGCCGCTCTTCACGGGGAGGCGCTAGCGTGTTTGAACGTGTGGGTCAAACGAGCAGGGCTTTCTCTGGCATCGCTGCACTCGAAGGACGAAGCCGTACTGCTTGCACTGTTGGAGGCACTACAAAACAAGTCCCATCATTTGCACGCGTGTGCTGAGATTTTGAACAAACTGATCACGGTGTCGTCATACCCGACGCCAGCTCAGCTGGAGAAGACGCTGCTGGTTGTGGCCCAAGGCTTGCTTAAGACACGTCCAGCTTGTGAAAGCGCGCGTATCTCGGAGGCAGACGAGGTGAGCCATGCGTTGACAGATGTGGTCTCAACGTTCTGTGAAACCTATGTGGATTGGATTTTGGAGGGAGAGCACCCTCACGAAGCTGCCGCATTAGGTGAGCTAATGCTTTATCTTGGCTCACACCCTCGCCGGCAAATTGCGTCCCTCACGCTTGAGTTTTGGCTCGTCGTTCAGGGCGAACCCGTATCGTCTCGTCTACAATTTTATCAGCATGATGCGTTCATGCACCTGTTTGACGTTATGCTCAAGCAATGCTCTTTTCCCCGCTGGGAATGCTGAGGACTTGGACGAACTTGAACGAGATGACCTCATGGCTTTCCGCAGTGGCTTCCAGGGTGTGTCGGATGCTTTTATTGCTTTGTTTACGCTGCTAAAGGACGAGTACCTGGGCCACCTTTTCCCTATCCTTACCTCGTCAGCTTCCAGCGACTGGCAAAATGTTGAGGTCGCGTTGTTCGCTGTTTCTACAGTTGCTGATGAAATCAAGAAGAAACTGCCAAAGACCTCCGCTAGCACCCCGCAACAGGCAGAGCTGGAGACCAGGATGTCACAAATATTCCAGGCAGTTTTGGGCTTGACAGCCAATACTCACCCACTGGTGATTACAACAGCTTCGCGCCTGCTGGGTCAGTTCGGTGCTTGGATTAATAGCAGGGCTCTGGCTGCACGCGCTTTCGATACGGTAGGAGGCGTTCTTCAGTACTTGACTGCAGCAGTTGGGCTAGCCCCAAGCCGTTCAAATGCTGCGAGAAGTTTTATGCAAGTTGCTACGAGTTGCACGGGCTGTCTTGCTGAAATGCAGCCTAGCTTTCTCGTGGCAAGCGTGCAGCATTTTGGTGCAAGTACTGGACAAGGAACGATGGCAATTGAAGATCGCCTGCTGGTTGTTGAGGGCCTAGTACGAGCTGCAGCCGTGTCTCCCCACTGCTCGGTTATTCTTCAAACTGTGCTTAACGACTCCCTGGCTCGTCTTGATCAAGTGCTGGTTGCAGCTGATGACACGACTGTGAACGTTTTGGTCTGTAATGAGCTTCAAATCCTGGGCAAAGTAATGCGATTCCTTGATGCACCTGCAGATGTAGCAGGAGGCAAAGCAGTCACGGCATGGGCAGTTCAGCAGATTTGGCCCCAATTAGATCCGATCGCTCCACGATTTGAAGTCGATGAAGCTGTGATGACATCTCTCTTCGAATTATATGGCTGGTGCTTGCAGAGTTTGAGGCAGGACATGGCACCGCAGCTCGGTGGAATTGCAACGTTAATTGTGCGAGTGTTTGAGCAGCGACGTTTTGTTGCACCGCTCGAATGTGCTTCTGTAGCCGTTGACGTGTTTGGAAGGGAGGCTAGTGCTGAGATTGTGGACAGTTTTCGAGGGCTTATGGGAGCGCTGAGCCAATCCGCATTTCATTTTTTCACGACCCACTCGCTGGCTGAGTCACCAGAGGTGCTGCGCTCCTTCTTCGAGCTTGCCTACCGATTCTTGTTATTTTGCCCGGCTGCTGTGCTTACTGCAGCTGAGTTCCCTGTGCTGATTGAGCTAGGTTTGGCTTGTCTGGGAAACCAAGACCGTGCGTCCACCAATTCGGTTCTTGTATTCCTCACATTCTTGCTGAACGAGAGTACAGAGAAGTTAGCGGAGTTCAGGCCGACGATCAACACCGTTGTCTTGGATGGTGGCCAGATCGAAAAGTGGCTCGATAGTCTGGTTGGCGCGCTGGCCTCAAAGAGTCCTAGTGTGCTGTATGATTCGTTGTCCAAGCTGTTGTTCGCGCTGCTGAGTAGCTTTGGCAATAACGAGCGTGTTCAAGTGGCACTGATGCAGTCTCTCACCCGCGACGCACTAGGCTTGGCAGAGCTTCGACCCGAAGACCGGCAGCAAGTGCTGCACTTGTGGCTATCACTCGCAGCACAGCCATCGCGTTACTCTGAACGGCGTTTCCGGGGCTTATGCTCTGACTTTGCGAAGGTGTGCCGCAAGGAAATGACGGCGGATTCGCTTCATGAGATCGTGGTGCCCAGTTGAGCGAAGATGTCGAATTCTGTGGTGCAAGTACTGTACGTGTAAGTAAGTGCTCGTCGTAATAGAAGAGGCTGCCATCAAGTCCACCGGATGAAATGTTTTCACGCATGTATTGACATCAGATTTCTATGCAGTGGATGCACTGCAGCAGCATCGATGGCAGCAGCAAGTTGCATCTTCTTAGGCGAGCTCTCCGATCTGGGTACAGCAGACACAACGTTAGAGTGCGGTTACAACTCGCCATTGCAGACACAGATGGACGTACGATAGGGTACTTCTCGTAGTAGAACTCCTTCGTCTCGTCGAGTTCCTTCTTTTTCTTGTCGTCGAAGTCCGAGACGTCGTCGCTGATGTCCTGTTAGTCCAGCACAGTCACGCAAAACAAATCATCGACGCATCGTTAGCTCACACTCCTCCTCGTGCCCAGTTCGAGCGTCTCGTACCTCCTTTTTGAGCGATCCCAGCGCCAGTGCGCGCGTGCAGGCCTACAGCAACAGAAACAGCAACAACCACGTGTCAACACGCGTTCCAAGCCACTCAACTGCACCAAATCCGTCGTGTCTCAACCGTACCGTTCCGGCAAACTGGTTGTACGACTTGCCCTTGGCGTAGAACTTGGCTCCCGACGTCACATCCAGCACCTGCAGCAAGCAGCCAAGAAACAACTCGTCAATTGCACGCCCGCCTCATCAAATCTGCAGCTCGCAGAGCGTCAATCCACACGCACCTTTCCACCAACTGCCAGTAGAATGGGCATCTCCTCGTCCGATCCGTCGTACCTGGCAAGAAGGCACAGTAGCAGTGAGTATACGCATACACATCTCTCCATACGGTGTATAGGCGTCATCCAACGCACATGCGCAGCTGGTCCAGCGTATACTTGGGAAGTCCTTCCGCTTCCGCCGCCGCCTCCTTCTCAGCGCCTTTGCCAGTCAAGAGCATCGAAAACGGGTAGGGGCAACTGAAGCCACTGGCCACAAGCTGCTGCTCGAGCTGCGGCCACGCCAGCGCCACGATGGCCACCACCAGCGCCACGCCAAAGAGGAAGAAACGTCCCAGTCGTCCCGCCATTTGTCTGCACTCGTTCCGCAGGTTCTGACTCAAATCGCAAACTGATCGTTTGCGCCACGTACGACTTCTACGTTGTGTGGTGTACACACTATACATGTATGCCACACATTATGCATGAGATCTCGTACTTAAGGCGACAAAGTGTACGTTCGACACTTCAAATTACGTTTTGCACCGCCAAGTTACTTACAGGCGCGAGGAGGTGTCTGCAGCGTACACGAACTCGCCGCCGTCGACGATCACGACGCCGCGCTCCTTGACCACGGCCTGGAACAGCACCTTGCCATTGCCCTCCTGCCACATGCGCGTCTGGATGGTCTCGCCCGGGAAGCACGGGCTGGAGAAGCGCACGCGGATGGACTTGAAGCGTGCCGCGTCGCCTCCGCAGAACTGCTTGTACAGCGCGCGACTGGCCACGCCCATGGAGCACAGGCCGTGCAGGATGGGCTGCTTGAAGCCCACGCTCTTGGCGATCTCCGGGTCAATGTGCAGGGAGTTGTAGTCACTGCAGCAACAGACGCATACCAGGGTCAGCAACACACTCATCTACAGATCGCTCTAGTATTGCAGCACACTCACCCCGAGAGTCGGTACACTTGCGCCTGGTGCGGCGACGTCTTGAACTCGTCGTAGAAGTCCGGCTGGCGCTTGGGGATCTGCACGCGCGGCGGCATTTTGCGGCCCTTGCCCTCGTAGCCCGTAAGGCCGCGAATGAAGGAGCCGCTGATGAGTTTGGCCACGGGTCCGTTGGCGTCTTCGAACTGCGTCTGCGTCTCCATGAGCGTGCCCTTGCCCTTGTCGTAGAAGGAGATGACCTTGGTCTTGCCCGTGAGCGTGCCGCCCGCCGGGTCCAGGGGCCGCAGCAGCTCCACCGTCTGCTCTCCGTGCAGGATCATGGCCGGATTGAAGCTGGGCATGCCGTCCGGAGTGGCCGAGATGGTCTCGGGCGGGAAAGGAACGACGTCCTGCGACTGGCCTTTGAACGGGAGACACACGGGGTAGAGTGGGAAGGCCGAGAAGTGGTCGTCGAACTCGTACGTGAACTGCAGCGACGACTCGCCGATGCCCACGGCGTAGAGCAGCAGGTCGCGCTGGTTGTAGCTGGCCGAGAACGTCGCCTCGGGGCTGCTGAGGATCTTGTCCACGTTCACACTCATGGTGGCTTGCTAGGACTTGGCAAATTCGGAAGTGAGCCACCTGAACGTTGAACCGAGTCAGGTTTGTTGACACAACACGTAGGTGTACCATTGGGTTGGTACAGTAGGTGTGGCACACACACACTAATCAGAAGTACACAACACAAGGTCAAACTGAGCAGAAGGTGATGGAGTGCGGGACGGCTGGACGGCGTGATGCGTGGCCTGTTGCTGGCGGACGTATTATAATAACGTCCCGACACTCTTCGAAATGCTGCTGACCCCTGACGCGAGACCGCAGCAGCTACTCGATCGAATTTGGAGGGGGATAAAGGGTACGACAAGGGGGAGCCCCCATGAAGGAATGAATGAAAAGGGTGGCGCAACGTTCACCTGAAAGAAGAAACAGACCAGAGCTCGTTGCAGACATGAGTGACAGGAACGGAAACCTTTACTTGTGCTCGTGAACAAGTGGAACCCGTAGCTGGAGAACTCCAATACGTTGACACGAAGGTCGGATCGCATCGAAGTTGTTACGAGCTGAATTGGATGCAGAACTGCGCCGAGTTTTCGCTGGGCACTCAATGGATGGTGTCGGATGGTATCCGTGAAGATTCCTTGACCGCTTTCCAACTTTGTTGCTGCAATTGGTGTTGTGGCGATTGGTCTTAGCCGCGAGTTGGAAAGGTTTTCAAGACCACTTCCCGTTGTCAGGTCTTGCAGCCTTGGTAATCGTCTCGACCCGGCGGTTGTGCTACGTGAGATATCTGCGGGTATTTTCAACATTTGAATGCTTGTTGCTGTCGAGCTCTTGGATGAAAGACTCGTGTTTGTGTCCCGGTTGGTGATAGTCGACGCTGCCGACTTTCGTATTGGCTCAAGCGGCTTCTAACGCACAGAATTGGGAAACGTGAGCGAATTGGACCCGTGAGTTTGAGTTGTCTCGTCGGTTCTTTTGGGAGTTCGAGGATGTGGTCGGAGTTTCGCTTGATGTATTGTTGGTGGGGATCCCAGCCCGCTTGTCCGTGGAATTTTCAGTGTTGATTCAACACTGTTGAAGGGCTCTCCGGATGAGTTCTCGTGCGGCTTTGGAACCAAGTCGTTTATCTTACGAGCGATGGTTTATGAATGTAATACAATGGTTCACAGACAGCTTTGTTTCATACGTGTACTGCTCCATCACGTATTAATACACCACCATCGCACATCTTGTCGACAAGTTATCCTATTATGCTCTAACACGAGGAGCTGTACCCGACGGTGCTGCACGTACACAACACTTCGTACCCCGACGAGCTGCAATTGATGGCGACGGACAACAAGGCATCTCGGACAACCAGGCACTCGCATCAATTTCCTTCTCTTCGTGATGCTCTCTCGTCTCTCATCCGATTTTGCAGAGCAAACATGTCACCAGGATTCAAAAAAGCCGTATCCACGTACGATGGACGCCAGTGCACCCCTGCTTTAAGTCGTCCATCTTCTCCATACTTCCAGTCGCACACTCGATCATACGCAAAATGTCCTTCGGGAATTTCGGCGAGTCGACTCATTGTGGGTTCTTCGAGCTCACTGCATCGTGGTTGACAGAATGGTTATACACGAAAACTTGTCTTTCTTCCCGGGGTGGCGCGTGGGTCACCTCCTTCTTACTTTCACGTTCTTGAGCGTGGCGTAAGCTTCCACGATGATCACGTCGTTCTTGTTGCTGAGCGCCACGCTGATTATGATCCTCTTGCTGCCGTTCTAGTTCTGACGGCCGTGTTCGCAATGGTGCGGCTTCGTGTCGCTGTTGAATTTCGCGCGTTGCATCCTCGTTACCTGCAGCACTTTCAATGCGATGAGAACCTAGATGTTCTTCCTGCTCGCCATTGTTGGGATGAGCATCGCCTTGCACAGCTTCCGCATCAGTTTCAGGAGGCTCCTCAAATGCAGCACCAACTTCCTGTCTGCGCAGGAATCCTCCGTGCGTTGCAAAAAATGCTGAAACTACACGTGATAAATCGCTTTCAGCCACGTTTAGTTCTCGAAGTTTCTTTCTAAGGAGCTTTACAGCTCCGCCGGTGATCCTAGTCCCATCCGTCTTGCTTCTTATACACAGCTCGCGAAACCTTGGATACTTGTACAGAGAGGTTTGATGGTCCATACTCACGATACTCGTAGTCGGGAAATGGTATCGTTGGTATCTTTCTGAAAACGGTATCATTGACACCTTTCCCACGTTGACACCTTTCTCGTGAAAGCTGTACACTACGTATCGAATCGGGGAAGAAGGAGGCGAGCAGCCCATTTACATGTAAAGGAAGCGACCAGCCCATCTGATGGAGGCGACACGCTCATCTAGTGGAGGCGTCCAGCCCATCTAGTGGAGGCGACACGCTCATGTAGTGGAGGCGACAAGGCCAGTTCAACATTCTCCGAAGCATGCATGGGTTGGATTCTGGAGGGGAAGCACCCTCACAAAGCTGCCGCTTTAACTGAGCTAAGCTTAATGCTTTATCTTGGCTCGTCGTTCCAAACGAACCCGTATCGTGTCGTCTACAAGGTGCTACGAGTTGCACGGGCTGTCTTGCTGAAATGCAGCCTAGTTTTCTCGTGGCAAGCGTGCAGCATTTTGGTGCAAGTACTGGACAAGGAACAATGGCAATTGAAGATCGCCTGCTGGTTGTTGAGGGCCTAGTACGAGCTGCAGCAGTGTCTCCCCACGGCATGGTCAGTTCAGCAGCTTTGGCCCCATTTAGATCCGATCGCTCCACGATTTGAAGTTGATGAGGCTGCTCTTCGAATATTATATGACTGGTGCTTGCCGAGTTTGAAGCAGAACATGGCACCGCAGCTCGGTGGAATGGCAACGTCAATTGTGAAGTGTTCGAAGGCGTTTTGTAGCACCACTCGAATGTGCTTCTGTGGCTGTTGATGTGTTTGGAAGGGAGGCAAGTGCTGAGATTGTGGACAGTTTTCGAGGGCTCATGGGAGCGCTGAGCCAATCGGCATTTCATCTTTTCATGACCCAATCGAGTCGACTGAGGTGCTGCACTCCTTCTTCGAGCTTGCCTACCGATTCTTGTTATTTTGCCTGCTTACTATGCTCCGTGCTGATTGAGCTCGTACAATCTGTCGTCTTAAGTACGAGCTCCTGAATACTGTGTGGCACACGTGTTTAGAGTGTACACCACACAACGTGGAAGTCGTGCACAAGCAGCGGAACGAGTGCAGACAAATGGCGGGACGACTGGGACGTTTCTTCCTCTTCTGGTGGTGGCCATCGTGGCGCTGGCGTGGCCGCAGCTCGAGCAGCAGCTTGTGGCCAGTGGCTTCAGTTGCCCCTACCCGTTTTCGATGCTGTTGACTGGCGCAGGCGCTGAGAAGGAGGCGGCGGCGGAAGCGGAAGGATTTCCTAAGTATACGCTGGACCAGCTGCGCATGTGCGTGGGAGGAAGCGTATACAGCGTATAGAGAGATGTGTATACTCACTTCTACTGTGCCTTTCTTGCCAGGTACGACGGATCGGACGAGGAGATGTCCCATTCTACTGGCGGTTGGTGGACAGGTGCGTGTGGATTGACGCTCTGCGAGCTGCAGATTTGATGAGGCGGGCGTGCAATTGACGAGTTGTTTCTTGGCTGCTTGCAGCAGGTGCTGGATGTGACGTCGGGAGCCAAGTTCTACGCCAAGGGCAAGTCGTACAACCAGTTTGCCGCAACGGTACGGTTGAGACACGACGGATTTGGTGCAGTTGAGTGGCTTGGAACGCGTGTTGACACGTGGTTGTTGCTGTTTCTGTTGCTGTAGGCCTGCACGCGCGCACTGGCGCTGGGATCGTTCAGAAAAGGAGGTACGAGACGCTCGAACTGGGCACGAGGAGGAGTGTGAGCTAACGATGCGTCGATGATTTGTTTCGGGTGACTGTGTTGAATTATTATAACAGGACATCAGCGACGACGTCTCGGACTTCGACGACAAGAAGAAAAAGGAACTCGACGAGACGAAGGAGTTCTACTACCAGAAGAACCATATCGTACGTCCATCTGTGTCTGCAATGGTGAGTTGTAACCGCACGCTAACTTTGTGTCTTCTGTACACCTCAGGTTGGAGAACTCGCCTAAGACGATGCAACTAGTTGCTGCAAGGTGAGACGCTTGCGCTGCCCCCTGAAGCGCTCTTCTTCGCTGCCAACATGGTGCACACCAAGGTGCGCTCGGATTGGGTCCGACTGCCAGCAGATCAAAGACAGCCATGACGGCGTCGCTGCAGATGCTGATGCAACTGGTGCCATACCGGGTTTCCACCAGGGACCGCTTGCCAGCAAGTTGTGGTGTTCCTGACGACTGTAGAAACCTGTCTGCTGCGTACGCGTATGCAAGACAAGAACTGAAGGTGGAGTTGGTGACCCTGAGTTGTAGTTGTGTGAAAGTGGAATGAAGAAGGTCGAGAACCGATGCACGAGAGGGCCACGACGATGACGACTGGCTCGGCCACCTCTGGCACAACAGTGGATGAAGACAGAGAGAAGACATTGCATTGAGAGAAGGCAAATGAATCGATAACTGCTTATGAATTAATAAATCATTATGACATGCACGCACTGTTTTGCTTCACACAACTACGGAGTCCTGCATGCCAAACTCATCGTTGGTAAGTGCTCGACATGCGCAACCGCATGCGAAGGACGCCAGGATCCCGGATTCACGGGGGTAATGAGCCCCGATCCACCGAGCCTGCTGGCGCACTCCGGCATACATGTTGCCGTGGGTCAGCAGCACACGACAAAGAGTAATGAGTCTCTGCCGAGTGCCGCTACCCCACGCGAGCGAAAGGAGAGTGATGAGTCTTCTTTCGCTCGGATGTCGTCGGCGGGAGGCAGCGATGAGTGCCACCACCGAATCGCACCTTACCGTTGACGTGTTTGGTCACCAGGACTGACCGTGCTGCATTCGCTCACAGATTGAGCTTGCGCCGGACTCCGCCAAGATGAGTCTTCGCTGAGCGGCATCGCGGCGTAGCAGATGTCATGCTTGATCTTGGTGGGATCTTCTGCGTCGGCGATCGCGTCGGCGTTGTCGCCGGTGTCGTACTCGGCGGCGTCGTGGCAGGCGAACTCGGCCGCTTCGACTCCTTGGGCAGGTTCATCATGGCCGCCAGCTCCAGCCGGGTGCGCTTGGCATCCTTGACTGTCTTCAAGGCTCGTTCCTTCCACAGGTTCTTGGCGCCTTCGGCGTCCTCGGCCATCTGGTTGTCGTAGGCTGGGCCGTTCGTCTTGGTGGCGGAGTTGCGGTTCATCGTCGGTACAGACTGCTGCTTGATCTTGGCCATGGTTGTGGCAGGCGTCGTCTTCGTCGTGGACGGTGTTGGCTGCGTGTCTTGGCGGCGCGACTTGGCCTGGGCGAGACGCGCCGTGACCTTGGTCTGCCACTGCTGCCACATGTGGCGGTCCTTGGCCGAGCGCTCCTGCTCGAGCCTGAGCGCACGCGCCAGCGCTTGTTGCTTGAGGGCTGCATGGCGTTGGGCTTCCGCCGCCTCGGCTGCTTGCACAGCTAGCTCGTTCTCCAGGTGGCGCACCGTCGCCTGGCCTTCTTCCGCAAACGCCAGCAGATCCTTCGTCGCCGTAGCGAACTCGACGTACTCTGCGTCTAGCTCTGCGTTGCATTGCGAGAGCTCGCTGACTTGGGCCTCCAGCTGGGCGTTGCGCTGCGTGAGCTCCGCCACCCGCTGCCTCTCCGCAAGGAGTAGCTGCGAGTAGTGGGCTCGGAGTTCGTGCTCGTAAATCTTGGACACGGTCATTCTTCTTCTTCTTGCTGTTGTCTTTTTCTTGCTTCTCTTGGGCAAACTGGAAAGTGAGGCCTTTCTCGCGAAGCCGCCGCAAGTTTTGGCGGTTCTTTTGGGCGGGAAAATTGGCGGCTGCACTGACTTGGTTTCAGTATGACGGACTTGAAAAAGGTGATCTTGAACGGATGCGGTGCTACACTTGGTTTCAGTATGAACGAAGCTGAAGGTCAGACCCACACCATCATATCGCTCAGTAGAATGTATTCTCTTTACAGGATCTACAGGATCTACAACCAAACTGAACAGCAAAAGTTAGAGAACCATCAATTCCATACATGTGGCAAGCGTCTCACCTTGCAGCAACTAGTTACATCTTCTTAGACGAGCTCTCTGATCTGACATGCAGCAGATACAACGTTAGCGTGCGGTTACAACTCACCATTGCAGACACAGATGGACGTACGATATGGTTCTTCTGGTAGTAGAACTCCTTCGTCTCGTCGAGTTCCTTTTCTTCTTGTCGTCGAAGTCCGAGACGTCGTCGCTGATGTCCTGTTATAATAATTCAACACCACCCGAAACAAATCATCGACGCATCGTTAGCTCACACTCCTCCTCGTGCCCAGTTCCAGCGTCTCGTACCTCCTTTCTGAACGATCCCAGCGCCAGTGCGCGCGTGCAGGCCTACAGCAACAGAAACAGCAACAACCACGTGTCAACACGCGTTCCAAGCCACTCAACTGCACCAAATCCGTCGTGTCTCAACTGTACCGTTGCGGCAAACTGGTTGTACGACTTGCCCTTGGCGTAGAACTTGGCTCCCGACGTCACATCCAGCACCTGCTGCAAGCAGCCAAGAAACAACTCGTCAATTGCACGCCCGCCTCATCAAATCTGCAGCTCGCAGGGCGTCAATCCACACGCACCTGTCCACCAACCGCCAGTAGAATGGACATCTCCTCGTCCGATCCGTCGTACCTGGCAAGAAAGCACAGTAGAAGTGAGTATACACATCTCTCTATACGCTGTATACGCTTCCTCCCACGCACATGCGCAGCTGGTCCAGCGTATACTTAGGAAATCCTTCCGCTTCCGCCGCCCCCTCCTTCTCAGCGCCTGCGCTTTGTCTGCACTCGTTCCGCTGCTTGTGCACGACTTCCACGTGGTGTACACTCTAAACACGTGTGCCACACAGTATTCAGGAGCTCGTACTTAAGACGACAGATTGTACGAGCTCAATCAGCACGGAGCATAGTAAGCAGGCAAAATAACAAGAATCGGTAGGCAAGCTCGAAGAAGGAGTGCAGCACCTCAGTCGACTCGATTGGGTCATGAAAAGATGAAATGCCGATTGGCTCAGCGCTCCCATGAGCCCTCGAAAACTGTCCACAATCTCAGCACTTGCCTCCCTTCCAAACACATCAACAGCCACAGAAGCACATTCGAGTGGTGCTACAAAAACGCCTTCGAACACTTCACAATTGACGTTGCCATTCCACCGAGCTGCGGTGCCATGTTCTGCTTCAAACTCGGCAAGCACCAGTCATATAATATTCGAAGAGCAGCCTCATCAACTTCAAATCGTGGAGCGATCGGATCTAAATGGGGCCAAAGCTGCTGAACTGACCATGCCGTGGGGAGACACTGCTGCAGCTCGTACTAGGCCCTCAACAACCAGCAGGCGATCTTCAATTGCCATTGTTCCTTGTCCAGTACTTGCACCAAAATGCTGCACGCTTGCCACGAGAAAACTAGGCTGCATTTCAGCAAGACAGCCCGTGCAACTCGTAGCACCTTGTAGACGACACGATACGGGTTCGTTTGGAACGACGAGCCAAGATAAAGCATTAAGCTTAGCTCAGTTAAAGCGGCAGCTTTGTGAGGGTGCTTCCCCTCCAGAATCCAACCCATGCATGCTTCGGAGAATGTTGAACTGGCCTTGTCGCCTCCACTACATGAGCGTGTCGCCTCCACTAGATGGGCTGGACGCCTCCACTAGATGAGCGTGTCGCCTCCATCAGATGGGCTGGTCGCTTCCTTTACATGTAAATGGGCTGCTCGCCTCCTTCTTCCCCGATTCGATACGTAGTGTACAGCTTTCACGAGAAAGGTGTCAACGTGGGAAAGGTGTCAATGATACCGTTTTCAGAAAGATACCAACGATACCATTTCCCGACTACGAGTATCGTGAGTATGGACCATCAAACCTCTCTGTACAAGTATCCAAGGTTTCGCGAGCTGTGTATAAGAAGCAAGACGGATGGGACTAGGATCACCGGCGGAGCTGTAAAGCTCCTTAGAAAGAAACTTCGAGAACTAAGCGTGGCTGAAAGCGATTTATCACGTGTAGTTTCAGCATTTTTTGCAACGCACGGAGGATTCCTGCGCAGACAGGAAGTTGGTGCTGCATTTGAGGAGCCTCCTGAAACTGATGCGGAAGCTGTGCAAGGCGATGCTCATCCCAACAATGGCGAGCAGGAAGAACATCTAGGTTCTCATCGCATTGAAAGTGCTGCAGGTAACGAGGATGCAACGCGCGAAATTCAACAGCGACACGAAGCCGCACCATTGCGAACACGGCCGTCAGAACTAAAACGGCAGCAAGAGGATCATAATCAGCGTGGCGCTCAGCAACAAGAACGACGTGATCATCGTGGAAGCTTACGCCACGCTCAAGAACGTGAAAGTAAGAAGGAGGTGACCCACGCGCCACCCCGGGAAGAAAGACAAGTTTTCGTGTATAACCATTCTGTCAACCACGATGCAGTGAGCTCGAAGAACCCACAATGAGTCGACTCGCCGAAATTCCCGAAGGACATTTTGCGTATGATCGAGTGTGCGACTGGAAGTATGGAGAAGATGGACGACTTAAAGCAGGGGTGCACTGGCGTCCATCGTACGTGGATACGGCTTTTTTGAATCCTGGTGACATGTTTGCTCTGCAAAATCGGATGAGAGACGAGAGAGCATCACGAAGAGAAGGAAATTGATGCGAGTGCCTGGTTGTCCGAGATGCCTTGTTGTCCGTCGCCATCAATTGCAGCTCGTCGGGGTACGAAGTGTTGTGTACGTGCAGCACCGTCGGGTACAGCTCCTCGTGTTAGAGCATAATAGGATAACTTGTCGACAAGATGTGCGATGGTGGTGTATTAATACGTGATGGAGCAGTACACGTATGAAACAAAGCTGTCTGTGAACCATTGTATTACATTCATAAACCATCGCTCGTAAGATAAACGACTTGGTTCCAAAGCCGCACGAGAACTCATCCGGAGAGCCCTTCAACAGTGTTGAATCAACACTGAAAATTCCACGGACAAGCGGGCTGGGATCCCCACCAACAATACATCAAGCGAAACTCCGACCACATCCTCGAACTCCCAAAAGAACCGACGAGACAACTCAAACTCACGGGTCCAATTCGCTCACGTTTCCCAATTCTGTGCGTTAGAAGCCGCTTGAGCCAATACGAAAGTCGGCAGCGTCGACTATCACCAACCGGGACACAAACACGAGTCTTTCATCCAAGAGCTCGACAGCAACAAGCATTCAAATGTTGAAAATACCCGCAGATATCTCACGTAGCACAACCGCCGGGTCGAGACGATTACCAAGGCTGCAAGACCTGACAACGGGAAGTGGTCTTGAAAACCTTTCCAACTCGCGGCTAAGACCAATCGCCACAACACCAATTGCAGCAACAAAGTTGGAAAGCGGTCAAGGAATCTTCACGGATACCATCCGACACCATCCATTGAGTGCCCAGCGAAAACTCGGCGCAGTTCTGCATCCAATTCAGCTCGTAACAACTTCGATGCGATCCGACCTTCGTGTCAACGTATTGGAGTTCTCCAGCTACGGGTTCCACTTGTTCACGAGCACAAGTAAAGGTTTCCGTTCCTGTCACTCATGTCTGCAACGAGCTCTGGTCTGTTTCTTCTTTCAGGTGAACGTTGCGCCACCCTTTTCATTCATTCCTTCATGGGGGCTCCCCCTTGTCGTACCCTTTATCCCCCTCCAAATTCGATCGAGTAGCTGCTGCGGTCTCGCGTCAGGGGTCAGCAGCATTTCGAAGAGTGTCGGGACGTTATTATAACACGTCCGCCAGCAACAGGCCACGCATCACGCCGTCCAGCCGTCCCGCACTCCATCACCTTCTGCTCAGTTTGACCTTGTGTTGTGTACTTCTGATTAGCGTGTGTGTGCCACACCTACTGTACCAACCCAATGGTACACCTACGTGTTGTGTCAACAAACCTGACTCGGTTCAACGTTCAGGTGGCTCACTTCCGAATTTGCCAAGTCCTAGCAAGCCACCATGAGTGTGAACGTGGACAAGATCCTCAGCAGCCCCGAGGCGACGTTCTCGGCCAGCTACAACCAGCGCGACCTGCTGCTCTACGCCGTGGGCATCGGCGAGTCGTCGCTGCAGTTCATGTACGAGTTCGACGACCACTTCTCGGCCTTCCCACTCTACCCCGTGTGTCTCCCGTTCAAAGGCCAGTCGCAGGACGTCGTTCCTTTCCCGCCCGAGACCATCTCGGCCACTCCGGATGGCATGCCCAGCTTCAATCCGGCCATGATCCTGCACGGAGAGCAGACGGTGGAGCTGCTGCGGCCCCTGGACCCGGCGGGCGGCACGCTCACGGGCAAGACCAAGGTCATCTCCTTCTACGACAAGGGCAAGGGCACGCTCATGGAGACGCAGACGCAGTTCGAAGACGCCAACGGACCCGTGGCCAAACTCATCAGCGGCTCCTTCATTCGCGGCCTTACGGGCTACGAGGGCAAGGGCCGCAAACTGCCGCCGCGCGTGCAGATTCCCCAAGCGCCAGCCGGACTTCTACGACGAGTTCAAGACGTCGCCGCACCAGGCGCAAGTGTACCGACTCTCGGGGTGAGTGTTGCAATACTAGAGCGATCTGTAGATGAGTGTGTTGCTGACCCTGGTATGCGTCTGTTGCTGCAGTGACTACAACTCCCTGCACATTGACCCGGAGATCGCCAAGAGCGTGGGCTTCAAGCAGCCCATCCTGCACGGCCTGTGCTCCATGGGCGTGGCCAGTCGCGCGCTGTACAAGCAGTTCTGCGGAGGCGACGCGGCACGCTTCAAGTCCATCCGCGTGCGCTTCTCCAGCCCGTGCTTCCCGGGCGAGACCATCCAGACGCGCATGTGGCAGGAGGGCAATGGCAAGGTGCTGTTCCAGGCCGTGGTCAAGGAGCGCGGCGTCGTGATCGTCGACGGCGGCGAGTTCGTGTACGCTGCAGACACCTCGCGCCTGTAAAGTGTGCAATTTGGCGGTGCAAACCCCACCGCCAGCCACGAGAGATCTAGTCTAGCCGTGCGTGTTGCTAGATCCCATTCCTTAATGTCAAATCAACTTGATCAGCTTGAAGTTGACGTGCTGACGTCGACATGCATCCGGTCTCAGAGGTCCATTCCGGTGTACGACGCATCATCTCTCGCAGGTCCTAACTTCAGCCGCACAATTGTAACCGCCAGTGTATCAATCGCCGGTACAGTACATGAACTCCTCGCCTGCGTCTCCTGCGCGTCTGTCGCCTTGGACCAAGTCGGTCGTGGCCGGCTCCGTCTCGGGTATGGCGAGTGTGGTGGCCTGCCACCCGTTCGACACCATACGCACGCGGTTGCAGCTGTCGCCCACGCGCTTCCGCGGCTTCTTCCACTGCGCCCAGCAGACCATTCAACGCGAGTCCATGCGCGGTCTGTACAAGGGATTCCTGCCTCCGTTCTTCAGCCAGGGAGTGTACAAAGCCGTCATCTTCACCACGTCCTCTGCGCTCCGCAATGACGTGCTGCCCCACGTGTCTTTCTTGCAGCCAGTGCTCACTCCGACGGTCGTGTCGTTGACTGCTGGGGCAGTCGCTGGAGGCGTCAACGCTTTCCTCGTGGCTCCGGTGGAACTCGTACGCAATCGACTGCAAGTGCAGTACGACAACCAGCCAGAGACACGGAGGTACCGAGGAGCTTATCACTGCGTCACGCAGGTGGTGCGCAACGAGGGGATCACAGCGATGTGGAAAGGACTCACGACCACCGTCATCCGCGACTCGCTGGGTGTCGCTTTCTACTTCCTTGGCTACGACTTTGCCAAGCAACGTTTGACTGCCAATGGGAAATTAGGAGATACCGCCACTCTGTTGACGGCTGGAGCTTTCGGAGGCGTCAGCTTCTGGGCGGTAGCGCTGCCATTCGACACGATCAAGTCTCTGATCCAAGCTGATGGCCAAGAAGGGAAATACACAGGCTTGGTGTCGAGTACAACGCGATTGGTCCGCGAAGGAGGAATGAGGCAGCTCTTCCGCGGCTGGCAGGCGGCGTTCTCCAGAGGAATCCCAAGTGCTGCTATCACATTTTGGACCTTCGAGCGTGCTAACAAATTCCTGAACGAGATGTAATGAGCAGCATCAAATATGGCGACATGCCGCACGGCACTTCGTTGCCGGCACTACAATATATTCAGCAATTAAGCAAGCAAGCGCCACAACGCTGAGCAATAGGTTAAATCGGACCGACCAGTTCTAGTTCTGCCTTGTCAGATCCACTCGTGCGCGCCGCAGTTGCGCCGCGATCGAAGCAACTCGTTCTCCCAAGCCGATCGCCTTATCCTTGAACATGTTGTGAATGGCATCCGGGTCAGTCGGGTAGCATATTGACGGGAAGTCTCGCTGTCCTGGGCTGTTCTGCCCCTCAGGCTCAAACGGACCCTCACCCACAATCGCAGATGCACCAAATGCGCTTGTCCAGCGCTCTCCACCAACGATGATCATGCGAAAGATCATGAGCGAGTGCAACAAATTGACCATCGTCAACTCTTCACCCGCGGACATGCCGCCACTCGTGACAAACACGGCGCCAACTTTCTGGCTCAGGTCTTCGGTGATCGACCAATCACTCAGGAACTTGGTCATCTGCAGCAAGACAGCACGAACGAAATACTCAAGTCAGAACAGCAACGACCTCTCTTGTCTCCCCACCAGTACACGAACCTTCGGCTCGACGTTTGCATTGACGACGTGCGACCCGAGGATCACTGCGTCTGCCCACATCACATCCTCCGCGAACGACGTGTTCTCCAGCGTCCGCACACGCAGCGACGTGGTCTCGTTGCCCAGGACGTTGCGCGCCCCACTCTCCACCGCCGCTGCAAGTTTCGATAGGTGCGGGCCGTCCGAGTACGCGATGAGGACGTTGGTGCCTTCTCCGCGCACGTGCCACGCGCCTCCCAGTACGTCTCTCGACTGCGTGTGCGGCTGATGCAACAGATGCGGGTGCTGTGTCTGCTGCGCCTCCAACCGTTCCAGCACTTGCTGCGAGAGGCCGATGACGTGGACGAGACCGATGGCGGTGCCCAAGCAGAAGAGCAACAGCAACACGCTGGCGGCGCGGCGCAGTCGCTGAGCGTCCGAGTTTCTGGGTGCTTCACTAGCTCCCAGATGCTGCAGTTGGGTGTACGCGGGCGCCGTGGGGACGCGCGGGGGCTTCAGTGGCCGCATCTCGCTGCTCCTCAGAATGCCCTGCGAGTTCATGTGCACTGCTCCTGTCGAATATCTTTATGAGACAGGCTAAGTGCGACAGAGCTGTCCAGCTCGCGGAAGCTATCAACAAGAAGTACAACACATTCACATCGTAACATGTAAGTCCAGGACTCAATTGGTATCTTCAACAGAACGGAAGGCCAGCACATGTCTTCCATTGCAAGGGTGCCTTGGATCAAGGGTTCCTTCAGTGTGCAATCTGCCAATCGCGTGAGCCCCTCAATAAAACTCCGAGGCCCATCGCTAAGAAGTGGGTGTGCACCCAGGCCCATAAATTCTATCAGTGCCGAACGACCTCCACACATCATTTACGAATTCGCCGTGTCCATGCGCCGACAAACTCCTCCTTCACTCCCTCCAAAGAAACGTCCGCCTGATCGTGATCCAGAGCCTACCGCTACCAAGCGCTGTAGGTGGGATGTATCCCTTCGCATCAAGGCAAGTAAGAATATGGATCTAGTCGCGCGGAAACTTACGCTGCAGTCGTTCTGCGAGTGTGAGGCATTGTCACTTCGCTGGGACGACACTATCCTCACGATGAACATGATCACTTTGGAGGCCTGGCTTCTCGCCAATTACTATGTACTGCGGACTATCGAAGAGTCGGATGAAAGTGTGGAGCTACCCGTACTCGACCAAACGTTTTTTCGCCGGTGCATGAGCTCTATTGCTAACTCAGCACGAGCTTCGAAGTCGTGCGAAGACATGTATGATGTGTACAAGACTGCAATGAAGAGGAAGCACAAGGAGGGGGAACCAATCGACAAGTCGAAATGGGTGGATTTTGAGCGAGCAGTTGACTCGTACCTACCATTTCGAGGTGGTACGCGAAGCATCAACGCTGAGTACCTCTGTGCAGGCTGGTTTGCCGAGGCAGCAACACAGATGGCTACCAACGTCAAAAACAGTATGTGGATGAACCTTGGTCGGCGCTTGCGACAGTTCGTGAAGATTAAATACGGCAAGAACTATTCAGACGTGAAGACTATAGTGAAGTGCATCCTGGACACGTCGTACAAACGTGGGCGTTGCTCAAACTGCCGGAAACGGAAGCGCAAAAAGCAAACGCTTTCGGACACCTGTACCGCGTGTATGTCCATCGAGGAGATTGCACTAGAACTCCGCGACTCTATTCCAAGCAAGAAAAACGGGAAAATTGCATGGGGATCGACTCGCATTTTACGTCTCTTCCACACGTGGTTAAATGCGGTCGAGAAGTTCAACAAGGCCAACGAGGGAGACCGGAAAGTCCGCCTCGAACGAGTGTACAGCGTTCTCCCAACCAAGCAGGGATTCACGAGTAGTTATTTCACAATGACTACTAGCACAGGCCTTAGAGATTTACTTCGTCGTAGCCGCGACGATCTCAAGCTGGAAATGACTGTGACGGATTTAAATGGCGGAGTAATTTCGTTGGAGGATAGTCTGAACGAAAAGAATTGGTCTGCTCCCGTGGCGGATTTGTGGTGGCGAAAACTATTTAAGGTGCAGGGCCTGGAGTGCTTCGATTCACAGACTGGATTAAAGAGTTTAAGCTTTCACCATCGAATTTCAACGGATGGAAAAGGCGTGAGCGTTATCCTCCACAAGACGAAGGCGGTGCCAGCAGCCAAACGAACACAGAAGGTAGAAGACTACGACTGCGTTAGAGGTGTAGATCCTGGCGACACGGACATGTTCGTGGCGAGCAGCTACGACACGCAAACACAGTGTTTTAGCGATGAGTTCTTCAGTTACCCATCCAAGCAATTCTACAGCAACTCTGGATATTCCTCCAGCAAGCGCCGTGTGCGTCGAAAGATTGGCCACAACGCTGAAGTGAAGTTTGTTTTATCGGGCATGCCTTCAAAAAAGACTGCGTCGATTTCCAACCTCCAAGCCTACGTCGAATACGCTGTGCCCAAGATGGAGATGCTGTTCTCATTCTTCACGACTAAGGTTTTTCGCAATTTGCGCTTTCGACGTCGAATGTTGGCCGAAAGAAATCTTCGCTTTGCATGTCGAGAGCTGGCCGGACCGCCTGGTCAGCGCACTCTTGTCGCTTTCGGCAACATGCCGATGTCCAACAAGAATGGGGTAATCAAGAAGAAGACGCCTGGGCCGGTGATCAAGCTATGACGCCTTCTCAGCGAGTACTGCGATGTCATGGTGGTAGATGAGTACCTAACCAGCAAGATACACCATGACTGCAATTCACCAGAGCGGATGGAGAACCAGCAGGTCCACCGTCGTTTCCAAGATGGCAAAATGCATACGGTTGGCGTGCACAAGGTGTTTCACTGCTTAAAGCGCAACGGGGGCTGTGGATCGACCGTAGATCGGGACGTCAACGCTTCCAAGAACATGGTGGAAATAGTACTGACTGAGCTGAGAGTGGGTGTCGGTACTCGCCCCGAGCGACTGAAAAGGAAACGAGCTCGCGATGACGATGAAAAATGAAGCACTCTCAACCGACATTACAGGTAGTTCCCAAGGTTTCCACGGAGGGTGGGGGCTGTGTAGCTGCAACGGAGGAGGGCAGCTACACCAATTGGACGCCAATTCGCACAAGTCAATGCGTCTTGGTAACTAGTACTTGCTGCAGATAGGCCGTTTAGTATTTCAACAGATCTAAATAGCCACTGGGATTCCCAGTTAAGCGAAGCAATCTAGTGAGACAGTCGAGGACGAGGTCGCGCACGTCAGAACCACACAGTTTCTACACCAAGCGTGACGGAATGATGGCTGCAAAACAACATGGCTACAGTACAAGATGGCTACATGGTCATGTTGAAGTGGAGAGTTAGCTCGTGGTCGAATACTTGAGTTCGTGGAAGCCGCAGTTGGCGATGGTGCCTGGACCGCCTTTGCCATCGCTGCCGCCGTAGTTGGCGTGACACGTGCAGATTCCAGTGGAGAAGTCGCAGATGCCGTGGTTGGAGCAGAAGGCTTTTTCCCGTGTGCCTTTCACGGATGCTACACCCTGAAGAGTTTGTCCGCCGGTGACGAACACGAGCGAGCCTGAACCATCCAGCGCATCGCCATTGATACGATCTTGCAGCAGCGCGTTGGAGCCCGACAGTGGCGGCAGGTCCCCCAACTCGGTCAGGAAATCCACCTTGATGACAGTGTTGACGCTGTTGGAGCAGGCGACAGCTCCACCTGAAAAAGCCACGGCCACGTCTCCGATTGTGGACAGCTCTTCGAGTGCAGATTTCACAGTGGCTGCTGTAGCATCGAACGCGATACTCACTGTAGTCTCGTCTCGGAAGGTGAGCGTGAAGCTTCCTGCGTCTGCGATGCACTGGAACAGTTGACGCTCAATGGCATCGGTATCAGTGTAAAAGTCGTCGCCGCGCGGACACTCCTCTGAGCAGTTCAATAGCAATGACTTGCGTTAGTAGCACGATTGAATGAGTATATGAATGCAGGAAAGAGGCACTTACTCAGAGAGCAGTCGTAGCCAAAGAAGAACGGGTCGCAGAGGCAAGTGCGAATTCGACGGGCATCCCAAGTGCTTACATCGTTCGGATCATCACCGTAGGTGAAGCCGCGGGTCACGCCGTTAATGCGAGTGAGTGGTGCCAAGTCGTACAGGGTCAAGCATCGACCATTGCCGTTGCACTCTACTTCCGAGCCACCGCAGCTCACTGCACAAGACGAAACAGCACACGTCAGACATTTTAATTCTAACAACACGCACTTTGAGTATTGCAAACGTACTCAATTCGCAGGCACTGCCAGTGTATGGTGGGTGGCACTTGCATTGGCCGTTGCTGCGGTCGCATTCGCCTGCAGTACTGCACTCGCTGCGCAGTTGATGGGCCACATTATCAGCACTTGGGTAGCCGAACCACGAGAGACCAAATGGGCAAATTCTTTCGGAGCAATCTGCTCCACGCCAACCTTTAGCACAAGAACAACGGTAGGTTGGAGTGCCGGCGCATGTTCCGTGGCCACTGCATTGTAAATCCCCTGGGCATCCAACTGGGATTCGTGAAGTTGCGCCACAATCACCGCGATTGAATTCCAAAGTGCCTATCTGGCCATTACCGTCACTGTTGGTGTAGCCCGTGTGGCAAATGCAGCGACCGATTGTGGTTTCATCACAGTAGCCTCGGTTCGAGCAGACTTCGCTTTCCTTCGTTCCATCTACAGACACGATGTCTGCGATTGCTTGTCCACCTCCTGCAACAGCAACACTGGAGCCAACACTCATCTTGCTGTCATCGAGCACAATGGTCGGAAGACTGGAACAAAACCACAACAAACAATAAATATGTTAGCAGAAACGATAGCCTTCGTCAGCACACTTGACATACTTTTTAAAGTTCTGCGTGAACGTGAGTCTCGCGAGGTTTGCTGGAGTCTCGCAGGCTTGCGATCCGGAATAGCTAACCGTGATCCCCTCAATGGACGGGAGTTCCACTAGAAGTGCCTGGATTCGTTCTGTTGATGCGTAGGCCTCAATCGGTCGAGTTGTAAATCCGCGAAAGCTCACAGTAAACGTGCCCCCTCCTTGTTGTACAGACGCCTGCATCTGCTCCGTCGGTGCTGGAGAAAATGTTATGTCAAGTGGCTCGCATATCGCACCTTTGACAGTCTCAGTAAAACTTGCAGCAAACTGCAATCGGTTTGAAAGATGAGCGAGTCCGTCCGTGCCTCCATTTGTCTGATCTGCTACAATTTCCGCGAGATCGCCATCTCCGTTAGTTAGCTTGACCACAACGAACCGGATGGTAGTTGTCGTCCCAAAGTCGCTGCAAAACGCGATTTGTCCGTCCGCGTACGTGACATCCACGTCGATAACATAAGAAACACTCTTCTGGATTCTAGTCTCGAGCGCGTCCGCCGTAATGCTAAATGGAATCCCAGAAAGCTTCGTGCCGTCCTCGAATGTTAATGCAAAGTTCCCACTCGTAGCTCCGCACAAAAATTGTTGCTCCTCCATAGTACGGCACGAGTCGAAGCCCTTGACGACTTCTTTGGTCTCAGTGTCAATAAATCCGTTGACATTGTTGAGGTACAGGGTCACGACCCCTTTCAAGTCGAGGATCGAGAAAGTCATAGGAGGTAAATCTGCCAGCAGTGCGCGGTGCCACAGGTTCGTGAAGGTCATCGTCACGAAAGTGCCTCCAGGAGTGCACACGCTGTTGGTGAATCCTCCTGTGTTCGTCATCAGAGAGACACTCATTTGACCGTAGAAAGAGAGTTTGGACAGGAACGCGAGGAACGTGTTGCTATCAGCGTTGTAGGGGACGTTCATGACTGTCTCGTTACCAAACGTGATGGCGAACACGCCAGAGTCTGCAGCGCAAATGAACTGCTGCATTTCCACCGTTCTCCAGCCTGGAACTACGGCACGTTGCTTTGTGTTTGTTGTAGGGAAGGTCATACTCCATTCGGTTTGGGTTGGTAGGGGGTCAACTCGAGTCACTGTGATTGCCTCCACACCTTTCAAGGCCAAAAGAGACGTGGCAATTGATGGTCCGAGCGAATCCTGATCCGCAAGTGCTCTGTAGGAGATCGGACGAGTGTACTGTTTGCCAAATTTCAGGATAAACTTACCTTTCGAGAGTGGTGCGTCGGATCGCAGCACAATTGTTTGCTGCTGGTATGTTGTCGAACACTGAATCAGCTGAATCTCGTTGACCTGTCCAGTAGTGAGTGGATCGTCACCAATGGAGCAATCTTTGAGCGAACAACTTGGGCCATGAAACCCGGGGTCACACTGGCATCCGTGGATAATATTGAAGTCCCAAAGTTGGTCATACACGAACACATCGTGGTCGTACAATTCTCGCGAGACCACTTCGTTTTCCGCCAGAGTCTTCATGGAGATGCACTTGCCGTGGTTGGAACAGGACTCGAGGCAGTGTGTGAATTGACAAGCAGGACCTGTGAATCCGGACTGGCAATTGCAAGTTCCACTCGAATAAATGCACGTTCCTCTCCCCGAACACTCTTCAGGTCCATGTGCATCGTTCGTTCCTTTGATAACTCCCCACGCCTTATCCACCGGGCAGTACTGGAGCGAGCAGTCGTAGCCAAAGTATCCTCCGTAGCATTGGCACGTTAGTTGTTTATCACAATGTCCATTGCCTGAGCAGCCATTCGGACAGGACTCTTCCACTGCACCAACCAGCAAAACTCCAATGAATCCAAGAGCGACAATGACACATGAAGATCGGACTGCTCGGTAGTGCTGCATGAACGTCTTGGATCGATGGTTTGCAGTGCCTTCAAACAGGAGTTTCTCGCGTCGCTTCACCACGAGTGACTTGGTCTCAAATATCGTCTTGTCATGAAGCGAAGCACTCCCGAAGAGAGACGATGGGCGAATGGATTGCGTCAAGTTACACAACCTTCGAATGGTTCTGTACCAGTGGAAACTCCAGCAGTGCGTCGGAATGGAGTTTTGAAAAGGCCATCGACAGAGAGGAGCGAAAGTGGTTTTGGATGTGCGGCGTTGGCAGCGACAGAAGCTCTTCAAGCCTATTTATCAAAGGACATCGACGCACAAAGCAGAATTCCACGCCCTCGTCCAGCTCAACCATCAGTTGCAAAGGAGAAAATGAGGTCGATGACGCCTTCAGATGGAAAGCGGCTGAGCAGCATCAATAGTCAGCAAACCAACATCAAACTCGGAGAGAACACAAGACCGACTCAAGTTCTCGCACCGGCTCCGACTCATTTAGTTGTTGACGCGGTTCCTTCGTCACGTCAAGATGCGTTAACTCGTGCAGAATCTCCGTTGTCTCGCTTCCAGAAGCATGTACGAGTTGTTTGGACACTTTGCAAATTCACCTTGAACAATAGACTGACTTGACTCGTTGATGCAGTTGAAGCAGATACACGCTGCACCGATGGGGAATAACACTCGCAGTTCGCTCACACGGAAACTACAATCTCCAAACCTATCTCAAGAAAGGCATATTCCACGGACATCAGAAAACTTGACCCAGTCTCTAATGGACAAAATTCAAGAAGCAAAGCGATTGCGGCAAGCCGAAGAATTGAAGAGCAGTAGTTTTGCGCAGCATCAGAAGTCAGGAGCCCCAAATTGTGTTTTCAAGAGGCTGGCCGACAATTTGAAGGACAGTTGGATCAGTTCAATTGACCAAGCAAACTCTTTGATGGGCACGAAAGTGTTGCCACCGCCAGCGGTGATACCGCTACAAGAGCAAAAGTTGTGCTCGGTAAGACCTTCAATGCCAAAGGATGCACCAATTCCACACGCGAAACCAGTTATGCCAACAATTCCTCTTCTGCCTTCACCGCAACCCACCGAGGCATTGAAAGAAGTTGAACAAGACGATAAAGCTGTGAAGAAACGTGCAAAAGAACTACATGTAGCACACGTGAACGGTGAATCAAGTGTCAACGATGTCATCACAACCATAAAGTCTGTGCAGATTATTCAGCGATCATGGCGAAGGAAACGGACTCCTGCTCATAGTTGCAAGCGCAAAAATGATGATCCTGACCAAAATCAAGTGACTCTTGTCATCGACAAGGAAAACGAAAAGAAGCATGTGCCTCTATTGTTTTCTAACACAAGAACGAAGTGTCAGAAAGAAATGGAGCAGCAACAAGTTCAAGCGAGTCAAACGTCAAGAAGTGATGCGAAAAACGCTACGATAACCAGCGGTGAAGTTGGCGTTGTTGACCTACAGGGTACAGCGTGTTGTTGGCCTTCGTATGACCCATGGACAGATCACGAGTTGGTATTTCTTGAAGAAGGTCGGTGCATTGGCGAGCTCCAAGAATCCGTTCGCAGAGGAGTCTCGATGGACCAAGAGGAACTTATCTGGAAGCGTCCACAGCATGTCATCCAGCAGCTAGAAACCCAGCGAGTCGCTACGATCCAGAAAACTCGAAGGAAACGACCACACCGTCGGCAAGACAAACTTGACGCAACGGTATTTGCTGGAGATCCAGAACCTGTTTCGAGCGGCATGAAAAAGACTACCTCAGTCGTTCAGGCGCCCACGTCTAAAAACTTTGAAGGGCATGTGATCGACACTAGCAGTCGAAAACGAAAACGTCTTCAAGTCCGAGTCTATAAGCTCAAGAATGCAAGAAGAGGAGTGACATTTTGCACAACAAGAACGTCGTCAGCTTACAAACCACGGAAATCATTTATCCGCGTTCATCGCACCAAAGAATCACATCGGGCGAACTCTAGTGTCGATACCAGAGGCGAAGAGGTGATATGTGTACTGCGTGAACCACTGGGCATTGAGGACGCTGGCCATCCACGCGAAAGCATCAAAAGCAGCTCACCACTTGCTCGCAGCACGGCCAATCACCTTGGTGAAATCGACACGCAAAAAGATCAAATCGCGCACCAGAACGAGTCAACAGCAGCTGCTTCAAGCACCACGGCGCTTAATCGCTTCGTACTTTTCTCCGACTTTGGAAACCCCCCAACAACACTTCCACGAAATGACTTGATTTGCGTGGGAGACCTTGCTCTGGCTGGGAATTTGCTTCATGGGGAGCGTCACTGCCAAGCTGCCGACGAGGTGACCAATACAAGCAAGGATTTCATTCCGCTGATGATGCTACCGTCTGTCAGTCGGGGGAGTGAGGTGTCTGATCGCACACTGATGGTGTCCAGTTGGAACGAAGAAGGAGATGCCTGCAGTGTCGGTGCAGGTAGTTGTGTGGACGTCCATCCTTTGGATCACATAGCGATTGAAAGCTGCAGCAGCATCAGCTATAACCAGCGCTTCGGTTCTGTCAACGAATTCTCTGAGCTTGCAACGGCCAGGAAACTGCAAATGGACAACCAGATCCAACAGAATTGGAGCTGTCATACATCTTCCCGTGGGAACCATTCCCTTGGACGAGTTGCGACAAAAAGACCCAATGCAGGCGCTGGAAGTCAGGAGGAGCGCTGTAACGGAGACCATGGCCCAGCTCCACACCAAATACCGAGATGACGTGGTGCAGAACGACAGCAATCAGGAGCTGGAGGAGACGCAAGAGACTGCAACGATGCGTCCCCAACTAGACGAAGCCAAGCGCATGGAGTTCCTGCGCGTCCTGAACGACTTTAAGCGCTGTCTGCAACAGTCGTCAGTCTCCTCCAGCAGTGCGAGGGAGACCGACGCAACTGAGCCCAGTAACCAGCTGCTTGACGATATCCAAAGTACCACTGAGTCACACCTGTAGACGAATGCCATTCGCACATCCCCCTCTCCGTGTCTCTTTCAGTGCGCCAGTCGCGTCGCCGTTGCCCAGTCGCTGTCCGCCTCAAAGCCGCACCATGTCCACCCGTTTGGCACGCGAATCTTCCGCTTGCTTACACCAATGAGCGCCGTACAGCACCACGGCAACTCGCCGCTCCTGTCACATGCAGTTCACGGCGGTATCCGTACCAGTATCATCGTACCGTATCCATTCTGATTTCCTCCCATACAAATACCAACTACACCAACTTCAAATCACGGTACTCCTCCTCGGTATCTACCGCCATCTCCGGGTTGGGTCTCATTCCGTAACCCGCCACGACAAGCACCAAGCTCCGTCATCATGTCCGGCCCGCAGGTTACCGCGTCCATCGCGTGTCCGTCCCCGGCCTCGTGCTTCATCCAGGAGCCGCACGTGCACCGTCCGCGCCAAGCGGAGCCCAAGATCCTCAACTCGATCCTGGACCACGTGGGCAACACGCCGCTCGTGCGCCTCAACACGATCGCCAAGAAGGCGGGGCTTGCATGCGACCTGCTCGCCAAGTGCGAGTTCTTCAACGCCGGCGGCTCCGTCAAGGACCGCATCGGCAAGCGCATGATCGAGGACGCCATGGCCTCGGGCCGCATCAAGCCGGGGGACACGCTCATTGAGCCCACGTCGGGCAACACGGGCATCGGCTTGGCCCTGGCGGCCGCGCTCTACGGCTTCCGGATCATCATCACGCTGCCAGAGAAGATGTCGCTGGAGAAAGTGGACGTGCTCAAGGCTCTGGGCGCCGAGATCATCCGCACGCCCACCGAGGCGGCGTGGGACTCGCCCGAGTCGCACATTGGCGTGGCCAAACGCCTCGTCAAGGAGATCCCGAACGCCCACATCTTGGACCAGTATAGTAACCCGTCCAACCCGTTGGCCCACTACGACGGTACGGCCGAGGAGATCCTCGAGGCGTGTGGCGGACACGTCGACATGGTCGTCATGGGCGCTGGCACGGGCGGCACGCTGTCCGGCACGGCCCGCAAGATCAAAGAGAAGTGCCCGAGTTGCATCGTCGTGGGCGCCGACCCCATCGGCTCCATCTTGGCCGAACCCGAGAACCTCAACGACGAGAACCGACTGCAGTCGTACCAGGTCGAGGGCATTGGCTACGACTTCATCCCGCAGGTGCTGGACCGCTCGCTCGTGGACCGATGGATCAAGACTGGCGACCAGGAGTCGTTCCTGCTGGCGCGCCGCCTGATCCGCGAAGAGGGACTGCTCTGCGGTGGCTCCTGTGGCTCTGCTGTGGCGGCGGCGCTCAAGGCCGCCAAGGACCTCAAGGCTGGCCAGCGCTGCGTCGTGGTGCTGCCCGACTCGACGCGCAACTACATGTCCAAGTTCCTGTCGGACGACTGGATGTACGAGCACGGCTACGTGACGGACATGTCCAAGAGCGCGCTGAGCGCCACGTGGTGGGCCAAGAAGAACGTGTCGGAGCTGCTGCTGCAGGCGCCCGTGACCATCACGCCCGACCTCACGTGCAAGGAGGCCGTGGACATCCTCAAGAAGGAGGGCTTTGACAACCTGCCCGTCGTGGCGGACGACAACTCGATCGTGGGCGTTGTGTCCGAGGGCAACCTCATCGCGCAGCTCATGCCCGGCCGCGTGCACCCGACGGACGCCGTCGAGAAGGCCATGTTCAAGCAGTTCAAGCAGGTGAACCCGCAGACGTCGCTGTACGAGCTGAGCCGCATCTTCGACCGCGACCACTTCGCTCTCGTCGTCACGGAGCAGAAGCGTATCCGCAAGGGCGGCGAGGCTGAGACCAAGTCGGTCATCTTCGGCGTCGTCACGCGGATCGACCTGCTCACGTACATCACGCGCCACAACGAGCAGTAGACGTCGAGCTACTGCCCCATTCATCCACACCCGTTAGCCGCCACAACCATGAGCCGAACAATACACCTCAACATGAAATTCTAAGGTCTCTGATCCGATCCGTCGCCATTCGCGTCTCTTCCTGCTTCCGGTCGACATGGTCAAGCTGCCAGCTCTGGACAAAGGCGTTTTGCCGCTGCAGAAGCTTCGGGACGAGTACGAGCGCTCACTGACGCACCTTCTGGACCATTTGGGCACGGAACGAGTGTCGTTGGTGTTGACCAAGCGACTGGCAGCGCTGTTGACACATGTGCTGGTGGACGGCCTTGGCGTTCTCAAGAATCATCACGTGGTGGAGTGTCTGGAGCTGTTGGACGACGTTTCCAGCGTCACGCCGGACACGACCGTCGTGTATTTGGCTTTTGCACGGACTAGTGACGTCCGAGCCGTAGCAGTTCATGCTGACAAGTTGCTGGAACAGGAAGATGATGAACGACGTCGACGGAGACTGGCCGTCTACGTTGTAGGCAAGTGGACCACCATGTTGGACCAAGCACTTGACAAGGGCCGAGTGAGAGGCAGGTTCCAGACGGGAGAATTGGCCATGGGCTTCTTCCCGTTAGACACGGATCTGCTGACGTTGGGCTTGGAACGGAGTCTGTACGAGTGCGAGGTGGAAGGGAACGGCAGTTCGTTGGTGGACATGGCGGCGGCGCTGAATTTGCTCCAGCAAGTGTACGGGAAGTTTGGAAGCATCAAGTACAAAGGAGAAATGTCGATGCTTGTCCTGAACCATTTGATGGAGATGAATGCCGGTGGCTCGAGCATGATGAGCGGTGCAGGAGCAACAGGCCAAGGAACACCGGCGGCTCGATCGAAGCTTGACACGTTGATTTTGCTGGACCGCAGTGTGGACTTTGTATCGGCATTTTCCACACCACTGACGTACGAAGCAGTGCTGGACGAGCTCATGAACATCCAAGATGGGTTTGTCACGACGTCACCACAGATCTTACGGGCAGATGACAGCGCTAGTGATGTTCCTGTTCCGGTGGCACTTAACTCGACTGACGAAATCTATAGGCAGATTCGAGACAAACATATTCATACGATCCCAGCAGCTCTGAACGTCCAGGCAGTCGCTGTCAAGCAGCGTTTCGGTGAGTTTCAACGTGTCAGTGCCACTGCAACAGCAGCAGAAGTGAACGAGTTCGTGAAGGCGGTGCCCCAGATGAAAGAGTCTCAACAGTCCATTGAGCAGCATATTAACTTGCTGGAATACCTGGAGACAACTACATCAGGTAAACCATTTCGCGATCTTTGGTACTTGGAACGAAAGATAATGGACCAAGCAGACAGCGTGCTAGACACGATAGAAGATCTCATCTATCGGCACGAAGACCTTCTGAAGGTCTTGCGTCTACTCTGTCTGTATTGTGTAGTCAACAACGGCATGGTGCGGCATGATCTCGATCGCTTCAAGATGCATCTCGTCCGAGCGTACGGACATGAGCTGATCTTCTCATTTGACAATTTGAAGCGAGCTGGAGTGCTTTACGAACGACTCCCTGGTGCAGGTCTTCTTGGTTCCGACGATACAGCGTGCTCGTTCCAGTACGTTGCGCAGAATCTGTCGGCGCTTGATGTGGATGTCAACATTCGAAACCCGAAAAATGCTGCTTTCGTTACGTCGGGCTACGAACCGATATCCGCTCGCCTTGTCGAGGAGATCCTGAAACATGGTCACTGGAGAAGCATCGACCATGTTATGAGCCATCTTCCTGGACCGCGAGCAGAAGTACACTTGGCTGAAAATGACCGACAAGACAAAGCAGTCAATCCAGACGAAACCAAGAAACTCAAGCCAAAGAAGAAGACTGTTGTCGTTGTGGCTTTCGTTGGTGGCATGACATTCCTCGAGATTGCAGCGTTACGGTGGATCGCGTCCTTCTGTAAGAGAATGCTAGCAGCTCGCCCTGACAACTTTATTGGTGAACTAACGTTTGATGTTTGTTGTGCATGTAGATCCTGTTGAGCTTATAGTTGCCTCAACGAGTATTCTCAACGGTAAGACGTTCATTAGCGAACTGCTGGAGCATGTAGCACCCACTACAGCGTGAGGAAAGTTTTCATGAAGCAACAAGTACAGAAGTCATGAGGATGGCAAGTTTGTAGATTTAGAGGTAAGCGGCAAACAACGAGGCACTTTTGCTAACTTGCGTGTGGTTTGTAGCTATCTCCAGTGGTGGTGTCTGGGTCACTTCCTGCTCGGCACTCCCCACGGTAGTTCACGCAGTCTACGGGCTTGTGACCTGTGTAACCTGGAACATTGTCGGTGTGGAATAGTCGAAGAGCTACTCGTGGAGTTGGGTGAAGTTGATTAACGTCTTCAGGGCCGTTAGCTTGCGCGATTGCTTCAGCACTGTGAGACGTCAGCGGTAAGAAGCCTGCGTAGCCCGGGATTTGGTTGGTGACACGACTGGTTCCTGGATTCAGGTCACTGGTGGTTGATGCCATGCCGCGCTTCCTCATATACGGGCGATCTCGTGGGTTTTCACCGTAGGTGCCAAAGTCCATTTGGTAAGTGCTCGGTGGCGTCGAAGAGTGAACCAGATACTCGTCAAGCTGCTTTTCAGAGAATGTCTTTGACCCCCACAATTTGCTGCCGGAGCTGGTGGTCTTGCCACGATTGAGTTCACGATCGAAGAGACTGTCAACATGTTCAACAGCCTGGCAAAAGAGACTCCAAGGAATTCGGTCACGGACACTGCCACGTCGATCCAAGAAGCTGTGGAACACTTCGACGACTCGAGGAACTGCAGCGTCACCAAGTGCGAGCTTAAGAACCTCCTGCACCTGAGCTAGCTGGATTGTGGCTTCACCTTGTTGCTGGCCGGACATCTTGGCGACGGCCATGAAAGCTTTCTCGTACTCTTCGAGCGACGCGAGCAGAACACGCCTGCGCTCCTCATCAAACGCCGGGAAGTCGTGCAGATACGTACTCGAAGAAATGAACGGCTTGGACTCCGGTCGCGCATGGTTCACACTCACCCCTCGTCGGTCAGGGACGCGATAGTGTTCCGGCTGCACTAATTGTCCGCTTTGCATGGCAACCGACTCGTGCGTGTGCGTCCCCATTCGATTCATCGTCGGCGGCGAAATGATGTGCGAGCCCATGGAGGAAAACTTGGTGGCTCGCTGTTCGTAACTCTCGCCCGGCTTGAGTGTCGCGCAATGCTGCACCGCAAAGGACTTGAATCCCTGGTACCCGTACGTCTTGGACGCGCACATGGCTGTGGAATTCCTTGATCCGACTCAACGAGGAATGCTCGAGTGCCAACGCCATCTTCCTCGAGACCAACCTGCTATTTTTGAGGACACCATGATCAGAATCAACGTACATGTACAAGGTGAACAGGGAACAACTTGGGCTGGCAAGCACAGCGCTGAGCGCCGAGGCAATCGTCTATTTGTGGAGGTGGTTCTTCCTTCGAGGGAAAGTGTCGAGCTCTGCAGGTGGATGCTGCACGGCTTGGCACTTCGCCTACGAAAGTTGCTGATGGGGCACAGCCGCCGCCACGAAAAAGCGGTCGACAACGGGGCTCTTGGTCTACTTGTCACGCATAGCAGCATCAGCAAAGGTCACACAATGAGGAACTGACCTGTGACGCGCTGACAAAGTTGGTTTAGTCCTGGAACTCGCAGATCTCTGGGAACGTGCAGCCCGAGCGGGTGAGCACGACCTGGGCGGCCCAGTGGCCGGCGTTCACGCACTGCTCAAGGGGCAGGCCAAGCGCCAGACGGGAGATGAAGCCACCGACGAAGGCGTCACCGGCGCCATTGGTGTCGACAATGGACGAAGCGGTCATCTTGGGCACGTCGAACGAGTGGACCTTGCCCTGGTGCACCACGATGGTGGGGTCGGCGCCCTGCGTGAAGACGACGGTACGGCAACGCACGCCGCTGGCCTTGTTGAGCTGCGCAGTCTTGAGAGCGATCTCTTTGACGTCCTCGCCCCAGCCCTGCACCTTACCGAAGGTCTTAGCCTCGCTCTCGTTGCCGAACACGAAGTCGGCGAACGGGAGAGCAGCCATGAGAGGGTCCTTGAAGAACTCGACAATGAAGGGAGCCGAGAGGTTGATGAGGAAGACCTTGTTGTTGTTCTTGGCGTGCTCCGCGAGCGTCATGACGGCCTGAGGAGAGACTGTGAGGTGGAATCCGGCCGAGTAGAAGTACTGGCCCTTGTTGATGATCTCTTGACTCTCCGGCTTGGCCAAGTGGTCGTGGTGGAAGTGGTTGGCAGCCGACAGATCGGCCACGAGCGAGCGCTCCGAGTCCACGACGCACACGGCGCACGTGCCCGTCTTGATGTCTGCGTGCTCCAAGTACGAGACGTTGACGCCGTCGGCCTGGGCGCACTCCTTGAGCTTAGCTCCGTGGGCGTCCTGGCCCACACTGCCGAAGAAGGACGTGGCCGACTTGTTGTGCTGGTTGAGCATCCACTGCGCCACGCGGATGCTGTTCTGCGTCGCGCCGCCAGCCACATACACGGGGTTACTCTTGACGAGCTCCTGGAACATGGGCGCGTGGCTCTCGTCCGCCAGGATGGCGTTGTCCAGCTTGAGTCCGTACTTGGTCAGGAACTCGGGGGTCACGTCGGCCAAGATGTCGAGCAACGGGTTGCCCAGGCCCACGATGGACTGCGTCAGGTTCTCGGAAGCCATGGGGGGTACGGGGGTACGCTGCTGCTTGCGCTGCTGGACGGAAGGTGAATGACACTCCGAGTCAGTATACGAGCGCTTCATGGACGACCGTTACAAAAGTGACCAATGGGGAGCCGTTGTGGACGCTAGAGGTTCGGGCAACCCTGGCCACCCGTTTCCCGCGGTGTGATTGGCCAACCACTTCAACTACGTCCAGCAATGCACAATCTATTACTTGCGGCCACTCGTGGCAAAGTCGCTCTACTGCTGCGACTTCTTCTGCTTTCGCTTCTTGTTTTTGCTCTTCTGCTGGCTGCCGTCGGTTGATTTGCGCTTCTTCGATGCGTCGTCCTCCGTCTTGCTGTCATCCAGCTCGACCACCACGTGCGGGACGCCTGCAGCAGGGGCAGCAGGCTTCTTGTCCGCGTTCTTCTTGACCTTCTTCGCTTTCTTCGTCTTCTGAGCAACAGCCTCGCTCTTCTCACCTCCGGCAGCAATGGTTTCGCTTGCAACACACGCCGAGAGGCACGTCACACGAGGCTTCGTGAGCAGCACAGTCGAGGCCATGGGCTCCACCGACTTGTTGGACTCCTCCGGGGACGAAGCATCCAACGTGAAGGACGCAAAATCCCAGATCTGGAAAGCACCGTCAGACGTTGCCAGCACAATCCACGGCAGCTCGTCCTCGCCATGCGCATACACCACTTGCAGGCATCGAATGCGAGCGTTAATATCCTTGTGGGTTACCTTCCCAACCAGCCTGAATGAAAGGTATGCACAGCAGAACATCAGTTAAGAAGTCCGCGCGACATTACATAATAGCCAAGTTGTAGGTAGTACTTACGTTCCGTCGGTCTTCCATACATAAATATACTTGTCATCTCCTCCACAGACAATGTAGTCATCCGTGGCGAACACGGCGCAGTGAATCTTCTTCGAGTGCTCCAGCGTGCCCATCAGCTACCGTGAGCAAAAAAATATTAAATATCCAAAGTTGGAGCAGCAACCATAGCCATATTCTCTTAAGACGCACCTCTGCGTTCATGTTGAACACCGACAGGTCCTTGCCGAAGCCTAGAGCGTAGTGCGTGCCCTTCTGCGAAATCATGACGAGCTCCGCCTCCTTTTCGAGCCGGCGGATGAACGCAATACGGCCCTTCACCAAGTTCCACATCCGAAGCGTGCGATCACGCGCAACTGAAAAGCACATCTTTCCACTCGGGTGCACTGCGATTGAGTTAATCTCGCCCCTACCACGACGAAAAGCCCATTAGAACCCCATCACGGCACTCATCACCTCTCCAAGCACGTACTTGTGACCACCCAGAATGTGCAAGCAGTTCCAGTCCGACGTGCGCCAGATGCAGATGGAGTTGTCGGCGCTGCCACTGAGCACGTGGCTCTGTCCGAAGAACTCGAGGCTCGTGATGGCGCCGTGCTGCTCCATGAGGCTGCCGACCTCCACGCGCTTGTCCACGTTGTAGATCCTGCACGCAACAAAGTAAAAACATCATTAGCCATCAACTATAGCATGGCAACGATTGCAATGGATCAATTACGGCCGCGTACTTGATCATCTCGTCGTTGGCACCGGACAGAAGCGTCTTGCCCTGCTTTGCAGCCATGAGCGACACGCTCTTGATGCACTCGGCGTGGGCCGCGTATCCGAACGTCAGCTTCATCTTGGTGCTCTCGCCTGTGGCCACCGTGGGGCACTCCCAGCCGTACAGCAAGCCTTCATACGTTCCAGCCACGACGCGGATCATGCTTCCCAGTACACTTTAGTATGGAACTGACTGGCGGTGGACTACCACTCGTGCTAAGTGCGATTCGGGGCATAGGATGTGACGAACGTAGCCTCTGGGGCCGCGTTGGTGGCAGTAGCCATCTTGAAGTCTGCGACGTGTGAGAATGGTATTTCCATCGCCGTACTGGGACGGCGCAATGCGATCGAGCGCTCTCGTGTCATAGTCATGGGAGATGTTGCTGTTCAACATGAGCGCATTGCGTTGGTTTCGCTGGTTCAGGAGCGCAGGCCATTGCGGTCACTTTCCTTAAAGACGCGAGTCGAAAGAACCGAGCTCTAGAGATACTCCACCACCAAACCTTCGTCGGAAGACCCCAAGTACCAGCTATGGACAGGAACTTGAACGTGTTGGTGCCACACCGCGAGGAAGACAACGACGTCCGCGAGTCGGCAATGGGCGGCAAACACCAGCGCAGTCTGTCGCTCTCCGCCAAGTGGGCAAGTGACAAGGCGATGGCCATCGAGTATCTTCGTCGCCAACGCGTAAGGAGTTTTGGTAGAGACTGCATTGGGGTGAATGCAATAGCTAACAGGGTATTTTGTAGGATGTGATGACCTGGATCGAGACTGTACTGAAGCGCGAGCTGCCAACCACCGATTTGTTCGAAGCGCTCAAGTCGGGAGTCGTGCTGCGCGAAATGGTACGTGTGGTGCTTGCTACGTCGGCTTGAAGACATCATGTGCTTACTTTGTTCCTTCACCTTTTTAGATGGAGACGCTGTTCCCCGATGTGTCGAACTGCATGTCGCCAATTAGCCGCAACTACTCGAAGCGAATGGCTCCGTGGAAGGAACGCGAGAACATTTCGGTCTTCCTGAGGCAATGCAAGTCGTACGTTACCAAAACCATGGCAAGCTTTGGAGTTATCTCGGATACTTATGATTTCTTGTTTACCCTTTGGCAGGATTGGGATGTACGACTTGTCACTCTTTTGCACGGACGACTTGTATGAGGGCACGAACATGGTCCAGGTACTCTTCTGCGTGCAGCATTTCATGATGTTCTCGGAAGAGTATGCTGGTCACCTTTTCAAGCCCATCGCCAAGAACGAACCTGTCGAGTTTTCGAACCAAGAGGTACGGCACTGTCGTTAATACTTTCATCCCAAGGTACAAATCTAACGATGCTGATGCATTTACAGTTGGAGATGGCGATGTCGAAGATTGAACAAGCAGGAGTTGATGCGAAGGCATTGCAGGGGCTGATGTCGGCTAGCAGTTCGGTAGTCCCCGAGAAAGTTGCTGGAAACGAAAAAGAGAGTGTTTTGCGAGCAGCTTCAGAATCCGCAACTACATTGTCGAAAGAGGAGAAACTCAAAAGCGTCAAGGAGGAAGAACCGGCTCAAAGCGAGGATTGCTCCGATGCGAAGGTCAGCGTGCAGACTGAGGTATGCAATCAGTTGTCGGAAGACAAGCAGGATGTCGACAATCCTGCTGATGACGACGATTTAACCCCCGAACAGGAGACTGGAAGCGATGCTGACGTCAAGGAAGAAGTGGCTCAGTCTGAGGTCATTTCCGTGCCTGAACACGAGACGAATACGGCCGAAGCTCCTCTTGATGAAGCGATTGCAGCACAAGATGAAGAAATCTTTGAAGTCATCAAGCAAGTGCTGTCGGATATGGCAACAGCAGTCGAAGAAGCTGAAACCGAGGTGCAAGAGAAACCCACCGAAGAAATTCCTCGTGTAGAGGTTGAACCAGAGGTGTCTACCGTGGAAAGTATCACAACTCCAGAAGAGGCTGTTGCGAAGGAGGAGAAAGGCAAGGAAGAGGAAGTGGTTACAGAAGGATTTGAAGGCTGGGCGGTGCAAGTCGAGGCAGGAACAACTGATCAGAGCAATATCGAAATTGAGCTGACCGATGAGATCGCGAACCCTACAGTAGAGTCGACGGATGCTGCTGCCGAAGCAACCCCAGCTGAAGAGACTGCAAGTTCTCAACCTTTAGCACAAGTGAAAGATAACGTGGCGGACAGTGCTGACGACAAGCCTCAACAGACAGATGACGAGGAGCTCGAAGCGAAGGCGATGGCAAAATGCACATGTGGCAGGTGCGCTATTATGTAGGCCTGATCTCGTTTGTAGTTCTTGTAGACAATGGGTAAACGAAATACCTTTTTCTCTCCCTTATTCACAGGCATGCAGATTTTGAACTGCTACTCCTATCCACGGTTTTTAATGCTTGAAGTAGTTCACTCCAGCAAATTGAACTTGTAACTTGATCCTACAAACGAAGTAGTAGAGTAGAAGCAATAACCGGGCGTAAAAGAAACTTGGTCCATTCTACTTGAGGTCACTCACGCACAATATTCATTGAAATTAAAGCTTTGACAAAGTCGTGGAAAAGTTGTTTTTACTCCTCTTTTTCACGGTCGTAGGCAATTAGCTCTCTCCAGCAATCATTTTACGCGTCCATTGAGGGTTATGTAAGCGTATAAAGGCAGATAACGACTTCACGCTAACAAGGAACTCTTGTTACCAAACGATGCTAATGAGATATGCACTCGCACTGTCCATCGGTGGAATTTACTCGCCACAACAGATGAGTGCATCTCCTGTGATTTCGATGCACGGAGTCTCATTTTGCTTAAACGAAAGCATGAGGCTCTTGAACTCTTCAAAATCCGAGGAGCTGAGCAGGACATCGATCACATCCAGTGGAATTTCATCTACCCAAACAAGTAAAACACGTGAGACTACCGTCCTCGAGTCAACGCCCAAAAAATAATTTTGTTTGTCTACTTTCGTGTTCCTGAATCTGGTTGCACAGTTCATCCATCGAGAAATACTGCAAAATAATGTTAGTTTGGGAGGAGAAGATGGCTTTACTCAGATGTAGCCAACCTCGAGCTTCTCATGCAAACGCCGGTCGATAAACGTTTCTGTAAGCGTGTGGTCGTACAGATAGGCAACGTCAGATAGACAGATATCCCCGGCCTGCGACTGACGTACCGATTAGGTCGGTGTACTGCTGGAAGATATCCATGTAGATGAGTTTGTTTTCGGACACGTTGTCGAAAATCTCTGCCGTCCCGCACAAACTAAACTTGGTCAGCATGACGAAGTTCCCACGAAAGTCTCGTCGGCAAGACCAACAGGGCTACGACCGTCAACTTACCGCAATTGTTGCGGCAGAACTCGCTCTGCATGTCCACGAACTCAGGATCGATCAGGATGTCCTGCAAGACGCCAATCATCTCGTCGAACTTGGTCTCCTGCAGGTGTACCCAGACGCAAGTTAATGAACCAATCCATATGACCGCAGATATGTTGCTGACGTCTTTTACCTCCGTATTTTCGTCGCCCACGTCGTTGTCAAAGACCTCCTCGTCAAAGTCGGCCATCTCGGGCTGGTTCATGGTCTCCTCTGACAACGACACCCAATAGTAAGCGCCCGAACCCAGTCTCCTCTACCAATAGTGACTAATAGCAGCAGAGGAAGACGCACCTTCACTCGACATGGCTGAATACTTGTGGCTAGTTGGCTCTCGATCCAGTAGTGCAGAAGTCGGATCTTGAAGAGGCGGCACTTGGGTGAAACGCGCGAAAGCTTCTCCCCGAATTTCCACCGCAACAGACCACGAAACTACCGGACGGATAGCGATGGATGCCATGCAAATAGCAGCTACCGTAGGGCTTCAGCCAGTGCATTGAGATGCACATACGCAGAGTGACGGTCACTTTGTTGCCTTTTATCAAGCCAGTGCTACTACACCTTTAATAGCTGCTATCCCCTTTATAACCGTATTTCGGTTCAATATAGAAAATTGGAGGGAACAATGCTAGAATCGGTTGACTTGGCTAAACTATACTGCAACGGCACGAGTCTTTGCTTCTTGACCGCTGCGCCGAACCCACCTGCGAACCCACTTCCCATCGTCCAAGCGCCAGGATTCACAGCCGCAAAGCGACATGACACCTGCATCACCTTGAACAGGTTTTCGAGTAAAACCTCACGCGCCGAGGTTTTACCGCGAAACGTGATACCGGCCCACGTTCTCTTTTTAGAGCTCCTTGATAGACAGCGCGACGACGCCGCGGGCAACTCGGCGACAGCTTCCAGCAGCGCGTACGCCCCAGAGTCCGATATGCGCAAGAACGGGTGGGAGACGCCGTTCCACGTGCTGCAGCTGGCCACGTGGGTGGTCTTCCCGGCCGTCATGGCGCTCTTCTTCGCCTTCTACACGCCCATCATGGACCGCACGCCGGCCATCGTGCTCAGCGTCGTATACGCCGCCGCGTGCCTCGTCACCGTCGTGTCGGTGGCCATTTGTACGGGTACCGACCCATCGGACGACTACATCACGCGACCGTCGGTAAGTGGCAGCACAGGAGACCGTTAGACGGAAGAGTCCGCTGACAAAGTTTGCTATTGGTGTTGTGATACTGCAGACGATGGGAGACGCGAGGGACTCACGCCCAGACGACCGGGTCTACTGCAACGTCTGCATGAAATACGTGTACGTATTATTGACACAGAGCAGGAGGAGGCGACGAAGAAATGACAGATGTCTTGTGCTGCAGCAACAACCAGAGTCGCCATTGTCGACTGTGTGACAAGTGCGTGGACGTGTTCGACCACCACTGCAAGTGGCTTAACAACTGCGTGGGCAAGAAGAACTACCGCTTCTTTCTCGGATCCGTCGTTGGCGCGTCCGTGTTTCTAGCCGTGCAGATTGCAGTGGGGATTTATCTCGTGGTGGAGCTTTACACGAACGAGGATGATGTGAAAGGACATTCGGCCACCAGCTACGGCTGCTCAACGGAGAAGGATGATGCGACGGGGCTCTGTGTGGACGGAGAATACAGTTTGTCGCTGCAGACGCTACGCATCATCCACATTGTGCTGCTGGCGTTCTTGAGCCCGTGGCTATTTATGATCGGCCAACTCGCGCTCTTCCACTTCCACTTGTGTGCGTGCAGCGCTCTCAAGGATCTCCTCCTACCTTCCACACACTTACTAATCTGTGTGTTTGCTGCTTTGACAGGCATGGAAAACATCACGACCTACGACTACATCGTGCGCCAACGCAAGCGGAAAAATGCCCAAGACCGCCAAAACAACGTACGTATCTACCCTGTGAGCTATGACGAAATCTCCGCGACGGAGAGCTGTGGTTCTAGCACAAAAGGTCTAGCAATGGTTACTCTGACCTAGCACGACCAAGAACTCCGTATTTATAGACGTTACCCGATGTGTTCTTACCACGTAATGTTCGTGGCGTTAATCGTTGCAGGTTCGCGTGCCGTGGTGGAAAAAGCTTTGTGGAGAAAAGTCGAAGCCCGATTCTGCTTCCAACAACTCGAAACCCAGCGTCAACCAGACGAGCGATTCGCGTATGTCCGGCGAAAGTGTGCGCAGCGAGGAAGAAGAATTGGCAGAGATTGAGGCCGAAGTGGACGAAAGCCTCGAGGTGCTCAGCAACCAGAGTGGTGAGATTCGCGAGCGCGACAGCAGTCGGCGCAGCAGCAGCTCGTTCCGCAAGAGGAGCAACAGCGGCCCGAAGCGCGGCTTTGGACTCCATGTCGACCTCGGCCAGCAACGGTCTGTACAAACAAATACGAACGGCGACGTCTACACGCCGAGGTCCGAGAACGGCGACACAAGTTACCTGGCAGCGCCTTACTCTCCAGGAACGCCTGTTTCACCACGCTCTGACGCTGGCAGCGCCTACTTTTCTAGCTCTCAGGTGGATGAGACGGAGACGCGAGATGCTGGCGACGCTACCAACCAGCCTCTCCCTGCCTACAAGGTGTCGAACAACTCGTCGATGGTCATGTACGGGCGGCCACCGATCGATTCCCCCAGTAACCACATCGTGTGAGCGTCTCGCTCTCAGGTATCAGCACGTGCAGAGACGACGTCAGCGACTACAGCTTCGCTCGTATGGCATCTCTCTCGCTGACAATGTAGCTTGGACAAAGATCAAGTATTTATGGCGCACACGCAGAGCAAGCTCCACCAACCACCATACACAGACAGACACCCAGACGGCGATCAATTGCTAACTCCGTAAAAGAAAAAAGTTTTGTTTTAGAAGAAAGAAGAGCGACAGCATCACACTGAGCAGTGGCTATTGCAGCCAGCAACAGACTGTACCGTCGTCTAGGCCTCGCGCACAGCCGCGACCTTAAAGCTCTTGGCGCTGTCGTCGGCGCCAATGTCCACGTGCAGCACGTCGACGATGCCGCTGACGCTGGGCGTGTACAGCGTCTTGCCCAGCAGTCCGTTGTCCGTCGAGTGCTCCACCTCCAGCGAGAAGAGCGCGGCCACGGCTGTCCAGCCGCCCATGTCGTACTCGTGCTCCTTGATGGTCGTCTCGGCGCCTGGGGCGAGCTCACGCGTCTCGTGGATCTTGGCCTTTCCCTCGGCCTCCATCTCGTCCGAGCCGAACGTGGCCGTCACCTTCACCGAGTGCGACGTCGAGTTCTTGAGCGCCACGGACTTGACGTACTGCGGAACGGGAGCCATCGTAACAGTAGAGGGATACAGTAGAGGATTCCTGGGCTTCAACTTGCGCCCTGGACTGCGTTTTGGATTGTGAGAAGCATTCTGATTGACAGTGGATGCGGATGGTGTGGCGCACACCATTACTCCATATTCGTACTTAGACGGAGTGCACTCTTTGGTCGCCGTTGCATTCCAGAGCGAAACCGGAGACGGCGCACGCGACGACTCGCGCCGCTTGAGAGACCCGTGCAGCCACGCAGACGGAAGGTATCGAGGCAGACACAGGCGCATTCGACTCGTGAGCGTCTTGGCTACACGTACATACCCTATTTGCTGCGTGATTCTGCCTGTAGCAGTCTACAGATCTCGTTGAAGCCAGTGGATCCCTTGTCGACCGTTAACCCAGAGTATGGCCCGTAGTAAGGAGCAGTGGAAGGCCCAGCAGAAGCGAGCGATGCATACTCAACCCAAGTCAAACAGTTTCTTCCAGATCCAGAGGCCAGGCGCCCTCCCGAGACCCTCGGCGCTCTCCCAGTTGGGAAAACCCGCCACCGGAGCTCCTTCTGCTGCTGTTGCGACGGCGCTGTCGAAGCCAGAACCGATACAAATCGCAAGACAAAGTGACAATTCAATGAGCCAAGTGATCGACTTGACGCTGGACGACGACGAGGAGGAAGATGAGCCCATGGGGGCGTCTGTGACGTCGCAGCTTGTGACTTCTGCTCCTGTAGCTCCTGTTGCTGCTGTAGTGAGCTCTGCGGCTTCTGGTGCAGTCAAGTTGAGTATGTTGGACGGTGTAGGACGTGAAGATTTAGGTGCGACCCAATTGCCGCTGCAAACAGACACCGTGTCGGAGATGATGGTGCCGTTGGCGGAGGATGTCGAGTCGGATGTGGACGAAGATTGGCCGACAGTCCCTTCGTCTGTAGCCTCTTCAGTGCCTTCACCACAGAACTTGTCAGCGCCCGAGGCAGCGACTACGCCGTTAGTTAGTCAACAGCTTTCACATGACCGAACGACTGAGGAGGTTGGAGCTGCGCTGGACGCGATCTGCCGGACGATCCCGTTTTCTCAAGGCGGACAGCAAGCGGTGGGTTCGGCTCAAAATGCTCAGGTGGATGAGAGTGCTCGACACGATGAACAGACTCTGTATGGCAGCGGTGATGAAGAAATGGAGGCGGACGTGGATGAAGAGCTTCCTACCCATGGGGCGACTACTGCCGCCAACGCTTCGAGTTCAAAAACAGCGAGTCGAATTGTTCGTGTCGAGAACTTGGAGGATGGCGAGATTTTTGAAGAGGGAGCGGCTCCCAAATCGTCGATGGCAGTACAGCGTGCAGTTATGCTCGAGCACCAAGACCATTTTAATCCTCAGACAGTGGACACTTTAGGAATTCGTCCGCATCTGCGTAACAAAAAGCAAAAGAAGCGTGGCAAGAAGAAGACTAAGCGGAAGTTGGAGACTATGCAGATGATGCACGGTGCACCAGGAGAAGTGCCGGTTGAGTTCGAGCGAGCAACACGCCAGCGCCCATTTCCAGACGCTCCGCCGCCGGGGCAGTATACCATTGCAATGATGAGGAACGGCCCAAGAGGTGAGCCCATGAATGCTCGCCCTGTGTTTCAGGATCCACAGCAGTCTTCTTTTCGCCCGGGAGGTTTACCTATTGGTGGCCTACTTCCACCAAGGAGACTCCCAGTCTCCCAAATGGCAGCACCACCGCTCCCACCTCCTCCATACGAAGACAGTCAAATTTTACGTGTGAATCGCCAGGGCAGTATGGAGATGCTTGATGGTGGTGTAGACTTTCCATCTCACGCAATGTTCGCGGAGCCGCCAAGGTACGGTGGATTTAAGTATCGATCGGTATCGATGTCCCCGCCTACACCCGTTTCTACTGGCTCAAGACCTACTTTGCAGCGCACTCATTCAAGTGATCAGCCGCCTCTCCACTTTCTCCCTACTTCTGACCATGCTGCCCCCTCCAATTCAGCTGCTAACAAGACAACAAGTGATTCGGATGGTTTTGACCTTGCTAGCCTTCGGGCGGCGGCTCTGCGATCAAAAGCGAAGCGTCCTGCGAAGACATTAACACCAACGATTCAAAAAGAACCCGAAGTACAGGATTCAGTGACGTCACCTTCTTCTCCCAGACGTACAGCCATTGAGAAAAGAAATTCAGAGCCTACAAGTCCCGAAATTGACAAACTCCGGCTTGAAATTCTGAGGTCAATGACACGAAATCGGAAGCGAGGGGTAACCAAGACACCCAGCAAGGGTTTAGCACCACCAGCTTCTAAACAGGAAGCAGCGAAAACGCCTGAGGCGAATGAGCAGCCCTCGGACAGGAGCAGTGAAGACAATGGTGGTCGAGATGGCCACTCGAGTACTGAAGGAGGGGGAAGTGTACCAAACAAAATTCCGGAGGCTTCACCGCCAAAGGACACCGCTGCTGATACTATCGAGTGTACTGTGATTGATGGGTCTTCTTGCGAGACGGACAAATCGACGACTACATCAGAGCAAAATGAAATCGGGGACAAAATGGATTCGCCCTCTGCATCTACGTCGGAGTTACTAAACACTTCAGCTGAAGTGATTGCAAAGACTCCAGAATATAGGCCACTGACAGCGTGCTCTCAGTCGGTGGTGATTCGTCTTAACCTGGAAGACTTTTCACCACGAAAAGGTGGAAATGACACACACGCTACTTCGTCCAAGGCGAAGGCGTCAAGCAGCGTGCAAGATGCTATTAAAAAGCTGCGACAGGAGATTGCCGAGCGCGAGAGGAAACAGATCAGTCGCTTGCTTGAAAACGCAGTAGCCAAACTGTTAAAACAACCTTTTGGGACGGGGTCCTCGTCTAGTGCAGCGTCGTCATCACTGTCTCCGAAACAAGTGTCTCCAGGGCAAAACTCAAACGCTGGAATTGCCAAACCACCGGATGTGACGATTTCTCCGAAGGTTAATATTACAGCGAGCACACTGGGTAAGTCAGTGTCTGGCACAGTTGCGGGTGAAGTCGATGTCCAAGGTTCAACTGATGAAGTTAGCACAAGTGCGAAAGTGATAGAACAAGAGATTGCAGAGGTGTTACCATCACCTGACACGCGGGCATCAGCGGAAATGACGGCAGGGCAAGATGTATCGTCAGCAGTGATCGAGTCCGCCGCGTTGGACCCACAAGGACAGAGCGACACTTCTGGGGTTAGTACATTTGTCGATATCCACGTTTTTCCAACTGTATTGCAGCAGGCGAGCAGTGATGGGCGAAACGGAAATCCGGCGAGCGAATCTTGCGTAAAGAAATCTAAAGAGCCCGTCGCGGCGGCATAGCGCCGACTGCGGGTAAGTCCGTGTGTCTGGGCACCAGCACTAATCGTTTGTTGTGTGTGGCGTTATGCTCCTTTGTTTTATTGCAATAGGGAAACTCGGTGCTGGAAACTACTGATGGTGTACCAGTATCAAATCCGCTTCTCATCCATGAACAAAATGATTCAAGCGGTGATTCAAATCCTGCGAGTAGGATGGACGAACTTGACTTTGATGCTATTCGGGCGGAGTACGAGCAATGTGTGGCCGAGTGTGAGGAGGCGGAAATGAACATCACTCGTCTGTCGAACGAAATGGCTCAACTGGAAAAAACAGTGGCTTCAGTCGAGTCGACAGTTGGGGGATCGTGAGTACGCCACTCTGAAGTGATTCCGTCGTGTAAGTTCCCTGGGACGTGATCGTTGCCTTCACTAAGCGTTGGCGGGCAACTGACGTGATGCCGTGTTTGCTAGGGGCTGGACGAATTTCTCGTTATATGCGTGCGTGTATTGTCAAGTGCGGCTGGGCCATGGGCGGACGGAATGGTGCGGATGATGCCCTGAAAGAATGGTGCGAAGCCGGAAGGTGTAGACTTGCGGAGTGGAGTTCGCCTAACGGGCTGAACACGTCGTCAGGCGTTGCAGACGCACTACTTTCGCTGATGACTTTGTACGCAGGAGGTGATTAAGTTAGGATAGGAGGGAGACACTTGCTTTCTCTAGCTCAAGCTCGAGCTTGCATGTATTTATCGGAATCAATATTTTCGCTTTGCTGTAGTTCGAATTGTACGAGTTCCAGTCCACTTAGAAGTACAGCGGGTTTGAGTATGGCGGGTATCGGTCGTCGATCCAAATGTTCACAAGGTCATCCACCTGCAGAATGATATCCAGCAAGTTCACTTCATCTTTGAACGCCATGGGCGTCGGATGTAGTGGCGACCCACACAAAGTGACCATGAGACTTTCATCTTCGTGGATAAATGCTCTCGCCATGATGTCAAAGTTCACTTCTAGATTCGCGGACTGAAGGAACTGCATCATTGACGCCTTCGCGGTGTCGAACAACACTTGATGCTGCGGGAAAGCCTTCAGAATTTGTGGGCGAACGTATTGTGTGATGAGATAGTCGACAAGTGCTAGCACACGCAGCATGAACGAACCAGCCTTTGCCGCGGTGTGAAGCTTGGTGAACTCACTGGTGCTCACATTTAGCTGCCCGAACGCTCTCGTAGCTGGTAAAATGGTGTCGGCATCATTTTCAACAGTACTGGGGCCAAATGAAAACGAAAGCGCGCAGTGCTTGTTCGGTTTCTTCATACTTGAGTTGGGCTGATTCGGAGATCCAGGAGACGAAGCCTTCTTTCTGGCTGCTGCCAAAGCTTGCTCACGACGCTCCTCCTCCCGTGCTACCAGCGCGTCAAGGTCCAAAAGTACCTCCGAGGATAAGTCTGCCAACATGACACGACCAATAGGTTCCAGAGCTTTTACAGTTTGTGCTTGTGATTCACCAGTCATCGTCATGGCAGACGCAGACGGTAGCATGGCATCCACCTGCATTCCAACGCGACTATTTCCCAGAGCAATCATCTCCGCACGGTAAAATCCGAGGAAACATGGAGGCACTGAAAGTCCAATACCCAAAGGCCCACGGAAGTCCGCGTCCTTGAACGAACCATTGAGTACACAGTCGTCGCCTGTGCCCTTCACATTTCCAGCAAGCTCAGCACTTACATCGTCAACATTTTCACGGACAAACTCGACCACCTTCTTTAAAGTTTGCCAGAATTTGCTGAACGTCTGGACCCGCGTTCGGAATGAGACTTCTGTTGGGCGGTAGCGTCGTAAGTCAAGAACTGGAGGTGATCCGACCGGGTGCATCTCGCCGTTCGTGTTTGCAGCAGCCGATGCAGCGGCTGCGGCTGCTGCCATTGCCATTGCTGGGTGTACAGTAGCCTTTCGCCCAAGTCGAATGCCGTAGATGAAGCCGTCAGCCCCAGTACGAGGCTTGCTGTAGTCAATGCCCAACACAATGCGTTCGTACAGCTTTGACAGGCCTTCGACAACATTGAGAGCATTCAACGTCGAGTAGAAATGGTTAACAGATACTTGCACTGTCGCTGGTTTCCTCGACAAGCGCTTGATCGCATCGAAGAACTTATCCACATCAAATAGCTCAAACGGAAGTTCGTTCGACTGAGCTTTCGGTGATTTTGGAGACGTTGGCAACCCGCGAGCATACTGCATCTTCTTGATGTAAACCAACTCGAGAATGTTCCTCCACGCTGCACGTAGCCTCTCGTCCTGTGTCTTCACGTTATTAACTTCGCTGGACTCGATCGTCTCATCATCAACCGAAAATGCGTTGTAGAACGCGCAAATCGAGGCAAGCGAGTAAAAACTGTAAGAAGAGGGAAACAGTCCACTACTCTTGAGAGTCACCAGCAGCTTAAACTGTGGTGGAGAGAGGTGCAGTATATCTGCAATTGCCTTCATTTCCTTGTCCGAACCGGTCAGTAATGAAGAGAACATCTGTGCTGCCGCCGCTGCAGCACCCAAAATGGGTGTTAACGGGATCAGTGAATCTCCTTCGCCCCCTTCAGCCACGGTTGTTTGCTTGCGCAACTTTTGCTTTGCTTGCTCTTCCCGAATCGCATCGAGGTCGAGCTCCTTAAGCTCTTTCTCCATCATATCGTCGATGAGTTGCCCTGCTATCTTGATTTCACCTTTGATGTCAAGCTTGGCAGGTGGTAAATTGAACGCCAATGCTAGCTCGTAGGGGAAGTACAACAGCGTCAAGTCGCGAATGAGGGAGCTCAAAACGTCCGAGCAGAGCTTTCGGACCATGGGTTCGGGTAAGTCCATTCCACCCTTCACGCGTCTTGTGAAGTTAATAAGCTCAACGCAAGTGGCCTCCGGTGAAAAGAGGAACTCCCACCTGCCTTGACCAACAGAGCCTGGGTCGTCCAAATCCTCCACGTAAATGAGGTTAATAGAGGCTTCAAAGTCCGAATCCATGTACATGCTGTCCCAGATCGACTTCGGTATGCGCGTTCCCTTCTCGCCTACAACCTTCACGTGTTTGCCGCAGCAAACAGTGTGGCCTGTCATGGAGACTTTACACGTAGGAGTGATTCCCTGCGCACCATTTGTCTGGTGGCTGATCTGGATTGAGAAGGAGCTGTCAAAGCTTTCCACGAAGAAGTCACGGAGCCCGTAAAAGATGCCGTCAATGCTGAAGCGCAGCGAATATCCATTCTCTCGTGGATGCCAATACAACCTCCGTAAGGCGTCAAGTTTGGACTGAGCGCAGTGCATTCTTGCTGCCAAATTGACCGCATTTATCGGACTGTCCATTGAAGCAGCAGTCGGCATGGACCTGCTCGTCGGCGAGGGCATCGATCCTTGCTTTGCATATCGCGGACTACCAGGAAATGTTTTCCTGTCTTGCTGTCTTTTTTGCTCTTCTTCCAGAGCCACCGCTTGCATCGACACGATAGTCTTCTCCAGCAGATGAATCTGCCGCTTCAGTTTTTCTTTTTTAACACCCCACTTCTGCTTCTTCTTAGCTCGTTGCTCTTTTGCTCGAGCGTATACCTGCTCTAGATCCTTGACAGCAGCTTTCCACGCGGAATCCATCGCAGACTTGTCCATATTCATCGAAAAGGTGTTAAGCTCAACGCGCGGTGAAGGCCCCGAGTTCCTATTAGCTGACGAACCCAGATCAGGTTGCTCAGCCTCTTTTGGCTGATCAGACTCTTGTGGTACAACATCTTCCTGGTTTTCATTCTGGTCCTCTCCACTGCTTCCGGTTGGAGACTTCTGCGCAGCGTCTTCTTTATCCAATACAACCCAGCTGACCGTGCTGTTAGCTTCGTCATCGCTGCGGACTTTGCCATCACCTTCGTTGCTAAGTGTCTCTGTCAGTTCTATCGGCGGCACCGAGCTGTGCACGCGACGTCGTGTGCGTACCCACCTTCTCCGACGAACGTAGTCTGTGGCATTAGGCTCACTTCGCTCTTCGCCTTTCTTGATCAGGTAGTTAATCATGGTGAAGTCCAAGGCGTATACCCACCCATCTGCATCACACTTGCAAGAGGTTTTGTCCACAGTCCAGTCACTCGTCCACTTCCAGTTCACAGGCAACTGAGGTTCCACTTTCGATCGCGTTTGGCTAGATGGCGACCCATGCAGTCCGCTCCACTGATGTCTATCCGTCGGAAGAAGGTGGCCTGTCATCAACTTTATTAGTACATCGCCTGGAGGTCAAGTCTCGACAACAGTCTCGCACCTGGGAACGAGGAACCCCACGAAAAGCTCAAATAGGAGTATCTCTGGTGCTCGTAGATGTCGTCCACCGCTTCTTCGCCGCTGAAGTCGCGCACACCAAACTCTCGATGAACCCGCTGCAGAAACTGCTCCTCTTTTCCCTGTCATCGATGAGTTAGCGTCTTCAATGCTGTTATCACGTGGTAAATCAATTACAAAGACACCTGGTGATTCGCGAGGATCTCTTCGACGCGATCGACTTTGCGAGGGTCGTGCGCCCAGTAGAACGCTCGCAGTCGTGCCTGAAGACTCTCCATCCGTTCATCTTCATTGTCTACAGCATAGCAAACAATTTACAAGCCACAGCGATGAGTTAAGAGCAGCGCACATCCAATTCCCTCTGGAGGAGTCGATGCACTTGAAAGATCGCTTGCTATCTAGCTAATATCAATCGTTTTCCACACAAAAACTACATCACCAGCAACGCAAGACAACGCACATTCTGGCAACACCTCCTCACCACGCAGAGGGCCCTCGTAGGCGGCGCTGGGGCTCGCCGTCTGCAGCTCCGCCATCTCGGTCCAACGTCCGCAACTGGACGATGGCTTCAAACAGCTCCGAAACGGTTTTCGTATTTCCACCAATCAAACCTCCGTATTTATATCCGCCAATCACATCGTCGTAATCTACATACGTAATCGACATCTTTGGTCACTTTCCGATTCGCCAAGAGCTACGCACGTCTCCTGAGTCATGGCGGATCTCCTGGCTGCAGTGGCCGCCACGCCGCACACCGCGGACGCCGTGGAGAGCGGCGACGTCATCGGCCTCTCCACGCAGCAGCTGGCGGACGTCAAGGAGCAGGCGATCGCGTACGCGGCGGCCCACGGGCTGCTCGTGGGCTGGCGCGACCCGAGCAAACCCAAGGAGCCCACGCCCGCCTTCACGCACATCCCCTTCTGCCTGCTGCCGGTGCAATTCCCACGCGCGCAATTCGAACACGGCGTGGAGCTGTCGCCCATCTATGGACGGCTGGTGGACCGCGTGAGCCGCGACGTCGAGTGGCTGCACAACTGCGTGCAGAGGTGCGACTGTTGACGGGTTTTGTTGCTGTTGAGAAGCGGTAGGAGATGATTCTGGACGAGTTTTGTTGCTGCTGCAGTGTCGTGGAGGAGGACAAGTTTACGGGACGACTGCTGGAGCTCTCGAGACAGGTGCAGAAGGAGGGCGTGCAGCAGAAGGCCTATCTGGGCATCCATCGTTCGGACTACATGCTGCACGAGCCACAGACCGACGTGGCCGGAGACTCGCAGCGGTTGCTGCAGGTGGAACTCAACACCATCTCGTCGTCGTTCGCCTGCATCAGCTCGCTCGTGTCGGGCATGCACAGGTGGGTGGGAAATGCAGACTGCATTGAGGATGCACAAAGGTATCTGACATTTATTGCTGTGTTTTGCGTTGCTAGTTTTCTTGTGAACCGCCTGGGTGCAGACATTCCGGCGCTGGAGAGCACTACGGCGTGGCATCGTCCGAGTATTCGAATGGTCTCCCGCAGAACGATGCTATCACGGAGCTGCCGAGCGCGCTTGCAGCTGCGCACAAGCACTATAGCGTCAAGGAGTACGTTCGGAATCTTTTACAGCGTGATGGATAACATATCACTAATCGCGACTCTGATGTGTATCGAGCAGTGCCATCGTGATGTTTGTGGTGCAGCCCAATGAGGCCAACGCGATCGACCAGCGTTGGCTTGAGTACAACCTGTGGGAGCACCACGGAATCCGCGTACTGCGCCGCACGATGGCCGAGGTGGATGCCCGAGGAAAGCTTGTTGAGCGTGATGGCAAGCGCACGCTCGTGATTGATGGTCGCGAAGTCGCCGTCGCGTATTTCCGCTCCGCGTACACGCCCAACGACTACCCCACGGAGCACGAGTGGGCTGGTCGGACGCTCATTGAGCGATCCTACGCCATCAAGTGTCCGTCGATCGCTTACCACTTGGCAGGCACCAAGAAGGTGCAACAAGTGCTGGCTCAGCCTACGGTCCTTCGCCGCTTCATGTCGGAAGAGGAGGCCAAGCAGCTGGAGACGTCGTTTGCAGGGCTTTACGGTCTTGAGAAGGATTCGTCCACCATCGAGGACGTCAAGAAGATGGCCATCGCGAACCCTCGGTCGTATGTGCTTAAGCCGCAGCGTGAGGGTGGAGGCAACAATCTGTATGGCGACGAGGTTGCGTCGGCTATTCAGAAAATGAGCCCCACAGAGCTGGAGTCGTACATCTTGATGGAGCGCATTTTCCCCAAGGAGAACCCCGCTGTGCTCGTGCGCAACAGCCTCACATCAAGTGGTCCTACGATCAGCGAGCTCGGCATGTTTATCACTAGTTTGTTTGATGCTGAAGGCAAGGAGATCGTGAACAAACACGCAGGTCACCTGCTGCGCACGAAGCTGTCGGGCACGGACGAAGGAGGTGTGGCGACGGGATTCTCTGTTGTGAGCAGCCCACTACTGATTTAGAGAATTTGCAGGTTTGCAATTGCAGGTCCGTAGTTGATAGCGCACCAGTAGTTGAGGCACGATTCAATGGAATCAACTTGTCAAAACTTTTTTCTTGGTTGCATGAACAAATGGAAATATGTAAAAGTCCACATTGACAGCGTGCAGAAAGCTCTATGAACAACGCTGATTTATATGCAACTCGCATGTGAATGACCACCAAGTGTAAATGCAAACGTACAAATTCATCCAACTCAAAGCCTCCATGTTACTTACCAATTTGAGCGATGCCATTGACGATAGTGCCCGGGGAGAAGTGATACAGCAGGCGCAGCTCCCACGCCGCGCCCATGCCGTACTGCTGATAAATATCTTTTAGCTTCACGTAGTCCTCAAGCTCCTGATCACACTGCAGGTCTCGTCTAATGACGACATCGTCGCTCTTCCGGGCCTTGGCTGCAGCGGCTGACAGGCCACTGAGCGTGCAGTTCACGGCCGGCAGGACGATGGACATGTTCTCGTACGAGTCCAGCTTCAGCAAGGCGGCAAGATGTTTCTTGAGGTGCCAAATTTTCAGCGAAGCCTTGGTAACGAAGAGCGTGCGTTCCAGTTTGGGCGCGTTGGGTTGTTCATCTTGGTGCAGTAGCACGCGCAGGTTAACGCGGTCGGAGCTTTGTGGTTCGGGTGGAGGCGAGCTCGTGGCTGCCGACCCAATTTTGGGTTTCTTCCGAGCACTTTCGCTCTCTGAAGCGGTAGCCGACGGCGGGGTGCTGTCACCAGACGATCCACTCTCCGGTGAGCTGCGCTTCTCTCCAACCGGTAGAGAAGAAGTGCCATTGGGTCCATTGGACGGAGACGACGGGCGAGACGACGAGGCCGAGGACGTCGCCTCCGCTTTCTTGCGTCCTCCCTGCACCCACAGCAACAACACATCAGTAACCTACACCAAAGTACCTCCCAGCACTGCATGTGCACTCACATGACGACGCGAGGCCGCTTGACTCAAGACGCCCATGCGGGTGCTCTCCGTGTACGCGTTGTTGAAATGCCTGGAGCGGTTGAGCTGCTCGATGATCTGGTCCTCGTGGCGCTCGAACTCGGCCAGGTTCGGGTGGATCTTGTTCACCAGCGCGTCGAAATTCGGGTCCGGCCGCAGCGAGCGCTTGGACGGGATGTGGATGCGGCAGGACGGACACTCGCGCTTGCTGTGGCGGATGGCGGTGGAGATGCACTCGCCACAGAAGCGGTGCAGACACTCCATGACCACCATCGTCTCCTTGATGATGCCCAGACAGATGGGGCACGTGAGGTCGGCGTTCAGCACGCGCACCGGCAGCGTCCGCGTGGCCGTGGGGTCCGTCACGGGCGCGCGCGGCTGGCGGTAGATGTCGAAGAGCGTGCAGTCGTCCACGAGCTCGATCTCGTCGTACTTGGAGCGCCGGCTGATCTGGAAGTTGGGCGTGTTGCGCACCAGCTCGTCGTACTCCTCGCGCGTGAACGAGTATGGGTTCTGCGGCGGCGCCTGCTCCGTCATGGCCACGCCCAGGCCGTTAGCGATTGTTTGTCTAGTGAGCTTTTGGCGCCTTTATCCCGCAATACTGCGGAAATGGATACACTTCGATATTCAGTCGTATAAATGATAGCAGTTTATCCATTCTCACAGGCCCTGCAGAACCTGCTAGCGAGTGTGACCGCTGACGTGGCTGACTTTTGGCTTTGACCCCCCTCCCTGGATGACCATGGCGCCCAACCTCAAGATGATGGGCGTGACGCTGACGCTGGCCATGGGCACGCGCTACGTGCTGGACACGGAGGACTCGCGTACGTTTGCTGGTGTTGTGTGGGATGGATACAGTCTCGACCTCTGACACTTGATCTCCTTTTGCTGCAGTGCAAACGGGCGTTTTGCGCGCCCTCTACGGCCTCTCGCAGCTCTTTTGCTATGGCGTGATGCTGTTTTTGTATCTGAAGGCCAAGGTATAACTTTTGTGGAGGTTCTGGACTACCTGTGAGATCTAATGCGTTCTTATTTGCGACCAGAACAACACGGAGCCTGGCGTGGTGACTGTGAAGGAGGACTTGGGCTTCGGCCAGACGGGGGAACGGGACGAGAAGATTACGGTGGCGGAACACGACCAACGGATGGTCATGAAGGAGATTCAACGTGTACGTTCCAAAGGCAGAAAATAAGTTTTCGCAGGAATTCTGACCTTGTAGCAATTGTTGGGTATGCTGCAGTACGCTCTGGGCACGTTCGTGACGCTGCTCATCCACTGGAAGTGGGGATTCTTCCCGCCTCTTGTGATCCAGACCATCACGCAGCCGTTCAACTTGTTCCAGTCGCCAGTTGTCAAGGTGACGCTGCTGGGAGAGCGCGCGTGGGGTGACCTCCGTCGTCCGTGGGTGGACCGCAACGATATGAGCAAGTCCATCAACTCGTGGAACGACACGATCATGTCGGCGCTCGGAGAAGCTCCTGCCAAGGTGAACAAGAAGGCGGCCAAGAAGGCGGCCAAGCGCAAAAGCAAGTAGAGCTCCTGTGTGTCCTGATCGAGTGAGACGTCGGTGCTATCGACGTCTTGATACCGTTGAAGATACAAAGTCGGAGGCGTCGCGCGGACGGAGCTGCTCGTGTGGGACCCTCTTGACGACTCGACCGGTACGCAGCAGCAGATCGAACTGGTTCAATGAATGCATCTGCACGATCTTCGCCTTGTACGTGAGCTCTTCGTCACTGTTGTTGCTTTCTCGCTGCCGTCGGCTGCGTCTTGTGGTTGTGCTTCTGCTGTTGTGTGGAGTCGTGTCTTTGCATTCCGGTACCCAGAGGACTTTGTCTCCTCTTCGATAATGGTAATAGGGCAGCTCCTCCGGTTCGTCCAGCAGCTCCATCTTGGACGCCAGAACTGCTTCAAACAAGGTACCGTTGTCTGCGCGAACATTGTAGAAATCGGAGCTGGGGATGCGACGCCTGACAGTGCCTTTGAACCAGCGGCGCCTAGCGTGGAAAAGCACGCGATCGTCTCGGAAAAACACAGGCATCAAGTCGCTCTCGTCTTCCGATTCTTGTTGGGGAATGTTTTCTTGCTCTTCTTCGGAGTCGGAGGACTCGGAGGACGAGACTGCTACAAAACGGCAAGCGGAGTTGACACCGCGCAATCCGTCCGCGTGAGCACGAATGCGCATCAGATCCTTCAGCTCGTACGTTGAGCCTGCCCATTGATCTGTAGCGGAATGAACCGCCTCCGTTTCCAGAGCATCATGGCGTACGCCGGCTCTTCCAGCTGACCTCTCGTATTCTGGTTGCAATCCAGGAAACTGGACATGGATCACTTCGCCGTTCCATTTGACTTCGTGATCGTCGCTTGGTAGAGCGTTCATGGCACCTGCGGCGATAACTCTGGCCATATCTTGGTTCATTTTCTTGAAATGGGCTGTGTAGTTTTGAACTCGAGCCTTCTTTGGTTTGATGGTGGCAGCGGGTTCAATTGCTGAAATTTCAGGCTGGAAGCTCGAGAAATCCAATGCTGGTACCAGTGTTGGCTGCCCAATTTGACTTTGTCTAGCGATTACTGGGAATTCCTGCGTCACCTTGTTTGTCAAGAGAGGCACAGAATCCACTTTATGGTCATGGTCGGCATCTCGAAGACAAGTATTCTCTTTCTTGATGGGTTCTTGGTCAGCATTTGGTGCGGGCATTGGAGGAACAATCCACTGGTCCCACGGCATGGAGATGCCTTTGAGGTCTAGCTTTTGGCTCCTCTCACGATGCAAAGTTTCGTCTTCCAGAAAAAATCTGTCATATTGCGGGTCATACACGACGTTGAAGAGCTGATCATTTGTATTCGAGCGCGGCGGAAATTGATCGGTGGTGTGCTCTGCTTCCATTCCGAAACAACCGACCGAGAAGAAGGAGTCAAGAATGGAAGGTCACAATTATTATGGTGTTTCGCTTTTTCAGGCAAAAAAACTCCAGCAATAATGTGATGCCAACCGCGAAATTGCTCGTACGAACGAGAGCGATGTGGAGGGCAAGATGATGATTGTTTCTTGCGGACTTATTGACGTCCTGACTGATGAAGCTATCAGTGAACTCAATTTCTGGCTACACCTGGGAACTTAGACTGGCGTCGAAGTCACCATCGTACGCATCATCCGTGCTCAAAGAACATATATACTGGAAGGCAACCGGAATGGTCCAGTTGAAAGCAGGCATCTCGTCAACACACGCCTTGTTCAACTTCTTCAGATCTCCTTCACCCTTCACGTACGACGCGAGCACCGTCAAACCACAGAGCGGCTGAAATGAAGTGCTGTCGAAGAGCGAGCCTTGCGTGGTGTAGTCGAAAGTCACGAGCTCCTTTTTGCCACCGACAAGCGCTTCCAGCAAGTACTCCGCATTTTTATTGGGAGTAAATGTATCCATTTTGCTACCCATGAGCAACACGCTCGCTTGGTCCGGGATCTTGGCGGCCTTGTTCCAGTATTCATCACGTTCGTAGACGATGCCGTTGCCTTTGTAGTTGCCAACCTTCAGTTTGTCACACGTTGGTGATTTCTCCTTGGAATATGCACAGTACCATGGCACTACCGTGTAGGATGTTCCAGTACTTGCAGTTTCCGATTCAAATTGGGTCTTCAGTTTTGAGATCGACGGCGATGGCGATTCCCACATCTCCGAGTAGGTGATTAAAGAAGTGAGCACAGCCGAAGTGATCTTGTCTTCTACTGGCGGCGTGTTGACCATTGAGACATAGTGCTTCAGGACCTCGACATCTTGTGACGAACAGCGAAGCAGTCTGAAGACGATCGGTGGGATAAGTGTTCGCATGGTCGAGGAAATAAGGAGTGATCCCAGCACATATCGGAGACGGAACGACGGCGGATCTCCGTCTTGGCCACTCTCTACAGTGGTGATGAGCTTCGCACAGGTCGAGTGAGGGTTCTTGTCGAACTTCGCGTACAAGTGCTTGATCGTAGCCTGGATTCCTTTCGTTTTGAAGTGGGTCTTGCACTCGCTGTCCTCGGGGCAAAGGGCAAGAACGGCATCACTGACCTCGCCAAAGCTGGTGGCCATTGAAGACACATACGGAAACTTGTCGACCGGATCTCCTGATGTCGTCGCGACTCCATCCAAAACGTAGCCCGTCACCTCCGGTGGATCGAGATGCATGACACGTTCCACCCACAGCGTGCCATAACCCACGCCATACACGACCGTACTGAAATCGTTGCCATGGTCGGAGATGAAGGTCGCCAGATCCTTGGCCGCGCTTGTGGTCGAAAATGCAGCGAGGTCGCCGTACTTCTCTTGCAGCTCTTGAGCACACAAAGGAACTTGTGATGTCTCGGTTTGATTCTGGCCTGCTTCGCACTTCAGTAGCGTGCCTTGCCCAGCGCCTCGGTGGTCCATCGTATAGATGTTTACTGCTGAATCCGTTTCCAGGTACAAGTTCAGCATTGGGATGTCCACTGCAATGAACAAAGCATGATGGCACAACAACAAATAAGTGTCGTCGAATACCATGCAGTGGAAAATATCAATTGGGGCGTACACAGTGCGGATGTGTAACCCAGACCACCCTGGAGTATCCAAACATTGGGAGCCGTGTCAGGGTCTGCTTTCTTAGCTGGAAGGCGTTTAACAAACACGTCGACTGTCGAGTCTGATTCACAGATCCCAGGGTAACACAGCGGCGCAGTGTACACTGCACATTCAGCAAGGTTATCGTCACCGCTTGCTGCATCTGCCGCATAGGTGGTGTAGGAGCAGGGGACCAGGTGATGTTCGACGCGGCTGAAGTTTGTCCAGCTACCATCGCAAGCGCGATGGCATAGCACAACTGCATCTTGAGACTTGGGTGTGCTTGGTCGCCGGCGAATTGGAGAGTGAGGCGGTAGATTTTGCTTGAGAGGCACATGGTTGATCACTTTGGTTATCAAAGCCCATGATAACGAGATGAATTCAGTGATAACGACGTTGACGATGACGGAGCTGCATATTTGCTCCCAACCATTGAACGCAAATCGTCAAGCGTCAAATAGCGAGCATTTTTGCTGCAAACCTGCTTCAAGGATCACGAACTCTATGAGACCAAGCTTCATTACCATATTGTTTGTCACACTTGCTGCACAATTACATGTATTGAGTGGGATGATCTTTTTACTAGCTTGTTTAGAAGCATCTTCATTGTCTGTCAATTTATACGGAATACCATTAAATCAAGTACACATGTACACGTCCGAGGAATTGAAGCAAGCTACGTGTCTAAACTGTAAATTGTAGGCAAATGAAGCGAAGCGAGGTGCCATGGAGTGCCCAGCTCTTTCTGAATATCCTGCCAATCCAAAAGCGTTCCCATATGAGGAGGTAATCCAAGTTCGCGTTATCTGCGTATTCCTGTATTGTACATCTCCGAAATCAAAGTGAATCGATAACGCGGGAGCATGGGATTGGAGATCACGTCGTAACGTTAGTGATTGTGCGTATCTTGGCCCAATACTCTTGATACAGTCCACAACAATCGACACAAAGGAGTAAGTACATGTAGTTGCATTCTCCGAATGTCTTTAAAAAAGTGCAAATACGGTCTCCTCTCAATGGTGTTTGAGTGTTGTGGTCATCCGCCGTACAACTTGCCTTTGTGTTATTAATGTCCGGTGTAGAGCTGGCAAGTCTTGCATTGTACTTTTATGACAGATTTGGGTTGTGTGAATCATGTGCTGATAAGCATTCTACAACAATCCATGAGTGTGAAATTTCTATGACAAGGCAAACAATTCTGTTGATATTTGCGCTACGTGCGAACTGAATGCCACTACGTGTGCTCGTAAGATGCATCGGTGCCTTATTCAACACTACATTGAAAACAGTTGCGTAGGAATGAATATTGCTGCTCTTCAATCAAATTCGCAGCCACAGATCTTCAAGTACATCGTCTTCCTCGACTAAATGTTTCTGCAGGTTGGTCGCCAACGAGCTCAAGTCACAAGTCAGCGCTTCGCTAAGATCTTCATGTCGAATGGATCGCAGGAATACACGAAGTCGTGCGAGGCTCCACGCAGCATAACGTCGAGAAAATTGACTGCCACACTTCCAAGCGGTATCAATTTCAACCAAAAGTGTTCGAAGCATGGTGGGCCAGTTGACACCGTCACTTGTCAACGCTTTTATCGTTCCTTCCCAAACCACACCGAGCTCTGCAGCGTCGATACACTTGAGCTTGCCTTCTGACAGCGTTTTTGACACGTCAACGATCAGCTCACGTTCAGAGAGAGACTCCGCAGTGAGTGTGCCCCGAGGCACTTCACTAAGCAAGCTCTTCACCACGTAGCGTCGATGGCACCACAATGCCTCATGCATTGGGTACGACACCATGATTTCCGATATAAACTTGTATTCTTCAACCATGAGTTGTTGTGGCTCATCATTCGCGTCTCCAAAGTGGTGGTTTTTCCTCACGAGCTCGTTAAGGGTGTGCTGCCGATGGTTCCAGCCGGAGTGGTCCGTGACGTGCGTTCTGCACCACTGCTCCATCCGCTCCAGCTCCTTCTGCGTCAAGTCCAGTGGAAGTCGCGACACGATCCAGTGACGAAAGCTCCAGGCGTGGTAATTCCGTGGTTTCAACTCGGCCAACCGACTGCAAACGTCGATCTGCTGCTGGTAAAACACTCGTAGATCGTCTTCTGCAAGCGACTCACACAGTCGAATAGCGAGCCACCGTCTGCATCAACTCTCCTGATCAGTATCTCCTCCAAAACACTCCTCCTCCTCCCTACTAAGCTCTCACCGATACGCCCACGTGTCAATGCTCTTAGGGTGCAGCGTAAACACCAAATTGGTGAACTGCACTTCATCTCGAGCGTCCAGCCATCCTCGCGTCACAAAAGTCTTCCTGCTCTCATACAAAAAGTCGGTAAAAACTCTCCACCTAGAGCTCCTTCCAGCACCCACCGAGTGTTCCAGGCCGTGTAAAAGTCGGCACTGATGAGGAGAACAGCGCGCGTGCAGTGCAGCAACTGCGCACGACGTTCGTTGGCCTCTCCGAGGGTTATTTCGGCCGCTCCTCGCTGCAAAAGCTCGTTCAGCGCGTGGAACTGCGAGCGCGCGGCCTGGAACAACGGGATGCCAGCTGCAAAGGCCACGCCGAGCTTGTGGCTCTCTAGGAAGAAGGCGTTCTCGAGCGTCAGGTCGCTGCATTCGACGCCAAAGAGCAGTCCGACCTCGTCACTATTGGACAGAGTTTAGGCAACGATTGCGAGGGTTAGAGAGCAGCGCAGAAGGACGCAAGCAGTGCAAACGAGAGAGGGGCGTCTGGTGGAGACGCACATGAGAGGGTCCTGCTGGAAGAGGCCTCGGAGCCGCGCGAGCAGCGTCTCGCCCGTCGCCATATCCGTCCGATGTCGTCGTGTCGATCACCGAAGTGAAGTGAAATGGAGTGTCCATACCTTGTTTCGAGACGGTACCCACCGTGTTTTGAGAAATCGGATCTTGGCCTACAGATATCAAAACGTGCGTGTGATGCTAGAAGACAGAGGTGGTGATTGTGCAGACAGATTTGCTATAAGTCACTGGAGGCAGCACACGAAGGAGGAAACTGGAGCGTTCTTGCAGGTTTCGGCCCGTTCGAACGAACGCAGTGTGAACGGCGAGCGCAACCAAAATTTGGGAAGCACGCTTTGACTATGCTTAAAAAGGTATCATGTCAAAAAAAAAAAATTACACTGATTTGACAACACTGATCGCCGGACAAGCAGGTAGAATCACATGATATTGTGGTTGTTGCACAGAAAATCCATAATTCTACAGAGCGGTGAGGTCATTTCGCACAAAAGTGTGGTAGGCTCACAGAAGACTGTGGTAGCTCACACAAAACCGTGTGAGTTCACAGAGATTTTGGCAGATCACAACAACACACTCTCAAGTTATATTTTGTCCAATCAGCTTCGAGGGCACCAACGCCCTCAGTCCCATTCTCGCAGTTCCAGCGAGCAGACTACGCGCTTCCTCCGCCAAGTACTAGCCAAGGACAGCTCGGACGCGAGTCTCCGTAGGCAACCCACGTCGCGAAAAGAGGTGCGTAGGTGATGCAAGTGATCATGTTTGCCAAAAAGCTCTAACATCGCCGGTTTGACCATTTGTGTTTGTGCAGGTAGTCTCGCGAGGTGGTCGGGCTGTAACTCGGCAAGGACAGCTTGCCAGCAAGGCTCCGTAGGCTGCCCGAGTCGGCAAGAGAGGTGCGCACCTGATGCAAGTGGTTGCAACTCCGAAGGAGGTCTAACGCTGTCGGTTTGGCAATTTATATGTATGTGCAGGAAGTGTATAGAGGTCGCCGGGCTGTAACTCGGCAAGGACAGCTCGACAGCAAGGCTCCGTAGGTTACTCGAGTCGGGAAGAGAGGTGCGCACTTGATGCAAGTGGTTGCAACTCCGAAGGAGGTCTAACGCTGTCGGTTTGGCAATTTATATGTATGTGCAGGAAGTGTATAGAGGTGCTCGACAGCAAGGCTCAGTAGGCTATTCGAGTCGGAAATAGAGGTGCGCACCTAGTACAAGGTGGTCGTGGTTATTGTGGAGAGCTAACGGAGATGGTATGCTCTAATATGTTTGACACAGATCATGAGTACTCTAGGCGGAAACGCAGTTTCAAATCGGAGTTCAGAATTGAGTGGTCAAATGAACGTCTCAAACAGTGTTATTGGGGGAAGCGTGTCTTCAAGACCGACATTACGTGCTGGCGATGTTGTCAAGTATTATTCGCCAGCGTTTGTATTTGGCGATAAGAGGGGTCGGAAAACGGCACGATTGTCAGTATTGCGCAGCACACTGACCCAACCTACCCGATTCGAGTGAACTGACTTGAAATGCTCCCGCTTTGGACGCGCATTTCTCGGGTTACGGACGATAGCAATGATCCGTGCTCGTCAAAATTTTACCAGCTCAGCTCGTGTGATTTAATTGACGGTACCGTGGAAGTGGAATCTCAAGAGAGTGCCTTTAATCGTGGTATTGCTGAAGCATTGGCTGCATCAGGATTAGCTCGTGAGACGACAAGTGTGAGCAGTGTTGCTGTGGTTACGCGAACGGTGACACGACGAAGTCCCAGTGAAGGCACCACTCAGGTTGGTAGCTCAGTGGACATGGGGTCCGAGAATCGCGGGTTGAGTGGCGCTATTGAACAGGCGAAAAGCAGCATCAGCCATGATGATCACGCTGCTATTGCGGATAAGCTTTCCGGTTTTGAAGCGCTTCTGACCGAAGATCAGCGTCGAAAACAACAGCATCGTCCGAAGAATAGATTGGGGCTGAAGCAACGATCAAAGCGCAAACACCACCAAAAGCTGCGTAAACCCGGCCGACATTCAACACGAGTTACCCACGCACAGCCAGGCAATTCACAATTTCTCAAGGCTTTAATGCAAAGACCAGATGTGGTAGAGGCCTCCCAACTCGAGTAGCCTACGGAGCCTTGCTGTCGAGCTGTCCCAGTCGAGTTACAGCCTGGCGACCACTCCACACTTCCTGCATATACACATAAATTGCCAAACCGACAGCGTTAGACCTCCTTCGGAGGTGCAACCACTTGCATCAGGTGCGCACCTCTCCTCCCAACTCGAGTAGCCTACGGAGACTCACGTTCGAGCTATCCTCAGCGAGTTATGGCGTGGCGACCTCCTTGAGGAAGTACTATTTGGGCGAGGGGGCGACTTGGGGTTGCTATATGAGAAGGGAGGGTTGCTTGTTGGCGGGGTTGTTAAATAGGGGCTGTGTTGCAACATTAGGGAGGTCAAGGATTCGCAATCGTTGACCGCACTCTGTGACGCCTGTCGCTTGCTTCTGTGGATCTACCACATTTTCTGTGATACTACCCATTCTGCTCTGTATTTTTCATATTCCGTCTGATCGCCGAGAGGATGCTACGTAATCACCCTTACTGGCGAAGATTGCGACTCGATTGGGTAGTGGGCGCAAACTTCTTGGTCGACTTTCCAAGGGCCGTCGAGGTCGAAGTACTTGGGCAGGGGGTCTTTGCAGCTGCGTGCTTCTTCGACTTCCAATAGTTAGTGAACCACTTGCCACTGCTCTGTTTTTGACTAGATGTCTTTGACTTACAAACATGGGTAGTCTTTGACACCGTGGGCGACTTCTTCTTGCCAAAAGGGTTGTGGGCCTTAGTGACGGTGGCACCCTTCTTGGCGTACGACGACCCCGTTACAGCACTGCCTGGAGTGGGGATTGGTGCACCAACTGACTTGACAGATACTCCCTCCGAAATGCTGCGGTCATTTTTGATAAAACCAACAGATGCATCACCAGTAGTCTTTCCAAAAGCACCGTCAGACACACCACCGGGCGCGCCGCCGTGAGCCGAGCCGGAAACTCCGCCGCCAATGCCGCCGCTCACGCCACCGTTCGCAGAGTCCCGAGACACCGCCCTGGACACCGCCATGGACACCGCCCTGGACACCGGCCTGGACACCGCCCTGGACACCGCCGTTCGCGCTGCCAGACACCCCTCCGTTAGGAGTTGGAATGCTGCGAGATCCTGTCGTATCGCTGTTTTTGGTGCTTTCGTTTGTTGATCCCGTGTTGGACCACGTCGTGGTTGGAATGGTGTTGCAACTGTTGCCGCGGGGGTCGTCGTTGGCGAAGGAGCAATCAGGGAATTTTTGAAGTCATTTCGTGGGCAACTCGACGTAGCACAGCGCATAAATTTCGTCCAGCATCTAGTAAACGAAGAAGGCTTGGCGGCTGCATTCTACGGTCTAGACGACGAAAGCAGAAGCACTTGATTGACGCATTCTTGACTGGCTCGGCTGGCAACAATGGCAGCGACGACGGCAACGAAAGCATGAGGACCGAGGAAGCGGATCGGGAGGCCGACGAGTAAGATTGACAGTCCGGAAGTCTGGTAAAGCTAACTTTGAAATGCATGAGCTCATTATTCTTATATGCTTGCTTCTACTACTTCTGACAGTGATATTTAGCGTGGTATTGAAAACAGAATTCAATCGAAGTTAGACCAGCAGAATGCTCACGCCCAACAACAAGCCGATAGCGGATTCCATTTTGTGTGTTCAGCAGCAACTTTAGTGGATCGACCGATCCGCTGGATGAGTTGATTCAGCGGATTGGGGAATCCGACGGATTGAAACAGCGGATGCGCTGAAAGACCCTAACAGTTGGGGTGGCTTTCGTGGGAGCTAGAGTTACCTTTTTGGTGGCTGGGGTAGTGTACAAGTCGTCACTCGAGATCGTTTGCTGAACTTGCTTCTTGTACTGGAGCCCATGGTGGCTGCGATGTGCGCAATAATCTTTGGTGAGGTTCATCCTGAACAAAGAGACTGGTACTGGACGGACGGAGAAGACTTGGACTTGGACTGAAAAAGAACTTTGAGAGGGTGAACAACAATAAACGCTGCTGTAGCTGGACTGCTGACGAGTCCAGAGCAACATTGAAACTGAGCAAAGCTGGGCGATAGCTTTCGGTGAGAAGAAAGCTTGCCAGCGAATTTCGAGCCGCTCTGCACCGCTCTTCTCTCTACCGGGGCACGACCAGGCACCTGACTCTCTTTGAGGACGTCTTGTGCCGCAGACTGTTTGGCTGCCACATATGGCGATTGATTGGGAACTCGAGAATTAGTAGATGCACGTACCGCTGGCGTGGGTGTCCGATTGGCGCCGACAATGCCACTTGGAGCTGGAGAGCAATTGTCGGTGACCGTCGAGGTAGAGTCAAGCAAATGTTGACCAGCACTCAGCCAGTACGCTAGGCAGTGGATATTAAACGTATTGCAGGTAAGTTACCTCAAGCAGACGACCATCGATACGAACCATTATCTCCAGGATTCAACTCCACGTTTCGTTGTCGTCAGTCATGGAGCGCTTCACCTTAAACAAAATGAAGGTGACTAACCTGCGGAGATGAAAAAAGTGTCGGTATCAATACATTGCAAGGCTCGTATTCAAGTGCGAAGGATGGTGTCCGACACATCTGCCAGTTGTGATAGGAACGGAAAGACGAAGGCTGCTGCAGTCACATGCGGCAACCATTTGTTTTGAGGCTGATTGTTGTCATTGTCACTCAATAACATCCGGTTGACGACAGCCACGTTTGGCTCGAATTACTTGGATACTTTCGACTAGCGACAGCTTGGTTGCACGGACTCAGCTGCATCGTTATCGCTACACTAGTTTCTCGCTCATTTGTTTTATAAGAAATAATGAATGACGTCCTTAGAGGTGTGGCTTGTTGGGAATGCTTGTATTGACAAATTAATTGTTAGCCCGACTGAGCATCATCAGAAATCTCGTCGTCATGAGCTTCAGGACCCCGTGCTCCCTTCCTACCACAATAAGTGTGTTGTGCTATCGACTCTCACTTGCTACTGCATGTATATTAGCTCAACGCATCTAAACTTTTAAAAACAATACCAGGAATTGGCATTGGCATTGGACTCGGCACGAGAAAAGCGTTTGAAATATTACTTTTGACTTGGCTTGAAGTGACCTCAACCTAATTTCGCATTCTTCCGCTCGACTGCGGCTGCAAAACCTCTAACATGAGAGCGATCTTCTGACTGAGGCCCCGATGTCATTGGTACCATGCTGCAGCCGCACAACCGAATGGGAGGCAAGTATTTGGTTTTCCAAGTCAACACGACGTCACATCCATATTCTTGTCGGGAGACTGTCGTGGGCGTTCGAGGTGAGTATTCCTATGCTTTGTTTCGGATAGACCTACCATTAATGATTCGAGTTACTGTTCAGATGATAATACGATGCCAGCACAAGCTGCCACCCAAGGTAAGTCTCACATTATATAGGTTCTATCGTCCTGTGGAGGATGGAAATTAAATTACTTTATACTGCTGCGTGTAGCTCCCGGACCAAACGAGGATACAGCCCTCTTCGACAGAGGTGCGTTGTGAGAGCTTTTCATTGTTATCACGTGCCAAGAGTGATATACTTACCAACGTTCTTACGAAATGTTCCGTTGTGTTGATCTTATATCGCCTCATTCCGCTCCGAACACCTCAAGTGGTTCTATGCAGCGTTTGCGGCACCTTTGCGTTGGTTATCGCCTACCCAGTCCTCGTCCGAGTCACCCATGACCAAGCGAATACTAGATGTTATGGCAATATTCACGCCAACGACGGTCTTTCGTGGCTGAAAAATGAACTTATTTTAGTTTTGTGTACGTGACTTGATGCTCACGTTTGCTTATATAGGAAACGATACGGTGGAAGCAGGTAGCGACTCCACTCGTAAGACGAAATCGCTGTTAGATCTGGTTGGAGGAGCGCAATCGAGGCACACGATGGTCGCTTTCGCAAAATAGGGCAGTGCTCCGCAGCTTGCTGCACAATTCGCGAATAGATAAAAAGCTGTGCTTCACTTGCGTACTGAAGCGCTGTAATGCACTGTCCTGTATGACCACTCGTGGCTTCGGGTTGGCAACATGGCACTGAATGCCCAACGAAGCGACAGAGCAGCCCACCTTCTTCGTTCACGCGCTCCTCGCGCCGATTTCGAGTTAGGTCGAATTGAAACAGATGAGAAACCACACCAAAGCGCTGCGCAAGTTCGAGTACATTGCACCATGCAGCAAGCATGAGTAATGCGTACGGTTCGGTAGCAATCCCTGTGGGTATCAACAGTTTTTCCTCGGGTGACATCATCGTGATGAGACGTCCTTGCATCGTGCCAAGAGTGAACCGCAGCGATTTCGGATTATTCAAAAATGCGGCTAGTGCTGCGAGCTGCACGTCATATAGCAGCGCGAATAAACCGGGAGATGACCGAAACGTATCCCGTGAGTATACCGAATTAAGGCCATCGTGGAGCTCTTGAGCCCACAATACGATTTTGTCTCCCAATTTGTAGGAAAGTGCTCTCTCGCTTGAATTGAAATTGCTACTATTGAGCAATCGAATAGCATCCAAAAGCATGGGTATCACGGCTGTGTGTCGTATCCCTGCGTCCGATCCTCGAACTGAGCCATCGGGGCTGGTGAGTAGCTTTTGGTATGACATGTCTGCAAACTCAAGCGTGGCATCCATTGATGTTGTCGCATTCGCACACCACACATCCAAGAAAACTGCTGCTTGTGCTGCATACTTTTTTTCATTGGTGATTCCCCAAGCCAAGGCTAGTGCAGTTGTGTTGTATGCCATTTCTCGAATGAGCTCGCCATCGTCGAGTGCACCCGTACTGTGGTCATAATAATTTGAAAACACTTGGGGGTCACGATTCGGGTCCAAAACTTCGTTGTTTGTTACGGCCCACGGATTCGTCACTTGCAAAGCGCGGTTAGCGTCATCCAGTAGCGTAGAAATATCCTGCTTGCCCTCTTCGGTACCAGCTTCATCCTTGTATTTCTGAATCAAGGTTTCATCATAAATCAGCAGTTCGTCAAAGCGGTAAGCAAATACCTTTTGCATCACTCGCTCCTCCAACTTATTCAACATGTCGATCACGCCTTTAGCCCGCCGAATTTCACGCCAATATCCGGCGGATTGGCTGTTTACCTCAAGATCGGACTCTAAACCCGAGTACAAGCGAAGCACATAGCCTGTTGTGGGCACTGAATTAGGACCGGCGACGTCCTCGGACATGTTCGCGTAGGTACGTCGTTGCTCCCAAGGGGGCCAACCCCATCCGTCCCAAACACCCGACACCTGCAGTCTGACAAGGAGAGCAGCTTTGTCACGCTGGCCATACCGTAGCAGCTCATCGAACCGCTCGATGCTATCGTTTCGGAAGATAATCTGCGGTTCCTCCCATGGATTCGGCTTGAATTCAGGCGAGAAAATGATATCATTCTCTTGCGTCAATCTGTCCATGAACGATACAAAGTACTTTTGGTCGGGCGCTGCTGCATCCAAATCGTGCTTTATCTGCCCCCAAGCTTCGCGTGTCAAGAAGCACGCCTGATCCCAGGGCAGCAACCACCTCGCTCCACTGTTTCTGGCGATATCCAGCATCAAATTTCGCGCCACGTTGATCCCCAGTGCGTATCGGTTCTTGCTGCCGTAGACTGCATTCAGATTCTGGGTCTTGGTCCACTGATCTTCCCCCGTCTGGTCGGAATGCACCTCGTCCACTCCATGGTCTTCCACCACCACATGAAACGGCGTTTGAGCATACGTCCCCAATTGCAATGGCAACTCGGTGAACTCGGCACCAAACTCTGTCAAAAGGTCTCGGAACTGCTGTGCCACTTGCTCGTCCGCTAGTCGATTGAGGACCCAATGAGTGGCCAACTCCTCGTCTTCCAATTGTTCGTGCTCCAGAATAAAACGTAGGTTCTGCAACGCCCTCGCAGGGTCATGTCGGGGCGGTAACGCGTTGCCAATGGCTCGAATCAACAGGAATCTGGGAGATATCCTCGAAAGTCTGGAAGTTGGGCGGAAAGGTCGCGAGCGAGGGCTAGAGAGCGAGGCCAGCGACGACATTCGGTAGGCCAATAACCCCACGCTCAGCAACCCCAACGCCAGCAACACAACCAGCCACCGACGCACGCCGCAGCCGTACCGAGGCAGCCCCACGTCCTGCATCTTTCGATGGGTAAATAATTGTAAGCCGAATTAATATTCCATAGAACCGTATCCTTATCGTCCAATCACATGTCAGTTTTCTTTTCATCCAATCGCAGTTCGGTATCGGAATGTATCTTTACGTCATTCGCCAATTTGCGCTGTACGTGTCACGTCGCTTAATTCCCCTCTGTCTGTCGCCATGAGCGCCGCCAAGAAGTCGGTCATCGAGCTGCGTCACCCCTCGGGCTCTCGCGCGGAAGTGCATCTGTACGGCGCCACCGTCACGGCCTTCTACGCGGCCCAGGAGCCCGAGCGCAACGTGCTGTTCCTGTCCAAGCAGGCGCTTCTGGACGGCAGCAAACCCATTCGCGGCGGCATCCCGCTCGTCTTCCCCGTCTTCGGCGCCGCCGACGGGTTCCCGAACCACGGGTTCGCCCGCGTGAACCACTGGAAGCTCAGCCAATTGGACCAGACGGTGGGCGACGACAAGAGCCCCACGGTCGCCACGTTCACTTTGGAGGTAGCGGAGGACGTCAAGGCCATGTACCCACACGCGTTCGCTCTGGTGTACGAGGTCAAGCTGTTCGCCAATGCCCTGGCTACAGCCATCCACATCCAGAACAAGGACGACCATGAAATCGCCTTCCAGGCGCTACTGCACACGTACTTGTCGGCGGACGACGTCCGTGACGGAGCGGTCGTGGTGGAGGGACTCGAGGGACTCACATACCACGACAAGGTGGCGGCTGAGGAGAAGACGGAGCAGAGGGACGTGCTGGTCTTCGCTCAGGAGATGGACAGCGTCTACGCCAACGCGCCCTCCCCTGTGGTGGTGCGCATGAAGCGCGCGGACGGACGTGAACAGGTGGTGACCGTCGAGAAGGAGGCGTTCATCAAGAGCGGAGCCACGCAGACCCCGCAGGACAGCGACGTCGTGGTGTGGAACCCGTGGGTCGACAAGGCCAAGGGCATGAGCGACTTCGGAGACGACGAGTACCCCACCATGCTCTGTGTTGAGCCGGGCCGGGTCAGCGAGCAGCAGAAGCTCCCTGCTGGACAGACGTTCACGCTACAGCAGGCGATCAAGCTCTCAGCCCTGTAGGCTGAGAGGCTTGGCATGTGAGGAGACTAATAGCTGGAGACGGAGTGCTGGAGGCTCGGATTGCATGCTTAATGGAGTTGGTTGTCGTGAAGAAACGCAGTGTGTTGTGCTGGTTTTGGATGATTTGCATGGAGGATACCAGGATGTCGCAGTGCGGCTCTATCAAGGACCGTACTTAAGTATTGCGAGGATGATCCGGTGAGTTTCTCGTGATTTGCTGCGTGGCCTATTTCGGTGTGTCATTGTTGCCAGGTTCTGTTTGTCGACTTCAACGCCAGGGATATTTGCTGTTTATAGCGAGGTTTGCATGAAACTCACTCGTGTGTGCTTGGCGTTTATAATTGACACTTGTATTTGTGAAAGAGGTGGGCATTGATTGCCATTGAGAACCAGCAAACAGCGCCTGCAGAGACGGAAGCAATGAGCTTGAGCGCGCGTACGCACTCGGCAGCGAGTCGCAGCTCGTCCAACAACTTAACGCATGGAGGTGGAGGATCCCGCCGCTACCGACGCGTAGCACACACGCCTCAGGTGGATAACACGCTCTTCGGAGAGAAGAACCAGCTACTCAAGAGCCGCAAGAATGACCGCACGCGTCAGGCGGGGAGGTATGAAAAATAGATGCCATGGCCCGCCTGCAGTGACATATCTAAAAATTATTGGTTACTTCCATGACAGGGACATCGTTGGTGCTCATTCGTCAAACCAAGAAGGAAGTGGCCACGACAGCAAGTCGATGTTCGGTAGCCAGCTCAGTAAGCGAGCGGGAGGCAAGAGGGTCGTCACCAAGGCTGCTCTCGTGGTGGTGCCCGAGGACGAACTTGAACGCATCAAGGCAGAAACTAAAATTCTGACCCCGGCCGATTTGGAGGCTTTGGAAGCAAAGCGAGAAGCCGACCAAGAGCTTCAGCGGCTGACGTCAAAGGCCCGTAAAGAGCACATGCTGAAGTTGAGTGAGGAGGCAGCACAACGAGCACCCAAGAGCGAGATCGAGCAGATTTTTTCAGCAGAGAAGCACGAAATTCTACGCCGAGCCCAAGAGCTGAAGGACCAGATGCACGATAGTGTGAAGCTGATGAAGACTCTTGGTACGCGCGCGCAGGCCTTCACCATCCGCGATCAACAGCTTAAGGTGAAAAAGGAGCTAGAAGAGGAGCATCACGTGTACGACGACAAAATGAATACCTTGATGGAGATCGAGCGTCTTGAAAGCCTCAAAAGACAAGAAGAACGAGATGCAATTAAGAAGCAGAAGCGGTACGCTGACCGCAAGGTTCTGGAAGACCAGATTGAGGGTCGTCGCCGTCAGCGCCAGAAAGAGGCTGACATGGTTGCCCAAGAAGCTCAAGACATGCTGACCAAGATAAAGCGTCAGCAAGAAGAAGCAGCAGAGAAAGAGAGAGTGAAAGCGTTGCGCGCCCAACGCTCGATGGAGGAGATCAAGAAGTTTAATGATGAAACTTTACATAGAAAGCAGGAGGTCCAGCGCAAGATCAAGGAAGAAGAGGATCAAGTGCTGGCATACCAGCTCAAGAAGGCGGAAGACCTCAAACGTCGAGAAGAAGAGGAGGCTCAACGACGATACGAAGCAGAACTACGGTGCGCAAAACTGCGGTCAATGCAGGAGAAGATGGCGAACGAGAAGGCAGAGCTGGATGAGCTGCGAGCCAAACGCGCTGCCGAAGCTCGTGAACGACAAGCTCGTGAGGCAGATTTGGCCCTTGCAAGGAAGCACAAAGAGGAGATGGATGAACTGCGGCGTGCTCGTGAGGCCCAAGCTCTGCATCGTGAGCGTGCTCGCGTGAAAGAAGCGACGCTACAGCAGCGCGAATACGAGTCCATTATGGTACAGGTCGAGTCGGACAAAGCGCACGTCAAAACAGAAGACGAAAAGCGCAAACTGGCGAGCATGGCTCATCGTCGCGTACTGCAGTCACAGATCGAAGACAAGGAGCGCTTGAAGAAGCTGGCATTTGTCAAGAAACAGGAGGAAGGTCAGGCACTCAAAGAAGAGTTCGCCAGTGAGCTGAAGAAACTGGAGCGCATTCGCCTGGAGGAGGTCGGAGAGCTGGTTGATGCTGGTGTGAACCCGTTGTACCTGTCGGAAATGAAAGCACTCGTTATTGAGAAGCAGATTCGATAGGTAATACCAGTAGTAAGATCCTATCAATGCTATAGCCCCAACATTCTCCATCACGCAAGATCACCTTTAAATCAATGCAGAGTCTCGACGTTAACATGATCGCATTGCTGTTTTCACCTTAAGACAAGATGAAGGTCATTCACTGTGCTGTTGTGGGCAAAGGTTTCACGATATTTTCTGTTCAAATGAAGGCGCACGAGACAGTTGAAGATCTGAGGAAGAAAATCAAAACGGAGATGGAGTTTTCGGTTGCAGCCCCAAAGCTTCAACTATTTCTTGCCAAGAAAAATGGGAGATGGCTCAAAGTCACCGACAGAGATTTAGCGCTTGTCGTGAATGGGAAGACCCCTCGGTGGATCGATACGAAAGTTGTGCTGCATCCTTTTTGCTGGATTGACTACCACAACCTCGCTTTCCCAAGCTCGGAAGACCTAACTGTCGCTGATATTAACGACATCCATGTCCTGGTGAAGGATCCAAGCCTGAAAGGTGCGTTAAAGCTGACTTGCTCTTTCGGCTCCTTGGAATCGTCAACTGATATTTTTGACGCGTTACTCAGAGGAATGCGGCTATTTTGTCCTTCTGCTCTCCGCGTTGGTCGTTGTCATCGTGTTATTTGCCGTGGCTCCAAACTTTACAAATAATGTTGGCGACATTTTTCAGTATATGGGAATTGTCAAGGTAGACTGTTCCAAGTGTATGCGATGGTGGTGAAGTTCCCACACAACGCCTAAAACAACTCATTTGTAGCAAGAATTTGTTTGACAATCTTGTGACCGCACTTAGTCGAGTTGGTGTGTAACTTTTGGAACAGAAGTTGGTGTGTGCCTTTGGAAATAGCAAACACGGTCGATCTTGGCAGCCAGATGAAAGTCGTCGAATTCAATGTCGTCGGCGAGAAGACGCTGAGGATGTGCAGTCGTGGGCTCAGTCGCAACGTAGGGTGGCTTTACGAAAACCGCAGAACTGTCCTGAATGATGATTTACTTGGAGTGTTACGAGATGATGATTTTGAGGGCAATGATGGGAGGCTTAAAACCCTAGACGGACAGCGTGCTGAGATTTATGGACGCGAACCCGCAATATCTCCCTACCAATTACGACTTGATATCAACTGTGGCGTTCAGCAGGCGCGTACAATGCTCAAAGTGTGACGTAGTGTCTTCCTAACAGCGATGTCACTCCGGAAAATCGCCAACGGCGCACGGATCAGCTCAAACGACCCACTGCTGTGAATGGAAATTCGTGAAAATCGGCGCGCGGCGAGCCAAAATCATTAGATTCGAGTATTATCAGTAAAAAATGTATGAGTGATAGCACAGAACAAACCAACTTACTTAACACCAACGAGAAGGCTTGATAATATCATAGAGGGTGTGCGCGGTCTAAATACACACGAGCTTCTTCAAATGATCTTACATCTAAATTCTGGTGCGCTTCTTCACCTTCAGCTTGCAGCATTTCTCGTCAGTGCAGCAGTACCAAAGTGTGATCCGGTATTGAGTTTTGTGTTTCACGGTAGTGTTTTGTGGTCTCGCGCCAACAAATTCGTAAGGCCTTCGGGTGCCCCTAAAATAACAGGGGGTTGTATCGAAAAGTCGCCAGGGGCAAAACGAATTTGTGCGCGCACAGACGCACAGAAAACGCATAAGTTTTGATACAAAAGTGGTGTCAGACGCCAACAAATTCAAGAGAATCCGTATATATATTGACTTCCAAAATTCATCTCATTCTGACTTCCAGACTTCTACTTGCCAAATTTGGAATTTTGTCTTCCCAAAAGTGAGGAAATGGCTGCCCACGAGGTGCTGGCCCATGCCGTCGCCACTGCCCGAGGAGACTCGCTGTCCACGCACCAGTGCGACCTTTTAGCGGCAGAGAACGAGTATCTAGGTAGGGCGCCGCACTCTGCGTCGGTAATGCTGATCTGGCAGTGGTTAACGCAATATTCTGAATTGAAATATGACAATTGTCCCGTTCTGACCCATTCCAGACCCCAATCCAGACCTGCACTCGCTCTTCCTCGTACGACGCCAGACCTAATAAAAAAAATTATTTACTAATAATTAATATAATTTTATGGTGCTGTAGGAATACAATCGCATGTTTTTCGAGGGGCGCTTGGCGGGCTGCGAGGTCAAGTGGAGCAAGCGCATGACGCTCTGGTGCGTCCTTTAGACTCGGGATGCGGTGATTTAGTACCAGCTTTATTGACATAACTGTGCATTTTGTTGTCGTTTAGTGCTGGACTGTGCAGTTTTCAGCCCCGCAGCGGCTTCTGCTCAATCCGGTTGAGGTGCGACGTGGAACAATGGGCTTCAGTAGATTATACTGTAGTACTGACTTGTGGCTTTGTGTTCTTTTTGCAGTGAGCCGTTGTTGAAACTTCGCCCTCGCAGTGATATGGTGAATACTTTGTTGGTAGGTTTCGAAAGTCTGCATGAGTGAGGGGTATCGCTGTGATTTTTCTAAGGTTGTTGATGGTTTCTGAGCAGCACGAGATGATCCATGCGTACGTGTTTGTGGCGACACCTGTGCGCGACCACGACGACCACGGCCCGTTATTTCAGTCGCACATGCATCGGATCAACAAAGCGGCCAAGACGCAGATAACGGTTTTTCACAGCTTTCACGATGAAGTGGACGCGTACCGTCAGCACATTTGGCAGTGCGATGTGAGTTTGCTATGTCTATATGGTGAAATTGCTGGCTTCCTAAAAGTTGGAGTTGTTTGCAGGGCCCCTGTCGCCGTAAGGCGCCGTACTTTGGCTTGGTCAAGCGGTCGATGAACCGGGTGCCTGGCCCAAATGATACGTGGTGGGCTGACCACGAGCGCAGTTGTGGCGGAAGCTACACTAAAATTAAGGAACCTGCAGCATTCACAGCAAAGCAAGCGAAGAAGAAAGAGCGGGAACTAGCTCGTGCAAAAAAGCAGAAGAAAAAGACGAGGAAGCGAAGGTGGCACCCAGCGTAAAGCAGTTTTTCCCTTCTGTCGAAGGTAAAGCTGGAGGTAAAGCGAAGAAAGCGCTACGAGATGATACGAAACCTCCACGTGCGAGTAAGAAATCTCTACCACAAGCGAAACCCGAGGGAGACAACAATAAAAAGCGCAAGAAGGAGTCTGGTGGTGACAACAACAGCTCAAGTTGGCCTATGCTTGGTTTCCCAGCTGTGGCGCCCGTCATTTTCTCCGCTGACGGAGATAAGGATGGATATTTTCTAGTGGGAGATATCCAGGCTTTGTTTCAAACCGCACCGACTCAGCCATTCAACGGCTCCATCGGAACACGAGATCAAATTACAATACCTGGGTCGACTTCACAAACAAAACTCGAAGCGGTTCCTGTGGTGGATCTGACTGTATCTGATGGGGATACCAGTGACACTGAAAGTGTACATGTGGAATCCAAACACAGCCCTTCGGCGGCTGCAATATCTCAAACGACTTTGACACAAACAGCAGAACCGGATGTGATCGAAATCGACTGAATAAATATTATTTCCTGCGAGTTGGCACATTTGACTGCACAAGTTTCTGCTGCTGAGTAGTACAAGTGACGTGAGTTCTACCAATCGGGGTTATTACTTCTTGGTGCCCCCAACAACGGTGACTGCCGTGACGTGTGCGCTTCTCGATCTCTATATGAACACGAAGACAAAGGGAAGCAAGCGAGTCAAAGTGGTGAATGCATAGCGTCGACCCCAACATCTAGAGACCGTACAAAGTCTCCTCGATCTTGTCCCAATTGGTTGACGATGTACGCAGCTTCTCGACGGCTTCAGCAAGTCGATGACGACGGATCATGGCCTCTGTCGATACTTGTTGTCGTGCGTGTAGCAATGCTTGTTTCCGCTCTTTCACTGCCCTTGATCGGGCATCTGCTGATGAGATCCGGCGGATCAATTGTTCACGAGCGTAGGCTTCCATACGCTGAATACGAGCTACATTTTCCTCCTTCTGTGCAACCTCTAGCTGGTGCTCAACCTGCCCAAGCAATCGAGCTTTCTCGCGCTCTTGCTGCGTGACCTCCATCTTCGCCTCAAGCTGTTCGCGCTTTACTAGTAACTCACTCACATGCTTTTGTCGTAATGCATGCGCAGCCTCGAGCCGTTTTTGACGCACCATCTCTTCCTGTTTGGACTTTGCAGCACGTTCCTTTAGGTCGTTCAGTGTCTTTCGCTGGATTTCTCGGGCTCGCGCAGCCGCTGCTGCCTGCTTATCTGTCACCTCTTGCTTCTTGCGCGCAGTTGCCAATTCGTTCTGGTACGTGACGTTTTGAATTCGCGCATTTGCTTTCTCTCGACGCTCCAGTGCTTCCTGATGCCGCCGCTTGTTGGCGTACTCCATCTTCAGAGCAACTTGACGCTCCTTTTCCACCATTCTTCTCCTGTTAGCAGCGACCACCTCTTCCTGTTGTCTCAACAATTCCTCTGTTTGAGCACGCCACGCATCAGCGTTTTGCTGACGTTCAAGCTCACGCTGAGCTGCCTCCAGTGCGCGAATTCGAGCCTTCTCCTTGGCTTCCTCGGCTAATTGTCGTTCTCGTTCAGCTTCAGCTCGCCGCCTAGCTTTCCGTTCAAGAGCTTCTTTGTCCTCGTCACGCTTCTTGGTGAGCTCTTTTTCGTGTTTTGCTGCTGCGAGCTGCATCCGCCGTGCTCGCATCTTCCGCTGTTGGTCTTCTTGTCGTTTGACCTCCTCGGCAGCTCGACGATCTTTCTCCTGTTGAAGTCGAGCGAGCCTGGCTTCCATCTCAATAGCACTTTGGATGTCCTTCTGCTGCCTCATCTTGATGCGAACTAGCCTTCGTTCTTCGAGCTGCAGCAATGTCGAGTCAGCTAAAACACCCGGACCATCCTCTGACGATGAAAGACTCTTCCAAGGCCGCGCAGATTGAATTCTTCGCGGTGGAAAACCTGGAGCTATCTGTTGATGTTGCACAGGACTGCCAAGTCCAGCCGTAGGTGATCCATTATTCCCTGGGGCAGATATCAATGCCGTCGAAGGTGGAGCAGGTCCGAGTCCAATGATGATCGCCTCGCGTTCAGCTTGCACAATTTCCAGCTTTTGCTGTCGGAGCTGCTCGAAGCGCTCGTGACGCAACACAGCTGCCTCCTTCTCCACAAGCGAATACTTGCGGTTCACTCCTTGGTCCAGGAACTCCACCACCGTCTTCGGCAGCAACTCACTTGGTTTGATTCCCATTCGACGGCACGCTTCCAAGCCACGAGGTGAATTCACTCGAGCACCTGTGGCACTACAATCCACCACCGTGACATTTTGTCCGCCCTTGCGGCCAGGCGATTCCCATCCAGTCTCCCCGGGCACATGCATTGCCAAATTCCAGAACGCTAGACAACTAGCGTGAAACTATTCAGAAGAAGACACACAGCTCAGTTTAGACTCCTCGCGTTAGTGCTGCGCATGACAAGGTGAGACCGCTGCATTTGTCCACCACGAATCAACTACAAATAGGCCACAGGATCAGATAAATGTCAGCCATGTTGTCATATCTAAAACTTACGAACGGATGGACAGCCTTGGCGTGGCCCCATGCTCGACGCGATAATCTAGTTGCGCTTCTTCTTGCCGCGACGTTCGCGGCCCTTTTGCGCGTTGGGGTTCATGCGGCCGTAGCCCACCACAATGCCTGTCTGTCTCTCGGCCTTCACGCCAAGGTCGTGAGCTACGTTCTCGCCGAAAGCGCTCTGCATGACCTTCTTGTGTTGACGCTGACGCTGGCCCCAGATACCGACCAGAAGTTGGTCCTCACGCAGCAGCAAGTCGCCATTACGCCCACCCTTCGGCTTGGGAAGGGAGAACTTGGTGCCCGACAGCTTCGTGGGGCGGTTCGCCCGTGTGTAGATCGTCATGTGACCGTCGCGGTCGAGACTGTACGAAACACGCTCCATGGTGCTGTTGCCACACTTGGGACAGAACAGGCGGTCCATCTCCGTGGATGTCGTAAAACAGGCAATACATCGGAGAATCCACTGCTTCACCCGCTTGATGAGCATGCCCTCCGTGGACAGCAGACGAAGGCCGATCTGCAGCGTCACGTTCTGCATGGAGAAATCCGTGGTGATGCAAGCGACAGGAAGACGCGCTAAAATCTCCTCAAGACCCTTTCCGTCACCGAACGGAGACGCCGTGAACTTGCCAAAGTTGTCGTTGGTGATCCAGTTCTTGCCATCATCCTCAGCGGCTCCTGCGTTGCTCGACGCTGCAAACCCGCCCATAATACGAGACTTGACGTCGGCGTTTCGGATCTCCTCGCTGATCACGTGCTCCACCGCAGGCTCCTCAGCTTCCTCAGCAGGAGTCTCAACCTCCTCTGTCTTCTCGTGAACGAACGAGCACTCATCGCCGAACTTGCATCCTTCCGGGGTGTTGAAGAACCGGCACGGAATGTCCACCTTCTTCTTCGGAGCTTCCTCTCCGCCCTCCGCCTTCGCGGTCTCGTCGTGTGTGAACCTGCACTCGTCTCCGTACTTGCATCCCATGGCCGTGCCAAAGTACTTGCACGGAATGTTGGTCTGCGATCCGCCCACAATTTTGCCGCTGGCATTGCGGGACACGGTCTGCGAGAGCTCCGGACTCGTACGAAGATGGTCTGCTCCATTGGCCTCAACCTCCAGCTGATAGGACAGCGCCATGACGCGTAGATCCGTGAGCGAGAGGTACGTGAAGTCTCCCGTCTTGCGGGAGAAGTTGACCACGGCCTTCATGGCCTCCGCCGACGGCTCGCGGGTCTGCAGCGTGAACGGCAGTCGCTCCAGAATGGCACGTGACTTCTTGTCTCGAATCTCGTCCAGCACATCGGGCACGGTCCAAAAGTTCTGGTACAAAGGCAGTAAAATGTCATTTTGTCAGTGGAATTTCACGGTGCAATGGGTCCTACAATAATTGCAATTGAACAGCCAATTACCTCTGCCAGGACGCCCAGGTTGGTGCTTTTAATGATGGCGCCAGAGTCGATGACCAGGTGCAGCACCTTCTTGTCGCTCGTTTTCACGGGCGCAGGAGCCGCTGGAGCTGCCGCCGCCGACGCGTACGAGAGAGATGGAGTGGGCGCAGCTGCTGCCGCCTTGGGACTGAGCGCGGCGGCCTCCAGAGCCGCGGAAACCTGCTCGACGTGGTCCGTCATGCTGCCGATGCGAGTGATGTGCGAGTGGTTTGGCGTGCCATGCCCAACCAACGCGGTCGCCTTTTCCGCCAATGAGAAGTGCAGCTTGTTTTAGCCAATGAGAATGTCTTGTTGTTGGATCTTGGCCGGCCAACTGGCTCCACACCTGGGGAATTTGCTGTTGTTTCACCCGCTTTTTCCGATACAAAAACTGACACCCGAGGCTCGCTTGAAGCCCCGGTGGTCGCTCAAGCGGACCTCGACTCTCTCCACATACCAAACGCAAGTGAAAGATCCAATCAAAAAAAGTCAAACGGAAGGATCTTCTGGAGCAGCCATGGCGCACGTGTTCGGCGACAACGAGAAGGAGTCCGACTTCGGCTACGTGTACAAGGTCTCGGGCCCCCGTAAGTGGCTGCAGGCGTCTCCCTCTCGCCCCTCGCCAGGCTTCTCCCCGAGCCAAACAGCGCGAAGATTCCATTTTGTGTCACCTTTCTAACGTCATTTTCGTGTTTTTTATTGGTTTCCAGTGGTGATCGCCGAGAACATGCACGGTGCCGCCATGTACGAGCTGGTACGCGGCTGTTGCGAGCGTTTTGCGCCTGTTGCAGCGCTGGAATTGACGAAAATGCTGCAATTGTGTGACGTGTAGGTCCGTGTGGGCCACGACAAGCTCGTGGGCGAGATCATTAAGCTGGAGAACACCAACGCGTCCATCCAAGTGTACGAGGACACGTCCGGCCTGACGGTGGGCGACCCCGTGGAACGCCGCAAGCAGCCGCTGTCTGTGGAGCTGGGGCCGGGCATCGTGGACAACATCTTCGACGGTATCCAGCGTCCGCTGCACGCCATTAGCGACCTCACCAAGGACGTGTACATCCCTCGCGGTGTGGATGTGTCGTCGCTGAACGCCGACAAGAAGTGGCGCTACAAGCCCGTGAACTTCCGCGAGGGAGACCCGATTTCCGGTGGAGACATCTTCGGTCTCGTGCACGAGAACGACATTTTGCACTCGCACAAGATCATGTGTCCGCCCAACGTCTTCGGTACCGTGGTCAAGATCTACGGCGCTGGCACCGACAACAACGAGTCGTTCACGCTCAAGGATACCGTGCTGGAGGTGCGTGATGACACCACTGGAGTCACTCACAAGCTCGGACTCGCGCACATGTGGCCGGTGCGTAAGCCGCGTCCCGTCGCCGAGAAGTTGGCCGGTAATGTGGCTCTGCAGACTGGCCAGCGTATCATCGACGCGCTGTTCCCGTCCGTGCTGGGCGGAACGTGCGCTGTCCCCGGCGCTTTCGGATGTGGCAAGACGGTTATTTCGCAGGCTCTGTCAAAGCACTCCAACTCGGATGCTATTGTATACGTCGGTTGTGGCGAGCGCGGTAACGAGATGGCTGAAGTGCTGAATGACTTCCCCGAATTGACGATGACCGTCAACGACCGCGAGGTGCCCATCATGAAGCGTACGACGCTGGTGGCCAACACCAGTAACATGCCTGTGGCTGCCCGTGAGGCTTCGATTTACACGGGTATCACGCTGGCCGAGTACTTCCGTGACCAGGGTATGAACGTGTCCATGATGGCCGACTCCACGAGTCGTTGGGCCGAGGCTCTGCGTGAAATTTCGGGTCGTTTGGGTGAAATGCCTGCTGATAGCGGTTACCCTGCCTACCTGGGTGCACGTCTGGCTGCCTTCTACGAGCGTGCTGGGCGTGTGGCGTGTTTGGGTAGCCCCAAGCGTGAGGGAAGTGTTACGGTCGTGGGTGCTGTGTCGCCTCCTGGCGGCGATTTCTCGGATCCTGTGACGGCCGCCACGCTGAGTATTGTGCAGGTGTTCTGGGGTCTGGACAAGAAGCTTGCCCAGCGTAAGCACTTCCCGTCCGTGAACTGGCTGATCAGTTACACCAAGTACATGCGTGTGCTGGAGCCGTTCTTCAACAAGATCGACCCGGAGTACTCGACGCTGCGTACGAAGTGCCAGGAGATCCTGCAAAAGGAGGACAACCTGACGGAAATTGTGCAGCTGGTCGGTAAGGAGTCGCTCTCGGAGGACCAGAAGGTGATCATGGAGGTGGCCAAGATTATCCGTGAGGATTTCCTGCAGCAGAACGCCTTCTCGGACTACGACTTTACGTGTCCATTGGTGAAGAGCGTGGGCATGTTGCGATCGATCGTGCTGTTCTACAACCTGAGCCAGAAGGCCATCGCCGACTCGCCACCCGACGCCAAGGTGACGTGGGCACAGATCAAGACGTCCATGAACCCTGTGCTGCAGAAGATCATCCAGACCAAGTTCCAGCTGCCCAAGCAGCCCGAGGCCGAGATGAAGGCGTTCTTCAGCGGCCTGGACGAAGAAGTGGAGCAGGCGTTCCAGACGCTCTCGGACTAAGTGTGTGCTTCCGCGATGTGTACAGGTCGTCAAGCAGCAACTGCAGGACGCACGTCAAGTGGATCGCTGCCTTCAAGCATTTTTCATTTGGTTCGAGTAAAATGTTGATTAACTCGGGCTTTCGGTTAATTTTGGATTAAAAAATGGGTTAAACGTGCGCAGCTGCTGATTGGGAGTAATCTGTCGCGCCCTGATTCGCCATAATCACGCTGCTCGCCGCTGATTGGCCAGCTACATGACCCCTAAAACGAGTCAGACGTTACGTGCCGGGTACGCATTCGGTCTTCTCCCGCCTCAGTCGGGCACCTCCAGATCCAAGCATGGGCAACAAGCCCTCCACCGAGCAGGGCGGCAACAGGGAGCCGATCCCCACGCGTCTGGCGCCCAAGTATCCGCGCAGAAACACGAGGTACGACGTGCTGTCGTTGTGAAGCTCTCATTGGGTATTAATTCGGTCGTATTTGCAGCAAGAGCAGGACGTCGTCACAGCCGACCGCAAGTGAGCAGCGCGCCGGTAATTAAATAAAACAATAAACCAATGGAAAGTGAAAGTGAAGTGACTGACTGACTGACTGGTGTGTTGCAGCCCCATTGGAACAGCCCCAACCGCAACCCCAGCCGCCTTCTTCCCCGTCCAGTTCCACGGCGTCCACCCCCACCGAGGACCAAATTATCTCCAATTGGAAGCTCTTCAATGACCTCGAGAACCGCGAAGAGGCCGAAGTGGTGCGTTGCCATTGGCTGGCTTTCAGAAATGTTGAAGTTGGATTTTCTGACATGTTCATGTTTGCAGCTCGAATTGTCTCTTTTCCTGGACGCGCTGGTCAACTACATCCCCGGTCTGGACGATGGCAAACCCAAACCGACCAATCCCCATCCAGTGTCGCAGCAGCAAATGGGGAACATTGACATCGCCAACATGTACGTGCAGGGCGACGAGTTGGACGACGTCATCACGCTCAAAAACGTCGAGGACCTGATCGATTCGTGTCGAAACGGCCGCAAAATTCCTCGAAACGTGGTCGTCCGCGTCATCAACGAAGCCACGACGTTGTTCCGCAAGGACCCGACCATGGTCGAGTTCAAGACCGCGCCGGCCAATCACATCACGATTATCGGAGACCTGCACGGCCAATTGGACGACCTGCTGCTGATTCTGCGGGAAAACGGGCTCCCGTCCGAGTCCAACCCGTATTTGTTCAACGGAGACTTTGTGGATCGAGGTGACCGCGGCGTCGAAATTGCAATCATCATTTACCTCTTCAAGCTGCTGTACCCTCGCCACGTGCTGCTGAACAGAGGAAACCATGAAGAAAACTCCATCACGCAGGTGTTCGGATTCATGAAGGAGTGCGAGGTTAAGTACGACCGATACGTGTACGACCTATTTTGCGAGAGCTTCCGGCACCTGCCGTTGGCGACGCTCATTGACGACCGCGTGCTGGTGGTACATGGAGGAATTCCTCGCGAGAACATTTTGGTGAAGGAGTTTAACACGCTGGACCGTGCAGGGTACGACCTCACGCGGTATCGCACGAAACCCAGGAGCCGGAAAGACCGCGAGCCGCACCGTAAGATGCAAATCATCCGAGACTTGCTTTGGAGTGACCCGAAAGCGTCAAAGGGCTACGAGGAGAACAAGCGGGGAGCAGGCACGATTTATGGCCCAGACATTGTACAGAAGTTCATGACCAAGAATAAGCTGGCGCTGGTTGTGCGGTCTCACGAGTGCGTACCCCGCGGCTTCGACTGGCCGTACAAGGAGAAGGGTATGCTGGTCACGCTGTTCTCGGCGTCCAATTACTGCGGCAAGGCCAATAACTTGGGATGCTTCATGCGTGTTCCGTCCGGTAATGACAAGCCCGCTTTCTTCCAGTACATGGCCAGCGCGGAGAGCCGAGATATGGCCGTATCCAACCTGGATGCTTTGTTCTCGCTCATTGTACAATACCGATCTGACCTGATCGAGGAGTTTGAGAACGCGGCCGAGGAGAAGGCTTGCAAACTCACGGTTCAGACGTGGGGTGCCATCATGGAGGATGTACTGGATCTGTCTTTGGACTGGAAGGCTCTGCAGCCTCTGCTAACCGCTCTTGACGAAGAAGGACTGGTGCCGTACAACGATTTCTTGGACCGATACAACGCGGAGGGAGCATTGAGACGTGCTGAAAGTGAAGAGAATCCCGACCCGGAGCGCGAGAAGCAGCGCAGCGCCTTCAACTCGCTGTACCGCCATCGCTCCCGCCTCGAGGCGCTCTTCCGTGTGTTGGACCGTGACGGTAACGGCACCATCTCAGTAGACGAATTGGAGAACGGTATCAAGCTTTTGAACGAGCACTTGCCTCCTGGAACGAAACCCTTTAGCACCAACGGCCTGGACTACATGCGTATGATGGACTTCAGCCACGACAACGAGATTAACATCAACGAGTTCATGGAAGGTTTCCGTATCAACGCGAAGCTCACAGTACATGCCAAGTGGAAACGCGCCCGTAAGAAAATCAAGGCGCTTAGTGCGATCGGTGCGTTGCGTGGGTTCTCACTGCCCAGCAACGCTACTGCCGGAGCGTCAGGTGGTTCAGGTGAAGTAGTCGCGGAGGAGGCAGCGGAAGCAGTTGACCTCAACTCGCCCGTCTCCGATCCGGAGCTCATGACTGTACCGCACGCATCTGCACCTCCAATGTTCACTCGACATGGCAGTGTGCAGATCATTGCCCCATCCGCTGCAGTGACCGGCCCAACGGACCTGAGCGAGGTCGAAGTCGATCTCGATGAAGGCGCAGAAATTGTCAAGGAAAAAAGTAAAACAAGCAGCGAAATCAAGGCGCCTGTTCAGAACAAAAACAAAATAAGGTCATGCGTCGGGTTCATGTCGTTTTTGCAAGCTGTTCGTCACGAATCCTAAGTTTTGGTTCCGACATTCGTTATTGGACCAATTGGCGTCCGTTACAGCCACACATTTTGGTATCGGAGACCAAGCAGACATGTCCTCTAGCTATGTGTCTTCTCGTCTTCCGAGCGTGTTTACAATGCCTAAAGTGGTGCGTGACTTGTTATGGACCGTGACGAGTCCTCACATGCTCAGTGGCGATCGGTTCCCTGTATTACCGTCGAAATTCGGGCTTGAAGCTCTGAAATTCGATTCCGTGATCGACTGGCTCAACGCTCTCGTGGCGGACCCAACGCCATTGTTGACGTTCTTGCAAGGTACGTGAAAACCATATGCAGTCGGTTGTGATGACGAATTTCATGATTGAAATGGTGTCTTGACTGCAGAAACGACGTCGAACGGGCGCTCGTTAGCACTCGGGGTCTACTTCTCCACGTTGCTGGAATACTGGTTACGCTTCTGCCCATACCTTGGAGTAGAGAAGATGGACATTGGTAAACAAATTGTGTCGTCGACGAATAGGACGGTGGGGCAGCTGAAGTTTTTGTTTCGCTGCAATTTTCCAACGGTTGAGGAGGTTGATGAAAAGCAGCGGGACTTCCACGTCGAGTCGTCCGTCAAATTCTTTTTGCTCAATCCCATGGAGAACGAAGCTGCCGAGGTTTTCGTGGAGAACGGGGCTGGAAATGATGTATCAACGGAAAAGAATGTTTTTGTACCGCTAGAACACTACGTGGGTCCTCATCTGGGAGAAAATTTGGCTTGGAGAGTGCAAGAGGTGGAACGAAAACTGGCAATGCGTCGAGGTGAAAGTGTTCGCGCGTGGTTACAGGAGAATTACAGCGACATGGTGCAATCGCACATCGTTTTGCGCGGGTATTTGTTCCAACCGCTTCGTCATTTCGCGTCGACGTCGGAAACCACAATTGCCCACGATTGGTATTTCCACCAAAGTCCCAGGAAATTGGCAAAAGATGATGCGAAGGAATCGTCGAACCCCAGTATTGCAGTTGATCACTTGCGAGGCTGGTGGACAAATGATATGGAGACCGATTTGCCTGCTAAAGTGAAGGCGAACGATAATGCAGCCTTAGGTGAAAGTCGATTTGTGATTTTACCAAAGTTGCATTGGTTATCGCCGCTCGTTGCTGTAGAAGATAAGGTATCGGGTCTAGTTACTGTGGTTGGGGACGAACGGTTGGACATCCCACACGTGGAAGCACTGGCACTAGAGGAGCTTATGGCGTTTGTACGAGATCATTTTCAGGAGGTGGCATCATCAGCCGATATGAACAAAACTGGTGGAGTAGCAATGCCTTTGCTGGTCGCTGAAATTGTTCGTTGCACTGAGAGTGCTGTTGATTCTGCTGGACGCCGAGTACAGTGTTGGTATGAATTATCTCGAGGGTTCATTCTGGACCCAAAGTGCTGGGACCCATCGCCTCTGTGCCATGAACCTGTCCGATTCCGACGTACGCTCCGCAGAAATACTACCAATGGAGTCGGGCAACGTGAGTATGAAGTTCGTGCTGATTGGGGAGGCGAAGGGTTCATCAAACCTGACATGGATGAGGTTGCAGCACAAGATCTGCAGAAGCGTCATGAGTATAAAGACCCAGCTAGTGTTGGTCCGCAAGAACTCGGCGAAGAGCTCGCGTCGTTGCTAGGGGCCGAGCGCGAGCTGTTCACGCACGCCGATCTAAAACGTTCAACGAAAGAGCTTCTTTTGTGGAAAAGAGAACACTCCACAAGTATGGATAATGGATCTACATGTACACAGCGCACTGCTGAATCTGCGTTCCTTCGGTCATGTTTGGAGTCTTTAATTCTTGGCGCTGAAAGTGATGACGAGTCAAAGCTCGCTCGACGGGCAGGCTACATGCTACTGGATGTGTTTAATGGCTTAAATCGTGAGACGATGTCGGATGAACCGGACAAACACTCGTCGGAAGAATGTTCAAACTGGGTGAACCTTGTTACCGAGGTTGCACACGACTCCAGTCGATGGGAATTTCTCAACCTAGTTTTAAGAGCAATGGGCGTGACCGTGAGTGGCTGGGGAATTGTAGTGCAGAGCAGCAAGATCAGTTTCCTCGACAATCTGCTTGCTGCTCACAGCACTAGGTGGAATGGTGTTGTGGTGGAAGTAATTCGTATATTTCGCCTGGGTGAAGCGCAGCAACAGATAAAGCTGGCAGAAGACTCGCAAAAAGTTCGGGCCATCTTCGACGAGTTCGTTAACCAGTGCGATTGGCAAAATGCTGAGCGCCTTGCTATTGTAACGCAGAGCCATGAAATTATGCAAACGCTCTTCAAGCACTTGTCTCTTTTAAACATGACAAAGGCTCTGAAGCGACTCCAGGAAATTGCTGGAGGTGATCAAAGCAGCCAACCTGACTTCTTATCTGCACGCAGTGATGATTCGGTGGGGACTGAAGAGATAGATCCTACCTCACTAGGGCATCCAATCGATCATGCCAAGAACCGATCTCTAAACGAGAAACATGCGCTTGAATTCAGGTGGAAATACGCTGATTCCTCTGAAGACATCGATGAGGTAGTTCATCATCTAAGGAAATCCGATTCAGCAGTCCGCGATGAAAATGAAATTGATGACCAAGCGGCGACTCGGAATATTTTAGTTGGAATCGATTGTGAATGGCGACCTCAATTTCTGGTGAAAGAGCAGTCCTCGCAATTAAACATTCGCCATGCTGCCCATGATCAGGCTGAAAAAGTTGCAAGTGATGATGAGCCCAGCAATCAGATTGGCGAAGACCAGGATGGCTTAAGCATATACCAACTCGCAGTTGGAGACACTGTTTACGTGATTGATGTGCAAGTTCTTGGCGCTGCTGCTGCAGCACCGCTAAACTTTATTTGGAGACCATCATCTCGCCTCATGCTGATTGGGTTTTGCGTGTCAAGCGACATTCAGAGGATCAGGACGTCATTTCCGGAATTGGAAGTGCTTTCTGACAGAAGAAATAACGATACAAACTTAAATCGCTCCACGCCACTGCTACTTGAGCTGAAAGAGCTTGCATTATTTCGACACGTGCCTGCAAAAAACTGGGGGTTATCTCGGCTGTATCGTGCGTGTATTGGAGATGAAGTGGATAAGGAGCAACAGTGCTCCGATTGGGGCAGTCGCCCCTTGTCCACCAGTCAGCTTGAATATGCTGCGAAAGATGCGTATGCCGTTCAACGCTTGGCATGGCATCTACTAGCTGACATCGATTTCGCTTGCTCTGAAAATGGTTCCACATACGACTGTGCTGTGAATTTCTTGAAGCGCTTTGATGCGGTTAACAGCTTTTCACACTCGTGGACGCTGGCATCTGCATCTCAACCGCTTGGAAAGCAGCACGTCAAAGCTGCTTTACAAGCACTTGGAGTACAGACAAGGTTTCTACGAAGTGATGCAGGTGAAAAAGAGGGGTTGCTTGTCAAGAGCATTGCTCTGCTCATTCGGAGAGAGAAAGAAGTGAATACTTTGCGCCGTCTTTCTTACGCAGTCGCTGTGCTACCTCTGGATCGATCCATCGACATGCAGGCGCTAGGGACTCAACTGGGGGTGGACCCGGGCGATATTTCCTTAGCCGATCAAGAGGTGCGTTAAACTTATTTGCGGCGAATGCTACGCGTACTACTGACCTTTCGGTGTTGTGCTTGTGTACTATGCAGACTCTGGTACGGGTATTCGGCTATTCGCGAGGATGCCTGGGGCCTGTCGGACTGCGTGAGCAGCAAGCGATGCGTATCATTCTGGACGATTGTCTGAAATCTGAGACGTTTCTACTCTGCGGCGCAGGAGTATTGGACGAAGTGTATGCCATTGCTCCAACTACCCTCATGACAGCAGTGAACGCCTTGGTTGCTACGATCTCCAGATAGTATCCAGAAATGCACAAAAAAGACAACTTCCCGTCACAAACGACCAAAAACTGGTCCTTGTGCACTATTTTCCGTTCGAAAGCGTCAGTTCAGTTCCCAAAATTTGCGATCGGAGCAAAATGAAGACAACGATTCTGGCGACGTTGCTGCTGCTTTCGGGCGTCTGCGCGCACGTGGAGAGCGACGAGGCGCGGCTGCAGCTGCGCGTGATGCAGGAGAAGACGGAGGATGAGTGCGACAAGGGCTGCGAGCGAACCCTGCTGCGCGTGTGCGGCTCAAACGGTGTCACGTACTCGAACGAGTGTCTACTGGAAGAAGCGCAATGCGTTGACAGCTCCATTACTTTGGTGTCCAAGGGAAAGTGCCCGTAGAGGACGGAGAGGACAAGAAGCAGGAGGAAAAAGGACCTTGTTGCAGGAGCTACAGCCACGAGAAAACCTAAATACAGTTGCATACTTCGAATACTTTCTACTGGACACTGTAGTGGCAACGCCACCACTGAGGCATCAGTTTGCATCCGAGATCTATGCGTACATACGTACTGGCTCCCAGTAGTTGCTGAATATGGGTTCGAGTGCGGGGTGGAGTTTCTTTCTGAGCAAGACAAATCTATGTACGTCGTCGGAAAAAATTCTAGGAGCTGGAGGTGATGCAAACTTCCTAGTTTGGACACGCCTGCCGGGGATGGCACCTTTGTGTGTATTTTGAACGTCGTTGCTTAGAGAGAAGCGTAGCGTTGTTTGGTCACGCTTACTGTACCTTGTCACTGTTTATAACCACTAACCGGACAACCAGATCAAGTTTGCTTTTGATGCAATTACATGTTTGCATTGCGTATACAGGAACTGTATAGGGCATTTGACAAGAATAGTATCATTTCAAACTTAATCGTCAAGAACAGTAATTTCCTCGCCAGTATCAGTACTCACCTTTGTCCGCGACAAGCAAGACCAGTATAATTATGATTTTGGGGACGACAAGAGCAGTATAATTGCGGCGTGGGGAGATAGAAATAGTCGAGCGTTAGAAAGTAGAAACCTGACCGTCCACTTACTACAGCAGTACCATGAACTATAATACACGTACTCGCCGAGAGTCCAGCCACTCGTCCAACCGCTGCATTCGCATTGTTTAGCAAGTGGTTTCCCTGTTTCGGAAGCGTGGTCATCGACAGCAACATTAACAAGTACTTCTACTTAATCTAAAAAGCGTCGAGTTCACTGTTCAGTTGCAAACGATTGCCACTAGCCGTGTTGCTAAATAGCTGGTTGGGATACCTGTATCAGAGTTTCCCTATGAAGCGTTTTGTGCTGGAGATGTCATTGAATACTACTTGTCGAGATGGCTACATGCGGGTCGAGCTCAGCAAGCTCAGCCAGTTGGAAGTCGTCGTGTCTCGTAGCGTAAGGCAGAAATCGTTAGACTAAACACACAGGGGGGTTGGCACCTTCGAGGTTTCCCTCCTCAATCCCAAACATACATACTCAGTGGGAAGCAGTGCGTTCTTTCGGTTGTTTATATATAACCACTTGCTCCTATTCTGTGCAAAGTCTAACAGGTTATGAGCCCAAGTGTCGCGTGGAGCCTTTCGTGGCTGTGGTGACCGTGAAGAGCGAAGATGAGTTCGGCGCCAATGACTACCTCTACGGCAGCGAACCTGACAACGCCAACAAGCGTGACGACAAGCGCGGTGACGTCTCAAACCCCACAGACCGCTACAAGTGTGAGTTCTGGTGGAGTTGTGACAAGTGGTGTTAGTACTGGTCCTGGCACGGCTAGTGGAAGTGCTGGTGTGCCAAGTACGGCTGGTGGCTTCAACTTCCCACCTCTCCAAGCACCTCTCCAAGCCGGTTTCGGTTTTGGTGCAATTTGATGCCAATGAAGATGGATACAGTGCCGAAGATGAAGGGGAGGAGTTTTGATCTGTATGCTGTCCAGCTGCAAACCTTCTTGAAGCGGATGAGATGCTGGGATGTAGTGGATGGATCGTGCACCTTGGATCGGACTGATCCTAACCAGCAGGTCATGTTTGATGCTAAGGACAATATAGCTCGAGAAGCGATTTTGGCTGGTGTTCCTGAAGAAGATGCAGAGATGATATGCCAAGAAGAAACCGCACGTGGAATGTGGGAACGGTTTGTTGACAAGCAGACCAAGCGGGAGTACTCTAATTACATTTTCGCCAGGTCCGAGTTCTACTCGAATGGATACACACCAGACAAGAGTATGGATCAGTGGCTGCGCGAGATGGAGAATTTGAGACGACAACTGCTTCACTACGGCAAACGTGTGACTGATGAGGATTACGCGGAGACCGTCCTCGGCCATGTATCTCGGACACATTGAGATGTGGTTCGTCAATTTTCAAAGCACTACGTGGTTAGGCAGGATGGTGGAGCTGATCGACCGGTACCAACGGCTGCGCAAGTCATGAATGCATTGCGAGCGGAGTCGGTTCTTGATGAAAAGGTGGCGAAAGATGAACATGTCACCAGTGTCTGCTCTGCTTGTAACCAGAAGCAACATAGAAAGCAGAGTCAGAATCAAGGTAAAGGTAAACAGCAGCAGAAGAAGGGCAGATACAAGGCCAAGCAGCAGAATCAGAAGGGCGGAAAGCAGCAACAAGGACAACAGAAGAAAGAAACTCGACAATGCTTTGAATGCGGTGAAGTCGGGCATATTCGAGTAAATTGCCCTGCTTTGCAAGATGCTGCTCCTGCTGATAAGCCCACTGGATCGGAATTCAAAAGGTGGCAAAATAAGAAAGGTGACGGGGTCAGGATGGAAACTCCACAAGACATGTTGCAGTGCAGCGGAAAAACACAAGTGCAATCTGCTGTCACGTACGTGGAAACCCTGTACCAAAGAGAAATCCTCCTTCAAGTGGTGAAATGGAGTGGATTCTCGACAATGCAAGTGATGTACATGTGTGTAACCAGCAAGACATACTGACCAATCTCAGAGTGGACATGACGCATAGTTTTGAGAGCTATGACGGGACTGTGAAAGAAAATGAATTGGTTGGTGATATTCACCTGCGTGTGCATAACAACAAGCGGTCTCATGCAGACGTTACGTTACAGTTTACGAACGTGTTGCTGATGCCTGGAGCTCCGGAGAACGTCTTGAGCCAAGATTTGTTGGAGAGTAACGGGTGGAATGTCAAGTATGGCTGCGTTAATTCTCAGCGTGCGTGCTGGATACGTAAAGATGATGTTGAGCTACTGCTGAAGAAAGAGCGCCGACGCTATCGCTTGAAGGCGACTGCGGTGGAGACCTACAGTGTGGCATCACTAGGAAGTAGTGTACAAGACCAACAACTTGCAGCAGTGCAGCATCGAAAATGTGACTCCGAAGCGCTGACAAAATGGCATTTGCGTTTTGCGCACTTAAACTTTGTGACGTTGAGGAAAATGGCCAGGGCCAAAGTTACAACTGGTATGGAGTCGGAGTTACCTGCATTGAGCGATGGTGATTCTCCATGTTGGAGTTGCAAAGCGGCAAAATTGACAAGGATGTCGTACAAACGAACCGTGACGCGACGTGCAACCCGACCAATGCAGAAACTCATGAGTGATATGCGCTATGTTGGGGTGGAGACATACGATGGATACGCTCATTTTCAACTAGTGCAAAACGAAGCAAGTAGATACTTATGGGGATTCCTTTTGAGACGTAAAGAGGAAGCAACTCAAGTGGTTTTGACACATTTGAAGTGGATAATTGCTCAAGGTCATCGAATGGAGATTTTTCATTCTGATCAAGGGCAAGAGTTGCTTAACAACACCATGAAGACATTTCTCCAAGCTCACGGAGTTGAGTACACGTGGACCAACGCTTATAGTCCTGAAGAGAACGGCTTAGTCGAAAGGATGAATGGTGTTGTGATGGCAAGAGTTCGAACGTTGTTGGAGACATCAAATTTGCCAGACGATCTTTGGGGTGAAGCATTTCGTTTTGCGATTGAAGTGATGAACATCAGCGCGACGAATGCTCTAGATGGTGATACGCCGTATCGTCGTCGATTCGGTGAGAGACCAGATGTGTCTTCACTACGGACGTGGGGATGTGTGGTATTCCTCTTCACACCCAAAGTGCTTCGACAAAACAAGTTGGAAAATCCGGGAAAACCTGGACTTTTCATGGGGTATGCACAACATTCCGATAGCTGCCGTGTCCTAAACCTGCTGAATGGAAATATTGAAGAAGTTCGTTCGTTAGAGTTTGAAGAGGGTTGGACTGTGGAGCGGAGCTACGTGGGGCGTCTTTTAGCGAATAGATATCGCAAAGGACGGAGGTCGGAGCTGCCGAAGGTGATACCGTATACTCGGCTGCCAGTGGTGCATCAATGTACGGCTAGTACTACTAGTGGTCATCCAAGTCATAAACATCTACGGGAGCTCGGAAATGGTGGAGCTGAGCGTTCTGCCAAACGTCAGCGTACTGGTGGAGGTCGAACTATTTGTGAGTTTCCGGACACTGTTGGTGGAGCTTTGGGTAGTGCTGAGGCATTCACTCAAGATGTGCCTGCGGGTGCAGCTCAATCGAGAGCTAACACTCAGCGATTACGTCCTTTGGTTCGAGATGGTGGAGATCATGATGTTGCAGGCTCGCCTAACAGCAGTCGTGTAGATGTCAATGATGCTGCCCCAGATCGACAAGGCGTGCCTTCAGTGGGAGCTACAGATGGGGAGTATATCCCAGTGCGGGATGAAGCTGAGCCTGTGAGGGTGGATTTGGAAGGTGATAATGAAGGAGTTGCGGCTACAGATGACGATCAATGGCAATGTAATTGTCGTGAAAGCTGTGACCCTGTAGATCTGATAGATCGACTTGCTGCTTGTGATGGCGGAAATGCAGATGAAGAAGATGATGACGCCGAAAGCGATGGGTGGAGTGGGTCGCCAGCTACAGCATCGTTTCGACGGTCAACTAGGGTAAGACGCCCGAATGTACATCTTCAAGACTACGAGGTCGAGATTCCAGCTAGCTTGGTGATTGAAGCTGTGAATGTTTTGACGGAACCTCAAAGTGTGCAAGAGGCTTTGCAACAGCCAGATGCAGACAAGTGGAGAGAAGCATTAGAGAAAGAGTGGGGCGACTTGATGAGAAACAACACTTGGGAGCTCGTTGAACGGCCAGCTGGGAAGAAAGTGTTAACCCCTCTGTTACCAACGTCGTAAGTTACGACGAATCGATTTTCTACGTCGTAACTTACGATGTAGTTTGTTGCTTCAAACAGGGAATGGCTCGGAAAAAACGTTCCAATACTTTAAGCAAGTTTATTTCTGGCCGAAAAAAGTATAAGCTCGAGAGGTTAAATCAGAACATGCACAAAGAATGCTATGAACATACACAAAACGGACCTCAACTGGCACAAAAAGGTCTTTACGCCAATTAGGAGTAGTGATTGGCTGGAATGTTTGCGTTTTTGCTGATTTCACAGTGATGTGCTGAACAAAACCACGACTTTACCTGATTCTTGTTTTTTGTGTGATTTTCCAATCTTCGTGATCCGACATCTGCCGATTGGTCCTGATGTCTGATCAGCCAAAGTCGTAAGTTTGGGGATTGCTCTCAATCGAGTGTACATGTACGTCGTAAGTGACCGCAAAAGACCCTCAAACCTTATACGTGACACCGCTTGTGTCCACGTGTATCTAGTCATGGAAAGGACCTAGCAATACAAATTCCTAGTGATATTCTTCGTCGTAACTTACGACGTTCGTTAGGGCGTTCAGCGGCCCAATTTCCGGTAACAGAGGGGTTAACCAGCAAGTGGGTGTTTGTGCGCAAGCGAGACCCTCAAGGACGAGTCGTGCGCCATCGAGCTCGAGTCACTATAAAAGGTTGTCAGCAAGAGTATGGCGTGAATTTCTGGGAAACATATTCACCTGTTGTTTCTTTTGAGGCTGTAAAGCTCGTGCTTCTACTCGCATTACACTTTGGACTCGTGTGTCATCAAATTGATTTTGTGACTGCGTTTCTGAATGGACCCATTGGCGAAGCTGAAATCTACATGGAGAAGCCAGACTACATCGACGATGGAAGTGGTAGAGTATGCAGACTGTTGAGGAGTTTGTATGGATTAAAGCAAGCGCCGCTGATCTGGTACAAGACTCTAGATGCTTACTTGCTGAAGATTGGCTTTAAGCGATCCAAGATGGACAACGGAGTGTACTGGAGAACAGTGGGAGGAAGTCCAATCTTTCTGACAGTGTATGTGGACGATGTTTTGATCGTTGCCAATGAGCAGAATGTAAAGTTGGTGATTAGTGAATTGGAGAAGAAATTCAAGATCAAAGATCTCGGTCGTGTTCACCATCTACTCGGGATGGAGATCACTTATGTCCAAGACAAAGTTGTGTGGATCTCGCAACGCGGCTACATTACTAAGATTTTGGAGCGGTTCGGAATGGACAAGTGCCGTGCTGTTGCAACGCCGCAGAAGTTAGGACAAGTGCCAATACCTGCTTCTATAGATGATGAAGGTGTGAATGATCCAAGTATTCCCTATCGTGAACTTGTTGGATGTTTACAGTACCTAGTTCAATGCTCGCGTCCTGAGCTTGCGAATGCGGTGCGTACGTTGGGGAAGTATTTGAACAACTACACACAAGAAAATTGGATCATGGCAAAACGAGTATTAAGATACCTGCAAGGAACCATGGATTTTGGTATCGTGTGGCACAAACCAAAGACTACAGAATTCAAGTTCGTTGCTTACGCAGATGCGGATCTTGGAAACGAGAAAGTGGTCGATATTCAGTATCTGGATACGTGTTGCAACTAAACGGTTGCACGTATGCCTACAAATCGAGAAGGCAGAGAATTGTGACCGATGATTCCTGTTGTGCGGAGTTCGTTGCGGCCAGTGAATGCTCAGCTATGATTATTTGGGCGCACAACATCTGCAAAGAATTGAAACTCAAGTTTCGGTTGCCGACTGTGCTGTACCAAGACAACCAGTCAACGATTACTGTGATAACGGAGATTAAGGGCAACTACAAGACAAAAAATGTGGACCTGAAGTACCATAAGATACGCGATTACCACGAGAGTGGAGTGATCGAAATTCGCTACTGTCCTTCGGGGGAAATGCTAGCAGACATTTTCACGAAGTCTCTAGGCCCGCAATTGTTTCAGACGTTTCGGTAACAGTTGAACGTGATGCCGGTGCCTATTGCCATCGAGGATGGAAGTGCAAGCGATTAGTTCGAAGAACGCCAAGACGGCGAGCTTGACAGACTCGAAGTGGGAGTGTCGAGATGGCTACATGTGGGTCGAGCTCAGCAAGCTCAGCCAGTTGGAAGTCGTCGTGTCTCGTAGCAGTAAGGCAGAAATCGTTAGACTAAACACACAGGGGGGTTGGCACCTTCGAGGTTTCCCTCCTCAATCCCAAACATACATACTCAGTGGGAAGCAGTGCGTTCTTTCGGTTGTTTATATATAACCACTTGCTCCTATTCTGTGCAAAGTCTAACACTACTGCCCAGCACTTGGACCTGGAGACCCCAGCACTCTTCGACGAGCATTGATTCTCCAGGTAAACTCAGCAGAGGGATACCCTGTTCATGTGCCGATACGTGTGGAAGTCCTGAGGAAGTTAAACGTGGTGCACTGCGTGGAGATGGCCGCCATTCATTTGACCACCAACTCCTCACCCTTAGAAACTCTTTAGAAATGCCTGGTTACGAGTCCCGGGTCTTAGAGCGTTCTGTTTCGCCACAACCAGTTGTGCTAACCTTACTTGTACTGGCGGGATAATGTTGCTGGCTGTAACCTGCTGTCACCATCCGATTATACTGTTCTCGCAGTGCGCTCAGCGCACCAGCTCCCCAAGTCGTCGCTCATTCCGCTTTTCGCTTCGAACAGCGCACAACCAACAGCTCAAGGACCGTACCAAGGCGACTTCGGACTATGAACGTAAACAGGTTTTTAATCGTCGCAACGGTGATGCTACTCCAGTTGGCCGGAACGCGGGCGAGAATCGGTGCTAAGAAGACCGATCCTGAGGACAGGTGCCCGACGCTCTGCTCGCGTGAGCTGCTGCCCGTTTGTGGCTCGAACAACCGCACGTACCCCAACGATTGCTTTCTGGAGGTGGCGAAGTGCAAGAACCCAAGGATCAAGAAGAAATTCAACCGACGATGCCCTAAGTGAGGTCACGTGCTTGTTGCTAATGGCGCCAGCTTCATCCATACGATGAAAACTCATCGCGCGAAGTGAATAATCATGCATTGGCTTCAGTCTAGTTGCAATTTAGGTTCGAACGCAAGCTTTTGCTGATACAACAAAAAAAATGAGGAGTTTTCAACAAGAGTGATAACCACCTTTCATCGTTTATTATAGCGTTGAATACCTCCTCTCACTAACATTACTTGTTTGCAGTGTATTAAAACTACAGCAGTAAGCTTACCTAAGCTCCATCCGGATGCTTTTGTTGTCTGTTGTCTCCGTCCCATCACTCAAGTTGATCATGGCTTGCGGCGTCAAAAGCTGGCTTCGTCAAAGCCCCACCGCACTCCACTTTTTTCGCCCTGCAGCACACAACCAAGCATTTTCGAGCGAGTTCCAAGACCCATGAACATGAACAAGCTGGTGATCATCGCACTCGTGGCGTTGCTGCAGCTGAACGGGGCTTGGGCGAGGATCGGCGCTAAGACGGTCGATCCGGAGGTCAAGTGCCCGACACGCTGCACGCGCGAGTATGTTCCCATTTGCGGCTCCGATGGCGTCACGTACCCCAACAAGTGTCTGCTGAAGGTCGCGCACTGTGTGGACCGGTCCATTGTCAAGAAGCACAAGGGAAAATGCAAGCACTGATAAGGACGCATTTCGCTTGGCTGAAGAAGGAATACGCTGTGAGCCTTATAATCAGCGCCCCGGTGTACTTGTACCAACGAATACAATACAATCATCAAATTCGCCGTTCTCATTGCGTGCGGTTGCCTGCAGATCCGTGCTAGCTCACTTTCAGACTCGAAAGTAAACTTGCACAACTTGCACGTTTGGGACAGCAACATTGAGCGAAACATCTACTTGACTACTACTAGTACGAAGCAAGCTGGTTTATAAAATGAACTTCCTATCCTAGTACTACATGCACGGTTACAACCAGCAGCAGCGCTACATGTAGATACGTCGGAAGTCTGCATACGAGCAAGTTGTTTGCCTTTTTGAGATGGCTACATTGCCCAAGGGTCTTGTATTTGGAGCACTTAGTTTTCGCCAATCGCCTTCTAGCTCATCATTCATTGGCCAAAAAAACATTAATTGAGAGTAACAATCAGTTCGCAATCGTCGACGTGGCAGCTCCAACATGAAAATGGCCAAGCTCGACTTCTTCCGGTGCGTGATATCTCGGCTCCTAGCAATCTTCACTCTCTGAAACTTCGTGCGCTGCTTCTCCCCCTTCTTGCCCTTCTCCTCGTCTAATTTGCATCTCTGAACTCGCTCTACTTTTCTCTAGCCATGTGCCGGAAGACTTGCAGGTGCACACGTACAGCGGCAGCTTCTTCTCGCTGCTCTCTTTCGCCGTCATGGTCCTGTTACTGCTCACCCATTGGGAGGCATACAGAGACCAAAGTACCAAGACGACGGTGGTCATGGACGAGCACCAGGAGGACCGACTGCGCGTAAATTTCAACGTGAGTCTGCTCAATGTGCCATGTGCAGTGGCCAGCGTGGACTTGGAGGACCACATGGGCCAACGCTTCACGAACCTCACACGTCACATTCGCCACTTCCGTCTCGCGGCGGACAAGGAGACGAAGCAGGTGCAGAGGATGGACGAAGTGGTCATTGACAACCACGAGAAGGGTATCCCCGTGTGGGGAGGTGTCCACCGAGACACGCAGACCAACGTCCACTACTCGACTCCGTTGACTTCCAAGACGTTTGATGACTTTATGGCCAAGTACGAACTTGTGCTGGTGAATTTCTACGCGCCGTGGTGTCGGTTCTGCCACGAACTCCACCCTGAGTGGGAGCGAGCGGCCGCGCAACTGCCGGACCACCCCGAGTACAGTGAAATGGTACGGATGGCCTCCGTGGACTGCACGGACCCTGAAGCCGTTTGGCTCTGTCGTCGTGCGCACATTCGTGCCTTCCCGTCCATGCTGATTTACATGTACGGAAGTACGTCCACACGCTACATCTACAACGGACCCCGTAAGACGGAGCACTTGCTGCAGTTCCTGGACCTGTTTTTCCGTCGTTTGGAGCCGGATGCCGACTTTGCGGAAGAGGTCAACGTAAACAACAACCGTCTTGGACTGCCCCTGCCGGTTCGGGTGAACGAGGAAAACTTGGAGGGAATTGACTTTAAGAAGCACCGTCCATCGACCACGATGCAGACTGGCGCTGTGGAAGGTTGTGAGATTTCGGGTAGTATCAGCGTGAACCGTGTTCCTGGCATGCTGGTTTTCACTGCGCGCTCCGACGAGGTGTCTTTTGATGCGCAGGCCATCGATATCTCGCATGTTGTAAACCACTTCTCTTTCGGTCAGGTGCGACGCACTGAGAATTTGTTTTCGGGAGCCAGCGGCGCGCTTGCGGCACCGTCGAACCGTTACCCACTGGACAAGAAGACTTACACGATTGAGAGCGAGCACGTCACTGTGCAGCACTTCTTGAACGTACGTGTGGCTTGTGTAGCATATGTATATTATTTGCATCGACTAACTCTAACTCTTCTGGATGGTGCTTGAACGAATGCAGGTAGTCGGTTTTGACAACCAGGACAACACGAGGAAGACGCACCTGCAGCAGCGGTCGTACGAATTTTCAGCGACAACCACGCAGTATGAAGACAAGCAGCCTTCCGCGCTCTTCACTTTCGACATCTCGCCGCTGGTGGTGCAGGTCACAACAGACAATATTCCGTTCTACCACTTCATCACACACCTATGCGCAGTGATCGGCGGTGTCTTCACCATCCTCGGCCTCGTGGACTCTGGCGTTTTCCACGCATTGAACTCCATCAAAAAGAAGCAGCAGCTTGGCAAGCTGTCGTAGAGAGTGGCGGGGTCATTCATCCAGACTCTACGTGGTGAATGTCTCGCCCATGCATATGTAGTGAAGAGGAAGAATAAACAAGGGATTAACACCGATCTATTTCATTGCAGTTCCTTTGCACGCTATTGAACTTACTTGGGTCTCTGAGCATCCAGGTAATACTTGACAGCGTCTAGTTTCCTGAAATGCTGAGTAACTGTAAAGCCCCACACGTACATGTTGCCGACAGCGCACCCTGCCGAAATCAGCATCAGCGGCAGGAACGGGTACCGGGAGCCGATGCGAGGAATGTACGGGAATATTGCTGCCAGCAACGCGAGACATGCCAGACCAGCAAGGTAAATCCGCTCGAAGGTAGACATCCTAACAGCAGAAACCTTGATATGCCGCTCCTTCAGTGACTGCTTAAGCAGAGGGACAAGCACGACCTCCGATAGAAGAGCATGACAAGCACCCAGAAGTACCTTTGAGCCTTGTTCGGCGGGTGTAAACAGCAGCGGGAAGAGTGAAATCGTCGCTACACCCGACGCGAATCTGTACAACCGCATGCTAGCCACACTGTCAGCAGCCATAAGCGCCATTGGAAGTGTTACCTGCAAAATAGCCTTCTCGTGCACGTGGTAGCCCAGCAGAAACGAGCAGAGCATGCAGTACGCAAGCGCACTTGTAAACAGCGACGAGTCAGGGTACTTCCAAATACTCCGCAGCACCGGGGTCATCATGGCGAAAGTCAGCACAGCACACAAAAGTGGCGATACAGTGGGTAGCACGGCAAAGCTGGCCTCCTGGACAAGTCCACCACTCATTAGTGCGACACCTTCCGTTGAAGCAGGGAACCCGAGAATCACCAACACCTTGTCGAGAAAAGCGTACAGCGCCCACACGTTCGGAGCCCAGTACGCGTGACAAAGTCCTCGCTGCACTGGAAACAACCGCGACACAATCTGCTTCATCCCCGCAACGGGGTCCTCGTGATTCCACAGAATCGACCCGAACGCGAACCCAAACACCGCGAGCACCATCACGCCCAGCCGCACAAAGTTCGCGAATGAGAATACCACATTGCCGTCGTGCATATCCTGAATCGTCTCGTGCACATCCGTGCTCGAGATGGACCTCTTGCGTAGCAGCTTCCCCTTTGCGTCTTCGTCACTGTCGGAGCTCTCGGGGTCCGGCTTCTTCACGTAGCAGTAGTGGCCCAGCAAGTAGATGAAGTACAGCGGGGCCGCATACAAGTAAATGTGCTTGAACATGAGCAGCACCGCATAGAGGAACGCCCCCTGCAAGTCTTGCTGGAGTCTGAACTTGGTGGCGGACAGAATCAAGAGGCCCAGCAGCATCCCGTTGTACTGGAAGTGGATATGGTCCACAGACAGCAGCCCTGCGTCCAGCATCGTGACGAGCATGACTGCCAGTCTCTTGGCCTTGGAGAACGCCCACTCGGTCGTGGTGACCGTTGGCCAGGACGAGCAATAGGCGTGCAACGCGTAGAAGAGCACCACATCTGACAAAATGACACTGAGACGCTGGAAAAGCAGCGCCGAGGGGGAGAAGACGGGCGTGGAGCTGATGACCAAAATGGAGTGGTCCACCGAAGTCGCTACGAAGCTCAGCGCGTACTCAAAGTAGGCGAAAAAGGGCGGATAGTCCAAAGTCCATTCGCTCGTCTTTTCGTGGTACCATTCATGGCGAGGAAGCTGCTGCGTGAGGCTGAGCCAGTTGCGATGCACCTCAAAGTCCGTACTGGTGTACGAGGGGATGAGCAGCAGCTTCAGCGCCACCGAGAAGACGAACAACGCCACGAGAGACGCGTCCAGCCGCTGCTTGAGCCGCCGCGTAGCTGCTCGGGACGTCATGTTCGACACTGCCGGCAGTTGATACATGTTGAGATGTGATTGGCGGAAATTAGACGAGAGGTGGGCCAATGACGAGACGATAAGCAAGTTGAAGTTGACAATCACTCCTGGGACGGGAGGCGCACCATGCCGCCGTTAGGTTGCGCGCGTTTGGCTTATCCCTCAGTTGAGAATTTGCGGAGGATGGAGCAGAGCGAAGGAGAGCAGCAAGGCGTCGGGACTGGGGCCGCGTCGGTGGAGTCGCACACACAAACTGAACCTGAAGTCGACTCGGATCATCAGTGTGGCACTGCGTCCTACGTGCTGCCTGAGAAGGAGCACAAGCTGCTGCTGCAGCTGGACCAGGAAGCCCCCAAGCGGCGCGGAAAATGGTCCTCTATCCACGATAAGTTGAAAGCGTGCGGGGTGGAGGTGAAGGCCTCCACGCGTAGGAGCATTTGCTCCTACGATAGGAAGCAACGGAAGATGCGCGAGCTGTTTTCTGTTAGCGAGCAACACTTGAAGTGCCACGGAGTTATCGAGGATCTGAAGAAGCAGGTGCTGAAGCAGGCGCAGGAGATGAAGGATCTTACTGGTTCCGTGGAGCAATGGAGACTCAAGGTGCAAGTTGCTGAAGAAGAGAGAGACCGAGAGAAGCAGACAGCTATGGAGGTTGCGAAGCTACGTGAAACTGAGTCGGACCGCAACAAGAAGAAGATGGAGCAACTGCAAACGCAACTAAAGATGAAGATCAAGAAAATTAACTACTTGGAGGAGCGAGTGAAGCAAGCCGAAGCGCAAGTGAAGCAAGCCGATGAGCAAGTGAAGCTGGCCGACGCGCAAGTGCGGAAGCTATTGGACGATGGAGATGACATGGAGGTGGACTAGTGTATTTGAGTGTAGCGTTACTTGTTGATTCTGTAGTGCTTTTATTGAGTGCAAGGATTTTGAAATTGTTTTCTTATGCAGTTGGCTACATTTTTTTTATTGAGGGCAGGCAATTAAGCGATCTGTACTGGAAACAGCGTTGTTGCAAAGATCAAACCTTACACAGCACGAAGAAAAACAACTCACAGCCGTATCGCATGCATCTCATGAACTTAAATGTATGCTCAACCTCAACATTTATTTCAAACCATGTCATCCTGCAACGATTCGCTGTTATGTGAGAGGAACGACATCGAGTACCCAACCAACGTGAGAATGCACGCCAACTGACTAGCCGAGCGCATTTGGTTGAGCCTGTGGTAATTATCTGCAGGGAGAACGGCATTTGCATGTACTTAGGCTCTCAGACCTTGGCAATGGATTGGAAAGAAGCAACATTACCGTAGTTCCACAGCACCGTCTCCGTGTCGTTCAGCTTCATCGTGTCAGTGCAGTATTTCTGGCCGAGATCGAGTGCTAAACACTGAAGACAACGTGGGAACTGCGTTAGTTGTAGCTCAAAACATCGTGCATGCAAGCGACGTACGTCTTTGATGGAGAGCCGTTCGAACTCGCCAATGAGCGCCAGTCCGACCGGGATATAAAGCACGAAACCTATCAGGAACAGTGACGTGCACACCAGTTGGATGTAAAATGTACGCTTGGTACTCGACTTTGACACCTTCCAAGGATTGAATGTAGCTGCTGTCGCTGGTTCCTCCGAGTCGGATGCCAAGTAAGGGTTCTCGGACGCCTCGCTAAGACGGGCGAGCTTGAAACTGGCGATGGTCTGCAGTAATTCGACAGAGCTTAGCTTAGTTCAGAGTAAAATCAAAGACAGCTAGTGAACTACGTACGTTGATCAGCAACGCGAACGCCTCCAAAATGAAGAACCAGTACGCGGCGTATTTGTGCGCCGAGTCATAGCTCGTAGTACTGAAGAAGGCCAACACAGGTAGCCCAAATGCTGACAGCACACCGAAGACACGGACTGCCTCAATGTACTTTCGGATTGTCGCCCCATACACGTTCTCAGAGTTCTCACGAGTTTCCTTCTCAATCAACTCGCGTTGGAACTGGTAGTTGGCCGTCCACGTCAGCACGAGAGCAATCGCGACAGTTGACAGCCCCACACAGAAAATGGTGTAGCCTGGCGAGTCTGCAGCGAGAAACGAAAAGTGAGTGAAGAAGTCGATAACTCGATGATAGTCACAAAGTTGCGTTGTCAAACCTCTGCCCGTGTCGGAGAAGTAGGGCCATGCGAGCCCGCCAAGATAAATATCCTTGGCCTTGGCGATCGATACGCAAGTGATCAGCGTCACGATGACTACGACTGTAGCCACCACCGGCGCAACGCGAATCCCAATTGCATACGGCACGACGTTCATCTGGCGGGTGCTGCTTCGCGGTGAGAGGAGACGCTCCTGTAGCGGGGAGTTGGAAAATGGCATGCGCTGTACGTTAGTGACGACTCCCGTCGTGCCGTCGAGCGGAGCACCTGTCCAGACGTGGGGCCAGCTCTGCAGAGACCAAAGGACACATGGTGGACTCGCAACATGGCTACACACGCACTTCAACTTCAGAAAGCCAGTGCCGACATGTATTCACTTCAACCTGCTAACGAAACGTACATGCTGGAGCCCTTCAGCGCTTCTGGTGGTTCACGACACGCATTACCACCAGGGTAGCTAGCCGCATCGCCAGCAGAATCCCCACCACGACCGCAACGGAGCGAGTCGTGTCCTCACGACGAGCACCAAACACTTCATCAATGTACACAGTGAGCGGGATGTTGGCCACAGCAGGTGGTGCGTCTGTGAGCGGTTGACACCCGAGCGGCCAGCCTGAAATGTCGAGCGTCGTGTTGGTGGCTGCTGCTCCCGCGATCTGCTGCAGTTGCTCGTCCGGACAATCACCGAGCACAAGCGCAGTGAGCACTTCGAACGTGTAGCGGTGCGGCACGAGCTGGAACAACCATTTGTATCCGTCCGGGATGCTTGAGACCGGCGGGTTGTAGCCCATGAACATGAGGAAGATCGAGTCGAAGAGGGAGCCCCAGACAGCAGCGAGCTCGATGCTGGGCATAGCGAACGTGAAGAACTGGCCGAAGAAGGTCTGGAACAGGATGTGTACAGTCAGCACCATCCAGTACACCACGACCTGAGCGAAGTCGCCGTACGATGAGAATCCTGCCATGGGATAAAACACACTGACGAAGATGAACGAGGCTGTTGCCGCGTAGGGGATCTCGACTGCTGTGGAGGCCACAAAGTACCATAGTGCACTGTAAGTCTCCGAGGCTCGCTCGCGATAGTACGGCCCACGCTCTTCAAATGCTAGTGGCAGCACATGAACATAAGCGCCAACACCCAAGAAACACGTCGAGAAGAAGATCAGCCCCACTGCACCGTTGGCGCCTTGGTAGGTGGTGAAGTCGTTGCTGCCCGAGTACACCAAGCCAAACATCAAGCCGAGGGTCAGCGCTGTTACCATTCGAGTAAACGTGTAGAACGGAGTGCGCCAGTACAGACGGGAGAACCGGCGCATGAGCATGATAAACTGTAGTCCATCGCTAGCTGCTCGGCGCTGGGCGAACGTAACTGGTGGCAAACGATCCGATGGCATGAACACCCCAGGTGCAGCACGCTTGGCATCCAGACGCTGCTTCAGTCGGCTAGCTTTGTAGGCTGCGACGAAATCTACGCTGGCATTGTGACGCTGTCTGGAGAACTCGGAGTCCACAGAGGAAGCTTGAGATCCGTCAAGCAGTAGAGGACGGGGATTTCTGGGCGCTGCTGGCTTGTACTTCGAGGCTGCGGGATGAGGTGTGGCTTTCTCAACTCCAGCACCGATCACGTCCAGCATCCAAGTCGCAGGGTTGTCGCCTGGTTTAAAGACTGGCGCGTTCCGGGGCAGACCAAGGCCTTGAAAGTAGCTTACAAGCGCTTCGCCGTTGTGACCCAGCTCACCGAAAAAGACTGTCTCGCCGCCACGCTGCAGGAGGAGAAGCATGTCAAACAGCAGGAAGATCTCTGTCGAGGGCTGGTGAATGGTACATATCACTGTCCGGCCGCTATCACTAACCCTGCGAACGCTGTCCATGAGTGACTTGGCAGCGCGGGCGTCCAGGCCGCTAGTAGGTTCGTCCAGGAAGAGAACACTGGGCTGGGCGGCAAGCTCCACAGCCAGTGTCAACCGCTTTCGCTGCTCGCTTGAGCTTCCCCGAATGAGTTGGCCAGCGACGTCGTTCAAACCCAGCAAACTCAGGCACTCGTCGACAATCTCTTCAACTCGGTGAGGTGCCACACGGTCGCCTTGACGGAGGTACGCCGAAAACTGCAGCGCTTCACGGAAGGTGGACGCATCAGAGTGCACATCGGTTTGTTGACAGTAGCCAGTGCATCGGCGCACTGCAAGCTCCGTTGCATCCACACCATTCAGCAGCACACGACCTCGCAAAGTTGGTGCGCCATTCTTCTTCTTGCCAGCTTTGTCGCTCTTGCGCCCAGCAAGCACATCCATGAGCGTAGTTTTCCCAGCCCCCGTAGAACCCATCAGCGCTGTCATAGTTCGAGGAAGAGCATATCCCGTGACGCCCTTTAGTAGCTCGCGAGTGACCATTTCCTTGTTCTTGCCTGCGTTCGCTCGAGAATCAACTGCCACAGGCCGACCTGGAGCTCCTTCGACGCCAATTTGTCCGGCCGGATCCGTAACACCATCAGCGGGGACCATGATACTGTAGCGCAGGTCTTGGAAGGCAAGAGTGACGGGTTGTACATCCCAGCGAGGTGTCAAGCGCACCACAATGTCTTCAGAGTTCGACACTCCTTGTGAAGCGTTGAACGAGTCGTTAAAGTCGTCATCTTCGTCGAGCACAGCCAAGTCGTTGGGGTCACCAAACGGCTGGAAGTCGGTCAGGTCGCTCTCCAGAAGTTCGTCATCATCTCCGTGTGGGGTGGACAGAATTGCAAGCGATTCCTTTGGCTGTCTTGGGGTTGGGATAGTTGTGTCCGTAAATGAAGTTCCCCGAGGAGGAGACAACGTCGGGGTTGCTTCGTGGCGACAGTATTCCAGCATGACAAAGGACAAAAGCATGCTGGCGACGTACACAGCCGAAAGAAAGACAATCCCTAGCACCACCCATTTGGGGTCCGAAGGTATGTCGTACAGGTTGAGAGAGTACTCGCCCAACGTTTGACCTTGGTACAGCTTGCAGTAGTCGATACCACCATATTCACACACGTCCAGCTCACTGCTACGATACTGGCTGACCAAGATTCCTCGCGTCGTCCAAGCAAGCGGGTTGCTCCAGTAAATCCATCGCATGGCCGATGGAAGCTGCTCACGAGAGACAGCGAATCCGGCGAACAAAATGAAAAACAGCAACGCTAAAGTGGACGCTGGTTGAGCAATGTGCAGAGTTGAACACGCTGCTGACAGGAAGAAATACTCTCCAACGAAGACCAGCACCGTGAGCAGCATGTACACCACAAACACTAGAAAGTGCTCAGCCGACGAGACAAACCCACCCAGCCAGTACACCATAGAGCTGAAGAGCAGTGCCTCGGTGATTGCGAGCGGTAGCTGACTGGCGAAGGAGGCCAACACGTAGCTCGACGTACGATAAAAGTTGGCTCCACGCTGCTTGTAAAACACCTCACGGGCGTCGAAGAACGGCGCCAAAGTTGCTGACTGACCCAATCCGAGGAAGAGCGACGACGAGAAGACAACACCCAGGGTCACCTGCGCATCTGCCAAGTCCATGCCGTAGTACACCGAGCCGATCATCAGTCCGACAAGCAGATCCAGCAGCACTCGTCCTACGAAGAACACTTTGTTACGGGCAAAAAGCCTCATCTGGCGCTTGACCACCGTCCACGTACTCTGCAGGTACGTCTGACGGAAGAGCTGGCACGCGCAGCAGGGCTTCTTGGTCGAAGTAGAGCCCCCTCTCGCCATTTTTGCTGCGCATCTGGCTGTACGCCTCCGTGTCGTTGTCGAGATGGTCCAGTTCCTCCATCATCGCTTCGTACATGGGCGACATGATCCACAAATCTGCAAACTCGTTGGCACTGCGAGGGTGTCGACGTCGTCCAGGCATTGGGGCATGCGTGTGCTCGTACTGGATCTGCTGCGGTGACGCTAAATCACACAGAAAGTCGGCGAGGTCACGTCCAGGAGGACACACAAAGCCCAGAGCCTCAAAGTACGCCTGGATATGAGCTCGAGGTCCATGGTAGAGAACTTCACCTTCAGCGAGGAGCAACACGTTGTCGAATAGAGCAAACACTTCAGGAGCGGGTTGTTGTAGTGAAATCACCACGGTTTGTCGCTGTTGTCTGGCCAAACGCCGTTGTGCGTTCACGACGTCGAAGGCCGCAGCGCTGTCAAGACCCGTCGTGATCTCGTCCATGAGCGACACCGCATGAGGACCGAAAGCCATTTCGCCAGTTGTCACGCGCTTCTTCTCACCTCCGGAGATGCCACGGATGCGGTCGTTGCCCACAATGGTTCCTTGGCAGCGAGTCAAGCCGAGTTCACGAGTTACAGTGACAGCGTCGCGCTCACCACCAAGAAACGTGGTAGGAAGAGCGAGAGGGTACTCAAAGCCCGGCGACTTGGAGACAGCGCCAGCACGTTTCTTGTCTGCGTTGATGGCGCGACACTCGAACGCAAAGTCCAGCGTCTCCTTCACAGTCATGACAGGCAAGTGCGTGTCGTCCTGTGGAACGTACGCCACACACTGCGGGAGCTGCATCTTCAGCTCTTCACGAGTCAAACCGTTGTACGAGACCTCGCCATCCAGCGTCACGCTCTTGCGGCTTGTGTCGAACCTCCCGCTCAGCAGCTTGAGCAGCATCGACTTGCCCGACCCAGACCGTCCAAGCAGCAGCGTCATGGAGGCTGGCGTGAAAGCTCCAGTTACGTTCTTGAGGATCTGACGACGCACGAACGTCTTGCTCGCAGTGAGAGCACCCAGGATGCCTCGGACGTGGTTGGTTATGGTCGGGAGCTGCTTGGCCGCCAGCGTCTCGCGACTCATCTGACCCGAACTTGCTTGAGCTGCCGCCGCTGCAGGTGGCACTGGAACGTCCACAGCGAGCGAAACATGTCGGAACGTCACGAAGAGCTCGGGGACGGCACCAGCAGGACGACGAGGTGTGAAGGGCGAGTCACGAGGGCCGCCGACACCTCTCGCCGAAGCTCCATGGCCACGATTCTGGTGGTGGCGCCGCAGCACGTGCTTCTGGTACGAGCTAGCGAGCGACGACTCGAGAATGGGCGTGGGCTCGCTCGAGACGCTGGAGATGGACGTGCTGAAGTCGAAAGTTGGCGGCGGCTGCAACTGGAGAGTTCTGCTTGATTTGCGCTTGCTGTGGCGCGAGTTGCGACGCGAACTCGGCATGGTGCAGTCGTCCGAGCTCCGCAGCGCAGCGCCGAATGTCGAATGAAGAAGGCGTCGAGTCCATCGAAGCGACAAACTCCGCGATGGCTAGCTGGATTCCTGATGACCGCTTCCCTCTGCTTGCCTGGGCGTCGCCATCCAACTTCTGTAGATCGCGTCGAACGTGACTGTCATGAACAGGAGCAACTCCATGGCTTGATCATAAGTCATCTACGAGAAGAGTAGGACGAACGAGTTAGTAGCATATGGAGACTCACCAGTGATGACACCAGGCAGGACACACTCCGCTTCCTTCCCTCAGGTTCTGCTCTTCAGACATCCAACGCATAGGTAGTATTACACGGCACACTCTCTGGCTAGCTAACTCATACCGCAGTCGCCAAGGCGGTGGCTTCGTCCATGCGCTTGTCTGCATTTGCTGCCGTGGGCGAGTTCGCCACGACGACGCCGGCTTCCTTCTCCGCCTCCGCAAGTCCCAGCACGTACTTGCGGGTGTAGAACCCCACGACGAACAGCAGCAGCAGGGCGCTACCGGTCCCCACGAGCAGCAAGATCATCTCGGTGCTGTGTCTCGAGGCCGTGGGGCTGGCCAGCAGCGCCGTGAAGTTCTCGACGCCGTGGCCCGAGTAGACCCAGATGACGGAGAAGGGCAGCCCCGTGAGCAGCGCGGCGGCAAAATACACTGGGAACTGCACGTCCAGCACGCTGAGTCCGTAGTTCTTGACTGCAATGGGGAAGAAGGCGACGCGAGTGAGGAACACCACGAGCACCTGCTTCTTCCTCAGCAAGCTCTGGAATCCTTGCATTGCCGGATGGCCACGCGCCATGTAGGCGTGTACGCGTCTCCTGCAGAGGTATCGGCCAATAACATACGAGAGCACGGAGCCCACGAGTTTGCCCGTCGTGGCCAGCACGAGTCCCAGCCAGAAGCCAAAGATGTAGCCGGCCAGCAGCTCGAAGGCCGTGGACGGGAAGCACAGCACCACGAGGGCCGTGAAGCTGCACACGTAGAGGGCGGCGCCCAGCGGCTCGTGGCTCTGCAGCCAGCGCACCACCAGGTCGAAGTCGTCGCTGCGCACGAAGCGGAAGAGCAGGAGGCCGGCGGTGAGACCCACGGCCACGAGCGCCAGCACCAACAGCACGCGCTTGAGCTGCATGAAGGCGCGACTGGAAGAGGTGGGCGGCCGTTGCTGCTGCAGCTTGGCCGCCTCCACGTCCACGGGCGCGTACATGGGAAGTGGTGTCACGCTGGACTGACTGGGCGACTTGCGAACTGATGGTGGTGTGCCGCACACGACGACACAATTTTACTGTTAGCAGCTGCCCTTTCGCTCGATAGATTGACAATCAGATCGCACGAGGACTTTACTTTGATTTGTATCACGATACGAAAAGGACTGAAAGAATCACACATCAGGATAAACAGGTTCTGAGTATTCGTTTAAACGGGTCGATATTGTCGGAGCGCCTGTCGCTTAACCCGTCGTACCGCACGTCTTAAGTCGTACTTTACGGATGGTGAAACGGTACACCTGGCAATCACGGTTTGTTAATAGAAGCGCGAACCGACAAAACCTCAAAATCGCGGTTTGCGGGATTTTTTTTGGTTCACTACGGCTTACCGTATTTCGCATGTAGACCGATACCGCCGCTTAAGCGATACACCCTCTGAACAGCCAATCATTGAGCAGAAGTAAAATTCCAGAAAATCGCATGTGGACAGGAGTCTCCCCTTCAAGCGGAGGCGTGTCAGCTCTTCGTTCAGGCGTTGAACCGGGTAGAGCGCGGACACCGCCACCTCGGACGCTCCAGTCGCCATCGAGACACTCGATCGTCCAGACTTCCCGGACCGTCTAGAGTGTCTTGACCGTGTCGAGCTCCGTGAAGAAGCTTCGGCGTGAAGATTTCTTGGACGACTGTCTCCGACTGCGCGAACGCCTGCTTCGACGCCTCCTGCTCCCGTCAGAGCCAGCCTCACTGGACGAAGAACCTCGCCCGGAGCCACGACTCTTCCGATGCAGTCTGAACGTACTTATCCTTGACGTACGCCCACTCGTCGAAGGTTCCGCCACGGTCATGACAGTGTCATGACAGTGTCATGACAGTGTCTTCTTGGCTGACGGCGACGCACTCAGGAATCACTTCCCGCGTCACGTAGAAGCCAAGCGTACTGCCTCCAGCGCCAGTCCCGACGGGACCAGCCTGGGCGGTCTTCACCATGGGGCCATACCCGGCAAAGGGCATATGACCACCAGCCGAGTGTCCAGTCGCAGACGACAACGAGTTGTTCCGGGACGTGAACGACCCAGAGGTTGCTCCTTGCGAAGACTCATCTGTGACGCCAACCAAGCTCGGGACAGGGTCCGAAGTTAAACGTCGGGACAAGGCCTCTTGGACGGAACCACTCTGGATAGAGACGTCTTGGGTAGAGCTTCCAGGAAACGTCAACTCAGAAGACGGCATCTCCGATGGCACCGACTCCACCATGAGCGGTGGCCAGTGCTGTGGACGCTTGGGCTGCGGCTCATCAACGGAAGATCCGCTAAAGCTTCGCGTAGGACGGAGGCTTGACCTTTCTAGACGTAGCACGTAGATCCAACCGAGAAGGCTGGCCTCGTAGTCGGTAATCAATAGATTCCCTTCCTCGTCCAGTTCTTCGTCGTCCACTGTCGGCGCACGTTCAGGTTTGCCTTCGTCCTCGTGTGTTGGAAGTAGCTTCACTTCAGCTCCCACCACCAGCGCTCGCCACTCAATGAGTTTTATGGCCAAGAGACGGATGACATCTCCGGTCAGGATTCTCACGAGGTCCGGCGAAACCTTGGACGCTCGCGCCTTGAACCATTCTGGAATCAGGTTAATGAACTGAAAGCCAGCTTGGAACAGAATTATCTGCAAGATCGCGACACACTGTCTGGGCGTGAGCAGGTCCGTCGGCAATTGAGCAGCAGCCAACTCTCGTCGATCCAGGACGAGCTCAACCACCTAACCCTGGGCGGGATCATCCGAAGCGGCGCGAGCAGCCAAGAACGTTGACGTCGCCAGAGCATTCGTCAGCCAGGGCAACGAGTCTGGACGTGACTTCGGCCAGGCATACTCGAGGCGCGGCGTCAGCACTCGTTCAGACCGGAACTGCTCCCATCTTGACACTTGAGCGCCGCGTACGCCTACGCCTCTTGTGCAGCGAGAGACACTTCCGGCCATATTTGACGAACACCAGCTAGAGCAAGCTCCGCCGAGACTGGCACGTCCGGCGAGGTCATCACCTCCGAGGTCGCCACTTCTTGAGCCTGCTTCTCCTCGGGCACCATCGGCAGCTGTCGATCTTGGGCGGACACTTTCACGTCCGCACGCACATCTTGACCGGGCAATGAGGAGTCCGAAACTCGTCCCTCTGCCCCGACCCTCTGCCCGGGACACATCTTGGGCGGCGCCTCCCACAGACGCCTCGCCGAGCTCATCCACATCGGACTCGCCCGCATCCGCCGCAGCATCTTGAACGGACTCCACGTCCAGGGTCGCTTGATGCGCGTCATCCTGGACAGACCGGTCTTGATCCGCAGCCTCCCTGGCTGCCTTACGCTTCCCAGCGTTTGCCTTCCGACTCGCCTTCTTAATCGTGTCAAGGTCAGCGTGTTCCTCAGGCGGCAGCCCTTGCACTCGGCGTGAGGTCCTAATTGGCGCTCGTCCTCCGCGTCCTTCCTCACACATGTCTTCTCCGCTTCCAGTCACAATGGACGCCAGTTAGGAGATTAGTACACTCAATACCTATAACCTTACCAATATAAAACAACTTCCGATGATATCCAAACTTCGAATCCGGGCTCGCGCACCAGCTGACGCGAGGCGGGTGAACGCCTGGACCGCGGCCAGGGTGTATAGTGCGCTTTAGCCACTCGGACAGTATACTTCCAGGAAGGTGCCGTCTAGGATGGCTATCTCCGGCAAAGATTGCTTCTCGACCGGATTCGGCGTGTGCTCCTTGTGACAATCCCTGTGGGTGTCGTTAGTCTTCGAATTGGAGTCTGCACTGGTTGGGCAAGTTGTTCTTCTAGATGTCGGTCAATAGCGTCGAGCGTAGCGTCACCTCCTTAGACGTAGCTTCCACGGCTAAGACAACCACGCACAAATACAATACAAATCCGAACCCTATAATATGCAAATATACAACCGTCACTTATTCTTTGAGACGCTTGGACGGTGGGTCTATACTCCGGCCAACTAAGCCACTTCCAGGATACCGGACAATCCTGGATGGCTGGCTTCACGCGCACCACTCCCAAAGAGAGAAACAAATACAGAACAAATACAGTCCTATCACTCTGGTAATCACTTCCTTTCAGAATTCCTAGACGCTCGCCATTTGAGACACGTGTGTCCCGTCCCGGAAAGAACATCCACGATGGGGTGCATTCTACAATTACATCGGCCCCGCGCACTTCGGTACCACAGTTCGGCTCTCCAGTGAACGACGATGGCTCCTCCTTCTCCTGCGGCTGGTTCCTCTTCTTCGACGCCTCGCCGAGGCTCGGCCGCGGTGCCGGTTTCCCCGGCCACTTCTTCACGGCGTTCCCCAAGACACACTGGCTGACGGCGTACAGGCGCTGGTGGACCTCGCGGATGGCGCGGATGCTCCGATGCGGGCGCCTGCCCCGGAAGAGCAGCAGGTCCGGAGGGCCATGATATCTCCGCTACGGCATCCGATCACGGGAATTTACGGAGGCTTCATCGACCTGATCTCGCCCGAGCGTACGGTCCCCGAGCTGGCCGGGCTGCTGGGCTTCCAGCACCGCCCAGTGCAGCTACCTACTGGTGACCCCGCTGTGCCCAACTTGGACAGGTTGTTCGCCCCTGCAGACGCGACACCTCCGTACAGTGTACTTGCCCGCCTCTGTGGAGGACATTCAAGCCATCGCGGACGGGAATCCGGCCGACATGCAGGTGCGGAACGTGGAGGGCGTGGCGCACGTGGCAGTCCGGGTCCCGGGGCTGACGGTGATGCAGCTCCAGACCTTGCGCGGCTTAATCTCCGGCGATGACCCCATCACCAACGACATCTTGACGCCTCGGGCGCTCACGGGATCCACGCCTTCGACGGTCCCGGGACAGCGGGCTTGGGCGGCGGAACTACAGGCGGGTCCTCTTATTGAAGTCTTCGGGGCGGACCGCTTCGAATTTCGGGTCCTGAACACTCTGAACTTCCTGTCCATCGCGTTGAACCGTCTGGACCAGTTCGCGGATGTCCGTTGACTCGCTGCCACGGCCGATCCAGGGAGCGCTGTTTCGAACCTCCTCTTGCGTCGGGCCCCGGAGTGGGCTCAGCAGGACATGGTTCGTGTCAACCGGGAGTGGGAGACAGCTCTTCAGCAGCTGGATGCCGACACGTTAGCGGCGTACCGGGGCTTCGCTGAGCGGGTCCAGCTTGTGCTGGCCCAGGAGAAGCAGGCCTCCGACTTGCTCGCGCAGCAGCTGTCGGCGACGGAGTAGCGGTGCGGGCAGCTCGACTCAGCCCGGGCTCAAGCAGAGGGGAGAGTCAGGGTGTTGGAGGCGGAGCTTCATGCGCCCCGGGCCTGTGCTCAAGAGTACCAGGCCGAGCGGGACCAGGCCCTCAAGGACTTGAAGAACCGGCCGCTGCCCCGGGATATCATCGCCCGGGCTATTCACCTGAAGGCCGTCTCGGAGCTGGAAGGGCAGTTGACTGCGTTGCGGCTGGAAATCCAGCAGCTTCGCCACAGCGCGAGACGTATCCAAGACCCGGCTGCGATCGTCCGATTCTTCCAGGCTCAGGGTCTCACGGGTTTGGTGGGAGACGTCGAGGGCTTCCAGGAGCACCTCGGGGCGTACTTCTCTTCGGGGTCACCGACGTATTCGCTGTCGCTCATGACTGTTCGGTCGGGCCATCCACTTTTGCCGCAAGGTTCAGGCTCGGGTCCTCCGATGGGGACTCCCCGGACAAGTCGCGCGGCTCGGACCCTGCTTCTCGGCCTGCGGACACCTCAGCACCCGGGGACTCGGGTCCCGCTTCGTCCTCTCATGGAGCAGCCGGGTCTGAGCATTCTGCGTCCGAGGACACTGCCGACGGTGGAAGTTCACAGCCCGGTCCCGGGGCTCACAGCTCGTCGGGTTCAACAGAGGAGGTCCCTGCCCAGGGTGCGTCCGACCCTCAAGGATTTGCATCAGCCAAGGACGCTGCCAAAGATAAGGCGGACGTGCCTAACAGTTCTGGCCCGGACATCGACATGCCCAATCCCGACGAGGAAGACAGCCAAAGTGATGAGGGGGGCGATGTCCAAGAAACGAACCCGCCCGGGGATGATACGCCCCTGCCTCCCAGGATGACGGCCGACGGGCTGCGCCAGACCCGTCCGCGAGGGTACAGGCCGCAGACAGACCGGAGCAGTGGGTACTACTCGCCCCTGGGCTGCGACGCAGAGCCGCCTCGGACTGACGACCTTCTTCTCAAGCTCCTACCGGTGAAGGCCACCTTGGATGATGTTCGACTAGACGTCCTGGAGTTTCTCCGCATGGACGTGGACAACTGCAGCCTCCAATACGCCGAGGATGCGGTCATGAACTGCCTGGATGAAGAGGTGGTGGTCCACGCGTGTCTCCGCGAGCACGTCCTCCTCGAGATCCTCCGGCGGCTGCTTTGTCTCCAGATCCTGGACGAAGTGGACTGGCTCGAGCACGTGCCCGAGGAATACTTTGATGAAGCCGTTGCACGTGCGGAGGAGTGCGGCTGGGCGGTCGGCGTTGAACGTCCCTGGCCCCAAATCCCGACGGAGCGTCCTGACTTGCCGGACCCGTCCGACCACGATGAGGATGCATCAGACGGGGAAGGAGCTCAGCCGTCTACGCCCCAGTCTCTGGCGAAACCACCACGGCAGCGCAAGCGTTCGCGGGGGTCCAGCGTTTCGGGAGAGAGTCCCACGCCCAGCACTACTTCCCCGGCGGGTAAGCGTGTCAAGCAACTGGTTACGCTCCCGGGCCACCTTTCCGACGTCTCCTCTGGGGATGAGGACGTTCCTGTACGTTCCCAGCGGCTTCCGCTTTCTGCTGCCTTGGGGTCCCGGGACGTGCACTCGGACACCCGGACTGCTAAGTCCTGGATCGTATACTTGATCCGGGTGTGTCCGGCCAGAGGAGTATCTTCGATGCTTTGTTAGTCCGTTGCAGGATGATTGGAACGTACATCTAGCAAACGCTGAGTTTGCTGTCAACTCGACGGTGAACTCCAGTACCAAGCTCTCTCCTTACGAGGCTGATCTTGGGTACGTTCCTCTGAACCCGTTGCAGCTGGCAGCTGAACAAATCAACAAGTTTCCGAAGAGTCGACGCGGTGCCGAGTTCCACGAGCATCAAGCAGCAATTCTCCTTCGATGTCGGGAAACGCTGTCACAAACACATGAGCGTATGCGGGACATCTATGATCGAAACCGTGAAGAGCAAGTCTTTGAAGTGGGCGACCGTGTGTACTTGAGTACCAAACACCTGGATTCCGAGCACACCGGTCTACCAGCTTCCACCAAGTTTGGCCCGAAGTGGATTGGACCGTACTCCGTTGTACGGAAAATTCACAACCACGCTTACGAACTCAACATTCAAGCGGGAACCAGGCTACATCCAGTTTTCAATACAGGATCCTTGAAGCCGTACCACGAGTCGTCACGGTTGTCGCGACCAAACGATGTTGTACTAGCTGATGGAAGCATCGGGCAAATCGTCAGGCGCTTGCTGAAGAAAAGAACCCACAGGCGACGGACCCAATTTCTTGTGGAATGGGTGGGCGAAGAGGAACCGACTTGGGAACCGGTTGAAATTTATCACAAGTCCCGGACCTCATCGCAGAGTTCGAGACGGCAAGACGAAAGAAGCGACGGAAGATATGAAGGGAAGCCATCATAAGGGAGTCTCAAAGGCCTACATGCATTCCCGTGCTACATCCCCTACTGTTGTTGCTTCTGTTGCAGCAGCCGATCCAATTTCTTCTTCTTCTCGGTGCTGGTGAGACGCTTGCCGCGTCGGCAGACATATCCCGGATTCAACTCCACACGAATCATCCACTTCACTTGTTCAATCCAAGCATAGTTGCGTAAAGGGCGCACAACCACCGGAGGATTTCCTTCTTCCTTGTACGAGTCAAGAATAACTGCACAGTTGTTGTTGATGCCGGTAGCGACAACAACGAAGCAGTGACCGATATCGTCTTGTCCAGCGCTGACCAAGTACACACCCGGGTCCAAGCCTTCGCAAACGATCTCAAAGGTCTCGACATTTGCGACCGATCCCACGAGAACGGACGGAAACAGCAACTCATAATTCAGCGGCACACTCTCACGTTGAAGCAACTTGAAGAAATCACTAGCATCCTCGCGTGAAATACCAAATACGATTGCTGCCTCACGCGTGTCTTCAAAGTCGTCCCACACCTTCATTGACACCAAGTTTGGTGCACCAAGGTAGTACAAAGCAGCGCGGAAGGCATCCATGAAGCAGGTCCCAGCAGCTGAAGCGGTGTCACGAATGCCACCACTCCACACCGTGAAAGGCATGTCGGTTCCCGCTGCCTTCCACTCATCGACGCGCCGCATCATGGGCCGGATTGATTGATCATCAAGGTCTTCCTCCTAATTCCAACTCAATTGGAGAGGACTGCCCTTCCACTGGACCAAGTAGCAACGGTGCGGTACATCTCCGTGGACATCTAACAGCCGCACGACACCAGCTTTCATCTTGTAGTCCCATTTCCTCGTTGGGTCGTAGAAATTGCAACGGTGGTTGGAGGGATGGCGCTCGGGTGGGTCCGGAAGCGGTGGATTCCGAACCGAAGTCTCATCTCCACGTCGAAGACGAGAACGTTTGCGCCGTGGCTCTTCATCGTCGCTGTCATCAAAGAGACCTGTGTTTGATGTGGAAGTGGCAGAGGAGTGTGACCCGTATACCACCACTTCATCATCCGATGAGGCATCTTCATCGTTTGGATCCAGCGTCCCATCAACGACCAAGTCGTACATCTGCCCCACCAACGCCGACGGCGGCCGGACAGGGCTGGAATCAGGGGACTGGCTGTTGCGGACCATGGCATCCCACAGCGCTTCCTTCTCACTGGTCCAGGCATCAGATGGCGACGACACGGGAGAGGCGCCCACAGCTGCACGCCGTTGGGCAGTTCGCGACGAATTTGGTGGGGCCTGCGGGCTTGACACAGCAGCCGAAGACGACACCGAAGCATCTGCCACGCGGGGTGCAGCGGACGACAGCGACACGGCGGACGGAGGCGGAGCAGGCGGGCTCGACGCAGCGGACGGAGGCGGAGCAGGCGGGCTCGATGCAGCGGACGGAGGCGGAGCAGGCGCGCTCGACGCCGCAGCAGCAGCGACCGGAAAGGAACCCACCATTAGCTCGATGAGACCTACTCGAGACTCCCGCAACCAGGCCCCAAGAGGCGAAGGTACAGTGAGGTCAAGCGAATCTCGGAGCACAGGCAGACAACTTCCGACCTTTCGCTCAAGTCCAGGAATGGAGTGTTCTCGCCAGACGGAAGGGTGAGTGTTTCAGATTAGATGGGTACATTATTGAAGCCGTTAGCTTAACGGTTAGGAGTCTCTCGGAGACAAGATGCATTGTCTTAGATTTAGTATTCAATACAAGATACAGATGTAGGGCGGTTGTGGAACCTTCTAGAAGGTTCCATCCGATCGAACTGTGGGGGCGGCACTTCTAGTTTCGCGCGCCCTCCCCAAGCTACGCTTCTTCCTGTTTCAGGCATCATGACGCGAAGCTCGAAGGTCAAGCCCACAGCCACGAGGGGGTCGTCGGACTCTCATCGCAGACTTTCCGTATTGAATCGAAGAGCCCCGCTCATGGTGGCCGAGGCGCTGTTCATGACTCGCTCACGCAGATTCATCGAGCCTTCGATAGTCAGTTGGTCATCAATGATCCACCTGAAGCCATCTATGACGTCAGCTTGTACACCATTTCATACCAGCCTGCATCAACGTACAAACTGCTGTGGTTGTTGTCTACCGCCAGGGCCAGTTGAGTGTTGGTAAGGAAATACACTAGAACCTCATTTCGGATCAAGTGGTTGAAAGCCTCAACACTCAACTCGCAAGCGCGAGCGTTTTCCTGACCTGTAAGAACGTACACATCCAAGCCTCTGTTGTCGGCATCAACGAGGGCCCTCGCTACAGCCTTCCTTGGGTTTTAACTTTAAGTTCAAATTTTTCATGTAGAGAACAGGTCGGCGACGAGGGCCGTAATTGATTTCCTCGCTTCGTTGACTCCATCGACGAACAAACCTTCAGCATTCTTGAGCCAGCCGAACCAGTGGAAGTGGTCCCTGCGCAGCAGGTGAAGCTCCCGCACCAGATCGTGGTGGTAACTCTGTCTGTACGTGCCGGCATTCATCGCAGCGCTTTTGGTCCGGAGAAGCTTGTCCAGCCCCTTCTGCACCCAGCTCTTCTCCTTCTCCATACGAAGCAGCATGGCCCGTTCCTTCCGAAGCTGCGGTCTGCCAGTTTCCCGGTGCTCAGCATCCATGGACGACATCTCCCAACGTAGCTCGTCAACAAAACCTGTTTTCAAAGCTATGGCCTGCGTCTTGGCGTCCACGTCCGCCTTCAGCGCCTCTCGGTGCTCCGCCAAACCCTCGCTCAAGAGTCTGGCGATGCTCGCGAACGGCAGTTGCGTGATGGCCAATCCCTGGCGGCCATATTACTAGAGAATTTGGGCTGGTAGAACTGAGCGGTTCTGGTGGTTCCATGAAATTCCTCAGAACATCTAGTTTTGGCAGGCTACTCGCCCGTTTCTAAGCTTAGTCTAAAACCACCTTTCACAGACACTCTCTCCAACTGCGGAAGAATCCACATCAGTTCGGCTATTTTGGTGCCCGCGGCAGCCCCTTCACCCTCCACGGGAAAACTTTGCTGCCGCGGTACTAAACTAGCTGAGCTGCGAGCTTGCTCTGTTCGATGGCCCGGTAGCCACCCACCCTTCTAGGGAAAACTCTGCTGCTGTGGCTTCGGACGGGGTCGGATTTGCACCGCTAACACCTTCAACTAACCCCTATAATTTTTTAGTGCAGGTAAATCTACATGCAACATGGACGTCGGCGAGCGACGACGCCACCCCCGGCACGACGCCTGCTGTATGGCTCCTGTGCCAGTCGCAGTACCGCCATAAGAGAATGGGCAGATGCTATTGTGGTTGGTGAGGTTTCTCGTTTCTGCTCTGGCCTCCAGCAGTCGGCCAGAATGGGTGTTCCATCGCTAGAACGTGTTCGTGGAG